>OY856411.1:180050688-180739438 GCA_963693085.1 Alisma plantago-aquatica | reverse complement strand
TTCTCATGTATTCATTTCTAAATATCAAACCTCATCATCCTAATCTCCTAAACTGATTTAGGGTTCATATTTAACTAAGAATAAATATGATTTAAAGTACATTTGATGTCTAAACATTAATTAAATTCAAATTCACACATTATATAACATAAATATACTAATATATTCATATAAATGAAAATGCACCATATGCCCCAATATATGGGTATATACATCATAAACCACGAGTAAACTTCAAACATACTCACATATACTAATTTTTATTGACTTAGTTATATAATCTATTTAAAATATAATGAAAATCATTTTCCATATTAACTAGGTAAAAAACTAAATACTAATATAATAATGCATAAAACTCCATCCAAACATTAAAAATAGTAAGAATATGACATATTGTGGTCCAGACAGAATTATCGTATCGTTTCCTAGCCAAACCATGAGTGAAATACCCAAAATACCCTCATTAGGGTTTCTTCAAAACTCATATAAAATGCCAAACTATGGATGATCGGGATTGGTAGTTAGTTCAAAAACAACAACAAATACATACCAAAATTTTTTTGAGACACTTTGAAACGTATTACTATTTATTAACCTCAAAGCAATCAAAACACATAGACTTTAGTACATAAACAATATTAATTAAAATCCATAAAAAAACATTTCTTGAGTATTTTTAGATAATTCTACATGCAAAACCCTTTTCATAGATATCTTATTTGTCAAAAACCAACATGCGTATCTCCAGATATGAATTTTGAAAAAAATACCTAATTTAAGAGCGTCAGGATCGTTGATTATTTGATCTAGTGATCAAGGTTTCTTCCAGATAGGCGCATGACCCAGGCTTCACGAATCACTCAGTTGGATCTGACTTCTTCCTGATCTAGTTGACCCGCATGCTATCCCTTTCCCTGTGCAATACTCTATTTTCACTGAGTCACGTTGCCGTCGCCACCTTGTGTATCCGGCGAGGTCGATCTCATTTTCTTAGGCCACATTGGCTTGTTCCCAAGCATCTCTTAGCTTCGTCCATTTCCTAGAAACTAGGGCGACACCATCTCCATGACCAGGATGGTTTCCTAGCAAAGGCCTGACCCTCACCTTGACGACTGCCGCTGTAGGACCATCGTCCTCGACTCTCTTCTCATCTTCGAATAAAGTGACTATTGAAAACCCTAGAGTCTGGTTCGACCAACCTAGTACGTTGCAGATCATGTCCTTTTATAACCAGAAAACTAAGATCTTGCAAGGAGATCTCTTCTCTCCCGCAGACTCTGTTGAGTCTCTGTTCGGGGCGCCCAGAGAACCTGATGCCCCTTTTTATTTTTCGTCATATTTTTTTAATAAAAGTCCATTTCTTATAAAATATTATATAGCTTACTTAGAATTCCAATGTGACCTCAAAATCTAGGATTTACTACATATTACCATTCTCCTTCTTTGACAATAAGGTTAGATCAAAACTAACCAGACAACCACTCCAAACTTGTATCTTAAGTAGTTAATTGATAATTACTAATTTAATTACCCAGACCACTAGATAAAACATAATTATATAAAATTTCTCCCATAACCTTATATTCTAATTATTCATCTGTTAAAAATATTTTGAGCATCTATTATGAGCACCAAATACTAAATTCCCAATTTGTACTCCACGGACCCATTTGTAAAACCTAATTGGTCCAATTGGGCTAGAACTGGGCTCTAGGGCATATGGCCCCTTCCTTAGTCTTTTAAAGGGTCCATGAGCTTAATCTAATTCTAAATCATAAAATAAATCTCCAGTCAATATAATTTCTCAATTGGACCTCCTATATGACACATGTGATCGATATTGCTTTAGTTACATAACATGAAGACCTAAGCTAGGTCTATGCCTGAAACCATAACTACACTCATTATATTTCCTTCAATATTCTATTTTGGTTGTCACCTCAATTATCAAATTAAATATAAAATTTCCAAACTTTGAGGGTATCATCAAAACAATCATAGTCGCATAAGAGACACCCTATACATTCCTTTTTTCCTTTAATTCCAAATATCATGAAAATTTGATGGAACCTTATTGTAATCATGAATCTATCATATATTTAATTCATTGATAACTTAATCATGTACTTACTAGGTTCCAAAAATTAGGGTATGATAGTACTACCCACATACTGTATAATTATGCATATAACATCCCCTTTATAAAATCCCATAAGCTTGTGTCCCATACCACAAACATGTAGAAAAAAAAGAGGGCATGATATGCACAAATTTAGAGCTAACAAAAATGTCTAAAGCATATAGACACCAACCCTAATACATATCTCAAGCTCTACTGCCTGACTAAATCTTGAATATGAAGTCCACTATCTTTCAATCACTTCTTTGGTAACCAGAATTACTAACTGTCTTTCTAAATCTGTTTTGTCTCACTTGGCTTCTAATGGGAAACCTTACTAAGAATATAAGAATTTTCCTGATGACCATCTACATTATTGCTCTGATACCATATTGTAACACCCCAATTTTCATATCCCATGAGTGGAAACTATTTTTTTTCAACTATGAAGTGTTACTAACATGATATACAATTATAATAATGATGGATAAGAGCCATTACAGATTGTGTATGAAATAAATTCTCATCAATATTTTCAAAAATGAAACTTACATCAAACTTGATAGTGAAGTTTATATACATGATGCTAAAACTTGTACAGTGTCATAAAATCTCAGATCGTGTAGATGGATCCACATCAAGAAAACCTCCTAAGTTGTCTCTGTATCATCTTATCATGACTATCTCCTAAAGTTCTATACATGCAGACATCTCGTCCCTAGCCATGCACAAAGGGAAACCTAGGCTAGAGTAAGTGGCATTGAATTTCTAATTTCTAATAAAATAAACATGAATATACTGAAATTGGAAACTTAAATACAATCTAAAAGCTATAAACTTATATTGAATAGATGAGACTTTTATTTATGTCTTTTATCTTATTTGTGGCCACAATTATACGATAAGTCCTCCTGAATTGGCGTATCTACTCCCTGAATCAGTACTGAAGTACCTATGAATTGGCACTACATGTCACTGAATGACACCAAGGTGTCTCTGAGTTGGTACCAAAGTACCTCTAATTGGCACTACATGTCACTGAATGATACCGAGGTGTCTCTAAGTTGCTATCAAAGTACCTCAGAATTGGAGTAAACACTAATCAGAATTGGAGTAAATAGTAATATGCAATAGATGCCTCTAAATCGTCCCAAGACTAACTGAATGAGGACTTATCATATAATGTCATATGTGAAGGTTTTGACTTACTTATCTTAAATCTGAACTTAATGACTTCTGAATTTGAACTTATCTTATACTGATACTGAATACTAATAACTAAATATGTACTAAATTTTGAATGTAAATCTGAATCTGATCTATTAAGCACTAAAATCTTTTTAATTAAACTGAGTTCTTAATCTGAATCTAATTCTATATCTGTATCTTAAATACTAAACAATTGAGATTGGATATGAGACTCTTATTAGATATGAAGATCTAGTTTATGACTACTCATAATGAATAACCTAAATTTAAAATCTAAAATTTAGTTCCTTATTGTCTGAGAAAGTCTTATTCTAAAACTCATATTTAATAGATGACTTAATTAAATTTTGATATTTTAGATGTATGAATTTGTGTCTAAAAGCTTTGAGAAATAAATTGACTCAATAAAAGAACTACTAAGTATCTAAAAGTAGCTTAAATTTAAAAAATCTGTAATATGATGTCCTCACAACATAACTTCATATGAGCAAGGTCTGATTAGTAAAAATATTATTGGATATGAACTAACATTAATAATTAAAAGTCTAATGGTAACTTAATCTCTAAGTTACTTTGTACGAATGGGCAGACTGAATCATAATAATAATGAAATTCAATGGACATGGACCACTTACCTTTTCTATTGAAGATGTCCTTAATGTAGCCTTATTTCCTTGATTCACAACATATATACCTGGTCATCAACAAATTTGTATAAGTCCAAAGTGTATTCTCCTCTCTTCATTTATAAATCTCAAACCTCATCATCCTAATCAACTAAACTAAATTAGGGTTCATATTTAACTAAGACTAACTCTAATTTAAAGCACATTTAATGTCTAAACATTAATTAGATTCAAATCCACACATTATATAACATACATTAACTAATATATCCATATAAACCAAAATGCACCATATTGCCAATGTATGGGTATATACATCATATACCACAAGTAAACTTCAAACATACTCACATATAATAATTTTTAACGACTTAGTTATAAAATCAATTGAAAATATAATGAGAATCATTTTCCATATTAACTAGGAACATATAATACATGTTGTCTCACAAATAATCATAAATCATCGTAGATAATGGTCACTTAGGCCCAAAAACTAAATAATAATACAATAATGCATAAAACTTCGTCCAAACTTTAAATATAGTAATAATACAACATGCTAGGTTCCAGACAAAATTATCATATCATTTTATAGCCAAATCATGAGTGAAATACCCAAAATACCCTTATTAGGGTTTCTTCAAAAAACTCATATAAGACACCAAAATATGGATGACATGATTGGTAGTTATGTCAAAAATAACAACAAATACATACCACAAAATATTTTGAGACTGTTTGAAACTTATTACTATTTATTAACCCCAAAGCAATCAAAACACATAGACTTTAGTACATAAGAAATATCAAATAAAATCCATCAGGAACATTTCTTAAAAATATTTTTAAATTGTTCTACAACCAAAACCCTTTTCATTGATATTTTATTTGTCAAAAACCAACATGTATATCTCAAGATATGAATTTTGGAAGAATATCTAATTTTAGAGCATCTGGGCTATTGATTGTTTGATCTAATGATCAAGATTGCTTCCAGCTAGGCATTTGACCTAGGCTTCACAGATCATCAAGTTGGATCCAATTTCTTCTTGATCTAGTTGACCTGTAAGCTATCCCTTTCCTTGTGTGGTACTATGTTTTCACATAGTCATGTTGTTGCCACCACCTGGTAGTATCTGGTGAGGTCGATCTCCTCCGCTTAGGCCACATTATCTTGATCCCAAGCATCTCCTAGATTTGTCCATGTTGTAGCAACTAGGGCAGCACCATCTCCATCATTAGATGGTTTCCTAGCAAAGGCCTGACCCTCACCTTGACGACCGCTGCTATAGGACCATATTCCCCGACTCTCTCCTCATCTTCACACAAAATGACTCTTGAAAACTGTATAGTCTGGTTCAACCAACCTAACACGTTGTAGACCAGGGCCTTTTATAACCACAAAATAAAGATCTTGCAAGGAGATCTCTTCTCTCCCACAGACTCTGTTGAGTCTCTATTCTGTGTGCCGAGAGAACCCGATGCCCCCTTTTTATTTTTTTCATATATATATTTTAAATAAAAGTCTATTTCTTATAAATAATTATATAGCCTACTTAGAGATCCCATTTGACCTAAAAATCTAGGATTTACTACATATTACCATTCTCCTTATTTGGCAAAAAGTTTAGGTCAAAACTAATCAGATAACCACTCCAAACTTGTATCTTAAGTAGTTAATTGATAATTACTTATTTAATTACCTAGACGACTTGGTAAAACATAATTATCTAAAATTTCTCCCATAAAATTATATTCTAATTATTCATCTACGAAAAATATTTTGAGAATCTATTATGAGCACCAAATACTCTATTCCCAATTTGTACTCCAAGGACCCTTTTGTAAAACCTAATTGGTCCAATTGGGCTAGAATTGGTCTCTAGGGCATATGGCCCCTTCCTTAGTCTTTTAAAGGGTCCATGAGCTTAATCATTTTCTAAATCATCAAAATAAATCTCGAGTCAATATAATTTCTCAATTGGAGCTCCTGTATGACACATGTGATTAATATTTCTTTAGTTACATAAAATGAAGTCCTAAGATAGGTCTGGGGCTCAAACCATAACTACACTCATTATATTTCCTTGAATATTCTATTTTGGTTGCTGCCTCAATCATAAAATTAAATATAAAATTTCTAAACTTCAAGGATATCACCAAAACAACCACAGTCGCACAAAGGACACCCTCTACATTCCTTTTTCCTTTAATTCCAAATATCATGAAAATTGGATGGAACCTTATTTAATCATAAATCTATCATATATTGAATTTATTGATAACTGAATCATGTACTTACTAGGTTCCAAAAATTAGGGTGTGACAAAAATCCATTCCAAAGCAAAAGAAAAAGACAATCACTCCTTCAACATCTAAAGGTAGGCAGGATGGTCCTACCATAACCATTGGATTAAAGTGATATGGTGAGTGATATTAGTTGGTATTTTAAATATTATTGGAGCAAGTAGGATTTTGGTGTGATGTTTATGTGTAATGAAAACAACTTTCCCAATACCTAATCTTGTACATCAGAATACATGTTGATTTAAGCATGCTTCCTAGTGAGACTAAAACCTAGTGTCATATTCCACTAGTTACATAAGTCTTAATATGATAATCATACTTATCAGGTGGAAGTAGCATGGCTTAATCATCAACTTTATCTTTGTTCTCATCACAATAATGATGACGATGATAATGAAATTAGACTTCTTATATTAACTATTTTCAAGGTATGTGTTACTATTGTCATCTTTAATTTAGTATGATCATGTGCTCAAACTTGTATTTATTTATTATGTTAAATATTTTATTTTGTAGATGTTGACGTGTCATGCTCCAAGATCTAAGAGGCCACATATGTTACTCATGAAGAGTATGCCGAAGAAGACTTTACGATCTTATGAAAAGAGTATGATGACACCCTACAATTGGCCACCGAATCAGAGGCCCTAAAGAAGACTTTAGTACCATTGTTGGTTGTGATAATGACTTTTGCAAGGGGTTGTATGAACTAGGGACACTGTTCAAAGATCTAATGGCTATAATTTTGGATATAGTCATCTCCTACATGGTGAAGTAAGAGATGACTATATCATGATGTATAACATCTTTTAACAGTGTCCCTAGGTCATACAACCCCCTGCACTAGGGTTTTTTGTAATATTTTGTAAGGTCTACTACAATTATGTAATATAATTAGACATCTTTTAGCTACATGTAATATTATGTAAGTCTAATACAATTATGTTAGATTTTTGGAAGAGTTTGACTGTAACACCCTCCCTAAGAACACACATGCACATAGAGGAAGCAACATTGAGTTATCCATAACTCATGCACTCAAGGGGGCATTACATAAAACTGGCATTCATAACAATAATATAATCAATCAAACAAATTGAAAATAAGAAACATTCTCATAATTGTTCATACAAAAGGAACATAATGGATATCACATGGAAAACTAACTCAACATCTTGAGACATAGCCTCTACTCTAAAGTTCTAAACATTTCAAACATGTAGATGAGTCTATAAACTTGAGGACCATCTTATAGCTGGAACCCCACCATATCTTATCATGTTCTATTCTTATGCTTGAGTCTTTGGGATCCACTTTGCTCCTACTTCTCACCTGTGGACATCTCGTCCCCATCCATGCATTGGAAAAATAGTTGTTAGCATAAGTGGTATGAGTATTCTAACATATGCATTACTTGATGAAATGAGATACTACAAAATATTCTTTAACATTATATACTGAGAACTAACATTAAAACTTTACAAAATATAAAATATAAATATCTCTTCTTGGTTGTTCTTATTTTTTACTTATCTTTCTCTGGAGACATGTACTCTGGTACCAGGTCTCATGACCTACACTAAGGTGCCTGGGTCACATAACCTACACTCTGGGCCTGGGTTATGTCTCTGAATTGGCCTGCACTCGGTGCCTGGGCAACATGACTTGCACAAAGGGACCGAGTCATGTCTCTCTTATCTTAATCTCTTTTACAAAACTTATGAATGAGATTATGTACATTCTCTGAACTAAGGCATATTTTATTATTAATTTGATCTGAATGTGGCCACCATTATACAATAGTCCTCCTCTATTAACACCGAAGTGTCCTCTATGGTGCAACACACCCTCTGTTGGCACAACGCGCCCTCTGTTGACACCGAAGTGTCCTCTATGGTGCAACGCACCCTCTGTTGGCCCAATGTGCCCTCTAAAATGGAGTAAACACTCCTTTGAATTGGCAACAGATTCCTTTGAATTGTCGCAAGACTCTCTAAATGAGGACTTATCATATAATATATTATGTTAAGGTTCTGAATTAATTATCTTAAGTCTAAGCTTACTAAATTCTAGATCTGGACTTATCTAAAATTGAATACTGAGTACTGAACATGTAATGAACTATGAATCTAAATCGTTTCTCTAAAATTCTTAACTGGATCTACATCTGAATATGAATGTGAATCTCATTTACTACATAGATGAGATTGGGTCTAAAACCCTTATCATGTATGTTTGTCTAATATCTGGCTACTCACATAATGAGTAATTTAAGCCTACATCTAAATATGATATTCTTATTATCTGGATAAGCCTTAATCTAACACTCTGATTTGATAGAATGACTTAACTTTTACTATTAGATGTATGCAAACTAAGTCTAAAGGCTTAGGGAAAAGGATCTGAATTGAGTATGGACATACTAAGTATATGAGAGTACTTACTTATCAAATATTACAAAATGTAATTTCTAACAAAGTGACTTGATTTCTATAAAATATCATTAAGTGTGATCTTAATGCATTCATATGAGCTTAAATCTTAAATCTTAAAATATGGATCTTATAGAATCTCATCTTGCAACTTAATCATAACATAAAGCATCATAATCTTATAATATCATCCTCAATTCAAGTTACACTATATTTTGGTCCCAATACTACTTTCATCTTGAAAATTGGACCATGTCCTAATATGTTTGATACTCATATTCTCACATTGTGCTTAAATTTTAGATACTAATGATTCTCAAGAATCCAAATAAATTCCTAGTTCTTATATCTCTACATATATAAGAAATATTGATAACATGTTTTTACTTGAAATCTCAATACATGGTGACATTTATGTATATGAGAATTCCTATTACCATATTTGTACTTAGAATCTTAATACATGGTTATATCACATAGCCATGGAAGTATAGTAGTCTTACTTGCCTTTCTTATCTTATAGTCTTGAACATTTACGTGAAACCTTAGTATGTAACATGATAGACATATATCCTTTTATCTTTCTTAACTCATGAACATTAAGCATCCCCTGGCATGCCTCTAATTAAGGCATTTAGTATATTAAATGACATGACCATAAATCACTGGAAAATCTTTCTTATATATCTTGATTAGAACATCAAACATGAAGGTTTTATTTATGAAGCACGTAGATGCACTAGATCTGTTAAACATAAACACTCATGGGCATGAGCCTCTTACCTATGTAAGAGAGAATTAAGTCATCATCTTGGATTCCTATAATCATGTCTAAATTGTGAAAAGACATTTCCTATCATTAGAACCCATCTGAATCATTCATCATTACCCATCATTCCCATAACTCAGAGTAGTTAACTTCTGGGGTTTCTTCTTAATGTATTCTTATATACTCTAATTAAATTACCTTATCTAGATCATTTAAGAGTCTAGAACCTCCTTCATGATGTTCTTCATATATCAACATTTCTAATGAGCCCTTAAATGCCAAATTCTGACAATCCGATCAACCACTATTAATTCCTAAAGTTTCTTAATAAATTAAGATTTAATCATTCATATTACCTTTGTTTCCTCTACCTTTCATGCTAAATGGGCCTAGTGGCCGGTGGCTCAGCAAGGAGGGAGCCAAACTTGTCCCTCTCCTTTGCTATATGGGGCGAGATCTAGGGATCACGACCCCTATTTTGCCATAGAGACTGAGCGCCAGCTCTTGGCCTCTTCTCCAACACAGTCTAGTTGTCTAAGATCAAATCCAACAACCATGTTTGGTCAACGTCACCACCACTCCTCCCCCTTGATGATGAGACATGCACAAAGGTGGATTTCGAGCTTGATTGAGCAAGTTTCTCACCCACACAACCTAACTAGGAGCTCACCTCCTCTATTTCTGCACCACAAACAAAGCAGCTGCTCCAGGTAGTTTTTTGAGCCACCTTCTACCTCAACGTCGTGGCTCGCTGGAAGAAACCCTCCTTAACTTTGCCTTGTTTTCCTGGGCATTGGAAACTTGGTCTCAATGACAAAGGGGTCATGTAATGAAGCTTGGCAACTAGCCTCCATGGCTGCCCACCTTGATCTCCATTGTTTCAACTCTCTCTTTCCCTCGATTCTCCTCTATTCGAGTTTCCACCACCTGGGAAGCTCTCTAGCACTTCAGATCTTGGCTCCAAATCCCCTCTTCACCTTGTGACTTGTCATCTTCAGTCCACCTGGATCCCCTTTTTGGTCTCTGACATGGTTACTGGGCTCAGGATAGTGGAGGTTTAAAACCCAAAATGTCCACAAAACCACCACCACATATCCTCTTATCCTCTTCAATGTCTCCTTTTCTCTGTGTTAATCCACTCGCCTTGAACCCTAATCTTTAGTGATATAAATCTTTTATAGCCTTCCATTCTTGATCTGAATTTGGGGTTTCATACCCTGTTCTTTCCTTATGCGGTCTCCCCAGTCTGTGATGGATAGGGAGTCCTGATTTTTTTAAACTTATCCTCTTTATTATTATTTTCTTAATTATTTGGAGTCTAAATCATTATAAAAATTACAAAATTTTTGTCATTGACTCATATTCATATGCATTCCAACTAAGATCTTGAATTATATCCATTTTATACAAAAATTAACTATGATTATATAAACTTGTACATAATGATAAATATTATTTCCATTAGATTGTTACTAAATATGTTTGTAAAATTCTCAAAAAAAAATCTGAGAACTCTATTCCAACAATATATCTAATCCTTCTAATTTGAGGTCCGTTATAGTTGTATATATTCTCTTATGAACAAAACATGTCTCATATAATTATCCTTAATTTAATACTATATGTAGATAACACCCCTCATCATCTTTTGTGATGGATCAAACCATATTTAATTGGACCAATGATACAAATTAATTCAGTATTACCTATTTTCCATTTCTTTGACTTGTATAACCTTAACATATATCTTTGATGACGTCCTCAGGTGCCAAAGAGTCTAATTGGAATTTATCCATATATATATTTATATATTTACCCCTCAAAGCATAATAAGCATGAATTAATCACCTAAATCACCTAAAGGTAAATAAACATTGTGTCATTTAGTGAATCCCTTACATAAATAAGTCACATAATCATCAGTAAGGGTTTTATGTATAAGAAGACCCTTGGATCAACTTTATATGGGACAATGTCTATTGTTCTATTTGTGCTGCATCAGTTTATTCAAACTCTAAAAGATTGGGATGTTACATTGACTGTGATGTGTATTTGAATGTGGAATGTGAATTGAAGGTTTGGTGGTCCGTTGTTAATCTGAACTCACAAGATGTTGTTAACCTATAGTTCATAACTAAACTGCATGTTTTGCATCTTGCTAACCAGCCAGACAATAGGTCTGTAGGCCTTCTTTAAAAAAAAACCAAAACTTAGTCGTCATTGAAACAAAAACACCGACACTATAGGCCTTCTTCATCGGTTTTAGTACAAAAACCAACATTAAAGGACAAAACCAAAACGACCGTGCTGGATAGCATGACCGTGATGGATAGCACGATCATTCTTAGTAACACGTCATAGTCATCATTTTACTTATACGACCATCTCTTTACATCAATATCATCAGTTATTTGAGTTGCAACTGACACTGTACATCACGATAGGTGTCACTTTACACAGAAACCAATGATGGGGGGTCGTTTACCAATTACAAATGTGACTTGATATGGCTCTGTCGACATCGATTTTTTTCATGAAACTGATGCTTAAGATCCCTATCCATGTCAGTTTCTTTTACCCACACAAGCAAAGCTAGATATTTGATGTCAATTTTGCCTTCCTCAAAGAACTAACATCTTAGACCTGTGGCTATAATGTCACCCACTTAGGTATCAATTTATAATTGACGTTATAGGATTGTTTTAATTGATGTCAAAGATGGTTTCTGTACTAGTGCTTCTTGGCTTTAGGGGAAGAAAATACCAACCTCAAGTCCTTCTTCCTCCAACACATGTTGGCGGTCAAGTGTCAAGTGTAGAGGAAGCCGTCAATCCATTTTGGAGGATGCAATGGAGGAAGAGGTAGAAGATGACAATGAAAAGTAGTAGCACGGGGAAGAAGATGAAGAGGAGGAGGAAACCATGTTGTTCACCAGACGGCGTTCCATCCACAAGTGTTCCAGAGGAGATGGTGCCTCTAGATCCTATGCTCCACCAGCCTCCTAGCATGATGACTCATACTCAATGTATGTATAGGATATTATATGAAATACAATAGGGGAAACAACAACAAACATCAACATTGGTGGGCATCCAATATGTCCAAGGAAGACTATACCAGAATCAATAGGCCATCTTTGAGAATGAGTGATTTCTTCTGGCCAACCAAGAAAACATGCATGCTAGTCTATAGAGGATGGATAACTATCAATAACTGTTCTTCAACAACTACTTGAGCCAAGGTTATTTTGATAAATACCTACAACCTCCAAAGATGCCACAACAACCCTTGATAATTTAGGGCACTTTCTAACCCAATGACCCAAACATGCCACAACAACCACCATTTTGATCGGTACCACTATTCTGCCTCTTTGTATGGATTTTGACTATGTGGACATATTCATGTTCAATATTAGGGGGATGTTGGAATAACTCGATCTTTAATTTACTTTTTAGTTTTTATTATTCTAAGTTTTTAGGATCCACATCTATCTAGTGTAATTGCAGAGAAGTTGAAGAATGATTTCTATCCTTGTCATCATAGAATGTTTTCCTCCTTGTCTTTTCAACAAAAATTAAAAATTGAATTTTTTTTGGCTTAGTTGCAATTTCTTGAGTGGAATCATGTAGAGGAAGTGTGTGGGTTAGTCATCTTAAGGATATTTGATATGAATGGAAATCCTAATTATCCATGAGTTGAGGATGACGATGGGGTTTGAGCCTGAATTGACCAAACACTTAACAATACCTCAAATTGAAGTTTAGCAAGAAATCCTAAGGTTATCGTTTACCCAAGTCAGTAGTAGAGGGACATATCATATCTTAAGAAAGGCATTGTCTCTTAAGTGTGTGATTCCATCCACTTTTCCATCCATGTTGATCCACCACCTTAAGATGAACAAGTAACTCAAATTATTTCCTTTTGATTGCAATGAATGACATAATAGGTGACATGGTAGTTAGTTTTGTTTATTGCATTAGTTACAAACTGAAAAAAAAAGAGAAAAGCTCTTATGCATATCATCTATTTGGATAAAAATTTCTGTGTAGATTGCATACCTTTTTCATCATTCATTTTACATCATGTATTTGTATTTTTATTCTGAAATTATAAGTATAGGGATACACATGCATACCTCTCAAAAAAAAGAAAAAAAAAAGAAAAACAAAAGACAAGTGTGATTAGTGATGTGTGCTAATCTAGCACCCTTTTTCACAACCTTTTAAGTCTTGCCACATTAAAATTCTTATTTTTATCCACTGAAAAGAAAAAAAAATTCTATTGGCTTCCCTTTATCACAATTGAACTTGAATCTCACCACATCTATGCATTTCTTGCAGACTCAGAACACCAAACGATCGACTCACGGTTCCAACCGATCGTCTCACCTATTCTAGATGATTGACTCACCTATTCTAGTTGATCTGCTCACCTACTCTAGATTATTGATTGAAGCCATCCCTCATCCATTGAGCCTCTTCAAGAACTTAGTTTAAACATCATGTCATTTGAATGTCAAACGATCATTTCAGACCTCAAAGTGGGAGTTTTCCCTCCCAACCGAGCGGGTCAAAGAGCGTCGCCACCCGGGACATTAGGGTTGCTGAATGCTACCTTGATTCCCGCCCTTACCAGACTCCCAACTGATTGGTTTGCCTCCCAACTGATCGGTTGGCAGTGCGTGACCAGTTCAAAAATGCAGCTGTCAATCTCAATTGCCCACAACCCTAGTTGTAAAAGCCCCCTCCTCCTCCTATTAAAGGAGGGGCACTTCCTCCTCATAAGGGCATGATCTTTTTTACTTAGGATTTTTGAGCAATCATTCTTATGTTTTTGTGTTCTATTCATCAATAAAGATTAGTCATTTGCAAGCTAAGTGCCCCTTTAATTATTTTTCTTTTACCTTGCTTATTTTCAGATCTAGTCTTCTTCTCCTTCTTCTTCAATAGACCGAAGTAAAGAATTAAGAGTCATACATTTAATTGCCTCTATCCTAAGGTGCTAATCCTTTGATAAGTCTGGACTATGGCTAGAACACTTTCTTCCTTCGCCTCCCTTTTCTCTACAAACATAAGCGAGTAGTTTTCCTATCGAGGCAAGGGGAATAGCCCCTTAGCCATGGTTTGAATTGAATTAAATTAATTAATCCTTAAGAATGACTTCTTTCAGATGGATTTTGGTTTTAAGAACTAATGATCTATCAAAGTAATTAATCGATTTGGTCATATGTTAATCTGGGTGGAAATGCCCATGGAAGCCCAGATTTAGAACACTAAAACCATTAGCATAGAGGTTTTGAAACGATCGTAGAACTTTCTCTTTTGGGTTGATGAACTAAGAAACATGAGCACCAAGACCAATGGGCTCATGTGGAGTTCATCTTTTGTGGATTTGAGTTAGTTCACATGCCTTCATTAGATTTGTCATTTAAAGGATTTAGTTATTTCTCACCTAGGATAAGGAGGTGAAAACCCCTAAAAGCCTCAATATTCCATCATCTGATTCAATCACCGTTTTGATTTACTCTGTTTACATTCTAGTCTTTTATTCATAATATCTTTTATTGTGCTAACAATCATCTCTCTTCCTTGTAACAGGACAATTTTACTTCTTGTTAGCAAAAATTTTCTTCTTCTTATCCTAGTGATAATCATCAAACCCTCAATACGATCTTTACTTCATGTTCTAAAAATATAAAAATCGCAAAAAGAAATAAAAGTTCAACAAAACAATTGGGTTTAGCGACTACTTTCTTAAAGATGTTGTCCTGTGGGATCGACCCTTCTATATTAGCCTGATCTCACCTATGAAATTATGGGACAAATCACTCACTTTTCTATGTCCCTAGGAAAATCCCTAGGAGAAGCTTGAAAAAGGTTCCAAGTCTTTCTTAGGAAATGCCATCATCATGATGTCTCTCAATCCCAACTCATAGAAATCTTCTATCATGGTGTTGATGATGATACCAAATTTTTTCTTGATTCCTCATGTATAGGAAATTTCATGCACCAAAGTCAGACCAGTACATGGGAGGTGGTTAAACATGCTTCTGAAACAAGGGCTAAAAGGGGAATTGGTGGGATCCTTAAGGTAGCCAAGGCTTAACTTGATCCTAATATCCAAAGCATAGCAGAAAGTCTTAAATTAATTGCTCTAAAACAAGATCATTTAGAGTCATCCCTAGGTACCTATAGAGAGTTACCCCAACAAATAAAAGCTATATACTCTCTTTATGGAATCTGCCAAGGATATGATCACACCACCTTACACTGCCAATATATTTACAAAAATCCCATATAACCTGAATTAAGACAATAGTTGGAGGACCTAAAAGCTATTCACACCATACCTAGACAAAGTTACAACAACCCCAATCAAACTAGAAACCATCCTGGATTCCAATATCGGAACCTTATAGGTGCTAAAAACTCTAGCCAACTCCAATCCCAACAAACCTACCCTCAAAACAATAATCGACCACCACCTAGATTCCTATACAACAATCAAAGGAATTTTGGAAACCAAGGGAACTACCAAGGCAATCACCCAAACTGACCACCATATCAAGGACAAAAATTTCAAAACTTGAACCTCCCCCCTTAAAATCTCAATCAACCACCTCCTCAAACACCACCCAATGTTCCTACTCCCACTCCTTCAGTTGATGAAAGGATAGTTGCCTTGGAACAAATCATCATTGCCCAACAAGCTCATCAAAAGGCAACTGACGCCCAACTAGCTCGCTTGTTGGCCCAACAGAAGCCCCCTGGCGACACTTTTGTTGGGCAACCTGAAAACAACCCTAAACATCCCAAACAACTCAAGGTCATTTCTACTCATTCGGGAAAGGTGCACACCCCTCCCCCTCCAGAAAAACCTTCAGCCACACCTCTAGAATTTGAGGACGAGAACATGATAATTGTTGAATTTGAAGCTACACCTGAACCAACCATCCCTAAACCCCCTCAGGAAGAAGACAAAGAACCAATCTACAAACCACAACCTCCCTTCCAAGCCCACCTTAAACAAACAAGGCTCGACGCCCGCTTCATGAAATTTAGGGATGCTATGAAAAATTACATGTTGACATTCCATTCCTTGATGCTTTAGTAGACATGCCTGCCTGGTCCAAGTACATGAAACCCTCTTAACTAGGAAGTATGCTACTGAAGCATACGAGACTGTCAAACTTGTTAGGTCCACTTCAGACATAATCTAAAGTAAAATGCCTAAAAAATAGAAGGACCCTGATTCTTTTGGAATAGGATACTACTTAGGTGATAATGCTTGTAGAAAGGGCCTACCTGATTTAGGATCCAATATATCCATCATGCCCTACAGCCTTTGCAAAAGACTAGGATTCAATGACATGTTACCCACAACCATGACCATCCAACTGGTAGACTCATCCATGACCAAACCCATGGGAATCATATAAGACATTCTGATTAAGGTTGAGAAAGATGCCTATGTCCCTTGTGACTTTGTGATCATGGACATAAAATAAGATGTGCATTACCCTCTCATTTATGGTTGTCCTTTCTTAGCCACATCCTGATCCTTGATTGATGTTAAGTTCAGAACCATTTTGTTAAGATAAGGGAAGCAAACCCTAGAGTTTAGGGTGTTTGAAAGCATGAAGGGGCCTAGTTTCCAGGAAGAGTTCTATCTCCTTGAATGCATTGATAAATTATCCCAACTGAGGCAGGAATGGGAGTTAGTTGATGACCCCCTACACACAACCCTCACTACCCCCCTGAATTTGACTTTGACAATGAACAATTATATCAATGTAAGGCTCACTTACATAATTTTGAGGAGATCCCTAATGCTGAAATTGAGGACCTTAAAATGATCTCCATCATGGAAGAAAAACTTGAAAAACACAATGCCCTAGAAATGAAGACTCTTCCCATAGGTTTGAAATATGTCTTTCTTGATGAACAATAATTGTGCCCTATCATCATAAATTTCGAACTTATCCTTGAACAAGAAAACAAACTTAAGGGACAAATTAGGAAAAGAGGAACTGCCTTAGGGTACAAAATGATAGATCTAGTTGGGATAGATCAATCCATCTACATTCACAAAATCCCAATGATAGAGAACAACAAACCCTCTCGAGATCCAAAATGAAAACTCAACCCAAACATGAAGGAATTTGTCCGTGTAGAGGTGATCAAACTTTTGACTATAGTAATCATCTACCCCATCTCTGATTCCCCATGGGTCAGCCCGGTTCAAGTTGTTCCCAAAAAGGGAGGGATCACTGTCAGTAGAAATGAGAAGAATGAACTCATTCCCACCCACACCGTCACAAGATGGAGAATGTGTATTCGACCACTTCCCAATTCCCTTCCTAGACCAAGTTCTTGAATGATTAGCCCATCAATAATACTTTTGTTATCTATATGGCTATTCAGGATTTTATCAGATACCTATCCATCCTGAAGATCAAGAAAAAAACAACCTTCATATGTCTCTTTGGCACTTATGATTTTAGAAGGATTCCCTTCAGCTTGTGCAATGCACCAGCCACCTTCCAATGGTGTATGTCTGCCATCTTTGCAAGATTGACTAAACTGTCATGGAGGTGTTCATGGATGACTTCTCCATCTATGGAGACAGTTTCAAACCCTACCTTAGAAATCTCACCCTTTTTATTGATACATGTGTTGAGTCACACTTAGTCCTTAATTGGGAAAAGTGTCATTTCATGATTAAGGAGGGCATTGATCTAGACCATAGAGTAATCAATCAGGGCATAGAAGTCGACAAAGATAAAATTTAAGTTATCACCAAGCTTCCACCTCCAACCTCAATCAAAGATATCTGAGCCTTCTTGGGACACACCGGGTTATATCGGTGATTCATCTGTGACTTTTCCAAAATCACAAAACCTCTCACCAACCTTCTTCAAAAAGAGGTGCCTTTCCATTTTGACAAGGCATGCATGGATAGCTTTCTATGTTTGAAAAATGCTCTCACAACCACTCCAATCATTCGTGCACCAGACTGGGCCCTACCCTTTGAAATCATGTGTGATTCTAGTGATTATGCTATAGGTGCCATCTTAGGACAACGAATTGATAAGAAACATCATGTCATATATTATGCATCCAAGACCTTAGATGAAGCTCAACAAAATTACACTGTGACTAAAAAAGAAGTGCTAGCCATTGTCTATGCTTTTGATAAATTTTGCTCATACTTAGTTGGATCCAAAGTCATTATTTACACTGATCATGTAACCATTCACTACCTTATGACCAAGAAGGATGCAAAACCTAGAATCATAAGGTGGATTTTGCTGTTATAGGAGTTTGATCTAGAGATCTTAGACAAAAAGGGGTCTAAAAACATCATGGATGACCACCTAATTCAACTTAGCTATAGCAAACCCAATGACACCCCCATAAATGAATCTCTACTTGATGACCAACTTCTTAAGGTAGACTCCCAATTTCCTTAGTTTGCCGATTTCATAAATTATTTCGCTACTGATGTATTGCACCCTGGGTACAAGGGACATTCTAAAGCTAAATTTTACATCACATCAAAAACTATTATTGGGATGAACCTTATCTATTTAGACTTTGTGCCGATGGTCTGTATCATCGTTGTGTTTCTCAAGAAAAAAGCTCTAATATTCTGGAACAATGTCATTCCTCCCCCTATGGTGGACACATGAATTCCCAGAAAATAGTGAAGAAAGTCCTACAGTGTGGGTTCTATTAGCCCACCATCTTCAAATACTCTTATGATTATATGCTGACATGTGACCAATGTCAAAGAACAAGTAACATCTCCAAGCGTGACCTAATGCCCTTTACCCCTTGGAAAGAGTTAGAAATCTTTGACGTCTGGGGAATCGACTACATGGTCTCATTTCCTTCTTCTTATGGGCATGCTTACCTATTAGTTGTAGTCGATTATGTATCAAAGTGGGTTGAAACTATACCCACAAAAACTTGTGATTTCAAACCTGTTAAAAAACTCTTTAAAGACATTATTTTCCTAGATTTGGTGTCCCACACACCGTCATTTCTGACTGGGGATCCCATCTTTTAGAGAAACGTTTTGAGGCCTTATTGAAGAAATACAAAGTCCACAAAAAGTCACCACTCCTTTCCATCCTTAGACTAGTGGGTAGGTTGAAGTATCTAATAGGAAAATCAAATCCATTTTAGAGAAAACTGTTGGTCGCACTAGGAAAGATTGGGCGTTGAAAACTAATGATGCTATGTGGGCATACCGAAATGCCTACAAGACACCCATAGGCACCACCCCTTTCAAGATGATTTATGGAAAATCATGCCACCTCCCGATAGAATTAGAACACAAGGCCAACTGGGCCATCAAAAGCTTGAATTTTGACTTTTCTACAGTCGGAGAAAAACATCTTCTCCAAATGAATGAACTAGACGAATTTAGAATGAGCGCTTATGAAAATGTGAGAATCTACAAGGACCGAACTAAACTATCGCATGATGGTCACATCAAGCGCAAGGACATTAGAGAAGCTGACCATGTTCTAATGTTTAATTCTAGACTAAGGCTTTTCTTAGAAAGCTTAAATCCATATGGTATGGTCCCTACCTCGTCAAGTGTGCCTTTCCACATGGTACCTTTCTTCTTTGGGATAAAGTTTTGGGTGAATTCAAGGTTAATGGGCATCAACTCAAAAGATACATAACCGCTAAAGACCTTGTCACTTCAGATACTAATAAATGCTCATCCTTGGAAGATCTTAACTTGATCGATCCTCATCCTCCCCCAAAATCTCAATAAACTAGTCTCTCATCTGTTGAGCCTCTGACGTAAAACAAGGCACTTGTTGGGAGGCAACCCAACCCTATCTTCCTTCTATTGCATTTTCTTTACCTTGTTATTTCATCATGTTTTGTTTCCCTTTTTTATGACAAGCCAACCGATCAACTCATTGCTCCAATCGATCGATTTGAGATTCCTGAATGGGCCCCCCTTCTACAGCCTAAATGGTTGTTTGGCATCTCAACCGATCAGTTCAATTCAATCATGCATCCCTCGAACCGCCCCTACCCATACATCAAGCTGCCCCGACACATTGGACCCCCCCGACAGTGCTGTCCAAACAATGCAAACTGATCGACTCAGGTAGCCAAATGATTGGTTCACACCTTTCATTGGCTATATAACCCGACTGAGCTGAGCACTTCACCACACCCTCATCTTCTTCTAACCTAGCCGCCACACACTCAGATGAGCCCTAGACCGTGAGTAGATCGAGCGTCCTACATGCCAGCCGAGCGCCCTCTTGGCTGACTGAGTGCCTCGCTACTCATATTGTTCACCTCATCTCCTCTGTACATATGTCATATTTGGGCCCAGTTGACCAACTCACCACCCGCCGCTCACCTCACCTCCTCTGCACACCGAGTGAATTTGCCCCTAGTCAACCGCCTGCGCCACCCCCGCTCGCCTCCACCCTTTTGTGCGTCGAGCAGCCTGTAGGCCAACCGACTGGCCTCCAACTTCTCCAACCGAGCGAGTGAGCCGCCAACCTCTCATCCCCCCTTTCTGGAGCTCGGGTGGTTACTTCGATCGATCTGACTACCACACTCACCACCACCATTCATTTTTAGACAAGTTGATCATCTCAATCTCTGGAATGCCCATTTCAGAGTTCTAATTAATCATCTCACATCTCCAATCGACTGTCTCACATCTCCAACCGCTCGCCTCGCCACCTTTCTTCCTCTCTTTCTCCCAGAATGAGCCAATTGTTTTGTGACCAGAAATTACCTTCTCAACCGATCGTCTGACGTCACCAACCACCCGTTTCCATTACCAGACGATTGTTTCACATAACCAGCCGATCGGTTTGTGACCCACCCACAGCCATGTTCAACTGATTTTGCAAAAAAAGGGAAATCCAATGCCTCATCCTCCCACGATCCACCTCGCTGAACCAGATCCCAATCTGGGATTAAATTCTACACACCTACCCCACCGGCTAATCCTCACCTGATCTCGCTGAGGATATGCTTAATAACATCCATGATGTTGAGTCTCTTCTTTGTGAGATAGAGAGCAACCATAAGGAAAGCAATGACCTAGATTCTACTACCTCCCATCCACCCCGCATATCCCCCATTCCTGGTAGTTATGTCCAGTTCACTATCTCCAAACACCTACGCCGTTTCGAGGACATGTTCTCCATGGGTGTCTCCCTTCCCCAATGGGCTTGTGGAACTACCCTTGATTCATTAGGAGCATGAGAAGCCACCGACAACATTATCTGCAAAACCATATCCTCCTTTTCCCTTATTGCGTCACCTTCATCTATAGTGACCTCACCCTCAAGTTCATCACCACTTTCCATTGCTATCACTACTACTTGGGAAATTCTAGTTGTAAGATCTACATTTTTGGGGAAAATTCGGTAATCTCTTCCTGATAGTTCATTTCTTTCATCCTTGATGGTGGAGATGATTACTGGTTAGATCATTGCATGGAGCGACCCCATAATTCCTACCCCGATCGGTATGACAGAGACAAGTTCTAGGCCAAGATCACTGGCCCCATGCCCCACATTCGTAGTGGGCCCATGGTCTCCAACATTCACAACCCGATGATCCGCTACCTCCATCACATCCTTGCTTTCACTATTTTTAGAAGAGAAGGTACTCAGGGAGCCATTACTTATGTTGAACTCTACGCCCTATGGTGCCTCCTGAATGAAGAACCCTTCAACTGGGAGAATATTGTTCTAGAACATTTCAGCACCCAAGCCAGTCGTACCACCTCTTCCTCATTCTGCATTGGCCATTTCATCACCCATCTCACCATATTTCTTGGCTACACCCACATCCCTTTCACACCACTCCCATTCAAAAACCACCTGAAAGACATATACTACCTGAAAATCAACAAGTTCATTTGCTTGGGTGCCAATGGTGTCTACTCCCTTCTCTTCAAGGATTCACATGAGGTTCTACATATTCCCTTACATGCAAGGTTTATAGCAGCAAACCTTATTTATGAGCTCATTGATCTACCACGACACATCCAGAGGTATAGTCTGGAGAACCCAGACCCAGACGACATCCTCGAGCCACAGGCCCACATGAGGAGTGTTTCTTTGAAGGCTCATGATGATGCCTTTGGTACACCACCACCACCCCACCGTCACACCAGGCGGAGACCAGATCATGATGCAGGGCCTACAAGTTCGGAAAGGTCCAACAATGGCTGGATGAGATTCAACGTGAGCAACAGCGCCAGGGCCACCAACTCAACCACATGTATCTCATGCAGCATTCACATGAGTCTTGGGATGTGGAATGCGGCCACTATACCCCTAGCCTCCCATCCTATGAGGAGTATGGGGCCCAATAGGCCTACCCAGAACCCCACTCCTCTTACTAGGGAAACTATTACTCCTCCCACCAGCAACATCCACCACCACATTGATCTTCTTCCCTCCATCTCAGTCTAAGGGTTTGCTCGGGATGAGCAAAACTCTAAGTCTGGGGTGGGGGTGGGTGGTACGTGTTCCACACCTTATCTTCCCTTTTGGCATTTTACTTTTGTATTTCGAAATTGAGTGCATTTCCTTTTTCAAACTTTGGTCTTTACCTAGTCGGCCAATCGCTGTATCTTCTTTTTCAAAAAATAGATAAATCTTTATTTCACAAATTGTTCAAAATTTTCATTTCTCTTTTGAAAATACCAAGTTCTCCATACCTAAATTAGCAATATTCTTGGGAAAGATGGCAAGCCTTAGAGTATCAAATAAAATAAAATGCAAACTTTCCTATCTTTAACATTATATTAACTGATCAATCTTTCTCATATAATGTATTTACATGATTTTTTTACGGATGCAACAACACTCGAAAAAAAACTGCACGGGAAAATAATCCGCACGTCAAATCCTAAGTATGGGGTGGCATGCTCCTCCTCTCTCCCTTCTTCCATACCCCTCATAAATTTAATAGGGGCGTACCGCCAAAAGATGCCAAAAAAGAGTATACAAATTTTTTTTGGTCAATATCCCGAGTTGAATAGAGGAGGGATCATTCTTCCACACCCCTCGTAAATGTAATAGGGGCCAAAAAATTTGTGGTCAATGTAATCACAAGTCTATGAAATTAAAATCCTAAGTCGAATAGAGGAGGGATCCTTCTTCCACACCTCACTTTTTCTCATTCCCATGCCAAAAAAAATTATAATAAATTTTCAAGCGTCGAAGCACAAATAGGATTAAGACTATTTTTGCAAAGTATAGGTTTGAAAGAGGAAGTTATGAAAAATGTTTGTTGTAAAAAATATAGAACTTGTATTTTGTGTGTCTAGGAGATGGGAGCAGGCCATGAAAAGGATAGAAGATACTGCTAATTAAGGGAGGATGAAGATGTTGTTTCAAATTTTTTGTTTGAATTATTTTGATATTTTAAATTGTTGAGGACAAGAAAATGTTTAAGTCTGTGGTATTTTGATGCGTGCTAATCTAGCACCCTTTTTCACAACCTTTTGAGTATTGCCACATGGAAATTCTTATTTTATCCACTGAAAAGAAACAAATTGCTATTGGCTTCCCTTTATCACAATCGAACTTGAATCTCACCAAATCTATGCATTTCTTATAGACTCAGAACACCAAACAATCAGCTCACCATTCTAGCCGATCGTCTCACCTGTTCCAGATGATCATCTCACCTATTCCAACTGACCAGATCACCTTCTCTAGACAATCGATTGGCGCCATCCCTCAACCATCGAGCCTCATTCAAGCACTCAGTCTAAGCGGCACGTCATTTGAATGTCAAAAGATCATTTTAGACCTCAAAGCAGGAGTTTTCCCTCCCAACCGAGCGGGTCAAAGAGTGCCACCACCCGAGACATTAGGGTTGCTGACTGCTACTCAGATTCCCACCCTTACCAGACTCCCAACCGATTGGCTCGCCCCCCAACCGATTGGTTTGCAGTCTGCAGCTAGTTCAAAAATGTAGCCATCATCCTCAGTTTCCCACAACCCTAGTTGTAAAAACCCCCTCCTTCTCCTATAAAAGGAGGGGCACTTCATCCTCACAAGGGCATGATCTTTTGTACTAAGGATTTTTGAGCAATCATTCTTATGTTCTATTCATCAATAAATATTAGTCATTTTCAAGCTAAGTGCCCCTTTAATTATTGTTATTTTACCTTGCTTGTTTTTATATCTAGTCTTCTTCTCCTTCTTCTTCTGTGTATTGGAGCAATAAATTAAGAGTCAGTCATTTAATTGTCTCTAGCCTAAGGAACTAATTCTTTGATAAGTCTCGACTATGGCTAGAACACTTTCTTCCTCCACCTCCCTTTTCTCTACAAGCATCAACGAGTGGTTTTCCTATCGAGGTAAGGGTAATAGCCCTTTAGCCATGGTTTGAATCGACTTAATCCTTACGAATGATTTCTTTCAGATGGCTTTTGGTTTTAAGAACTAATGATCTATCAGAGTAATTAATTAATTTTGTCATATGTTAATCCGGGTGAAAATGACCATGGAAGCCCAAATTTAGAGTACTAAAACCATTAGCATGGAGATTTTGAAAATCTTGTGGATCTTTCTTTTTTGGGATGATGAACTAAGAAACATGAGCACCAGGACCAATGGGCTCATGTGGAGTTCATCTTTTATGGATTTTAGTTAGTTCACATGCCTTCATCGGATTTTTCATTTAAAGGATTTAGTTATTTCTCACCTAGGCTAAGGAGGTGAAAAACCCTAAAAGCCTTGATATTCCATCATATGATTCGATCACCATTTTGATTTACTCTGTTCATTCCAATCTTTTATTCATAGTATCTTTTATTATGCTAACAATCACCTCTCTTCCTTGTAACGGAGCAATTTTACTTCTAGTTAGCATGATTTTAATTCTTGCTTATTCTTCTTGTCCTAGAGATAATCATCAAACCCTCAATCTGGTCTTTACTTCCTGTTCTGAAAATATAAAAATACCAAAAAGAAATAAAAGTTCAACAAAACAATCTTTTATTCTTAAAGACATTGTCCTATGGGACCGACCCTTCTATACTAGCCTTAACTGGACAGTAAAAAAGGTTAAACTCTAGGATTAAAATCTTAGTGATTATAGTGCACTTCGACACATTATCAATTAGTGTAGTGAAGCCCAATCATCCTCTTCAATCATGCTAAAACATGGGCTAATGAAAAAAAAGATTTTTTTATAAAATAAAGTGGTAGAAAAGGATGCCCTAGCTTAACTCTGAATTGTTCTTCAAAAGAAGATAAAATCATGTACATATTATTCTTTATTTCACTTGCATCATTCAAATAAATTTTCCAATGCATACATCATTCCACCCACATTAGTAGGCATTAGGATTCATGCATTTATTCACTTTCACCATAATAGGTTCATCATGTTTTGTTGTTGAATAAATAATTCAGATGTACTTGTGATTTTTCATAATCCACCTACTTCATTTCATTCATTGCTTTTATTGGTAGGCCCTAAATTTGATTGATCTCCTAATTCATTTGTATAAGGACAACTACTTCCAATTAGTTGGTATTTAGTAAAGAGCAATGTAGATAGGGAATCAAATGAAGCACCAAGCAAATGCCTACTTGACTATGATATTAACCGCCCTACTGATATTGTTTCACTTATATGAGGGTGGCATCTTTTATGGATATTTTTGATTGCTAGAGAGTAGTTGATTGTTCAGTTGTTAGTAAAGGCCAGTTTGGGAATGCAAGGTGGGGGTAGTTTAGAATGGAAATTCATATCCAGTGTCCTTTTTCCAACTTATCTCAAACAAATTCGAGGGCATGTTGCTCGAGGATGAGCAATATTTGAGCTTAGAGGATTTGTATGTATTGAATAATTGTCTCTTTTCACAGGCTCTTTTACTATGTATAGTGTGCACTTATTGCCCATTTTCATATTAATTGTGATTTATCATTAGTAGTCTGTGACATTTAATTGCATCAAATATTCATTATTTTGACTGTTCCCAATTGATTTATCATTATTTTGGAGCTTATGTTCTTAATTGTTTACATTTCAGGTGAATTTACAAGAAATGAATCAGCTCAGTACTACTGGCATGTCTGTTAGTGGTATTGACATTTGACAACAAGGAACAAAGTTGAATCGAGGAAACTCGGTAGTACTGACACAATAATTGGTACTACCAACAATCTAACATGAGTGCTCAGGATAAATCTCAATACTACCGACAAGCAACTAGGTAGTACTGACAGCTTACAAGGGATTACAAATAATCGAGGGAGTTGATACTACCAATACCACGTCGGTAGAACCGACTTGACGTAATTAGGACAGCTCAAAAATCACAGTTAATCTAATGGTCGGGACTTAGTGACACCCTAAGTCACTTATATGACTAAGGGAGCATGCATCTAGACCTAGATATCATGTTCATTTCCATTACACGACAACTGAAAGCTGGTGGAGAAGAAAGGAGAGAAGAAAGCAATGTTATGGGAGATTGGGGCACCTCCAATGGACAGATTTGTATCCAGAGGTTAGAAAATTGGAACATTCAAGAGAGGGAGTCATCTGGACCATCTTCTCCAGGGGTTACCAGTGCGCCCCGCTAGAGGTGCACACACTAATCAATTGGATTTGACTAGATGCACCCCACAAGATCAGAACACACATGTATCTTTCAAAATTTATAAGGGACCTACAAAAACACACTCACATAAACTATCACACTACATCGACTAGCATACGAGGTCATGTAATATTATGGAAGGTGACAAGTATAGGGTTTATCCACAAGGAGAAAAGGGGGTACTATAGTTACATTAGTTTTGGGCTAGGTTCCTACTGTGGAGTCTAGGGTTGAAGGGTTTGATGGTTGTTTTGATTGATTACACTAAGGGTTGAGCAAACAAGCATTTAAAGGAGAGAAAACAAGATCAAAACCTAAGTTAAACCTAGACAATTAATTATAATGAGCAAGAAAAGGCAAGGCAAGCAAGGAAAAGAGCAAGCTACACTAAGGAAACCAAGAAGAGGCTTACACTACACTAAGCGAGCAAATAAGGAAAGAGAGCAGTTAAAGACCTAAGCTAGCAAAAAAAACAAGAAAAAGACAAGAAGCTAACTAAGCAAGTTAAGAACTAACTAGTCTAACACTAGCTAAGCAAGAAGACAATTAGGATTTTAAAGCAATAAAGGGTGATGTGGTCTATTTGGGGGATGGAATTATCAATTAGGTTTAGGGTGATGACATGTGAACATTATTCTTTTTTTTAGATTACCAAACTTAACAACAAGCTAGAGGCTAGTGAATTTCCCTAAATAGCTAACTGGCCATGGATATGATAGGTTGTGTATAGGGGAACTAGTCCCTAACACCCCCTACATACCCTTACGAGGCTCAATTGGGTTAGGGTTTAGGTGAAATTCAATTAGAGTCTAATCAAGCCTAGGTTTCTAGGTTGGATGGTCTTAGGGTGATTAGGGGTTGAGGTTAGTAATGAGAGTTGAATTCAGGATTTAGACCTCCCAACACCCACATTCTAGCATTCAAAAAGCTCCAATCCAATCACACTAAATTCATCTAAACTAGATACTTACATATCTCACATAGTGTTAGGAGAATTGACTAGCATGTAGGAGGATGGGTAGCTAGGTAGGGGTCCATGAACCAGACCTAGGAGCAAATCCCAAAATTTATATATATAAGCAATTTCCCTAAATTCCTAGGTGATTTGAAGCACAAATCAAAAAGCAATTTATGAAGAATGAGATACAAATCGAACATAATAATTATCAAATGAAATAATAAATTTTCATATCATTTTCCACCAACATGGTTTCAAAGTAACATTTTTGACCCCAAGCAACCCACCTAAGGGGCCTAGCTAATCATAGAAATGGAAAATATAAAAAGAGAAGAGAAAGAGGGAGAAGTAGCCATGACACTAAGTGTAGATGAAGTGATCCTCCTCTCTATCTACTTCAAGGACCTCCTCCTCCTTTCTCCAAGGTGCAAGGGTATGTGATAACATCTCATTCTATGCACTTTTTGCATATGTTTTATGCTTCTCCTAGCATACATTTTATAGAATTTTCTACTATTTTAGTACTTTATGCCAAAAAATCTCAATTGCACACATCTTTCACCCTTGCAGGGTCATGCCAAGACATGGTCATAGTTAACACCTCGAGCGCGGCTACATCATCCACTAAGGTCCCTACCATGGCCGAAGCCGCTTATCACCATCTCAACGCCCCGTGACTGAGGTCCTTCCATGACTGAGATCCTACCACGATCAGGACTTCCTCTCGGCCGCGACCTACAACCCACACACCACAATCACGGTGAGAGTCTTGACTGAGATCAAGCTACGACCGAGGTCATGCCTCGAATGCGGCTTACATCCAAGCCTCAACTGTGGCTCAAATCCGAGCCTCAACTGTGGCTTATATCCAAGTCATGATCGAGGCCCTACCGTGACTGTGACCCATATGGTTAAGTCGGTGGGCAACACCTATAAATAGGCCACCCACCTCGACTTGTCACATCATCAGATCATCAAGGACCACAAAGTGCTACCAAATTCCATAGTCACTCACATCCATACCATCAGTCTTGGATCTATGAAGGTAGAAGATAGAGGATAGAGAAGATTGAGCGCCATCTTCTTTGAAGGAATGAGACACCTCTACGTCGCCTACTCCAGATCTAGATTCAAAGAAGTATAATGGTCTATTGCCATATAGTCTCTCTATCTATATCTACCATCTTCATCACGTTGTACCCCCCCTTCTACGTGGTAGTTGATGTATCTATTATTTTTGTAACGCCGTTATTCTGCCTGCCAACATGTGTGGCTAAACATCTAACTTGAGTTAGGAGTAGCCACTAAGGCTCTCCCAACATGTATATTCTTTCTACCCTTTGTATACATATATATATATATATATATGTATGCTCCTATCGAGATTATCTCTGTACGCTTGTTTTTAATGGTTCACTTATATGATTAGCTACCATCTTGTGATGTTTGATTGTTGGTACCTTGAAAAAGTAGTACCATCCTTATCTAGTGTTATGGAGTAGTATGAATGCATGAAAGTGTTGTAATGCTAAAGCTAATGGTCATATGGTTTGTTTTATGGTTGTTGGGTCGTTATTTCAAGAGAGAGGCCACCTTAGAGCCTAGATCTATCCTTATCTCGGGAGAGGAGGGAATAGAAATTTTGATGACCACTTGTAATCTTGACAGGGGTATATGAGGGGGTATGAGCTTTACATGTTGGTTAGAGACATTACTAGGTGAAATCCGATCCAAGTTTCCTTCCATATCTTTGTTTCCTACCACTTGTAATCGTCTTTCTCTTATTATTATTTTTTTCCTTTAACTTTTTTTTTTCTGGAGCACCATCGTTCTTTAGGGAACACCCTTTTTATCCTACTTATTCGTTCAGAGTGTGAGAGTGTGAGACTCTGTGTACTTAACACTTTCCAACCTTGTCCCTGTGGTTTGACCTCAAATATTACATTGGACCCCGTATAATAGTTGTGGGGGTTTGAGTGTCGGGTTATAATGTTAAAAGTCTGACTACTCTGGATCCGCTCCATTCTGGATGCATGATTAGGCCGGTCAACTTTTTGGCACTGTTTCCAAGGACAAGGCAAAATGGCACTATTAAGAACTCGAGTCCACTCATTATACTCCCATGCCTTAAGCTTAGTGATAAGTTTGAAAGCACATAAACTTTAAATCTGCTGCCTTACGATCATGTAGAATAGTTCATTTTAACATGTCATGTTTCCTAACTTGACTGTGCAGTCTATTCAGGGAACCCAGAGGGAAGCAGATCCATTCTATTTTTTTCACCTTAACCTCAAGTCACCATACCGCCTCATGTAGATGACAATCTTACTGGGGACGATTAGAATGTAAGAGTGTAACATGACCTACCACCACATGAGATAGATGAAGATAGAGATGACTGTCACTCAGGTGGTCGTCACTGTGAGGAAGAATGATGCTAGGAAGAACGACATCACCATCACTGTAGAAGGCATCATAGAAATCACCGTGAAAATGAATGTGAATGTGATGACCGGAACAATGCGAGTGAAGACGATGAAGAAGGAAAAACTCTTAGAGATTTGGCCACAACTAGAGCCAACGAATCCAGATGCCCAATTATCATCCCGCACTTCAATGAAATGAACTTTGAGTTGAAACCGGCTGTAATCTTGATAATCCAGAACAAGACCTTCTGTGGAAATTCAAGGAGCAAAAATCTATACCATCATCTTGATGCCTTCAAAAACATCTGCGATACCATCAAGATGAGGGGAGTTCCTCAAGAAGTGATATATTGCAAAGGATTCAATTTCACCCTTAAAGATAAGGCTCTATCCTTGTACCTCAAGTTACCCCACCAGCCCATAGATGGATGCAGACCCCTTGCAGATGCCTTTATCACTAAATTTTATCCCACTGAGAGAAATATCTATAATGTGCAAAAGATCACTTCTTTCGTGCAAAAACTGGGAGAGAATCTTCACGAGGTGTGGGAATGCTTTCAAGAATACCAGAGAGATTTCCCTCACCACAAATACTATAAGGGATTCCTGGTGACCACCTTTTACAATGGGCTAACTACCACTGAAACAACTTCACTAAATGCAACCACCGGAAGTGATTTTCTTGGTAAGAAACCAAGCTGAACTATGAAGAAAATTGATAACATGGCTACACTGCAAGCAGGCATGGATTATGATAGAAATGATAGAGGATCAGCCAAGAAGGCAGAATCTGAAGGACTATCAATCGAAGCCAAGGCTTTGGATACTATTACAGCTCAAATTTAGAAATTTGCTACCGATATCAAATAATTAAAAGACACTGTGGCAAAGGAAAGAAGCACACAAAGAAAGTCAGGAAATGCATTACATGCAGAGAAGGAGGGAATAGAGTTAACAAATGTATACATACACAACCAGAAGAGAGTGAGGAAAGTGAAAGCAAAGAAGAAATAGAGAATGTCTCTTATTTTAATTTCAAACGACAAGATCATCCTAGGTTTAACTACAACAACAAAGAAGCTACTGAAAATGCTCATCAATTGAGTAATTCATCTAAACCGCCTCCATGACTCGAGAAGAAAGGAGGACCAACTCAACATACTAGAACTACTAACTGTCAGATGAACAAAAATATCTACCATAGTCAAAATAAAAATGTGAGTCAACAAGGCCAAGGACAAGGCCAAGGGCCAAGCCAAGTCAAGGATGGCAACCAAACTAACATGATTGATCAATTATTCAACTTTGTGAAAAGGCAAGACTCGATAAATGACCAACTTTCTCAAAGTGCTACCATCAATTCAGAAGTGTTAACTACAATGCAAACTCAGATGGTAGACATGCAGACTCACCAAAGGCAGATTGATCAACAACTTGCACAACTGCCTGAACTTATGAAAAACCCTTCGGGGAAGATCCCATCAAATATGGAGACTGCAAAAATGGCCACTCTCCAATCAGGGAGGGTGTTGGAAAATCCTAGCACTAACAACACCAAAGAAAGAGGAATCCGTGATAAGAAACAATCTAAAAAGGAGATTGCAATGGAATAGTCTAAGGGGCAAGAGCTAGCTGTAAATAGAAAAGAAGAAGGGAATCACAAAAAGAAGGATGAAGAGGCAAAGAACTTAGATCCTATAGGAGAATTCCTTTATAAGAGAAATCCCTATGCCCCAAGAGTTTCCTTTCCTTACAAACTGATCAAGGCACATATAAAGAAGAGGTACAAAAGGTTTATGGAAGTAGTAAAGAAACTAAACTTGGATGTCCCATTTCTCGATGCAATTGAAGAAATGCAAACATATGCAAAATTCATTAAGGACCTAATCATGAAGAGAAGGAGAGGATACCATATGAAAACCATGCAACTTGTGAAAATATCAAGCACCTTTGTTCAAGCTGAGTTGCCAACCAAGAAGAGGGATCTCAGAGCATTCAACATACCCTTCTGTGTTGAAGACAATGTGGAAAGGAAGGGATTAGCTGATTTGGGAGTGAGCATTAGTCTAATTTCCCTGACTCTAATACAAAGGCTCTGGTTGACAGACATGGTAAAGACATGCATGAGAATCAAATTAGCTGACCACACCCTTGCAAGACTTGTAGGAATAGTTGAGGATGTTTTGATATGGGTCAGGCGATTCTTCATACCATGCGACATAATAGTAATCGACACGAATGAGGACTGTAAATGTCCAATTATATTTGGGAGACCTTTCCTTACAACTGGAAGAGCCTTAATAGATGTGGCAGAAGGAATTGTTACCTTGTGAGTAGGGGATGATCACCTCAATTTCTAAGTATATGACGCTATGAGGGGACCCTCTCTCTCTGAGTCAATTTACTTCATGGATAGATACTATCAATATTGTGAAGAGGTGCAAGAGGACAAGGCAATTATTGATCCCCTCATATGAGCCTTAAATAGTCAAGACACTACAGTTGAAGACTGAGAGGTCGTAGAGATCTTGGACTACCTAAATCAACCTGAAGAGGAGTTTAGCAATGATCAAGAGATAGTTGAGACATCAAAGTACGATTCGCTCGAGCAAACACTTGAGGAGAATTGTTACGACCACGCCTCCCAGTAACCCCCAATTAAGGGAGACCAAAAGGAAAAAGCCGTTAACCAATAACTCAGATCAAAGGTTCGGCAATTAACCAAGAACAATTATTAAATTTTAATAGACTAAACTGAAAAGTTGTAAGAAAATAAACTTTTGCATACCTTTTTTTTCTCTTTTGAAAACTTGGATCTCTAAACTTCTATCCACTTAAGGATTCTACTCTAACTAATCCTCCTTGTATTTTATTTCATGTATTTCCCAATATGACGATTTACTATTTGTTCTTTTGGCTTGTACCTAAAACGCCGACAAACAAAATGTCGGTTAGCCGAAGCTGGTATGTGGGGGAAACATTAATCATGCAATTATTCTTAACAAAGTAATCATTCAATTAATCATTTAACAACCAAGATTACATTTTAAGCCACACTACTCAATCCTCACCTATCCCCTAACTCTGTGCTATCCCTGTAGTGGACTTGTATGCTACCTCTCTTTAGGTAGATTCTTACCACCATGGTCCTACCTTACATGTAGCCATTACATAGGGTAATAGAGTCACATGGCACTACCCGAAGGTAGCCCAATATCTAACTCAATGTGACTTGATGGTCCTACCTCATTGGTAGCCATGTACTAAGTCATCCAATGACCTGATGGTCCTACCCCCATAGGTAGCCATGTACTAGGTCAATTATTAAGCCACAAAGGGGACCAGGATCTGAGCTAGTAGGCACATATCTTATGTGATAGTCATATCCACATTATAGTTTGCATGAATTAAAATCATCCAACAATTAATTCATGACATTGATGAAAACTTCGGTAAACCTAAAAAAACTAACTCGAGATATTCATAAGCGTAACCACATACCCGATCTGATGATTTGAATAGAAATATCCATGCAAATAAGAATCCAAGCAAGCATTTTCAACAAGATCCTGAAATAATCATGTAATTCCCTTTTTATTACTCATGTCATCAAGATCTATTAAACCTAGCTCGCTTCCTAGGGTTTCTAATTCACTTTTAGGGTTTCCATTTTGCAATTAGGGTTTCCCTTCATCTTTTACCATATTAAACCCTAATTTTATGCCATTACTCATAAACCCTTATTATCTTATCTATTCTTCAACATTAAGGTTATCTTAACAACATATAACCCTATTCTCGGATTAAAAGGCACCATTAACCATAAATTAATTTCATTAAGCTTCTTTTACATTAAAGCTACCATTTTTATCCTTTTAATCCATGACAAGATTTCTATGCTCATTTATCATCAATTCAAAGTTCATTATGGTCTAATCACATATGAACTTGAATTGCCATTAATACTACCTTTTATTCATGAGAAAACCCTAATTACTATTTTAGGGTTTTTATCCATGATTAGGAACTTTAAAGCTCAAAATAGATTAGAACCATCATATAACATCATATTTTCACATTTTTCAAATTAAATATGATCTTATCCTCTTTGACCCAAAATTAGGGTTTCTAAATTCTTAATAATTCTCATATGGGGTAAAAACCCTAAATCATGCAATTTTACATCTAGATCAGTTTCAAATCTAACATTATCATTCAACAAGTTATTAATACTTCAATTAACCCATTAAGCATACTAGATTCAACCTTTAATCACAAATAGGGTTTTTAACTTAACTTTAATACACTTTTCATCAATTTATAATACTTTTGCAATTAGGAACGGAATCTATCTTTAATACCATTTTTATTGGATTCCTCTCGTTCTCCTGATCAAAATTCATATATTACTTGTCCTAATCGGAGTTACCAATATTTAATTACGAATTTTGCAATAAAACTTTACCTGGGACAATCAGGAGACGCAACGTCGCTCCTTGCCATGCTACTCGCAAGTCAGGAAAACATAACGAAATGACCTTTATGCCCTTGGTTAAGTGTTGAGTGCTGCAGCCCACAGAGGGGCATTCTCGTCCAATGAACCCTTGCCTTCTTCTTCCCTACGAAACTCCGCTTGCCCGCCGACTGCAGCCCTAGCTGCAACCTGTGCGGCTCTTCCAGCCTCCCTCGAACCCCGATGGCTGCCTGCACACTTTGCCCTAGCCCCACCACCTCCAGCCGCACCTGGGGAGCCACCCAGAGCGTGGCCCATGTGGCTAGGTTAGGAGAAGAAGCCATGTGACCTGCTGCTGATGTTGCAGCCATACGGCTGCATCTGCACCTTCTTTAGGGCATGGTTCCGATGGAAACATAGATCTATGGCACTGCGGAGCACCACGCCATCACTGCAACCCATACTTGTTGCCTCGTGACTTCACGTTCTTGATGTTCCTCCCAGTTAGGGTTTTGACGAAGAAGATGAAGTAAAAGAAGAAGAAGAAGAAGAAGAAGAGAGGGCTGGCTGCGTGGAACTCCCTTAGAACACAACCCTGGACTCTACCCACTTATATAGGGGAGAGAAACGAAGCCATAGGTTGGCTATTCGTGAAACAAAGAATCCCTTTCCAAGAAGGAAACCAATTCCTTAAATACAAAGTATATTCTCTCTCTTTCTTTTTATCCTTTGTATATTATCTATTATTTGGATATTCGAAATTCCTCTTTTATTTCTTTGCGCTTGCCCTTTTTATTCATTGTCCATGAATTTCTATTCTCTCTTAATAGTAATTACTTCCTTGTTATCAATATTACACCATTCATTAATAATGTATCACATTATCCTTTTATTTTGCAATTTTGGTATTATCTCTATCTTTCTTCTTTATTGGGACTCCTTTGATCCCAAGACACTCTATTATTTCGAAATCCTTTTATTGGATACTCATTATCCTTCTATATGCATCTAAATGCATTATTTCACATTATCATGTTGATTTCTTATTGAAATATTTCCTTTTGAGGATTTCTCTTTATTTCTCTTTAATTTTCCTCGTTGGTTTTCCCTTTTTACATTAGGAATCCTTGGGATACGAAACCCACCAAGGATAACTCAATTCCACCTTTTTCCACTTGTTTTCCACATTTTATCATTATTTTCAATTCCTTTCTTAATAAAGAAATACTTAATTAAACTTTTCTTTTCTTATTGCCTTCTCTATGCAACTTTGGACTCCTTGGAACCCAAGGAACGGAAGAGGCACAAAATCCATCCTTGGATTACATCATTTTGCCTTCTAGAGGTTTCTATTTCATTCTTTTCCCAAATATTCAATTATTCATTTACTAATTGAATTTTCTTGTTAATTGGGCCCAATAGCCAATAAAGCCCACAAAACAATCATCAAGGCTATTGTAAACTAAATCCATTTATCCCAAAAAAATTATATCATTATTTGTTCAATTATCTTTAATATGAGAAATTACATTTCTCACCAATTGAACCCAAAAATTGGGATTGTAACATCCTTCCCCTCTTATAGGAATTTTGTCCTCAAAATTCTATCAAGCAAACAAACAATTCAGGATAAGACTTTTCCATGTCCACCATTGGCCCCTATGTGGCTTTACCTTACCCACGGCGCTTTCAAAGAACCTTTATCATCACATATTCTTTTGTCTGAGTTCTTTCACTCTGGTGTCTATAAACTGCACATGTGACTTAAGCCATTTTAGCCTCCCTTGGGGCTCACTAGGTTCATTGTTCAACACATGGTCTGGGTACCTCACATAGTGCTCTAAATTGGAGACCTGGAACTTATCACACATTACTTTATCCTGAGGGTAAAGTCAACCATAACCTTCTCCACCCATCCATCTCAAATGGACCCATGTATCGGGGACCCAGCTTCCTTAGTTGTAGCTTAGAGGGGTCATATTTTCACATCACATATTCCCCCACAGTGAACTGCATGTCAGTCTACTTTTCATCCTCTTACGACTTATGTCATCCTTGGGCTCCTTTCAGCCATTGCATGATCAAAGCAACTTCATCTGCACACACTATGGTCCTTTTCTGACCCTTGCGAGGTCCATTCACCAACATCATCTTAATGAAGTGGTGACTGACACAACCTCCTTTACAGAGCTTCTTTATGTGCCGATACTGGCTATGGTGGTTATCATCACATCTTACAAGGACAAAAACTGTCTCTATGTATCACCCTGAACGAGCACATATGCTTTCATCAGACCCTCTAGTCTGGATCATACTAATCTTTAGTTAGGGGAGATAAACTATACTAACATCGAGTTCTTCATGTACCTACTTCCACTTTATGGAGGTGAACCTCTAGGTCAAACTCAAGAACCTTTGAACTCACATCATGGTGTAGTTGAACCATCCCCCTCATAAGTGGTTCAACCCGATATGTCCCTTGACAGTACTCTTTCTTTCTCATGTCATCTAGGTAAGACGATCTACCATAACCCACATTGCATCTTGACCTTCCTTGGTCTAGGGGAGACTTACAACATCCATAGTGATGCACTCCCTTTCTCTTTTGGGGACTCTTTATCAATGCACTGGGTAACTGATATTCATCCTTCTCCCTCAGCTTGCATGGCCATATACCACATGCAACTTTATCTTAGGCATCTAAAGTACTACTGTCACTTATTACCTTGGTATTACCATGGTGCATGGTGATTTTCAATCATGATTTCCTATATGTCATGATTCCTCAAGATTGATACCTCGGAAACCCTAAACCACTTTCATCAGGGTTTCATCACCTTCCTTTCCAAAGAGGTGCATCTGAGGTTCTACATCCATCTTTTCATTGCATCCAGGCCTAGGTTGGCTAACCAAACAACCATTAACTTGTTCCACAGATCTCATTACATCTGAGTATTAGCCAAACTTATCTCCTTTCCAAACTTAGGGTTAGCTAAACAACCTCTCCTAGCTTCTAGCCAAACTAGACAGATATATCTCAACCAGAGCATCCATTACCACTTCTCATCCTTAGGTATGAGGTAATGTTGGAGACATACACCTTCATGTATTCCACTTATCATCTCATCTCGACTCTAAAACTATCTTCATCAAGAAAACTCTGGGCTCATCCTCATGATGATCAAACTCAACCTTATATAACTTGCAAGTTCCACATAGCTCATGATAAAAACATCCTTATAAGATAACTACCTTATTTCTCTTTAGCATTTGCAAACCATCCATGTATCATTCACTTACCAGAGTATGTTATCTTATCTGTCCTCATATCTCATAGAAACGTTCCAAATTTCATCATCTTTTATCCTTGGTGTATGGCATGCGTACTGTCCTATCTCTCACTCCCATAACAAGAGGAAATAAGCATTTGGCTGCAGTCCAAATACAGAGTTCTTCCTATTCCAAGAGTAGATATGGTACATCCCACCTTGCCAGTACACCTTTAAATCTAAGTTGAAACGTGCCACATATGTCTCAACATCACATTCATCTTGATATCACAGTTACTTCCATGGAAAACTAGTCTTGAAACTACTTGGTCCAGACACAATCCTTGGTCACCTCCTCTAGGTCCATGGGGTACTGACACTTTTGGGGTCATCCCTCTTCCCTTATGCATCCAGAGAGTGCCCTATTCATATGCCCTTTGGGTCCCATGAGTTCATGAAGGTGATCAATCTCCTAACCGATGTCCCTCAGACAATGATAGTTGTTACCTCCCGACCCTATGGTCATGTGAAACTAGGGAATTAGGCAACTCCTACTTCCATCAGTCTTATCCCCACGTGACCCTAGGATGGACTTAGGATTCTCCATTTATAGTACATGTCCAACTTAGAACCTTTCCCAAGCCTTCGTCATCTCTCTTTTTGCATTCATGGGCTGACTTTTATCCGCTCATAGGGATCATGGCAACCTGCCTACCCCGGTCAAGCCCCATACCGGTTACCTCCATGGTAACACATACACATTCACTTAGAGATGGTTATCTATGGGTCTATAGGTTCATCCTCATACCATGAAGTATTCACTTAGCTTCTCAAGATCCTATGAGACCTTTTTAGGCTACCTTAAACCAAAAAAACTGATATACACCCTACCAAAGGGGTCCCTCTCCCAAGATGGGAGGAAAACTATATCTTGACAACAAGGTCACAAAATCTCTCAGGTCTAGGGTTTACATCCACATGAGCCTACTTAACCCTAGCAAGCTATTAAGGCACAAGCAGATCACCTACTGAACCCTGCTAGGTCGTACTTGTCCTCTTTCCTTGATGCTGGATCAAGATCATACTTTCCTTTATCATCAACCTAGTTGTGAGGGGTTCATCAAACATACCTTAAACTTAAGGGGCTTCCCTTTTCCTCTTAACATATGAAGTATCATGCTCGTATCTATGGAAACTCAACTCTCATCATGAGCATTAGGTACACCACTTCCCCTCTTAGGCTAGGAACCCAAGGTTCACTTTTAGGTATCCAACTGTATGCTCAAACTATTATCTATGAACCAAGCATGTATAAGGCATGATACATACTTCCTGTCATCCTTCTACTCGAGAAACACTGTAGAGTCGAGTCCTCCTTAAGGACAACCAACAAGGTACAAAAACTCTCCAGGTCTAAGGAACTCTTCTTCCTATCTCAAAAGGTAAACATCTATACAATAGACACATAGGTACCAGAAGCCTCATTCTCTCTCTAGGGCGTGGTTCCTCCAAAGGCAACCAAGATATCATCAGCCTCCAGGGATCGTGCATGAGGCAACCACTATTTCCACTTGGGTCGCTCCATCCTCGACTCCCCATTGTTCCTCATATCTTAGAAACTAGGCTTCCAACCTTCTTACTGGGTTTGCTGCTCTCTCTCTCTAGAGCTAACCCTACAACTAACCTCACCATTAGAGGTCCTCTCTTCATGAAGGATCAACCTTGAAATCATGCCCTTACCTGGATGAAGCTTATGTTCAACTTATGTTCACTCAAGGTTATCCATATGCTTATCACATAAGGTATCCATCACACTCTCCCGGCTAGGGTTTCAACCTATTGCTCGCACTACTAATACATTCTGGTTGTCTATTATGCCCATATAAGCTCTTGGGGTTTCCATAGGTTCTTCTCTAACCTCATCAAAGAAGGGGTTGTCCTTCACTCTAACATGCACGACCCTTTCCAGGGTTGGGTCACCAAAGGTACTCAATCATCCAACCTCTCATGGCTCATACGACATGCAAGTCATATCCATCGAAACACCTGGTCTAACTCATCATGCCATCTCTCTTTCTAACCTTCACTTAGGGTTAGGGTTAACATCATCCTCAGAGGATGTGCCAGGTCTCTACTTGTAATGGGGATTTCTATCTCCAAGACTAACTCTCTTTATCTATCCTCCTAATAAGAAGGTCTAGCATCAGGTCACTTCTGAGGGCATGACAACTTATGTCATACGACCTAAGCATGTATCTATTCTTTAGTTTGTGCTTAATCTATTAAGATTATGTCCATGACATCTTATTTACATACTTTTCATTAATTTGGTGGAGGATTCCTTACACCTTATTAACCTTAGCCATACCTCAAGAGGGTGAGGAGAAGAGAGAAAACCCTAATCCTTAAGGTTCTTAATAGAATTTGTGATGAGAAGGGATGAATAAGATGAGAAAGTCCTAAAGGTATCTTATTTCAATTCATACCCTAAGACTTTGGCCAGGCAGTCACACAGATCTGGGAGTCCTTGTATTCTGACTAGCGGTGCGGAGGAAAATATTGCCGGCCCCCGGTCGTGATCCTTTTCTAGACACCTCCGTCTTTCGGATAATCCTCTAATAACTCCCTTGGGTTCTATGGAGTTTGTAAAATTTAATAATTATAAATGGTTAACTGAGGAACCTACGCTCTGATACCAAATGTTATGACTCCGCCTCCCAGTAACCCCCAATTAAGGGAGACCGAAAGGACAAAGCCGTTAACCAATAACCCAGATCAAAGGTTCGACAATTAACCAAGAACAATTATTAAATTTTAACAGACTAGACTGAAAAGCTGTAAGAAAATAAAGTTTTGCATACCTTTTTTTACTCTTTTGAAAATTTGGATCTCTAAACTTCTATCCACTTAAGGATTCTACTCTAACTAATCCTCCTTGTATTTTATTTCATGTATTTGCTGCAACACTGTGAAGAAAAACATCTTAGTCTTGTACTGGGAGATGTGCCATTTTATGGTCCAAGATGGTATCGTCTTAGGCTATTAGGTTTCAAAGAAAGTAATTGAAGTGGACCTAAGTAATATCGAAGACATATCCAAGCTTCCGCCACCAAAATTTGTCACAGGAGTACAGAGTTTGTTAGGGCATGTAGGGTATTATAGAAGATTCATAAATGAGTTCTCGAAGATCGCCAAACCCCTCTCAATTCTCCTGATTAAATATGTTGAGTTTGAATTCACCGGTGAATGTTTAGATGCCTTCCATACCTTTAAAAGGGCGTTAACGACAACCCCAATTCTATAAGCGCCAGATTGGGAGATACCTTTCTAAATCATGTGTGATGCCAATGATTTCTCCATCGGGGTAGTCCTTAGACAAAAGAAAGATAAGGGACACCATGTGATCTGCTATGCAAGATGAACATTGTATGAAGCCCAAGAAAACTATACAACAACTAAAAAAGAGATGATGGCTATTGTGTTTGCTTTTGATAAGGTCAGATCATATTTGATAGGATCAAAGGTAAAAGTGTACACCAATCATGGGGCTATAAAATATCTTATGCAGAAGAAGGACACAAAGTCGCGACTTTTGCGATGGGCTTTGTTAGTGCAAGAGTTCGACCACGAGATCATTGATAAAAAAGGAAAAGAAAATGTGGTTGTAGACCACCTGTCAAGGATAATTTTTGATGAAGAAAATTAATTGCCACTAAATGACAACTATGCTGATGAATCTCTTTTGATGGCTCAATCAGAAGAGAAGAGCCTGCCTTGGTTCACATACATTTGTAATTATCTAGCATGTGGACAACTTCCACCAGAGATCACGTATAATCAAAATAAGGAATTACTCTCCAAGCTGAAAAAGTACTATTGGGATGATCCATTATTGTTCAAAAGGTGCTCTAACAACTTATATCATTGATGCATGCCAGAAGAAGAAGTACCCTTAATCCTCAAGGAATGCAACTTCTCACCTTACGGGGGACACCACAGATGAGAAAGGACAGCTGCAAAAGTTTTACAATTAGGATTTTATTGGCCAACTATTTTCAAAGATGTTGTGTCATTTGTTAAATCCTACAAGGAATGTCAGCTTACAGGAAATATCAGCAGAAGGAATGATATGCCAATGGCAGATTGGGTGGAAGTCAAAATTTTGATGTATGGGGGATCGATTACATGTGATCATTTTCATCATCAAAAGGGAACCAGATATACTTGTTGTTGTCGACTATGTCTCCAAATGGGTAAAGGTCGTTTCCACCCAAACCTATGACTCCAAGGTAGTAATTAAGCTATTTGAGAAAACTATCTTTCCACGGTTCAGAGTACCACACACTATTATAAGTGATAGAGGGTCGCACTCTGGGTGAAATAAGTTTGAAGCTCTGTTGAGAAAGTATGGGGTCAAACATAAGGTTGCAATGCCATATCACCCCCAAACGTCGAGGAAGGTCAAAGTATTAATTCGGAAGATTAAAAAATACTATAGAAAGTGGTTAGTCATACAAGGAAGGATTGGTCAATGAAACTTGACGATGCAGTATGGGCTTACCGCACATCATATAAGACACCTATAGATATGACACCCTACATGTTAATTTATGAGAAATCCTATCATCATCCTGTCTAAGTAGAGCACAAGGCCCTATGGGCTATCAAATTCTTGAACATGGACCTCGATAAGGCTAGGCAGAAAAGATTTCTCAAACCCCAGGAACTTGAAGCGTTGAGAATGCACACTTATGAGAATGTAAGGATTTATAAGCAAAGAACAAAGGTATGGCATGAATAAAGGTATCTGAAGAACAAGGATGTTCATGAAGGAGACAAGATCCTTTTATTCAACTCAAGTATAAAGTTGTTTCCTAGAAAGATAGGAACAAGGTGGTTCGAGCCTTTTTCTGTCATAAAAATATACCCATCAGGGGTGATGGAGATAGTTGGAGACAAGACATGTACCTTCAAAGTGAATGGGCAGAGGGTGAAAAGATATTATGAAGATGAAGCTTTTGTAATAAGGACGGAACTAAGTTTGCTAGAACCTAGCCGAGTAACAGGTGAAACGAATGAGGAACTATCGACACAAACTAAAGGAAAATGAAGTCGGATGAGAGAGAAAGTCAAGCTAAAAGACTTTATATAAGTGCTTATTGGGAGGCAACCCAAGTTTTTGTTGCTTTCTTAAATTCATGTTTTCTTTATCTCGTGCTTTAGTCTATGAGCTATGTACCTCTCTACCTTTTAATGTTTTGGGATTTTGTACCCAGTAGATATATAAATTTAGTATGCATATTACTCTTTCTACCAAAAAAATTTATTGGGAATTATGAATTCTTATTTTAGTTAGTTGATTTTTGTTGACTTTGTCTTGAAAGCACCATAGTCGTGGCATGGACCGCAGTCGCGGTACCTTCTTTAAGTGCCTTAAGATGTGGTCATGGTGAGTGTGATAGAGCATTTGGCCGTGGTCGTGGTGATCTATCTTCCATCATGGTCACTCAAGGGTATATAAGCTAAACCCTTCTGACATCAGGGTTCTTTTTTCACTTCTCACTCTCTATGATTCCCGAACGATGGAACAATCCTGTAAGGCGCAAGTGACAAGACAATGAATGAACAAGAACCAGACCCTCACCAAAGGATTCACACCCTCGCCACATCAGCTCTCCCCTACCACTGCCTATTTCACTATTGTTTCGAATCGTTAACCTAGCAGATTTACTTGTTAAATGTTTTCTCTTGATCAGACTCATTCTGATTCCTTGATTTTCCCAAGTTTCATATCCTCTTTTGAGCATAGATCCTTTCGGCTTGTTTAGTGATGCGACGACCGCCACAGCCCTACCTTCTCTATTTGATAGAATTCACGGATGCTTTCCAACATACTCATGACTTCTCCAACATTTTTCAACCTAGGTTTTGGGCTTAATGTGGTGCTTCTGCTCGTGCGGTCCCAGTGGTTTATCCATTGGTCAATCAACCCTCAAGCAGGAACCCCCACCACCACCATTGTGGTTTCGATCGAACATGTGCTTTCCTGGCCACAGTCACAACCCTCCTTTGTGTGAAGTTTGTTCAAAATGGTCAAACAACAACCACGGTCATGGCACCTACTGCGGTCGTGGTGTTTCTCTTCTGCGGTCGTGTCATGTCTTTTGTTTACTGATAACCCACCATGATCGCGGTATGTCTTTTGGTTGCTAATACTTTGGTTATCTGATGCCATGGTCATGACACCTTCCTCAACCACGGTAATACTTTCTCTCTAAGCTGCAATCACAACAATTTGTGTTTTACAAACAAATAAAAAAATGATGATGAAATAAATGCTAATGCATTAATTAAAATATAAAATACAATTATGCTAACAAAAAGTTTAATATTGAAACTTTCAGAGTGTCAACTTCGACTTAAGGCACATTGATGAAGAGGAAAACTTCATTGAAGGGTGTAGAGGATATCTTAGAGAAGATAACCAATGCACTGAGGGATAATCTAAACCTCTCCCCAATGAAAAGGCTTACAACTCATGAAGAAGAAGTATGACTATATTCTGGCCCACAAGGTGCCAAAAGAGTCTAAGGAGTTCAGGAGACATCACAAATGGAAACTTCTGAGTACCAACCTTCCAAGACCGAGATAAAGAAGCTAGAGAAGAGGAAATATGAATCCAAAGAAGTGAAAAGTGGCAAGAAGAGGAAGGTGATAGCCATAGAAAAGTTAAAGGGGCAGGAAAAAGAAGCATCCCTTGAAGAGGTCAAAGAGAAAGAATAGAAGGCCCTCAACCAACAAAGGCCAACATTCATACCTAGAGATCAAACACTCCAGTCATAGTTTGACTGGATACTAAAAAGAAAGAGGTTCAAACTGACAAGATATTTGGACGTCGAGGACTTCAAAAAGATGGGGATCTATGACAGGGTGACCAACTTCCTGAAAGGTGCAAATATGTGCACCCTGGGTACCTCAAAAGCTCCCTCCCTAACACAGTTGACGGTGGAGTTCATTTCGTTGCTAGAGAAGCTCCCTATTAGTGACGACAAACACAAGAAGGGTTGCAGTGACTTCAATCTGGAAGTGAGAATAGGAGGAAAGTCTCACATAATCACTGAGGCTATGCTCAATACAATATTCACTTGAACGATTGAAGAAGAACAAGCCTGCTCTGCCGTGCCAGGAGAAAAAGACACCATCAAATATAGAAGTCATAGGATGTGGGAGAAGCTGACCAGAGAACAAGAGCATAACTCAAAGAACTCAAAGGTGACTCTCATCACCACCTGCTTCATCAGAGTGGTGCAGAAAATAATAGCCAACACTAACTTTATGAGATCAGAAATTGACAGTGTAACCAAAGGAGACCTATTTATAATATGGTCCATGCTCAATAAGAAGCCGGTGAAGATAGGAAGGGTGTTGATTGAAAGGCTATCAACCATAGTAGGAGGGGAGGCAAAGTAAATGAAGGAGTTCTGCATGGGAAGCCAAATTATTAAAATATCCTACCACTTCATGGATGCAGACCTATTGATGAAGTACAAGAAAACCAAGGGACACACAAAGATTGAAATAAAGTCCCTCATCAACATGGGGATTCTGGCACAGAAAGGCAAAATACTCTTTTACAAACAAAGCTGCTCCAAGACACTTCTTCCCCTCCCAGAGATGACATACTATGATGCCCACAAGTTGTGGCTCACCCAAGAAGATGTAGATAAGATGTACTCGGGGGCCATCAACACTGCTGCATGCCCATCGTCAACTATGGATAAGAAGGATGTGAGGGATAAAACTCCAGAAATGGAGATGAAGAAGCTAGAGGAAAGAAAGAAGCTGACAATAAGAAAGAAAAAGAAAAAAAGGTAGACAAGTCAGCCACTCCAAACCTACACTCACCATGCATTCCAACAGAAATGGTGGTAAGTAAAGGATGCCAGCTTCAAGAGGAAATCAAATAAGGAGGCGACCAGGCACGTCTTGAAGCCACCTTAAGGGAACAAAATTCTGAGGTCGAGCAAGAAACCAATCAAGCGTGCAAGGACCCTGAGATTGCACCCAACTCCGTGATACCAGAAGTGATTCTGCAAGTGCAAAAGCAACTAGATGCCAGCACTTCTACTCCATCAACGCACACTGATCTTATCAGAAGAAAGCCAACCCCATGACTCAAGGAGCCCATAACATCCACAACACTAACAACAACACCCGCAGAGTAGCAACACTGATCTTATCAGAAGAAAGCCAACCTTGGCAGAGCAGTAGTGGAGCGGAGTGGAGCCCTAGGTGAGCGTTGACCTGCCTTGGCGGCGGCCGCCGTCGGCACCCCTCCGGGTGGACACCCCGTCCACCGGAGTCCACCCAGATCCCTAGCACCCTTGTTTTCTTCATTCTAACCGGCGGCTGGGTAGAGATGCTGCCTTCACCGCTGCTAAGGAGGGTTACGCGTCAGAGCGTTCAGTATAGGAGGGCGCAGAGCGCGGTGGTCGAACGACGCAACAACTTCGTTTCATCTTCTACATCAACGTATGCGGTGATCCCCGACATCAGAAATATTCTCGAATCTCCCACGCGGCAGACATCGATCGAGGAGACGCAGCCCGTGGTCAAGACGTTGGTGCAATATTCTATGACGAATCCTTCCTCTTCTCAGCCGGTGAATGAAGATCTTACGTCGACAGTGCAACAATCGACTTCGGAGAAGGAGCAGACTCGAGGAGATAAGAGTTTGACGGAGGGGAACGTAGAGGGCGAAACCGATCTTTCTATGAATCAACCCAGTGGTATACCCGCTGAGATTTCTATCGAGCATGGGAACCCAACAGTGACGAACGGGGATGAACAGGTGGCCGAAGACAATAGGGAGAACCCTCTGAAGATCACCGCTGCGGGAGAGCAGGATAGAATGAAGAAGAAAGGATCGGTTTATGGTATACCTAAGGATACATGCTACAATTGCATGTCCAAAGGACATTGGCAATCACAATGCACACGTCGAAGGGTTTGTTATAGATGCAAACAGCCTGGACATGAAGCAAGATGCTGCCGTGCTATTATCAACAACAAACCGCCAGAACTATCTTCATTTCAGGCGTTTCCCCCTTTACCTGTCAGTATACCAGCTCGAGGAGGGAATCTACACATGGCTAGAAGGATCGAGGTTGATATAGGACCAGATGATGAGATGAGGAAGAGGAGAGAGTCATCTTTATCTAAGGCCTTAGAGATTTCATGGCACCCGAAGATTCGGTGGGATGATCTGGTGAATCCAGTCAAGAGAAGATGGCCGCAAGCTGTTGATTTTTATAGATTCGCACATACAAAAGCGGTTGTCTTCTTCAACTCTACAGAAGAAGCGAGATCGGCTGTTTCCGAAGGCCTTTTGGACCCATGGGGAGCGCCCTTAACCTTGAAGACGATGGAAGGTGGACAAGACTGTCAAACCTGGGAACACTTCTGGTTCTGGATTTATGGGATACCTATTATATGCAGGGATAGAGACTCAATTGATAAGATGATGACAACTTTTGGGGATATGAGGAGCGTTTCTACCTGGAAGAAACAGGAGAATGATGTCTCTGGTGTGCTGGTTGAAATGGAAGCGTTCGCGGAGGATGTCCCACAATTTATCAACCTGAACTATGGTCATAGAAGATCTTTGATCAAGATACAGATGGTGGCGCGAGGAAAAATATCATCCCTGGATGTTACTCTGACTGAAGAAGGCAAGGAGATCGGCATACCGATGGAGATAATATCGTACACCCCTAATGAGCACCGGAAGGAACTTAACAGGGACACACACGTTGTGGAAGATCAGACAGTACAGAGAAACGAGGAATCTGAAGTGGAACAGAGATCGTCTGTGTTTGAAGATAGCAGGTGGTTATGAACCAGGAAGGACATAGAATGACTCTCAGACACCGGAGTTTGGAGGACTACCTGTGCTTTGAACCTAGGGAAGTGTCGCATCGTAGAACAGGAAGATCCGGAAATGATAATACACAAAGATATAGACCGAGGCAGGACCATATGGACAAACTAAAATATCGCCGACCTATGAGGAGGAGATTTGTAGATGATGTACGATGGTTTTCTGATGACGGATACAGTGAGGGGGAACGTCATACGTCATGAAGGTCTTCTTTCGTATGTTTGGGTCATTCTTATTTTTATGGAATTGAAGGCCTTATTTTGGAACATTAGAGGGGCTGCGAATAATCCTACACGTAGAGTCCTTGGTAACATATGCAGGAGACATAAGCCGGAGATTATTTGTTTGATGGAGCCTTTTATCCAAGCTGAAAGGGCGGAGGAACTTCTTGATATAGTTCGTCTGGACTGGTTTACTGATAATGCCTCGGAAAGAGGCAAGATATGTATGTATGTTGATCGTAGCTTTGATCCTCAGGTGGTTTGCTCTCATCGACAACACATAACTATCCGCATTACTGAGTCGAATGGCACGCATGTCTTCTACACATGCGTGTATGCTAGCTGTGATACTTACAGAAGGAGGGAGTTGTGGGAGTCCCTCAGAATCTTATCAGCTGATATTGGTGATAGAAGATGGCAGATTGGAGGCGATTTCAATGCAGTGCGGAAGATAGAAGAAAAGCGAGGTGAAACACCTCCTGGTGAGGTTGATATGTCGGATTTCAATAATTTCATTGCAGACGCAAATCTGAATGAGGCAATGTTTGATGGCAGTAGATTCACTTGGGTTAATAAACAATACCTCACTCCGACGACTTGGGAATGGTTGGATAGGATTCTGTTCAATGCAGCTTGGTGTGAGGCTCACCCTGCGTCACGTTCATCTCACCTCACGCAATTTAGGGTATCTGATCATTGCCCGATTCTATCATGGGCTAGATCGTTGGAGAATCAAAAACAACCCTCTCCCTTTGCTTTCCAATCAGCATGGTTGCTAGACCTGAGGTGTCGTCCTATTATAGAAGAAGCTTGGGCCTCTGAGGTGGTGGGACATCCTTCATATGTTTTCTATGAGAAGCTTAAAAAGACAAGAAGAGCTTTGAAGAGGTGGAACAAGGAGGTCTTCGGGAACATACATCAAAAGAAAAAGGACATGGAGGATGTGGTTCATATTACCCAGATGGCGTTTGATGAGAATCCTAATGGCATTAATGAACAAAATCTTCTGCAGGCAAAAAAGGAGCTCCAAATGATCCTAGATCAGGAGGAATTGTTTTGGAAGGATAAGGTGAGAGTGTCGTGGTTAGAAGATGATGAGAGGAACACTAGATTCTATCACTCCACGATCAAATATAGAAGAAAGAAAAGAAATATTCCGCATATTATCAAACCAGATGGGAATACAATTGATGATCCTTTAGAGATTGCAAAAGAAGCAGCATATCAGATGAAATGCTTACAGGATGAAGATGTGGATATCGACTTTTCCAAGCTAGACCAGTTCACGCAGATGATTCCTGAGCTGATATCTGTAGAAGACAATTTTCTTATTTCTGCAATTCCTGCGGTGGAGGAGGTTTGGGAGTGTATGAAAGGAATGGACCCGTATACTGCCCCTGGACCAGATGGTTTTACTCTCCCTTTCTACACCCACATGTGGGAGTGTATACAGACTGATTTCATCTCCATGGTCAGTGAATTCTTCAAAGGACGACAGTGTCATAGAAGTCTTTTTTGTTGCCGCACGGTTTTAATACCAAAGATTGAATCGCCCGTGGACTTACAGAAAGATTTTCGCCCGATCTCCATTGAGAACATGGCGCTGCGCATCATAGCCAGGATCGTTAATAACAGGATGGATGAGCTTTTACCTAAGATTATTTCGCCCTTCCAAGGGGCGTTTGTTAAGAACAGGGATATCTCTCATCATATACATCTTCTTCAAGAACTCGCTCATGATCTTAAGCAGGGTCCTCAAAAGCAGAATATGATCATCAAGTTAGATATGTCGAAAGCATATGACAGAATTTCCTGGGTCGTGTTGGAGAAGATCATGGAGAAATTTGGCTTTATAAAAGACACCATAGATCTTTGTTCCAGGTTCTTCAAAGAAGCTTGGATGACGGTGTCAGTTGGTGATTTCACTGATGGTTTTTTCTCCTTGAAGAAAGGTCTCAAGCAAGGAAACGCGTTATCCCCATCTTTGTTCATTATTTTTGAAGATATGTTAGCCAGAAGGCTTATCCACTTACAGGAAGAAGATGTCATTGATTCTTACTTCACAAGGGGTTCTGGGACTGCACCCCCGATTCTCATGTATGCGGACGACCTGGTGATGCTTCTAGCCACGTCGAATGGATCAGTTGAGGTCCTTAAATAGGTGATATATGATTACGAAAGGGCGACAGGCCATAAGATTAATAGAGCTAAATCTGTATGTGTGCTTGGTAGCTCGGATGACTCGGAGAGGGATCGTATCAAAGATGAGATTGGGATTGACCATATTGCTGATTCCTTGTCATACCTTGGGGTCCCTATTTCTGTGGGGAGGACTTTGAAGAGAGATTTTGAATACCTGTCCGTTAGAATCCAACACAGGGTGGCATCGTGGAAAGCAAGGCTTTTATCCTTTACTGGTAGAAGACTGTTGATTAAGCACGTCTTGGCTAGTACTGCCATCCATACTGCATCGGCAGCAGGAATTCCTATCTCAACTTGCAACAAGATAGAGATGATGATGTCTCACTTCTTATGGGCTGACAGAGAAAACCACGACAGAAGAGCGTGGGTGGCTTGGAACAGGGTGTCCATACCCACGAATGTTGGAGGCTTGGGGGTTCATTCTCTTCGGATTACCAACCAAGCTTTCATTGCCAAGGCTTGTTGGGAGATGCTTACAGGAGAATCGCTATGGGCTACTTTCTGCAGACAGAAGTATGGTTCGCGAACCAGAAGTAATTCGGGAATATACCCTCCTCTTTTGAAGAAAGGTGCCAGAGCGTCCCCTTGTTGGAAGAAGATTTGGGAGATGTTTCCTTCTATTTATCCGAGATGCAGATGGATTATAGGAGTTGGTGATATTCCTTTTTGGGACTCCTATTGGTGTGAAAGCAGGATGGTTGATCATGCTTTACACAGATCCGACAGAAGCATGAGATTTCTTGTCAAAGACTTCTGGTCCGAGGAACATGGATGGGACTGGCAGGCTCTGAGTATGATTATTGATGAAGATGGCATGGCGATTATCAAACGAACAAGATGTTTCCTATCCGATGATAAAGACTTTCTTAGCTAGACGCTAACAGAAAATGGGAAGTTTGATATCAGATCTGCTAAGAAGTTATTGTTCATCCCTCCTTTGGCTGAGACTGTGGACCTGGAAAATGTGTGGAATTTGGACTGTCCTAGAGCAAGCGTCATCATATGGAAGATGATGAACCGTGCACTTCCAACGGATGATAATGTTAGACGTTGCAATATTCAAATGGCATCTAGGTGCTCGTGCTGTGATGATCCCTCGTCGGAGAATGTTATTCACCTTATATTCGAGAGTCAGATAGCGAGATTTTTCTGGGAGAAGTACTCTTATTTGACTCAGGATCCCACCCCACAGGACCTAGCTCATCTCGTTGCTGTCTGCAGTAACATTCACACCCGATCTGCACGACACTGGTTAGCGAGCAGGTTGGCTGCCATCATTGTGGAGAGTATTTGGAGGCTTCGATGTCGAAGTAGGTTCGAGAATGATAGAAGAAACTTATTCTTTGAATGGGAATACATTACCATGAGGATGAACATTATGATGAAGAAGAAATGCTTTGTGATTAAAGAAGACCCTTTATTCTTTCAGGCATTAGCCAAGAACAGGTTGATTGAACCTTCATGGAAAGTCAGGAAGATAATGTTGTTGAGATGGACTCCACCGGACATACATAGTCTCAAGATGAACCTCACCATTGGACGAACAGTCGACCCGGAAGGACACCGTCGAAGATGGGCGGCGGGGATAGTGAGAAACAGAAGAGGTCAGGTGCTGATGGTTTTTAGAACTTGGCTACAGGCAGAAGATTATACGCTTGCATATTTACAAGCGTGTGTTGTGGGTCTTAAGATTCTGGAAGACAAATTTTTGAAGATTGCTTATATGGAGATAGATGATCAACGCACCTATGATATCTTATGGGGATCTGCTGATGCACCTTGGAAGGCGATGCCATTTTTCAGAGAACTGAAAAGAAAAATAATCACGGACGATATCAATGGTTCCAAGATTCACAAAGTAATAAATTCTATTCCTAAAGAACTAGGAATATGGGGGTCGTACATGGAGGACATATATATCAGTTCTATTCCTGAGAATCTGCCACAGAAGATTAGGGGTATGTTGATTATGGAGAGGCGCAATATTCCGTATGTTCATGTGGATAAGGGGTGATTCTGTTTTGTTGTTGGGGGTAATATATGTATAGAGATGTGAGATTCTTTGGGTGAATACCTGCATGTTATAAGCAGGAGTTGTACATGTTTTTCTTGGTGATTTAGCCTACACGAGGAGGGTAGGGTGAATAAAAGCACCTCCTGGATTAACCAAAAAAAAAAGAGTAGCAACACCAATGCCCACAAACATTTGGTGATGCATTAGGAAATAAGTTTGATGCCATGTGGTTACACATGCATCATACCATGAACTTAATTTAAACATTACCTCTAGCCTGTGTACACTAAATACGTAGGTACAAAGTTTAAATGAGAGAATTGGGGCACTCCCCCATTTCATGCAAGGGGTAATCAACACCTAGAATGCGATGATGGGATCTCTAAAGACTTTAACTGAGGAAATGGCAGACCTCAGGAAGGAGTGAGACATTATGAGAGTGGACAAGGAGCTGATGTTAGAGGGTATGAGGAAGTGTTGGACGACCTAAAGAAGGAGCGTTAGTGCTTAGATGAAGAATTCCGACAACTAAATGCTAAATGCTAGAAACTAGATGGTTGGTGACATATAAAGAAGACAAAGTGTCTAACCAACCCTTCCACATATCAAGCTTCCTCAAGCCTAGACAAAGATGATGATGATGTGGGAGGAACAGGTGAAGGAACAACCTTGAAGGATGAAAGTGCCAATGTGAAGACCTCCCTAATGGTGGAAACACATGCAAAGGAAGCACTGCCACAATTATAAACTCGTCAGAACACTGAGACAAATAAAACAAATGCTTTCTCAAAGATGTTTGACTTAAACAACAACCCAGAAGAGGATAAGGTTGCATATGAAGAACCTTAGCAAGTCGTCATCGCCAAAGAAGAAAGCATTGTGATAGAAGATCTCACATAATGAGAAATAAGAGATCTAAACAAATTCTTGGATGACCTAATGTTCGGGATGGATATCTACAATGAATTTTTCAAAGACCCAGTGCAGTACGAACAAGATGATTCACTTTATGATGGGAAAATGATTGCAACACTCACCACACTAAACTCTACAGAATTAGAGAAACCGTCAGAAGAGAACCAACTAATAAAGGACGTAACTACCGAGATATCCACAAATGATGAAGGCAATGTGACAACCCAAACACCAATGGAAATAAGGGTACAACCTCCAACTACAAAAGCACCACCCACAACAACACAGACAGCAGGAGACGACACCTCTAAAGATGAAGAAGGTGGGCTCACCTCTTTCTTCACTAATGAGTCATTCAAAAAGCAGAGTGTACCAGTGCATGCAGTACCATTAGGTGTCGGTCCTCCTCTACCCTACAAGATGGAAGGTATGGACATGACCACATTATCAATAATCACATGCAGAAATGTCCATATCCTAGCACATATACTAGATGAAAACCTCCCAGGAGCTGATATTCTCTATCACAATAAGGGCATGTAGCTTAATAGGGATCACTTTAGAGGGATATTTCTAAAATGAGAATGAGTACATAAGAAGATGGTTAAAGTATTCTTTGTAACTCTTCTTGAATAATTCTTACATCTCGACAAAATGCAACCAATATTCAATGACACCACACATCTAGCAGGGCTTCTGTTTGATAAAAATGACAAAGCTGCTGATGTGAAAGAGCTACAATGTGCAGTGAGAAGGGAAGAGACAAATTTTTTTGTCCTACCCATAAGGAATATAAACAACTGGGCACTAATTGTCGTCAATTTATATGAGAGATGAATAATAGTGTTCAACTGTTGTGTAGCTAAATTGGACATCACATCCCTGATCTATAAAAATAAGGAAGCAAGAGATATCTTAAAGGTGCCACTGCGTCTGCAACAGGCTATACAGATGACAGACAACAGACATAACGGGATGTCAAAGCAATTCTCTATCTATAATAATTCCCTCAAGAAAAGTCTGGAACAGGGGACTGCGCCTTCCTAGTTCTCAGAATGATGGAAGCAATCAATAAGGGAGTCCCACTGGAAGACCTTTGTATAGAAGATCTACATGGGTTATGTGGTGTCTATGCAATGGAGGCTATTTATGATTGTCACTTCTTCAATGACCTGGTGATGCCTTTAGATGTAGTACCACGACAGCTTCATCAAGAGTTACCTCTCCCTAAAAAGAAAACATGAAGGGAGGAACTTAAAACCCTGTGGATCGACCCTGAAGAGCCTGCTAGAGTGTCTGAATGGAAGGAGGGCTGGGCAGCCGACTCACTCAATAGAGTAGAGGGAAAACTTGAGACCAAGTAGGAACAAAATCTAGTGGTAGAATACAAGAAAGAACAACCTCTAGCTAGCCAACCAGAAGAAGGAGAGATAGAGGAAGAAGATATACCAAAAATTAAACCATATGGGCCGACATGAGAAATAGTGCCAACCTTCAAGGATTTCAACAGGTGGAGCTGTGAGAGCCTGCCACTAGAATCCCTGCATCTAATAATAAAATCTTTGAAGGAAGATGACACCACGAATGAGGTAATCTTTGAAAGGGATGGCATCTGCGTGCTAAAGGACGACCTCCGAGATACATTGAAAATAGGATGGTACCTCTCAGTCAACACAATCTCAGCTTATCAAGCAATGCTGAATGATAACATGTTGAATCTGCACGTGGCCTACTTCCTCTTGGTAGATGAAATCTTGAATGATAAAAGATCAGGGGAAAAAGATCGCCTGCTGCAACGCCTAGTGACATCTCTTCTAGATTACATATTCCTGCCTATTCTACATGATAGCCATTGGACTTTGTTAGTAGTCAGTGTTATAACAAGGGTTGTAGTACTCTAAAACAGCTAAGATGTAGCCTTTTCACTCAAAAAAAGAATAAACATGACTACTACAAAGACACCTACAAAAGGAAAGGTAGTCACATGTGTCGAGGCAACTGCCGGGTAGCTCAAAAGTCATGGAAAAGGTACAAGCATAAAGAAGGCAAAGACTTTGAGAAGACGTAGTTATGCCATAGAAGCCCTCAACAAGTGCCTCTGTCAAACGAATGTGGCTTCTATTGTCTAGCCTGGATGATGACCCTAGCTATGATGAATACAAAGGTGGAGGGCATGTAATATGAATAATACCACCCACTACGCAGAGTGTATGCCATCATGCTCCTCGAGTCAAAGTGGGCCACCAAAATCAACTAATAGAAATAAAGAAAGCCCGTTTATACACCTAACTCCAATTTTGACAACCCAGGTCGGGGTGAATGATAAGTTTGGGGGAGGAGTCATAAATAGGCGTAAGAGTTACTTATCCCAATTTTTTAAAAAATTACTTGTACATATTCTCATTTCTACTACAAGCAAATATGAGAAACTGATTTTGCAAAAAATTACTTTAGGGAATTTTGTTTTAAGTCATAGTTTTGCTTAGACACTTCTTGGATTTGTCAGTTCCCCTGCTAAATGCTGTAGTGCTATCATTTCCAGAGAGGAGTAAATGAGAAACTATAACAGTAAAAATGAGAAGCTTAACAATACAATTTTATCTCATTCTTATGGTAAAATGTTGTGTGTGGAACAATCCTAAGTCTATGGAATCCCTGGAAACTATAGGACTTCACTGAGCCATACTCCTAACCAACCATCCTATTCTGACGGTTCTAGCTAGAAAAATACTCACCTCCCTCGAGAAGGAAACCACTACCCCTTTCGAGTTTAATTATCCCCGCTTGGGGATGAAAAGAGGCTTGGCCGCCCAGAAGACCATATAAAAACCCCCTCACCCAAAACTGAGAGGAGATATGAAAAGACAAAAGGAAAAAAGAAAATGAATATATATATATATATATATATATATATATATATATATATATATATATATATATATATATATATAATGAGACTTTTGCCGAAAAGATGCCGAAGGATCCCACATGACTGGTGTATTGTTGTACCAATGCAAATATGTCATTCCTGTAAGTAGAATCCTGAAGCCAAATTTATCCACCTACAATCCCAAATGACCCTCACACAACCACCTGACTTAATGTAATGAATCCTTGGGGCAACACTATCCTTATGGCAGCTTGTGGGTGAGGGAAATTTAGGAGAGTAGGAAAACACTTAAAGCCTAAAGCCTACCCAAGCACACTAGCATAGGGCCAACTAAAAAATAAAGGAAGGGTGTGAAAGCTACCCCTCAAGGGAATGTTGTACTAGTTTGGCTAGTAACCTAACACAAAAAGGGGTAAGTCATTGAGATGGAGACACCTTTACTACCAAAAGGAATTGGCAAGAATTCAAAGTCACACAACTCTAGTTATGAAGGGAGAGAAATAGGATTTCAGGATTGAACGAACATACCACCAGAGTTTTACTGTAAGAATGAGATAACTCAGTAATGTATAGCTTTTTGTAAAATTTAGTCACACTTTGCTCATCTCTCTATGATTTTGGGCCTACCCTTAACCCAAGGACATGCTCAAATCCTAAGTTTGGGGGAGTTGATAACATCTCATTTTATTCAATTTTTCCATATGTTTTATGCTTCTCCTAGCATAGCATACCTTTTATAGATTTTTTCTACTTATTTTAGTACTTTATGCCAAAAATCTCAATTGCACACATCTTTCACCCTTGCAGGGTCATGCCAAAACATGGTCGTGGTTAACACCTCGACCATAGCTACATCATCCACTAAGGGCCCTACAACGGTCGAAGCCCCTTATCACCATCTCTATGCCCCACGACCGAGGTCCTTCTGCGACCAAGGTCCTATTGCGATAGGGACTTCCCCTCATCTGTGGCCTACAACCCACACGCCACAATCATGGTGGGAGTCTCGATCGAGATCAAGCTATGATCGAGGTCATGCCTAGAATGTGGCTTACATCCAAGCCTCGTCCATGGCTCACATCCAAGCCTTGATCGTGGCTTACATCCAAGTTGCAACTGAGGCCCTACTGTGACCGCGGCCCAGATGGTTAAGTCGATGGGAAGAACCTATAAATAGGTCACCCACCTCAACTTGTCACATCATCAGATGATCAAGGACCACGAAGTGCTGCCAAATTCCATAGTCACTCACATCCATACCATCAGTCTTGGATCTATAAAGGCAGAAGTTGGAAGAGAGATAAGATTGACCACCCTCTTCTTCTAAGGAAGGATACACCTCTGCATCGCCCACTCCAAATATGGATTTGAAGAAGTATAGTGGTGTATCACCATCTTCTCTCTCTATCTAGATCCACCATCTTCGTCACGTTGTACCCCCCTTCTTCGTGGTAGTTGATGTATCTATCATTTTTGTAATGTTGTTATGCTTCCTGTCAGCATGTGTGGCTAAACATCTACTTGGGTTGGGAGTAGCCACTAAAGCTCTCCCAACATGTATATTCTTTCTACCCTTTGAATATATATATATATATATATATATATATATATGCACATATATATACATATATATATACATATATATATACATATATATACATATATATATACATATATATACATATATATGTATATATATGTGTATATATATGTGTGTATATATATATGTATATATATACATATATATACATATATATATATATATATGTATATATATATGTTGCTATTAAGATTATCTCTGTGTGCTTGTTTTTAATGCTTAACTTGTATGCTTAGCTACCATGATGTGATGTTTGATTGTTGGTATCTCAAAAGAGTAGTACCATCCTTATCTAGTGTTATGGAGTAGTATGAATGCATGAAAGTGTTGGAATGCTAAAGCTAACAGTCATATGGTTTGTTTTATGGTTGTTGGGTCGTTATCTCGAGAGAGAAAGGCCACCTTAGAGCCTAGATCTATCCTTATCTCAAGAGAAGATGGAATATACAATTTGATGACCATTTGTAATCTTGATAAGGGTATACGAAGAGGTATGAGTTTTACATGTTGGCAAGAGACATTATTCGGTGAAACCTAATCCAAGTTTCTTTCCATGTCTTTGTTTCCTACTGCTTACAATCATTTTTCTCTTATTATTATTTTCTTTCCTTCAACTTTCTTTGTTTAAACTGAAGCGCCATCATTTCTCAGGGAACACCTTTTTTATCCTACATGTTTGTTCGGAGTGTGAGAGTGTGAGACTCTGCGTATTTAACACTTGCCGACCTTGTCCCAATGGTTTGACCTCGAATACTACATTGGACCCCATATAATAGTTGTAGGGGCTTGAGTATCGGGTTATAATCTTAAAAGTCCAACTACTCTAGATCTGCTCCATTCTGGACACGCGATTTAGGCCGGTCAGTATGGAATTATGGTGGAATAGGGTCAAAATACAAGAAAACTAAAGTTTTGGTGGTGGAAATGGAGAAATGGAGTGGAAATGAGGTGCAATGGTAATGATATGGCTAAGGGGAAAAAAAATGGGGAGCTAGGAGGGGTTATAAGGTATCTAACCTCATGCCCCAACCACCACCTATGTATATACAGGTGGTGGGGAAGCACTAGGTCAAGTGGTGGTGGGGGGGTAAAATAGGAAAATGCAGTGGAGAAATTGTATGTAGCATGACCATGGTGGGAAGCGTGGCCACGACCGTGGTGGGGGTGTGAGTGGAATGACTGTGGAGAATGGGAATGTTCGTCATGGAAAATGGTGAAAAATCAACTATAACAATTGGGGTTTTGAACTGATGGTGACACAACCGCGGTGGTCACCATGGTAGTGGTGGTGCATGAGTGGCACAGACGTGGTGGGTACCATAATTGTGGTGGCTTTGGAGTTGACTTGCCCGTTTTAATGATCATACAGCCATGCTAAGAAGCATGGCTGTGCTACTAAATTTGTTCTTCAATGTCTTTTCTGTGACATGATCTTGGGTCAACACATCCATTCTGAGGTACCATGGTCATGTTGGTCCCTATATCAACACTTTGAGTGGAATATTTGTGTTTCCTTGGACTTCTTTGCTACATTTGACTCTTGTCCATTATGGGTAGGTTGAGGGAGCTTCAAACTTCACTTGATCCCTCTCTAAGCATAGACAAACCCTTGGATCACTCTTTCTCTCTCTCTTCCATCCAAGCGTGGTCCAAGTACCTGAAAAAATGCAAATAACGTCCATATGTGCATTTTACACAAATATGAATATTGGAGGAAATAACATGTAATCTAACAAGCATAGATGTGATTGAAGCAAAATATGACACATGATGAAGCCCTAAAGTAGGGCTGCATCACCACCTCAAATTTAAAACATACTTGTCCTCAATTATGCTCCAACTCAATCTCTTTGTAATTTTTCCACAATCAAGAAATGAAAAATGCAATACAAAAGATGAGTATTGACTAAATGAGATCAATGATGACTAGGAACATGCATTCCACCTCTCTCCTCTCCTCTTTCACAAACCAATCATGAAAAGAGCACTGAGCATACAAACTTCAAATATAGGGTATAAAACATACAAGCTATCCGTATGGCTTTCATATAGCTCTGGGTAAGCTGCACTAGTACAAGAATGGTCTGTAGCATCAGTTTTTTTAAGCATGTAGCGTCACTTTATAACCGACCCCTAAGTGGATGTTGCTATAGAATTTGTTATATAGCGTCAATTTTCTTGACCAAAGAAAACCAACCTTACAGAGTGAACACCGACCCAGGAGGTTGTAAAAAATCTGACCCAAGTGAGAAAGAAGAGCATGTAAGGTCAGTTATTCCAAAAAAGCCGACCCTATAAACTATATCGATCAAGAAATATTTCGACCAAGATTATTTCAAATAAGAAAGAAGAGTCTATAAGGTCGGTTATTCCAAAAAAGCCGACCCTGTAAACTGTCTCGGTCAAGAAATATTTTGACCGAGATTATTTCGGTCGAGAAAATTGTCGACCAAGAAAGTATCGTCTGAAGCATCAGAGATTTATTTGGTCGATAAATTTGTCGACCGAGAGACCTTCATTTGAGAAAATTTTCGACCGAGAGGTTTTCGGTCGACAAAATTGTTGACTGAGGGAGTGTCTACAATCAGTTATTCAATCTTTAGGGTCGATTTTTTATAAATAACAGACCTTAGAGTGTCTGGAGCTCAATCTGTTAACCTTCTAGCGTCAATTTTCTTAAAAAACCGACCTTATAGAGGACCTATTAGATTGGCTATTTAATAAAATCGATGCTAGAAGGATGGATCTTGATAACCATACCTCTAGGGTCGGTTATTTAAGAAAACTGACGCTAGAAGTTACAATTTTTTTAAATTTTTTTTTGTAGAAACAGAAACAGAACAGAAGAACAAGAAGATTCATATATTATGGGAGAGGGGAGAATTGATGCTCAACCATCACCATTCCAAACCACACATTCATAATAAAAATGATTCATATATTCAGTTGAGTTACACATAATCACATCAATTTACAAAATGATAGATTGCAAGTATGATATGATATTAAATGTCAGATACAAAAGTAAATATGAAAGAGTACTAAAACCACATACATAAATGGATCTGACATATTTAATCCAATTCTATATTGACTTCATTTAGAAAACCATCTGACCACTCTTCTTGGAATTCATTTAAGTCCTCACGTGTGTAAGGATGAGTTGTAAAGATCTGTAACAGAAAATGCACATGCTAATATTTTATAAAATGACTACAATCACTTGTAAATTTATGATGTTATTCTTTATTTCCTGACTTATAGTCTGAATGTCATGTGATGCTTGTTTGACAATAGCTTGCATATATTTCATTACATAGTAGCCACAAGCCCAGTCATTATTTTGTATAGGACACTACAAATAACGGATTATACTTAATGTTAGTAAACTATTATAAACAGGAGTTTAGATAAGACTATAAGAGTTGACATATAAGAGTTGAAAATTAATACATATAAGACTAAGCAGTTGTCAAAGTAGCTACCTTGACAATTTTCAAAGTCAATGTCTTTAATTTTGTAGGTATTTTTCCTCCAGCTTCACGAAAAGCCTTTATACCCCTATCAATTAAACGATAGTTGGTAAAATAGAAAATATAAATAGAAATATCATGTTGAAGCATTGACTAAATTTATTCTTACTCCATAGCTGGCAATTTTAGTTTGTGACCCCTTGTTGTTTTACCCATTGGGTCAAGATAATAAAGAGTCATCAATTTTGGGACAATCACCACTAATTCCCAATGTCTAGCTCTGAGTAAGAATAAAACAAACTTTTTTTTTAAAGTGATTGTTCATTGAGCTTATACATCTGGTTACAGACTACATATACCCTGGTTAGGGGTTGTTCTCCATCCAATGTTGAGAAACTATTTTTTAATAGTCGGACCCTTTTCGGTCCATAAACTCCAATGCTCTTAAGACATTCACCTTAATGCCCCCATGTGGGTTATAGGAACGCGGCTTTGCAAGGCCTGGTGAATAAAACAAACATTAAAATAAATAATTTTATTCAATATTAAAATTATATTGAATAATAATACTTACTGGACGTTAAAAGGAATTAGGATAATTTTCTTCCCCTCACTAGCAAAATATTTGAATACAGTCGAGAAGTACTCATTCACATCCTCAATATGTGTCTCCACTTGACTAGTGATTGAAGGAACTAAGAATCCAACATTTCTTATATCAAAGTTTGTGGTCTCGGTATATAAATGGCTATAAAACATTTGTAATTATTTCCATATATAGAAATAAGCTAAAAATGTGTATTGGAATTTTCTATATTGATAGATCCTTACCTTATCCATACTTCTATTATCAAAGTATTCAACCAATTATACTGGAACAACTCTATAATATCATCAACAAAAATATAACTATCAAAGTCTCTCCCGGTTGCATATTCTGTTAAATTGATCAACATTTGTAATCCAGAGCTTTGGTCGGCTAAGTATTGACACAAAAATTTACATTTACTTCCCAACTCATCGAATGTGGATTCTAGAATAAAAGATGGCTTGGGCATAAGAGGACTAGTAGTAGAATTTTTACTTTTTGGTTTTCAAACCTATTAATTAAATTACATACTTATATTACACGAGTTCATATATGCAGTCAAATATGAAAAATATTGTAGAATTAAGGTATACCTTGTCATTGATAACCAAGTGTCTAGGCCAACCCACCATAGCACCCTCATCTTCTTCAACTGTACTATATTCAGGATTAGGTATGGGTAGTGGTTTGTCCCCCATTCCGTCATACACAAGATGGATGGATACATGACAAATGTCATCAGTAATTTGTTGGCAATGCAATGTACCACCAAGGTTGTATACCTTGCCCGCTGCCACAACATTATATTCTAGAACCTCCAGTGCAAGTTTACAGTTCATACCAACCTAGAATTGAAATAATATAAGTTATATACGAAGTGGAAAACCAGATACCTATTACAACTATATATATATATATATCATATATCATATATATCATACTAATAACCCAACATATAGAACAAAAAATTACTGCATATTGTTGTGGTGGGTCATTGGGAGTGCTCCCATGACCTTCCACAACTAGAACATGAGCTTGTACCTCATCACTTGAGAGACACACAATATTAATAGGTTGAGAAGGTTGCGTAGGCTGAAATGAAGACATTATTTCTTTTACTTTCTGTGCTACTAATGTTTCAACCTCCTCTTGTTTAATACCTCTTGCAAAACCTCTTTTAGATTGCGAAGGGCCTAAATAAGACTTGAATCCTATGCCAGCTCCTAATCCCCTAACATGGCTAGGATGCTCCTTTGTACTAAGAGCAACTGATAGTTCATCCATGTGGCCAGTTGGGGTGAACTATCCTTCCTTCCATTACTTGTGGAGATTAATCTATTCATAGTTAATAAAAGTATTGAATCACACTATCAATTAGATATAAATAAATCTAAGTTTGTGGGAGTTACTCTTTACTTAGTTGGGATAAACCTATCATCTTTTGTGCCACCTCCTTAGTTGCAAGGTTGACAATTTCACCTGCTCGATTCTTTCTAGCATCAATCCACTGCAAGTGTCGGGGTGGACACTCAACTTGAGTTGTACTAGACTCTTCTCCAGAAGAGAGTTTCTTCTCTTGTAGTTGGCAATGGAAGGCATAACCGCCGGGCCCCAAGCAATGGTCATGCAAATTTTTGGCCCGTCTTTCCTTTTAGGCCTCATCAATAGCCTGATCATTTAAAATGCGGTATTGCAATTTAGACTTGGCAAACATACATAAAAAGATTCACCTCCTTAATTGTATAAAATTAAAGATTCATACAATACATCACAATCTTTATTACCTAAAACTCTTCCGCATTCCTAGCTACTGCAAATCTTTCACACACCTCAGGGTCTATAAAAATATACATATCTGTTGCTTTCTTCTTTTTTTTAGGATAATCTATAAATTCCCTTTTGAGATATGTCTTAAAAGCCCTCCATCGTACACCACAACGTTGTAGCACTTTTTTCTTGTGAACTTTTTCATTTAGATGAAAACACCCTATACATGCAAAAGAAGCAATAATGTTGTCTTAAAAAGGACATGTCATTCCAAGAAAACTAAATTAGAATCAATAAAAAAACATATTAAAATAATATCACTTCCACTCACAGATATATCTCTCCATAAGAGGTCTTCTAAGGAATTAGAAACATCATGCCAATTTTCTATATCTATTGGCACCTTACTGCATGCGGTCGCCCCTACGTAATGCTTGAAAGCACTAGCATGTTCCCTAATAGGTGCTCCTATGACATCAAATAGATTTCCAATTTCTCCCCTTTGGCCCTGAGCTCCTACAGCCTACGCATCTGTGTGGGACCTCTACTTTTCTTAGCATCACCACTACCATCCTCATGGCGCTCATGCTCAGAATGTTCATCTTCACTTGCCATTTTAGAACCTGCAAGTATACATGATAAAAGAAACATAATTGATAATAAAAGCACAAATGGTTGAATGATATATGATGTATATTTAAAAAATTACATGCTTGAATGATAATAAAATAAATAATTCAAAGAATACATGCCTCTAGTATTGGTTGAGTTGTTAGTCAAGTAATTCCTTCAGCATGGTCTTGACGTTTATAGTATTCATCGATGTTATCTTCACCATTTACACTTGGCAAACCAACTGAGAATGGGATGGAATCATCATACTTTTCGTAGTATTCTTCTTCATTTATAGGATCTACAGTAAACTATCTTTTTCCATGAAGAATGACAGACCAATTTTTATTTTGTCGGGTCATCAATATAGAATACTTGTTTTGCTTGGTATTCCATGATGAATGGCTCATCTTTCTCCCTAATCTTTTCAAAATTAACCAATTTGAAACCCAACTCATCCACTAAAACTCCTTTATTGTTGTCAACCCAATTACACCTAAAGATAGGAACTCTGAAATTTGTATAGTCCAATTACCATATGTCCTCAATGACGTCATAATATGACATCTCAGCTTTGCGTGGTATTTTATCTTTGGCACTAGAAAAATACAACAAACAAGTTTGAACAGTGACCCCACTATTTTGAACTACACAACTTTCATCTTGACGCTTTGTGTAGTATGAAAATCCGTTTATGTCATAACCTTCATATGACATGACATCCATTTTTGGCTTAAAGGTGAGTCATTTTAGGTTCTCAGCAACATTATTCAGTGATTCAGATAGTTGATTAAAGACTTTCTCTTCAAACCACCTAATAAATGTTCGATTATGCTCTCTTACAAGCCACATTGAACTGGATTGCGGATGATTTCTCTTGATAAGATCATTGTGTTCTGTGATGTAGCTACGAACTTCATTGATGTTGTGTAAAATATACAATTGTGCTTGTTCCCACAACTCACGACTGATTCCTTTCACCCATCCTCCCAGAGTTCCTTTGCCACAATAAGATTCAGCGTGATGGGAATTTTTTAGATCTCTAGAAGTTTCATTGCAATTCAAAAAATCATTGCAAAAATCCATCACCTCCCTAGCCACATAACCCTTAATAATACTCCCTTCAGGATGATAACGATTCCGAACATCACCTTTAAAAACACTCATGTAGCATTCAAATGGATACATCCATTGTAAGAAAATTGGACCCAAAATGTACTACAATATGAACCACGATATCAAAAAATGAAGGAGGAAAGAACATTTCAAGCTGACACATGGTAACAATTACATCTTTCTGTAATTTATCGAGAGTATCAGGATGTATCACTTTGTTGCATATTTCATTGAAGAAGAAATAGAGTCTTGTGATTGCAAAGCTTACATGATTCAACAATATAGATTGAATAGCCACATGTAAAATTTGTTGCATTAAGGTGTGACAATCGTGAGATTTGAGACCTATCAACGTCAGATCCTTCTTTGATACCAATCTATGAATATTAGAAGAGTATCTTTGTGGAACCTTAATATTATAGAAGCACTCACAAAAAGTCTTTTTCTCCTACTTTGACAAAGTGTAACAAGCTGGTGGTAAATATGTGTGGTGACCCCTGATCTCCACTGAAAATTCTTTTCTTATACCCATTAATTCTAAGTCTTTTCTAGATTTGATGTCGTCTTTAGTCTTTCTCGGTATGTTCAATAGCGTACCAATGATGCTATCACAAACATTTTTTTCAACATGCATGACGTCAATGTAGTGTCTAATTGCCAAAGATCTCTAATAAGGAAGATTCAAGAATATTGACCTCTTCTTGTATAGAGATTTGTCACATGCGAGAGTATGACTACTTGAATTCTTTCCAAATTCATTAACAATATGTTTCACCGGATCATATACAACATTTCCTGGTATAGGTTTAGGAGCACTTCATTCCTCAGTTGACCGATTAAAGGTTTTGCGTTTCCTTCAATAAGGATGCACTGGTGGGAGAAATCTCTGATGACCAAGATATATGATTTTACCACCATGTTTCAGTCGGATTGAATCAATATTTTCCTCACAAATAGGACATGCTTTGTATCCTTTTATGCTATATCCAGACAAATTTCCATAAGCTGGAAAGTCATTAATCATGCAAAACAACATAGCACGCAAACGAAAGATCTCTTTACGTGAAGCATCATATGTCATAACACCTTCTTCCCATAGTTTCATTAGGTCATCAATTAGAGGTTGAAGGTAAACATCAATATCATTTCTAGGTTGCTTGGGCCCTGATATCAATATTGACAACATGACATACTTATTTTTCATACACAACCAAGGAGGAAGATTGTATATAACAATCATAATAGGCCACGTGCTATGTTGGCTGCTTAATGTACCATAGGGATTCATTCCATCTGTACAAAGTCCAAGTCTTAAGTTTCTTGGTTCTTTACCAAATTGAGGGTATAATAAATCAATTTTCTTCCATTGTGGTGAATCAGATGCATGTCGTAGGACGCTCCCCATGCCAAGACAAATTTTGCGCATCTTTTGTATTAGCAAATAAGCATTGAAATCATGGTATTATTGTTAGATACCACATCACCTTGGCAGGAGAGCCATTTTTAGCCTTAGCTGAATTTGTGGTCTTATGCCTTGACACACCACATTTTGGACAATTTATCAAATTACTATAGTCCTTCTGAAATAACACACAATCATTTGGACATGCATGAATCTTCTTAGCCTCCATTCCCATTGGGCACATTATTTTCTTTGCTTGATATGTTGAAATTGGAAGCTCGTTGCCTTCAGGAAGAATTTCCTTTAACAAAGACAACAGTTAAGTTAAACTCTTATCGCTCCACTAGTTTTGAGCTTTAAGAGTATATAATCGTATCACAACACTCAACCTCGTGAACTTAGTACAACTCTTATATAATGGTTTTTCAGCATCATGAACAATGTTTGCAAATAAAAAAGGTGGATCAATGACATTGTCCCGACAACTACGTAGCATCTCATAAACCATATCATCCTGAATCAGGTCATCCTGAATCAGTTCATCATTGACGTTATCATCATTATCTATATCTTCTATGCCACAACTATATTTATCGACATTTTCTGATCCATAATTAAATTTCTCTCCATGCCATTACCATTCATTATAACCTTGTATGATCCCATTGCATATGACATGATTCTTAATTTCCTCAGCAGTATCAAGTTTCAAATTGTTACCACAATTTCTACATGGACAATATAGCCTATCTGTAGGTAGTTTCCTATGTTCCTCAGCAAATCTGATAAATTCATCAAGACCTTTGGTAAACTTTGGACTGCAACGATTCTTAATAGGCATCCAACTTTGATCTATTTTCTATATCACATTAAAATTAATTATAAAACTAAGTGTTTAATATTGATACTATAAGATGTAAGTTTTTATTGATAGGAAGTTAATTACTTTTATACTAAAGTGTACCACCTATCCCATTTTTGAATATTTAATCTCACTAGTAACTGTATAATGTATGTTTAGTTTTGAAGAAAATTTCAGTAGCATTTCCACTAAGTCCTCCAAGTACATTGATGTAAATGGCAAATAACCACCCACATATGTACCCAGAGAACAAATGAGGAAATACTACAAAAAATTTCTTCAAAACTAAACATACATTATACAGTTATATCCTAAGTGAGATTAAATATCCAAAAATAGTCCCAGACTGGGGACTATCCAAAATTTACTCCTTATGAGTAAATTTTGAATGGGTTTCTAAGTTGATACTTGCATAAATGTATAATTGTCATATTTATATATTAAGTTAAACATCATGCATCGATGATCTCATCTATAAACCCTAAAGTGTCAATCTGGGAGTACACATGTCTGATATCATATTAATTTCTAGAATTTATATAATGATAACATATGAAAAAATACATGTTTTTAATATTGGTTGGGTTATTAATCATATAAAATAGAAAAACAATATAACTATCCAGTTAAAGGCGTGCGGGTCCACTCTTGGTCGAGAATTCGTCAACCGAGAGTCCACCTACGTGCGGCGTCCATGTCCACTCTCGATCGACGAATTCTTGACCAAGAGTGGACCTGTACGCCGTGCGCAGGTGGACTCTCGGTCGACAAATTCTGACTGAGAGTGAACCTGGACGCTACCTTGGTCGTGGCGGCAATACCACAGTGGGCATAGATAGACTTATATAAATGGTCTTACCTCTGGAAAGTCTTACTTGGAAGTGGCGACGACCTTCATGGAAGAGGCGACGACCTGGTGCGGTGCGATGCGGTGTGGTGCGACAACAAGGTCTCGTCGGTGCGGCAAAGTGGTCTTGGCGGTGCGGCAACGAGGTCTCGGCAGTGCGACAATGACATCTCAGCAGTGCGGCAACAAGGTCTCAGCGGTAGTGGAGATTTGGGGGCGCGGGAGAGAGTGAAATAATAGGTCTCGGTATTGAAAATGAAAGGTTCTAGTATATCCTCGTGCCCGACCTGTAGGGTCGGTTAAAACAAAAAAGTGACCAAGAGATAAGCGGTGCCCGTGTCGGGTAAATTAAAAACACCCAAACTCCAACTCAGTCGACAAATTTCATCGATCGAGGGGAACCTCAGTCGAGAAATATGTCGACCGAGGGGACCTCTAGGGTCAGTTAAATGGGAAAAACTGACCCTAGAGGTACTTATACATGCATGAAGGAAATCTGGATCCAAAACCCTAAACACCCAAACTCAAACTCGGTCAAGAATTTTGTCGACCGAGAGAACCTTGGTCGAGAAATTCATCGTCCGAGGGGACCTCTAGGGTCGGTTAAAAGGAAAAAATCGACCCTAGAGGTGCTTATACATATACGAAGGCAAACTGGATCCAAAATTCAATTTGGTAGACAATTTTGTTGACCGAGGGGACCTACAAGGTCGGTTAAAAGGAAAAAACTGACCCTAGAGGTACTTATCCAGGCATGAAGGAAAAATTAGATCCAAAAATCAACCTGGTCGACAATTATTTTGACCGAGGAGACCTACAAGGTCGGCTAAAAGAAAAAAAACCGACCCTAGAGGCACTTATACATGCACAAAAAGAAAATGGATTCAAAATTCAACTCGGTCGAGATTTTTTTTCGACCGAGAATCCCTACAAGGTCAGTTATAAGGAAAAAACTGACCCTATAGATCAAGAAAATACTCTCATAGATCTTGTAAAGGTAGTTTTTTAAGAAAACTGACCCAAAAGGTCTTAAATGGTTCCCACATTTTTTGAAGACATATAATGTCGATTATTTGGAAATATTGACCCTATAGATTGAGGCGCAAAGCCAAAATCAAGAAAATGTTTTCCGCGGGAAACTGTAATGGGCTTTCTAATCCCATTGTCTATAAGTTCACTTATTTTATGAAAACCGACCCTATAGAGATGCACTACAAGGTCGGTTATTTTAAGAAAACCAACCCAAGTGGTCTTAATTGGTGCCCACATTTTTTATAGACATATAAGGTCAGTTATTTGGAAAAATGAACCTATAGAGTTACACTACAAGGTCGGTTATTTTAAGAAAACCGACCCAAGAGGTCTTAAGTGGTGCCTGTGTTTTTTGTAGACATAAAAGGTTGGTTATTTGGAAAAACTGACCCTACAGGCGTCGCCGTTATTGGCAAAAAATGTAGTGGTCTGTTTCATGATGGCGTTAATCAAAGATGACTACAATTGTTGTTTCACTTTCATGCATTCAATCTTATGCTTCAAACCATACTAAGTGACCCACACGGCTGCGGAAAAAGGGTGAAGTGAGCTAGGTTTGATGTTTCCTAGCTCAATGGGAATGAAAATATAAGAAAGGATTGCAGTAAGAGTTTGAAATTTATCACACTCATCTTTTATTTATTTATATGCTCTTAAATAGGAGCAACTTTTATTTTCATTTCCTTTTTCTTTTTCTTTTCTTAAATAGGGCATATGTTGCTAAGGGTGAAGTCGTGAGATATATATATATATATATATAGCCACCCCAAACTTTTAGAGGTGGCCAAGTCTGAATATTTAAACTTTGGCATCTTTTCATGAGGCGGAGGGGTAAGAAGATGAAAAATGAAAAGTTCGGTCAAAGAGGGGTCACTAGTGCAGTTCTCAACATAGATCTCCTACATGAAATTTATTCCAACACTTCATCAAATAGTATCACACCACATGAATGAACAACATGAAATTCATACTTCTATCATCTGATTCCATAAACCCTAAGCATTCATTGCTTGCTCAAATCACAAGTCAACCAAAACATTCACAAACATAAGAGAGGTGATGCATATGTAAAAAGTCAAGCATTGATACCATTTAGCAATAAACCATGATAACTCACTTTCATTTTTCAAAGGTCGTCATTTTCAATTTAACTAGTGATTGGGTCAAAACATGCTTTTTGGGCAAGAAGTTCTAAACTTGGGAAAAATTGGCCAAAATGGTGCCCAATTGACTTCAATCACATATAATCCTTCATTATGGAAGATAAAGTAGGAAGCAAGAAAATCCTAGCTGAAACATGCAAAAATTACAAAAATCTAAATGATATGCAATGTAAGGAAAAAAGACCAAAAGTTTTGAAAATCACACACAAATTGCAAGAAAGTGAACTACATGGTATGAAAGTATGCAAACCATGTAAAATCTAACCTAGATAGAAAAAGCAACAAAACAAAAGTAAATAGCAGGTGAAACAAAAATAGAGTGAAATGAGAAAGAGGGCATACTACCCTACCACCCCAAACTTTTGAATCATTTTGTCCTCAAAATGATACAAAAGTCCGGGAGTGATAGGGTAGATGATCACTATCGTGGCTCCAATGCTGATCCTCCCTGTGGTGGAGGATGCTGGCAGTAGCTTCCCCAGTAGTGAGCATGTGGAGGCGAGTAGGAATCTTGATATGCAGATAGTGCACCCCACCAATCTTCCCTCCATTGGGGGTTCCTCTGGGCCTAGGTATGTTGGAACCGATACATGTGGTTGATTTGATGGTGCATCTATTGATGATCCAACCACAATGCACCCTGTGTGCACTAAAAACACTCATGTTCCATCAGAATGCTATCTTGTGTACTCTGAATACCCTCCAACTGTGGTTGTATAGTCGACATGTCATATGCGTTCATTGAGGGTTGCTGTGTTTCCTCTGCCTTCCATCTACTAACCCTATGTTCCTCTCTCTCCTCCTCTCTACTACCTATGACTTTCCAAGTCACTCGGGTAGATCTCTAGGATGTTGCTGCCATGTGTCCCTAGCATGATCCTCTTCCCACCTCCTCAAGAGATCTAAAAAGTTTGGATATGGACCACACCCCTCTAGGAGAGGTGTAGCATGGTAGGGGAGATCCAATGAAACACCTTCATAAAGAGGGTTAACCTAGTACAAGATTTTTTGGTCAATCAATGAAATCATGGATGAGCAAATCAAGTAATGTAGGTCCACGAGCTTCCCTCCTTATATCTTAGTGTAGGCAAATACGTCATGATCTAGGGCCAGAGCAATTGAAGTTACAACTCCTCCCATGATGAAATGGTTCTTTCTCTTAAATAAGGCTGTCTTCATATGATAAATGATAAGTGATCCCAAATTTACATGCTTGACGTGCACCATCCATCTCAACACAAAGAGGTCTTTCTTTGTACAACTACCTTGATTCTCATACTGGGAAAAAATAGTGTTCGCCAAGACCTTCTAAATTTACCTCAACATAGGATTATGAATCAAACTTGCCTTTGATTTTCCCAATACAAAGTTTCTCTGCCCTATAAGTCTCTTCCATATGGCTGTGTAGTTCACTCTGGTTTCTTTATCTGTGAGGGCTTCTACCTCAGGGGTGGGAGAAAAACTGTTGTTGAGAAAGGAGGCAGTGATGAGGTAAGTTCCATTTCCCAATGTGATGCTAATGGCGTCCTGTGAGACTTTCTCTAAGGCGTGTGTGAGCTCAATATAAGTCTCCTAGACTATGGTTAGCACCTCAAATAACCCAATGGGGATATCCTGAGAAAAAATCAAAGATGCCCAAAGTCTCCATCATGCATAAGGAACTCCGGGTGCTTTGGCTTCTTCACTTTCCTTATTCTCACTACATGTACTTCTTCTTGCTGCTCATCAAGTTCATTCTCTTGTGGCACGTCCTGCATAACTTCCTCCTCACCATCTAGGAGTAGTTTCCTTCATGCTCGATGTTGAAGCAGTGGCTGCAATGTCATGGATGTGCCTCTAAAACAGACAGCTGAGTTGAGGAAATAGAGGACCGAGCTGACAAGGGCAGTGGCGGTGCTGCTCTGAACAATGATGGCTTTACTTGCCTCGATTGTGGGGACACCTCCTCTACAATCAGATCTACCAAAGCATCTAATTCCTCTACTGACAAATGTGTTGTTCTACCAGATTCAGAGGTGGACGATGGTGTGTGAAGGGGCAAGGGATGTTGATGGGGTTGAAGTAGAGGCATTGTTGGACCGACGAACTTGGTCTTATATACCACTTTCTTAGTTATCTTCTTCATTTGGAGTGGATTTTGGTGGAGAAACTTCAGATTTTAGGTTTTCTTTAAAGAAGTGAAATGTAGGGAAGATTGGAGAAATGGAGAGGAATTGATGGTGAAAAATGGGTGGAAATGATGGATGGAGGTAGGGAGAACATTAGGGAACTGATTTGGGGAAGATTGGAGGTGATTTGGTGGAGACATCAGAGGTTGGAAGGTGCTAGACGGCATTGCACGACCGCCAATTCATGCCCCACAATCGTGTTGTTCATGGAGTTGAAATGAGCACGTGAGGAAATGTTGCTGAAATGACATACTTAATTCACTGGATCCGGCCATAGCACGGCCGTGCTGCATGAAACAACCATGTCGGATTGCCTATGACACGACCGTTCTGGACCCACACAACCCATTCAACTTTTGAGTCATACGACCGTGTTGCCTTGCACAGCTGTTCTAGGTCTGTTCTTGTTTTCTTGAATTTTCTTAATTCTCCTATTGATTTGAGTGTGCCATCGCAGCCGTTCCATGATACCATAGTTGTAGTGAGTAATGTAGTAGGTTTTACATACTTGAACCTCATCAAACATCACATCTTTGATCATAAATGATTTTTCATGAATCCTTTGTCTAAATTTCATCTAATTTTCTTAATTTTACCCTATTTTAACCTACACATCTTAAAACTAAATAAAAACTATTAGAAAAAGTGTGTGTGTTTTCTTGGAAAACTATAAAAATAACCAAAAAGTATCAAAATTGAGAAGTTGGGTGAAGAATTCCCGAAACCTTGGCGGGTTTCCTCCCATAAGTGCTAAGTTTGATGCCTTCAGCTGGGATTCTTGGAGATTCTTGCATCATTCATCTATTTGGAATTTTTGGTTGCCCACTCATGCAATAAATGGACCTATCACTTGCATTCAACCTATGTTCCTCATGCCTTTTATCATAAAATCTATCATCAATTCTCTCGTATGGATCTCCCTCTCTCAAATGACCAATCAAACTCTTGAAGTGAAATGTCCAATGTTCTCATTTTGGGTTCACCAGGTTGGGGTCTTGTCATGTTGTTCTTTATCTGCATGTCCATGAAAGAGATTGTCATTCGGCAACCACATACATATATCTTGGCATCAACTGTAGATGACCTTCCCAAGTTGATGGGAATCTTCCTATCCTTCGATTCCATGTCTAGAACAATGAAATCGGCTGGGAACACTACACCTCTTTCCTTGTTTATCATCACCAAAAAATCATCCACTCTTCCTATGGATACTTTGATGGATCTACCAATTGGAGAGTGCAATGAGCCGGTTTCAACTTGCCTAAGCCAAACTCCACATAGACACTATATGGCATCAAATTCACACTAGATCCCAAATCAAGTAGGGATTTGTCTACAAATATCCCCACTATGCAGCTAGGTATGAGTTAGGCTCTTGGATCTTTTCACTTCATGGGAAGTGAGTGTTGTATGATAGAGCTTAGTTATTCAGTCAACTTGACTCTCTTTGGTATTTTCCCCGTTGACTTTCTCTTCATAGTGTATAGGTTCGTTAGGAACTTGGCATATGATGGGACCTACTTGATATCAACCAACAATGGAATGTTGACCTTCACTTAAAGAAAAACCTCAAGAATGTCAAAATTGTACTTTTGCCTCCTTTTCACTTCCACTGGTTCATCAAATGCATCGGGGAATGGTGGTTCACTTGCTTTTACAACACTTGAATCAACATGATTTCCTTATGGCATGCTAGGAGTTGGAACACTAGGGATGGTAGGACCCACAAATAGAGTGTTAAGTGGATCACATGGTATCACAAACTCAACATGTGGTGTCACGAAATCATCTTCACCAATCTCAATCACAATATCACCACTTGGTTGCCTTTCCTTTGCTATATCTACCTTTCTTTGACTAGTAGACTGCTCAAGAAATTTTCCATTCCTTAGAATTGTCGCAGGACTTCCTTGCTCATGGTGAGAGGGGGATCATGTTTTGGCTATGTAGGAGGTGGAGGTGGCACTTGGTATTGAAATTGAGGTGGAGGAAAGAATTGAGATTGGAAGGTGAATTGTTGAGAAAGTTGTGGTGATGGAGGGGGAGGAGATGTATAAGGGTTTGGATGGCCTTGGAAATGGTATATGGGTTGCACTTGCATGGGAGGTGGACTACAGAGAACTTTAGTGGAATGCATGGGTCCACTTGCTTCATTAAAACTCATTAGGGGCTTTGAAGACAATGTTTCCTCTTGGAGAGCAAGTATAGAATATAGCTGCTCTATCCTTTCCTCAAGCCTTGTAACATTCTTTTTGACATCATCAAAGCTTTGCAACCTAGAGAGAACAGCTTCCTCAAACGTTGAGCTATATATTGGGCTTTGTTGTTTTGGGTAGCTATAGGAGTGAGGTTACTTCTTTTCTTCATCATAGGAACCAACATAATTCAGATAATGTCAATAAACATTTGTCATTCTACATAAGACTCACCATGTCACCAAGAATATTCATCATTTGTGGGCTTGAATTACTATGAACTGGAGATGTCACACCAAAGGGTCAGTCATCGTCATTCATCCTGCTAGAAACTCAGATTCTTAAACTTTCTGCCAGCTACTTAAATAATGACCTTGTCTCCTTAGGTGACCTAGCCATAAAATCTCCTCCACAAGAAGAATCTATTGTAGCTTGACCCATTGGAGATAGACCGGAGTAAAAGGACTGAACTAGATGCCACAAAGGGATCTCATGGTGCAGGAACTCTCTCAACATCTTCTAAGATCTCTCCCAAGCATCGCGAGACCACTCATTGCCTATTTGACTGAAACTCACTATGGCACACTACATTTGTGTCAACCTTGCTATACAGTATAATTGCCTTAAGAAGGCATTTTTCATCTCTTCCCAACTCATGATGTCTCTTATTGAATCATACCAATATTTGGGTTTGTCCTTGAGGGAGAAAGAGAACAAGGTCAACTTGATTGTATCATCACTAGCCGTCGGCGTCCTAAAGGTGGAGCACACTTCAAGAAAGGATTCCAAGTGATTGTAGGGGTTCTCACTCTCTGAGCTATAAAAGGTGGGCGTGAGCTCAAGAATACCTGAAGGGATGGATAATTGCTTCCCTTACATTTGATGAACTCTGCTAGCAATTGGTGATTTGTAGTTGTTAGGCATGAAGTAATCTTGAAGTTGCTTGTGAGGTGCATTTTGACCTTCCATCTTGTCTTCCTGAGGTGTATTGTCACATGAACAAGGTACAACCAAACAATAGGAAACAAGTTAACAAACCAATTTTCCCAAAGAATTCAAAGAATAAAGAATAGCAATGATGAAGGCAGTAGGAAAAGATCAAAGCAAACTAACTAGCTAGGCCAAGCACCTTTCTCCCTAACAAAGACACCAGAAAGCTTGGTGTATCCCACTAGTGGTGCAGACACTAAGAAATTGGATTTGACTAGATGCTCCCCACGAGCTCGAAACACACATGTCTCTTTAAAAATTTGTAAGGAACCTACATTGACACACTCACATAAACTATCACACTACACCCACAAGTGCACGAGTCCGTTTCGTAGTACAAGCAGGCGACAAGTATAAGGTCGATCCATAGGGAGAAAAGGGGGGCACTAGAGCTAGGTTAGTTTTGTGCTAGATTCCTACTGTGGAGTCTAGGGTTGAAGGGTTTGATGGTTTTTTTGATTGATTACACTAAGGGTTGAGAAAAGGAGAAATTAATGGAGAGCAAACAAGATCAAAACCTAAGCTAACCCTGGACAGTTAATTCTAATGAGAAAGAAAAAACTAGGCTAGCAAGGAAAAGAGCAAGATACACTATGACAAGAAAGAAGAGGTCTACACTACACTAAGTTAGAAAACAAGGCAACTAAGCACTCAAAGACCTAAAATAGCAAGAAAAAAGTAAGAAAAAGGCAAGAATCTAACCAAGCAAGTAAAGAGAAAACTAGGCTAACACTAGCTAAGAAAGAAGGCAATTAGGGTTTTAAAGAAATAAAGGGTAATGTAGGCTATTTAGGGGATGCACTTAACAATTAGGTTGAGGGTTATGGCATGTGAACATTATGATTTTAATTAGATTACCAAACCAAACAATAAGCAAGAGGCTAGTGCATTTCCCTAAACTACTGATTGGCCATGAATAGGATAGGTTGTGCATAGGGGAACTAGTCCCTAACACCCCCTAAATACCCTTACGAGGCTCAATTAGGTTAGGGTTTAGGTGAAATTAAATTAGAGTCTAATCAAGCTTGGGTTTCTAGGTTAGAGGATCTTAGGGTGATTAGGGGATGAGGATAGTAATGGGAGTGGTGAAAAACCACTAGGGGGGTGAATAGGGTTTTAAACTAATTTAACAATTATTTAACTCAAACAACCACAAATGAGAAACCAAGAAGGAGACAAAGGGTTTAGAGTGGTTCCAACCTTAGCAAATACTAAGGTTGTCAGTCCACTACCCACTTGCTTACCCAACTGAGATTTTGAAAGTATTAATTTTATTACCTTCTCAAGGAATTACACAAAATACAATACTTTCTTACACCCCTTTGAACAGCCTTCACTTGAAGTAGATGCACTAACTCGAGGTAGCCTTCTTGAAGTAACTCCAAGCTCCCCCTTGAAGTAGCCTTCCTCTTAGAAGTAACCTCCCATTGCACCAACCTTCTTGAAGTAGTTCAAAGTCTCCTTCTTCACCAAGAAGATCACGACCCTCTCCAATCTGCAGCCTCCAACCTAGGAGTAGCAAGGAGAGTACAAGCAATGAAAGTGAACAAGAAAGGAAAATGGAAATCACAACTTATCCTTTGAAGCACAAGGCTTGATTTGCCTAGATCAAGTGTGTAGATCTCCTAGCCAATGTATATGGAATTGTGATTGCTGTGGATAGGAGATGCTAGCCTATAGGACACGAAATTTGAGCCAAGAGAAAAGTAGCCAATTGCAAATATGCTCAATTGCTCACAAACAGGTTGCACAATGCAAGTGTATGCTCAAAGATTGCTCAAGTGTGTAAACTTGTGTATTTAGGTGTCCTAAGGCATGTCCTATTTATAGGAATGTCCTACAAGTGCTTAAGGACGTTCTAGACACTTTCTAGGGGGTTCTAAGTGCTTAACTAGCCGTTAGGTACAAGTTTGTTGCTTTAACAATGGCTAGTTAATTAATTCTGCAGTTGCTGTCAGAGTCCATCTCGGTCGAGAAATTGTCGACCGAGATGCCTACTCGGTCGAGGTTTTGTCGACCGACAGGATCTCTGGATCAAGTATTTGCAACGTTCATCTCCAACTGCCAACTACCTTGTCAGTTGTGTCTAACGGCTACTTGGGTCTTTCTCGGTCGAGGAGTTTGTTGACCGAGAGTGACTCAATCGAGGATTTTGTCGACCGAGATTGACCTTGTTTCAATGTTTCAAATAAAGACATTAAGTCTGTGTATGAGTGTGCATATATGACACTATTGAAGGGGATGACCTATCTAAGTTTGGTGTTTAGCTAGGGAAAATCTAACACTTGATTTACATGAAGTCTAAGTACTTGTACATTATATGTTTGTACAAGTTTTTACAAATTGATTACATTTCATGAAAATACAAACATTAAGCATATAGATTTCCCAGATGCTTTGTCATCCACCTTATTCCTGCAACACTCAAGTAGCACGTTAGATCATTAAGAATGAAATGTTTGTCATTATCAAAACAAAGGGATTTATAGATGTCCATTTAGCCAACAATCTCCCCCTTTTTGAAGATGACAAACATTTCCAAAATATAAATCAACTCAAAGTTTAGCTTTATACCTGAAGTTTACCTTGTGAATTTCTTCTTTTGTTTATAAAATGTGTGCTTATTATTCCCCATGAATTATGAAACATGAAATCCAATTCTTTAGGGAATATAGCAACTTTCAATGTAAACCCAAGAGTTTGTGAAACTCATTGATTTGAGTTTTGCACGTTTTAAGATTTATGTTTATTTCTCCCCCTTTTTCATTTCAAAAAGATATCCGTTAAAAACAAGAAAACTCCCCCTTAATTAGATGTCCCATCAAATACAATGAAAAAGATGTCCATTAAAAACAAAAAGTGATGCAAATAAGAATATTTTTAAGACGCACAAATATCAAAGAAAACATCTTCTAAAGGAGTGATAAGCAGTTGCTTCCTGATTTTGTTGAATTGGTCTAGTGGAAGCAGTTTTGTAAAAATATCAGCCAATTGATCTTCCGTATCAACATGATGAAGGGAAACATGATTCTTAGAGATATGATCCCTTAAAAAGTGATGACGGATTTCAATATGTTTAGCTCGACTGTGTAAAATAGGATTGTGTGCTAAGTTTATAGCGCTCGTGTTGTCACAAAAGATAGGCATAGATGAAAGAGTAAAACCATAATCGTTTAACACTTGTTGCATGTAAAGCACTTGAGCACAACAAGATCCGACTGCCATATATTCAACTTCAGTTGTAGAGAGGGCAACCGTGTTTTGTTTCTTGCTAAACCAAGATACTAAAGCTCTCCCTAACAAGAAACAACCACCACTAGTGCTCTTGTGATCAAGTCGACAACCAGCATAATCAGCATCAATATAAGCTTTAAAATCCAAGGATTGTCCTTTTGGATACCATAAACCAAAACATGTGGTGCCGGCTAAGTATCGCAGAATTCGTTTAACTGCTTGAAAATGAGAGTGCATGGGTTGTGATTGAAATCGAGCACAAAGACCAACGGAAAACATGATGTCCGGTCTAGAAGTAGTTAAATAAAGCAAACTACCAATCATGGCTCTATATAAGGAATCATCAATAGGTTCCCCATTTTCATCCTTATCAATTTTAATAGAGGTAGCCATAGGAGTAGTAGCATGTTTGCACTGATCCATCCCAAAACGTTTTAGAAGTTCTTTAGTATACTTTTCTTGGCTTATAAAAACCCCGACAGGCGTTTGTTTAATTTGGAAACCAAGAAAGAAAGTTAGTTCACCCATGAGGCTCATTTCAAATTCTTTTTGCATAATATCACTGAATTGTGTGCACAATGATTCATTAGAATCTCCAAAAATAATGTCATTAACATATATTTGAACAACTAGAAAATCAGATGTATATGTTTTGAAAAACAAAGTAGAATATGAATTTCCAATAGAAAAACCATTATCAAAAAGATATGTCTTGAGCCTTTCATACCAGTTCCTAGGTGCTTGTTTTAAACCATAAAGTGCTTTCTTAAGTTTATAAACATAGTCACCTTTTTCTGGTATTTCAAAACCAGGTGGTTGGGCAACATATACTTCTTCTTGAATGATTCCGTTTAGAAATGCACTTTTTACATCCATTTTATAGAGTTTGATGTTTTTATGTGCAGCAATAGCTAGTAACATTCTAATAGCTTCAAGTCTTTCTACTGGTGCATACGTTTCATCAAAGTCTATTCCTTCTTGTTGATTATATCCTTGTTCTACTAACCGATCTTTATTCCTTATTACTTCTCCTGCCTCATTGAACTTATTCCTCAAAACCCATTTAGTTCCAATGATGGTTTTATCTTTTGGTTTAGGAACTAAATCCCATACATCATTTTTTGTGAATTGGTTTAATTCTTCTTGCATTTCTATTATCCAATAGTCATCTTTAAGATCTTCAGATATCTTCTTAGGTTCAATAATAGAAACAAAGGCCATGTTTGCAACATCCTTAAAGGAAGATCGAGTTTTGACTTTATCATTTGGATTTCCAATAATTAATTCTTGAGGATGATCTTTAATAAGCCTAGGTATAGGTTGTGTTTCAGCTTGGTTATTGTTTGTAGTATCTTTCTCACTATCATTTGGTATGTTTAAGTTCTCTAATTGATGAGTGAGATCAACTATTTCAGGATTTCCTGATTTTGATTCTTCATGAAAAGAGACATGAATAGATTCCTCAACTTTTCTAGAAATAGTGTTGTAGACTCTAAATGCTTTGCTAGAGGTAGAATATCCCAAAAAGAATGCTTTATGTGATTCATAATCAAACTTATCTCTATCCTCTTTGGTATTTAAGATATAGCATGTGGATCCAAAGGTATGCAAATAGTCAACTCTAGGTTTCTTAGAATGTATTATTTCATATGGTGTTTTCTTCAAATGGGAGTGAACAGTTACTCTATTTAACACATAGCATGCGGTGTTTATAGCTTCAGCCCAAAAGGTTTTAGGTGTGTTATGTTTGAGCATCATAGTTCTAGCCATTTCTTGTAGTGATCGATTTTTCCTTTCAACTATACCATTTTGTTGTGGAGTGCGTGGAGCAGAAAAATTGTGAGTGTACCCTTGAGATGTGCAAAATTCTTCAAATACATGATTTTCAAATTCTCCACCATGATCACTTCTAATGGTACATATTTTGTTTTGTAATAGATTTTCAATCTTGGAACAAAAGTTTATAAAAAAATGAATAGTGTCATCTTTGGTTGCAAGAAAATGTACCCATGTATATCTACTATAATCATCGACAATAACAAAACAATATCTTTTGCCACCAATAGATTGTGTCCTCATGGGTCCAAATAAATCCATATGAATTAATTCTAAGGATCTACTAGTGCTAAGTACATGTTTAGGTTTAAAAGAGGTTTTTGTTTGCTTTCCCAAAGTACATGGTTCACAATTTTCAACTTGATCAAAAGATAAAGTAGGCAAACCACGGACAAGATCATGTTTCACTAGCTTTTTGATAACATGTGAACTAGCATGCCTTAACTTTTTATGCCATAGTTTTAAAGTATTTTCATTTGCAAGTAAGCATTTTCCTACTACAGATTTCATAGAGTTAGGTCTAAGAATATAAAGGTTTCCAACTCTTTTCCTTCATAAAAAACATTTGTAGTGTTTTCTATTAATAATTTGTAGCAGTTTTTGTTAAATAGAACATCATATCCACTGTCACATAATTGACTCACACTTATTAAATTATGATGCAAACCGTCAACGAGTAAAACATTCTTGATTTCAAGGTTGGTACCAATATTACCTATTCCAATGATTTTACCTTTACCATTATCTCCAAAGGTGACTGTTCCACTCTTCTTTTCTTCAAAAATTTGAAATGCATCCTTGTTTCCGGTCATGTGTTTGGAACATCCACTGTCGACCACCCAATCCTGCATTAAAATGTAGGTTTTGGTACCCATGTGATGGTCCAGTATGGTTAGAAGCATTTAAGTACATACTGAATAAAAATTCTGATTCAGAACTTCAGTCGGTCGACAACTGTTCGACCGACTTCTCTCTCGGTCGACCAATCGTAGATCGAGAAAGTTGCTGTATTGCAAATTAAGAACTGAAGAAAAATAGAAGTTCTGCTCGGTCGACCAATTTTCGACCGAAATGGTTGCTGTTTTATTTCTGTAGATTTTAATTTGTTACAGGCATCTGGTCGGTCGACAAAAGTTCGACCGATTATATTTTCGGTCGACAATACTTCGACCGACTAAGTTTCTATTTCAGTACAACAGTTCAGAAAATTACCATAATGCATGAAACCTTTTATTAAGTTGAGATAAGATAATATAATATGCAGAATTGAGCATTTGATCATATCTCAACTGAATTGCATTTGACTCTACTAAGTTTGGAGTTTTGGAACCCAAACTAAGTCGGAATTTTTGGTCTTATAAGGGCATGAAAATGAATAATGTCCAAGACGTAGACAAAAATGACAAGTAATAGAATCAACTTCATTTCTCTTTCTAGGAATTGTGTTCTTAGGTACAAACATAGTTTGAGTCTTGGATGCTTTAGTTCTTTTAGGTTGATTTTTCTTTGGAGCATATCCCAAACCTCTTCTTCCATTGAAACTAGAGGAAATTTTCAGAATGTTATTAAGGATCTCTTTTCCTCTTAAGTCATTTAGGTTTCTTTGTAGCTTTGCAATGTCATCCATCTTCTTGTGTAAATCTTTTCTTGCTTGATCTAAATCAGACAATAGGGAGTCTCTTTCTTTTACAACATTGTCATATCTAGATGGTTACATAGAATTGGTTGGGTCTGAAAATCATTTAGTTTAGCTAACAATTCAGTCTTTTCTTGAGAGAGAAGATCAACATTTGTTTCTAGAGTAAGTAACTTTCTAGTGCAGTCATTTAAAGATGTTTTTAAAGACAGATTCTCAAGATCAATGTTGTTCTTTTTAGAAGAGAGATCATTTAATCTAGCATATAACTCATCATTTGTTTTGGTAACCTTCTTTAGTTTCTTCTTGCAATCAACATACTTATCATGAGTTTCTTGCAGACTAGCAATTAACTCTTCTTTAGGAAGATCAAGAAGGCTTACCTCTTGAGAGTCCTCATCATCTTCTCTTGCCATTAGACATTCCACCTTTTCTTCTCCACTTTCACTCTCACTTGACTCATCCCATGCAGCTTTATAAACTTTTTCTCCCTTCTTCTTGTGTGAGTTTTTCTTTCCTTTCTTTGCTTTAGGGCATTCATTTTTGAGATGTCCTTTCTTTCCACACTCAAAGCACCTAGGAGGAGAAGAAGAACTAGAAATTTTGTTAGATTTAAATCTTTTATATTTCTTACCATTGACAATCAAGGCTTCTTCTCCTTCTTCTTCACTTGACTCCTCACTTTCTGGTGTGATGATCTTTGAAGCTTTTAGAGCCACATCCTTCTTTTTTCCTTGTTGAAGTTCACACTCTCTTCTTTCTTCTTCTTCTAGGGTTGCTTCATGAGCTTCTAGATTACCAATGAGTTGCTCCATTCTCAGTCAAGTGAGGTCATTAGCTTCTTCAATGGCTGTCACCTTGGGCTTGTATATGGGAGGAAGTGATCTAAGGATCTTTGACACCTGATCTTCTTCAAGAACAACTTTTCCTAAGGCATTCAAACCATTTACAATAGAAGAGAATTTTGCATACATTTCACTAATAGTTTCATTCGGATCCATACGGAAGTGTTCAAACTTTTATTTAAGCATGCTAATCTTAGAATTCTTAACTTGAACAGTCCCTTCATAAGTTATGGAAAGTCTATGCCAAATCTCATAGGCTGTATCACAATTTGATATCCTATTAAATTCTCCTACTGAAATTGAACAATATAAAATACTTACAGCCTTTGCATTCATTTGAGCCGATTTTACCGTATTGGTGTCCCATGCTGCATATTCCACTTGAGGAAGCTCATAAGGGGTAGACACCATTCTCCACAGATCCCAGTTAATGCCTTGGAAGTAAAATTGCATCCTTCTCTTCCAGTAGGTGTAGTTTGTTCCATCAAACATAGGAGGCCTAGCCACAAGTGTTCCCTCAAGTTTGAGGTTGTTGAGTACCCCGTCACCCATTATTTAAGACTTGGTTACGGTTCCTTGAAGCCCGCTCTGATACCAAATGAAAAACCACTAGAGGGGGGTGAATAGGGTTTTAAACTAATTTAACAATTATTTAACTCAAACAACCACAAATGAGAAACCAAGAAGGAGACAAAGGGTTTAGAGTGGTTCCAACCTTAGCAAATACTAAGGTTGTCAGTCCACTACCCGGTTGCTTACCCAACCGGGATTTTGAAAGTATTAGTTTTATTACCTTCTCAAGGAATTACACAAAATACAATACTTTCTTACACCCCTTTGAACAGCCTTCACTTGAAGTAGATGCACCAACTCGAGGTAGCCTTCTTGAAGTAACTCCAAGCTCCCCCTTGAAGTAGCCTTCCTCTTAGAAGTAACCTCCCGTTGCACCAGCCTTCTTGAAGTAGTTCAAAGTCTCCTTCTTCACCAAGAAGATCAAGACCCTCTCCAATCCACAACCTCCAACCTAGGAGTAGCAAGGAGAGTACAAGCAATGAAAGTGAACAAGAAAGGAAAATGGAAATAACAACTTATCCTTTGAAGCACAAGGCTTGATTTGACTAGATCAAGCGTGTAGATCTCCTAGCCAATGTATATGGAATTGTGATTTCTGTGGATAGGAGATGCTAGCCTATAGGACACGAAATTTGAGCCAAGAGAAAAGTAGCCAATTGCAAATATGCTCAATTGCTCACAAACAGGTTGCACAATGCAAGTGTATGCTCAAAGATTGCTCAAGTGTGTAAACTTGTGTATTTGGGTGTCCTAAGGCATGTCCTATTTATAGGAATGTCCTACAAGTGCTTAAGGACGTTCTAGACACTTTCTAGGGGGTTCTAAGTGCTTAACTAGCCGTTAGGTACAAGTTTGTTGCTTTAACAACGGCTAGTTAATTAATTCTGCAGTTGCTGTCAGAGTCCATCTCGGTCGAGAAATTGTCGACCGAGATGCCTACTCGGTCGAGGTTTTGTCGACCGACAGGCTCTCTGGATCAAGTATTTGCAACGTTCATCTCCAATTGCCAACTACCTTGTCAGTTGTGTCTAACGGCTACTTGGGTCTTTCTCGGTCGAGGAGTTTGTCGACCGAGAGTGTCTCGGTCGAGGATTTTGTCGACCGAGATTGACCCTGTTTCAATGTTTCAAATAAAGACATTAAGTGTGTGTATGAGTGTGCATATATGACACTATTGAAGGGGATGACCTATCTGAGTTTGGTGGTTAGCTAGGGAAAATCTAACGCTTGATTTACATGAAGTCTAAGTACTTGTACATTATATGTTTGTACAAGTTTTTACAAATTGATTACATTTCATGAAAATACAAACATTAAGCATATAGATTTCCCAGATGCTTTGTCATCCACCTTATTCCTGCAACACTCAAGTAGCACGTTATATCATTAAGAATGAAATGTTTGTCATTATCAAAACAAAGGGATTTACATATGTCCATTTAGCCAACAAGTGGAAGTGAGGTTTAGGCCTCCCATCACCCACATTCTAGCCTTGAGAAAGCTCCAAGCTAATCACAATAAATTCATCTAAACTAGATACTTAGATCTCTCACATAATAGCATGTAGAATTAATAGCATGTAGTAGGATGGGTAGCTAGCTAGAGGTCCATGAATTGGACCTAGGAGCAAATCCCAAAACTCACACATATAAACGATTTCCCTAAATTCCTAGGTGATTTCAAGAACAAACCAACAAGAAATTTATGGAGAATGAGATACAAATGGAACATAATCATTAGAAAATGAAATCATAAATTTTTCATATAAATTCACCACAATGGTATCAAAGTAACATTTTTGGCCCCAAACAACCCACCTAAGGGCCCTAGCTACTCATAGAAATGGAAAATACAAAAAGAAATGGAGAAATTGAGTGGAAATGAGGTGGAATGATGATGGAATAGCTAAGGGGTGAAAATGAGGAGCTAGGAAGGGGTAGAAGGTAACTAACGTAGTGCCCCAACCACCACCTATGTATATATAGGTGGTGGGGAAACACTAGGTCAAGTGGGGGGGGGTAAAACAGGAAATGCAATGGAAGAATTGTATGTAGCATATCCGTGCTGGGAAACACGACCATGGTAGGGTGTGAGTGGAACGGTCTTGGTGGTTAGGAGTTTCCATCACCAAAAATGATGAAAAAATCACAGTAACAATTGGGGTTTTGAACTGATGGTGGCACGGTCGTGATGGTCACTACAGTCGTGGTGGTGCATGGGTGGCGCGACCGTGGTGGGTGCTACAATTGTGGTGGCCTAGGAGTTTACTTGCCTATTCTTGATGCCACGACCATTTACACTGACTGTCACACGACCGTGCTAGGTAGCACGGCTGTGCTACTGAGTTTGTTCTTCAATGTCTTGTCTATGACTTGATCTTGGTTTAGCACAACCATTTTGAGGTACCACAACGGTGCTGGTCCGTGTATCACCACTTTGAATTGAATATTTGTGTTTCGTTGGACTTCTTTGCTCCATTTGAGTCTTATCCACTAGGTTTTTGTTGAAGGAGCTTCATACTTCACTTTAGGCCTCTCTAAGTGTAGAGAAACCTTTGGATCACTCTTCCTCTCTCTCTCTCACTTTCATCCAAGCACAGTCCAAGTACCTAAAAAAATGAAAATAACATCCATAAGTACATTTTACACAAATATGCATATTGTAGGAAATACCATGTAATCTAACATGTATAGATGTGATTGAAGCACAATACGACACAAGATGAAGCCCTAAAATAGGGCTGCATTAGTTACCTTAGTTTTCTAATGTTTTCCACAGTTTTATTTGCTTCTCCCATGTATATGACAATGGAAATCATGCTGGGTTAATCCCCTTTGTTCCTTAGGACCTGGGAGTAGCCCAATTTTGCATTGTAATCAACAGTTATGAATTAACATGCATATTTCTCTTATTTTGCTGGACATGTCTCTATGATTGCTTCATGAATTACCTATGCTTGATCATCGTAGGTGATTTCTTAGACTGAGGGGCTAAGGGTTGGATAGGTTGTACAAATACACAGATTAAACCACGCTTTGAGAGAAGGCCTACGACTATGAAGGGAATAAACCATAGAAGTCAAGAAATCAACTAACTAACAATTAAATCGCTACAAGAGTGGGATTTGTATTAGATTGGTTTGTGAATTATGCTGGGAGAGCAGGTAATTCTTTCTATAGGTCCCTTGGTCTAGGGTTAGGAGATATAAATGTTAATGAAAATATGTTAATTTCAATGTAAACTATGGTGAAACCATAATCCTAAGGAATCCATCCCAATTGTGATCACAACCAACAATTTTAGTTTTACTTTCAGCAATTTAGTTATTTAATCAACCAATCACTCTTTTTCTTAGGCCTAGATAATTAGGTCATTGTTCGTAGTAGTCTCATGATACATGTTTTTTGCATGTTCAATATCCGAGCCTCTTTGGGCCTATATTACATTGATATGTGCACTTGCATTTTAGACGTGTAGTTTATGCACATCAAGAGGATACACCTAGAAACGAGACTAGATATCCCTAGGTGTGATCAACATTGGTGTAGATGAAAGGGGATGATGGATGAGGATGGGAGAAGAGACGACAGCTATGTTTTGGAGTGCAGGGGCTCCTGAGATGGCTAGACATCTTTCTCTAATACCATGTCAAAAGCAACTATCATTCTATATTTTAGAAAAGGTAAAACCCTCTTCTATAAATAAGAGGAGGAAAAATATGGAAGAAAACATAAACCCTAATGGGTCTGTTATACATAAACCCATATTACACGAGATTTAACTAAAAGGGAAAATAAAGGTAAACATGAATAAAGAAAATACACTGGCTGAATATAAATATATCCCAATATAACTAAAGCAATTATCTAGTGAGGAGCAAACTAGGAAAGTAGACGGGAAAGTGGACTATACCTGGGAATGTGCACTAATCAACTATGTATAGGGTCATGTTCATACTAAAATTTCCCTTGAATATCATTTAAACTAAATAGTATTAGACTAGAGGATGCATCCTTTTCTATTAGTGGACCATGGATGAAATGATAGTGAATAGAGGAACTAATCCCTATCAATAACCATATACCCTTTCATGGTTCTATTGGCTAAGGAGTAGATATGCATAGGTCTCAATTTTTCTAAGTCTAGGATTCTAGATGTGGTTTTCTAATGAAATTAGGGACAATGAATAGTGTGAAGAGTAGAGAGAGGATGCAACAACTCCTAATAGCTCCATCTAACCAATAAGCAAATAGTTTAGCAAACTTTATATAGGGGAGGCACATATAGTGACTTACATCTCATACCTAGGACCAGGGAAATGGGTATATAAGGATCCACTTAGTATGTAAAAATTTGTACACCTTAAAGACCAAAATGATCCATTTTCCCCTTTTTAGGCAATTACATAGTCAAACAACCATAGAAAGAGGTTGGGAAGGTGAACAAGAAATAACATAACATTAGCAGATTAAATGACAGTTTGATGCACAAACATTTCTCAATATGATATCATAGTTACATATTTGTATCCCCAAAAAGACCACAAATGGGCTTATCTACTAATAGTCAAGTAAATAAAAAAATAAAGGGGAAGAGAGATAGAAACTTCACGTGTCTATAATTAAGCTCCTCTATTCACTCAAGTAGGTCTAAGGACTTCCTCCTCCTTGAAGGATGAAAGAAAGTGTTACCACCCATATCATGCTATACTAGGAATTTGAGGATTTAAGATAATTCTGGTGTTAATTGCACATTTGTTTACATGATCAACACTTTGTATCATTAATTGGTTGATTTATATTTTGGTTTAAATTAAACTTGTTCTTTGATAAGTTAAATAAAATATGTATTATGAATACATCAAGGTTTGAACCCTAGTTGATATAGTAATAGACCACACATGTATGTGGGGGAACATTATATTTATTTAAGGAATTAATTAAGTTATAAATTTTCAAATAATAATTTTTTATTTTTTTTCTATAAAATGGTAAATAATTCAATTACAGACCCAAAAAAAAGAATGAACCAAATAAAAGTTAAAATGAGGAAGTTATGTCACTTTTAGTTTTCACTCAATTTTACCATCGATTGACAAATCGATGGTGGGACTTCCGATGGTGAAATTCCGAAAGCATGCCTTCCGATGGGCAGCCTTCCAATGGTCCAAAATCAATGGGCTGGTCGATGGTTGACCAACGCAGCCTTTCAAAGCAACAACCACAAGATTGACCATAACTTTTGCTATACATATTGGAATTCAATGAAATGAGTTTCATTGGATTTGATTTTCAATCATATACACAACCAAATCCATAAAACATAGAACGGATGACCTGGAAGGTGACATTAAGGTGATTTTTAGGAAAGAACATAAAGAATAGTAGAAACCCACGGTTTCATTGAAGATTCAAGTTGGTAATTAGTTCTTGATCGTTGATCATTCATTATATTTGTGCTTTCTTGCTCAAAACTCCATTATCCATAAATGAAATGTTTCATTTGACCTTCTTCCTTTGTCTTCTACCTCTAAGAGGCTTCTCTTAAGTTTGTCTATGTGTTTTCTAGCTGTTTAGACTTGGCTTTTAAGGTCCTAAGATTAAATATGAGATTTGTAGACTGAGATACAAAGTATGTCAAGTTCATACACACAATACGTAATCTAGAATGTGTGCAAGTGAGTGGAAAATTGCTTTCTAACCCTAATTTATAGCATACAAATTCAAAATAATGATATTTCAATATTGAATCTTAAATTGTGATAACTGCGAACAATTTGGTAAGTTTGTACAATGATTTTTAGTATTAGAAATACTTTTTCAATATTTTATGATGTTATATTATATTGAAAGATTTCTATGAGAGTTGCAATGTATGACATGTGATGAATTGATGGATTTTGAGGTACGAGAGAAGCCAGGTTTTCCCTAATCTAGATCTAAGGATCAATTTATGGATTATGAGAATGATCCAAAGTTATAAATTAGTTGATGGATTTTGAGTTAAATGTTATATACTTAATTGAAGAAAGTATGGTAATCATTATAAATGATAATGATACCGTCAGAATAAAATAAATATCATTAGACGATATATGTCCTAGACACTGTAGAATCCTCATAGGAGACCTGTGTTGTATGAAGAAAACATGCTTTTGACTGGAGGTATTTTGTCTAGATCGAGGTAATCTGGAATGTACCATTTGGGTGTGGGGGTAAAGGCCAGTGAGGGCATACTCCTAATAGTTTTGTGGTACCCAGTACCAACTGGGGATGCCAATGCTACCACTGCTACTAATCAGTGGATATCTTAGGTAGGTTCACCGATGCACAACAAACCAGAGTGCTTTGACTCTCTGTTAGAGTACCCATGTTAAGAGGATGCATATATATATTTGGCCGCTCCCATTGGTTGCCGAGAGCAAGATGTGGTGATGGGAGATGCAGACATGGTATGAGATTAAAAACTTAATATCCTGAGTTGATAACACCCACATTTAGGCATTTATGCTAAGCATTTGTTTATAGTGTCGTGCTGTTATATGTCTAAAATAACTATGAATCCTTATATTTTTCTAGTTATATATTTTTGAAGGTAAGATTAATCAACTAGTAAATTTTGGGATTTATAGGCATCGAGCTCAAGAAGACATCGATCCTATAGAATTTCTCTTGAGAATACGGACAAGTCCCTCTTGAACCTATTTGGGTTCATCGTAATCATGTCGGGCCCATACCATGGTTTTTGCAGAAGTTAAATGTCTCAACAACTATTGGACCTCTATCCTTAGTGACCACTGGTCATCCATCCTTGGCAGTCGATGGACCTCTCCCCATCAACGATCATTGAGATTCACCAAGGATGACAACGATCTTTCAACATCGACAATTGTTGAGCAATCAACAATCGCTGAAGATAGATCATTAGTGACCACTGCCGCCCAAATGTCAACAATGACCATTGGGTATGAACCTGGTCAAGCTCACTCAAACCTGATCGTGTTCATAGATCTTAGCGATCTCTAGAATTTTAGATCATCAGCAACCACTAAGACACAAACAATCATCGAAGAATCCAATAATTGTTGAGCAATCTACAACTGCTGAAACATCAGTGACCTTCCAAATTTTTGTGTCTAGTTTGGAGTTTCACCCATCCTTGTAAATACCCACCCATGCTACCTAGGTGGGGGTTCCATATTTTTGTGTTTGGTTTGGAGTTTTAGCTACCATTGGTTCCTAGAGCTTCATGGAAAAGTTTAAAGGTTTGAAAGGGCTAAAGAGCACACCCCAAGTCCACCCCTTTGGTTTGCCTCCATCAACCATCGTTTTCCACCATCATTCACCCATTTCTAGCCATTCCCAGTGATGTGCATATTTTATATCATCTTTTGGATCACTTTTGGTTGCATTTCCAAATCATTTTCACCCAATAATCACTCTTAATCATGCTAGATTTTCCACTTTATTGTTATCTTTACTTGGTCTATGGTTTTAATTATAGGTACCGCATTTCAACATCAATATGGAGTGAAAACACTATCATATCATCCATAGACACATATCCCAATCATCTAGACATTCAAAAAATCAATGTTGTTGAGACCGACAGTGACACGCCATGTCCAGAAAAAGACACGTTGTATCTAGAAAAGGACACACTGCGTCCCAGCCTAGAACTTGAATCTAGAACTCCCAAAATTTAGTAACACATTGTATCTAAATTATGACATGCCGTGTGACTTTCTAGAACTTAGATAAGGGTTCAATTATCGCATTAAACACGCCATGTTGGCCATCTAACACCCTGTGTCACCTGTAGATTTCACTCCAACATGAATTTAACTATCTTTCACTTATATATACAACCCCAAGCCATCTTGGGACTGTTACCATGACATTTTTTAGACCATGTGGATGGGGACTCAACCAAGGAACATGAAGGAGAAGTTGGAGGCATCCAAGGGAAGAAAATGTGATTTACCGGGAGGGAAACTTGTTCTTCTTCCTTCTTCTCCAACAATTGCAATAGTTATCTCCACTGTTCTCTTCTCTCCACTCTAACGGGAAGCTTTCTTGAGAGTTTCCAGTAGTAAGGATGGATTCGCGACTCCTTGACTGGAGTCCCAACTCTATCTTACTTCTTCATGGACATCTAAGATTATTTCCTTCTATTATGATGTCAAGCACACTTTCTACTGCTTGTATCCACTTTCTACAACCATGGACAAGTATATCTCCTTTTCTTTGGCATGGGGGAGTATCCCATGTCATAACATTGTAGAACACAAATTTCATATATAATGCTAGTTGTTTCACTATTCTATGGTTCATTGGTGTTTAATTCTTCTTACATGCTTTATCTGGCCACTTTGTATGTTGGATTTCTTATCTTTATATAATCTGGGAAGATATGCATAAGATTAAGGAGATGTGCTTTAGCTACACTACCTTGACTGTAGGAGTGGCTAGGATGTGTAGGGGACCAAATGTTTGTGGTCTGAATCTTAGTATATCCACGGGAGTGGCATATAAAGTTAGGATTGTTCTACAATATCGGGAGGTTGGTGTAGCATGAAAACCTCCCTTATATCATTTCTAGGATTATGGTATATTGTTGTTCTTCATGTTATGATATGGATGTGAAGACTTAATCTCAAGAATCCCCAATCTAATTTGATCCTTAATACAAGTGATTTCATTTCTAGTCTGTTTCCTTTTGATTGCTTAGCTAACTAAGCAAAACCTCTCTTGTTAAAATGATTTAGATTGTTGAAGTTCAATACTCTTACACCTAACAATACTTTTCTCCTTGAATGAACTCGATAATACTACAGGAACCCATATACTTGCAGGTTAGTGTTTGAGTTTGTATATATAAAAACTTGCACACATAGCTAACAAGTTTTTGGCATTGTTGTCGGGGAGAATCAATATTTTTGTTAGAGTAAGAAGTGTTGAATAGTAAGAAAAACTAGATCACATCATCACCTACCATATACGCCATTTTTTCTTTTTCCCATCGTGATAATCATCATTATCATATTTTTGTATCTTCCATTTTCATTCTTGTACTTCACTCACATTCTTTACTTGTAAGACCATATGAGGCGATCTAAAAGAGGTCTTGAACCTTCCACATTTTTGGACTCCAAATATGAGCAGAATGTTAGAAGCCTTCATACAGAAAGGAGGAGTGAACCTCAAATAGTTTTGGAGCAATCACAACATCCATCACCTTCATCGCAACCACCTTCACTTGAAAGTCCTTCCCAACAAGAAGAACAAATCATGGAAGATGATCGTACCCTAAAGGACTTCGTTGTTCTAGATGGCACAAATATCAATGGGTCTATCAATATCCCACAAATCCAGACAAATGATTTTCTATCAGCCCCACCATTATACAAATGATAAAGCAGAACTGGTGTGGAGGGACACCAATGGAGGATCTGAACCTCCACATTGCTGAATTCTTGCAATTGCTAAGCACTTTCAATATAGATGGTGTTCCTACTAATGTAGTTTGTATTCTTTTCCCCTTTTCTTTGAGATAAAGATCCAAGGCGTGACTCTATTCTTTGCCAAGAAACTCCATCAACATCTATGACAAACTCCTCAAGTTTTCTTAGCTGAATACTTTCCACCAAGAAAGACTGCACAACTAACGAATCAGCTCATCATTTTTTCTCAAAGGCATGGAGAGACCTTGTATGACACATGGGAAAGGTACAAAGACCTTCAACATATTTGTCCACACCCTGATTTAAGAAACTAGCTTCTATTGCTAACTTTCTATAATGGCTTATTCTACAATACAAGGATATCTATTGATGCTACTACAAATGGTGCTTTAGGCTCCGATTGGTTTGTCGTAATTGATCTAGAAAACTCATGAACTGGAGTTCCTTAAGAATTTTTTTATGATTGGTTTAAAGTAAGTGTTGGAACTTGAGTTCCGTGACTTCTGGGGAGTTACAGACTTACATACAAAATGCAGTTCCTGAGTTCTCTCTTAAAAAGAGCGGAAAATGAGTTCCGAGACAACTAACAACATTTCTTATATAATTATATTTTCATTAATTCGTCATAAATGACACATGTAAAATATTTATGACTAGAAATATTAGTGGTGAGGATATATTTTATTGATAAAACCAAAACATAATATGACAAAGTATCATACACTATAATCGCATTATGTAAAATATTTGACACTATAACCACTATTATTAGTACAATCTAAAAAAATACAAACATCATGAAAAAAATATTACACCATGTGAAAATAATGTGATTTACGTAATATATTTTTATTTTTCATATTTAAACATATGATGTAAAAATGATAATTAATTGTAACTATGCACAAAAAATATAGTAAGAAAATCTCTAAAAAATAATGTAAAAATAAATATTCTACACTGTGTTAAACAATGATGAACCAAAACTTATATTTACAAGCACATGAAATGTGGATATTATTAAAATATTTTGTATACACAAAGTGAAATAAAAAATATTTTAGACATAATATTTTTATTAAGATTATAATTATACCATAATAAAATATTTTTAAAGGAGCAACATCTGCACCATAACCACTTATTTTGTTTATTATGATTTAAGAATATTATGATTTTTTACGGATATGATTCTTTTTTATGCCTTTACCATCCTCATTTATTTATATTATATAATAAAAATTAACAATATTTATAATGATTTCCATATTTACACTTACAACAAACCAATCACATGGAAGTGACTAGAACTTAAGTTCCTAAAACTGAACTAGAGTTCATAGAAAATGAGTTCCACTGAACTCATGACTTACATCAAACTAATAGGAGCCTTAATGAACAAATCATAAATTGACTCTTATGCCATTATTGAAGACATGACACTTAATAATTGCTAACGGAGTCCTGACTGGAGCAGTCAAACTTCTTCTTCAAGCTCTATTTTTGGAAAGTAATCCACTGAAGTAATTTATAATCCATGTGGAGCAGTGGGACACATTCCTTCTTCATGTTTTACCACATAATCATAGTTTGAAGAGATATATACCAGAGATCAACAACAATGTTAGTTGCAATTTCATCTAGAAACAACAACATTTGCAGCCCAAGCCAAGTCTGTGTCCATGCTTGAGACCTTTGTCTCAGCTCAAATTAAAAAAAATGATGAGCTTCACTAACAAAGGGAACTGCTAAAGGATGCTATTTCACAACTTTCTTCTAAGGTGGATGGAATTGCCACTCATACTAGATGTTGGAGAATCAAATTGCTCAACAATCTCTTTCCAATAAAAAAGCATACTTCGATTCCTTTCCAAATCAACCACAAAAAGATTAAAGGGAAACATTCAAGCCAGTTACTTTGAAGAGTGGAGCTGCTATAGGAGAATCTTATTCACCATAAAATACAATATTATATGAAGTTGTTGACTCCAATGTAGGCAACGTAACTGAAGCTCAAAATATGAAATATGCATATGCACCAAAGGATGATTTTTCAAACAAGTCAAGTTCCCCCTTTCAACACATCTTTGATACATTGCTTAGTGATGATAAAATTGTCTTTGAATATGATGTTAATTATTTTGAAGAAGAGAATGGAGAGACAAACAACATTGAAATCTAGAAGACTATTCCTATTGCAAATCACAAGTGTTGATCTTCGAGCCAAATAAAAGATATATTGACAAAGAGACGTAGATCCTTAGCACAACAATTTGCAGCCTCAAATCAAAGCAATAGACCTACATCTTCATCATGCAAGAATCAGGTTACAATCCTCTTGAGTTTGTTATATGCAGTGAGGACACTGCAAAATTCAAGATCAGGGAGAGAGAAACTGGCCGATAGTGTAGCGTAGTTTTATTTTGATTTTATCATCATTTTCTTAGTTGTTATTTTTAGTTTCTATTCTTCTTGTGGGAAATCCAGTTTGATTTGGGGCCCATCTTTTGTATGTGGATTGAACTCCTCTGCTTAACTGATTGTCCTCTTTTGGTGAGAAATATCATGTGTAGAAATTGTAAAAGACATGACTTAATCAAATGAAATTTTTTGGCCATCAACATGTGCTTAACTCTAGTTTATGCTTCTAGACTAAACATTCATCTTTCACATCCTTGATTGCTTGAAACATGTAATGGTTTTGATTTTTGTGGGTATATCAACTTTATAACATCATTTAGAATATGGGATGTCCTTGCCAAGCTGTTAGTGCATTTTCAACCACTCTTTTAGAGAATTTTTTTAAAACAAATGAATGAAATCTAGCTATTGTTGCAATTTATTTGACTACCCTATGTTGTGGAAAAATTTTAAAATTTCTTTTAGCTGATTTTTACCTTCATACACCCTAAAGGATGGCTAAACTACCCACATATCATGCTATCCAAGTATAAGTCCAATCTGGCCATGACAGTTAGGTGGTATGTCCTAAAAGAGGGTAAAACATCCCAACGAACACTCCATGTGTGTCTAATCCTACATTAGTAGTCGAATGTCAGCATCTGTAACCCATTGTAATATAATTTTTGGGAAACATGAGAGAACTATTAAAATTGATAATTTTAGCTATGGTTTCATCATTTGTATCCTTAATAGTTGAGATTTTGAGTTGCACATCCACTAATTGTTTGTCTTGGTCATCCAAATTCTACTTACTATTGTTTAGCTGATTAATTCATTTAAATTGTGACCACCCCTGCTAAATTAAAAATCTCTTTCTTAGCTGTTTAAGTTGAATTGATGACTATGAGTATAAACCTATTATTCATGGTTGGTTTGGTATTATACACATTTTTCATTTCATTTGATCTATGCATGAACTTGACAATTCCTTCATTTTTGTTTCTATGCTCCTTTTGCTTGAGGACAAGAAATAGTTTTAGCTTCGGTTGATTTGATGTACATATTTTATATCATCTTTTGGACCACTTTTGGTTGCATTTTCAAATCATTTTCACCCAACAATCACTCTTAATCATGCTAGATTTTCACTTTATTGTTATCTTTACTTGCTCTATGGTTTGAATTGTAGGTGCCACATTTTAGCATCAAAATGGGATGAAAACACCATCATATCACCCATCAACACATTCCCCAATCATCTAGACACTCATAAAATCAATGTTGCTAAAACTGAAAATGGCATGTCGTGTCTAGAAAAAAAACATGCCGTTTCCAGAAGATGACATGTTGTGTCCCAGTCCAGAATTAAATCCAAAACTCCCTGAATTGTAGCAACACACTATGTCTAAATTAAGACACACCGTGCGATTTTCTAGAACTTGGATCATGCTTCAGTTATTGAATCAAACATGCTGTGTTGGCCATCCGACACGTTGTGTCACCTGTAGATTTCACTCAAACACAAATTTAACTATCTTACACTTATATATACGACCCCAAGCCATCTTGGGATTGTTACAATGGCATATTTCAGACCATTTGGAGGGTGACTTGAGCATGGAACATGGAGGAGATGTTGGAGGCATTCAAGGGAGAAAAGGTGGTTTCCCAGGAGGAAAACTTCTTCTTCTTACTTTTTCTCCAAGAATTGAAGTAGGGATCTCCACTATTTTCTTCTGTCCACTCTAGTAGGAAGCTTTCTTGAGAGTTTCCAGTAGCAAGGATGGATTTGTGACTCCTTGACAAAAGTTCCAACTCTATTTCTTGCACATACATCTAAAATTATTTCTTTCTATTATGATGTATAGCACTACTTGCTACTACTTGTATCTACCTTCTACAACCATGTATGAGTAGATCTCCTTTTCTTGGGCATGGGGGAGTAACTCTCATGTCATAAAATTGTTGGATACAAAATTTATATATAATGTGAGTTGTTTTGTTGTTCTAAGGTTCATCGGTGTTTAATTCTTCTTACATGCTTTGCTGGCCACTTTGTATGTTTGATTTATGCTCTTTGTATAATCTGGGAAGATATACATAAGAGTAAGGAGATGTGCTTTAGATACACCACCTTGACCGCAGGAGTGGCTAGGATGTGTAGGGGAGCAAAGGTTTGTATTCCAAATTTTAGTATATCCACAGGAGTGGTATACAAAGTTAGGACTGTTCTACCGGGAGGTGGGTGTAGGATACAAACCTCCCTTGTATCACTTTGAGGATTTTCAATTATTATTGTTCTTGATGTTATGATATGGATGTGAAACCTTAATTTCTAGAATCCCCAATCAAATTTGATTCATAATATAGGTGATTTTTGTTCTAGTTTGTTTCCTTTTGATTGCTTAGCTAACTAAACAAAACCTCTCTTGTTAAAAAGATTTATATTGTTGATGTCCAATACTCTTGCACCTAACAATACCTTTCTCCTTGGACATCTTTGATAATACTTCACACACCTGTATACTTGTGGGGTAGTCTTCGAGTTTATAAATATTAAAACTTGTGCACACATCTAACACCCAACCACCTTCACCTCCATACACACATCTAAGCTACTATTTTAAGGTGGAATCAAGGAGAAAGGAGGCCAAGCAGTCAGGAAGATAAAAGAGGATGACCCTAAGGACGAGATTCAACTTTGCTAGAGATGAAGGAGGGAAAAAAACCTCACTTCCATGAGCTAAATCTCTTCTTATAACTATTTCTTCTACTTTTCTCCTTAGTTTCTATACAAATGATGTTCCTCCATCTTTTTTCAGTACTAACTATGCTTGTCCATGGTTAATTGAGCTCTTTCTTGGCTATGTAGCCTATTTTGGGAATGTTTATGTACTTTTTCCTTAAGAAAGTAGTTTTATTCCAGATCTAGTATGTTATGTATTCTATATTTCTTTTCAGTTATGATTGCTAGTTTGGTTGATCTCTTTGTTGCTTGAGATTAGTGGTAGAAATGGGTAAGAGAAGGTAGTTTGGATTGAAATCAGAGAGCATGACATCTAAGGAAGGGCCAGAACTGAACAATTGTGGGAGAGATCTGACCTGAACCTTGAACCCAATAAGGTTCATCTCAACCTGCCCGGGTTCTCGATCTGTGTTCCGATTAGATCTTCTAATGTTCCTAATATCTATGAATATTCTACACCTGAGAGGGTATCTAGGATATTCATGGGTGTGGCCTTGTTATCCTTCAGAGAAGTGTCAGATTATTGATTAGGTTTTAGTCATGCTTTGCAAGAGCAAGTGGGATGATCCCCGTAGGAGCAACTTCCATGACACATGCTATGTTTGTAGGGTAGACGCTTTCTTGGGTGTTCGAGGGTTGTCTACACTTGAGAATGGGTGTATAGATTTTTCAACATGTGGTTACATAGCCAAGAACTCCTTCTCCTAATAAGTGGGATTTGACAGACTCTATTTTCTTTTATTTGTTTTGTTTTGTTTCGTATTATTTTGCTAGACTAGTTCTTTACATATATCAGCTATATGTTTTTCTTAATTGAAATAAGAATGAAATCTTAAGAATCCTAAACATCCCACGTCCCTGTGTTTAATCCCGTATATCTAATTTAGCCCCGTGTTTGTGTTGCAGGGTCTTTGAAGCTTTCAGTTATAAATTTAAAAGTTCGATTCACTTTGGGATCACACTTCCACTTTAGGGAGCATTGTCTCAGGCCGATCAAATTTTTAATATCATTTCTAGGGACATGGTTTTCCATGTTTACACACCCAAAGATTTTGTACAGCCATCCCTTATATATGCATAGTTATTCTTTTATTTTAGACATATTTGTCCATATATACTTAATAGTTTTCCTTCTTCTTATACTTTTTTAATCCATGGATCTTGCTTCCACAAGGCAGGTTATCTTGTTCACATGTCTTCCTAATTTTTTCCACATCCCTAACTGCTGGCAAATAATTGAAAGGCGTGTACCTCATCTATTTGAGCTATATTTGTCCCCACTGTCATCACAACAATGGAGATTTCCAATCAACCTTCAACCTCAACATTGCCATGGGATCAAGATATGATTAGAGCAGTGGCACTAGCTGTAGAAAATGTTGATTCACTTGTTTCCTCCTTAGCTCCTCATCTCCAAGAATAAGTTGATTCACTTCAAGAACTATTAGAAAAGTAAGATCTTTAGGTCCAAGTAGCAACAGAAGTAGCAACCTGCAACAGACGCGTAGTTCAACAATGTTGGATAAAGATACATACAAGCAAAACAATTTGTGTTAGAAGAACTCCAAGAATCATACAAGGTAATAATGGAAAATCTTGAAAGGCTTTTCGATCAAGTCCAATAGCTTGAGGTTAAGGCTGCTGACCAAAGCAGGAAACTTCATGACTTTTTTAGTGTAGTCCTCACTCAATTGCAAGTGCTGAGTATGATAATCATAATTATAGTCATCAAGAGCACTCTATTCTACCTGATGTGGAATTTATCTCAACCTCTTATTTGGGATATTAATTAGACTCTTTTGTATTTTTCTGTGAAGACTTACCCACCTAGTGAATCCCTTCATTTGATCCACACAATTCGATGAAGCAACCAATATAGGATACACATCACTTCCATCTCGATTCAACTTTTATCCCAAACCAAAGTGGTACGTCCCACATTGAAACTTGCCACTTTGTTTCAACAAGCATGCCTACAATGGTTTGGAATAACTTGTTTGAGGAACATGATGAAAACTATTTAGTTTTGGGAGTGAGTATATTGATGATGATGAGTTGCAGCAAAAGGGGCCGACATTCAATACCATTCTATGACAAGGATTGTTAAGCGTAGAGGGAGAATGATGGATAGTTCATCACAACATGGCCGCCGAGTATGAAAATGACCCAGACCCGATAGAAAATAACAAGCTTGGGGTAGTGGGATTGGACTTGACCTATCCAAGGTCACTTCATGTTCCAACTTAGATTGGGGGATTCAAATTTTCAGTGTTGAATTTTTAGACCATCAACCCACATATTTAGAGGTGGAATCATCCATCCCACCCTGAATGAATACTCCTAGGCTTGCACATCCATATGCTTACATCTTTGAGAGCCCAATCTTTTCAAGGACTTCACTCTTGTGCCATTCAATTCATTTCAACACAAAGAGGAGCACACAGAGTCAAGGCACACTACCTCAAAACCTTAGTTTTAGAATGAAAATTGTTTAATTCAGAAGACAATCACCATCAACAATACTCAAGTAATCGGAAACCCAAAACTATGGATGTGGGATCTGAGTGTGGGAATTGTGGGGGCAGACAACCACTCTTCCCTACACAATTTTTCTTTCTTAAATTTTTCATAATAAATGTCATTTTAAATTTTTAGGCTTACATTTGTCTTTCCTCTAACAATTTTGACATAGTACTTTTTCCTTGCATCATTTAGATATTCATTATTACATTGCATTCATTTCTATCACTTCACCAACATAGATGATATGGAACAAACTTTTTGAATGGAAAATGATGCTACATATCACTTTACTTTGTATCAAATCAAGTTTTTATGTTTTTTTATGATTTAAGATTTTCAACACTGAGTCCGACCACCTACGGGGTCGAACCCAACGATATTTTCATTGAACCCGACCCTATTTTAGTCAAACCCGACCACCTCATGAATAGGTACTACCGAATGTTTTGATTGCCTTCTCACCTTGATCTAATAGAAATATTCTCCTTTTCCCTCTGGACCATTTTCTGAGTTTTTATGATGTGACCTTTTCATTTTCTCCCATTTTCAAAAGGTAGAATAAGATTTTTGGGGACGAACCTGACCGAGTTAAACTGAACACGGGTGGATTCATCCTCTATTTTTTTTTCGAGACATTCACTGACCAGTCAACGGTCAAAAGTTGAAAGTGAACCAACAAAATGGTCAAATCATTTGACTGACATGTCTGACAGTTGTTGATAGGCCTTAGACCGACGAGTGTCAATTAGAAGAACTTTTGACTAACATTAGTAAGTTTTGTGTCTGACGAACCCGACCACGTTCAATTGGACCCGACTGGGTTTGTGCGTTTGTATTTCTCTACTCATGAGCATGCCATTTTCACACCTCACTTACCGTTCAACAATAAAAAGTTGATTAACCGATAGGTATGTTAGTTTGAAAGACTGACATGTTAGTCACTTGCTGATAGGTGTCAGTCTGACCGATCAGCTGACCAACTTTTGACCAACAACTTTTGACCACTTTGCCGCCGAATATTTACCCTGAACCCACCCGAGGTGGCCCTAGAACAACCAGGTTTGACCTGGCCCGACATGTTATGAGTCTATAAATATGGCTGGGGTGAGACTTATTTATTCACAACATCCTCCACCCCTCTCTTCTAACCCTAGAGGAACCCTTGCCACTGCCGCTAGTAGGTTTTCTTTGGTGCTTCGTTACTTTCAGAAGATCTACAACATTAGCCATCGATGACAACATTGATGTCCCTAGCAAAAACCACAAGACCTCAACATCAACCTGTCTGCAACACCACCCTACGGTCTGATACACACAAACCATATGTTAAGCGCAACTATACATATCAATGTAATATAGGCCCAAAGAGGGCCAGATGTCAAACTCAGGGAAACGTCCTCTGGAGACTACTACTAGTTGTAATGCGATCAACTAAGCTGATGAAAACTTTGAGTGAAAGTTTAATTATCTAAGATGCAGAAAATAAATCCAAGATTACTGATTTTTGATCTCAAGTGGAGTTGATTTCTGAGGATTATGATTTTACCTCAGTTAACATTGCAATTAATATTAATCTCTCCTAACCCCAAACAAAGATACTTGTAGTAAGAATTACCTGCTCTCACAGTGTAATTCACTACCTAATCAAATACCAATCCTACTCTCAAAGAAATTGTGTTATTAGTTAGGTGCTTTACCAAAACATGTGGTTTATTCTCTTCATATTCGTAAGCTCTTTCTCAAGGTGCGATATAAAATATGTAAATTTATGAATTTTCCAACCCTTAACCCCTCTCTCGATGGAATTAATGGTCTATTAAATTACCTATGGTGATAAAGCACAAATAATTCATGATGTTCTCATAGATTTATGTCCACAAATTAAGAGAAAAAGATACAATAATGCATAATAATCAATTACAATGCATAATCAGGCTACTCCTAGGTCCTAAGGAATAAGGGGATTAGCCCCACATGATTTTCATAATCAAGAACATGGGAGAAGAGAAGAAAAATGTGGGAAACATTACAAAACTAAGTAACCCCTTCGAGAAGATCTTCTAGATGACTCCCTTTGATGATCGTGATGATTTGCTATCTTTTGACTACAAATCTGCCCACCGGAGGTGCCTAAATCATCCAACACATGTTTGTCTCATCTCCTTTCTCCTCTCCTAGCTCCTAACTATTATGAAATGGAATAGAACAAGATAATTAGGTTTGGCTGAACTCCCCCCTAAGTCATAGAAGTGACTTAGGGAATCATTACTTGCCAACTGTCAGATTAAACATGATTTCTAGATCTTCCTGATCTAGATGTGTTGGTACTACTAATTGGGTGTCAGTAGTACCGAACCTTTGATATTTCTATTTTCCTATACAGTTGTCGGTACTACCGAGTTGATGTCAATAGTAATAAGATTTCTTCAAGATTTTCTAAATCCTTGTTGTGAGGTTGTCGGTAGTATAGACTTCTTTGGTCGGCACCACCGAGTTTTCTTGATTTCACATGTTCCTTGTTGACCAAGTTTTGGTACCACTGACAGTCAAGGTGGTAGTACCAAGCTATGCATTTTCTTGTAGATTCACATAAAATTCCACAAAAAATGAACATAAGCTCCCAAATAATAATGAATCTAATTAGGAACATTAAAAACATGTTTCTTTGATGCAATTAAGTGTCACAAACTAATTATAATAAATAATGCAACATTAATATGAATATGAACAGTAAGTGCACAAAAATTCATAATAAATAGCTTATAAAAATGACAATTATCTAGTGTCAAACTCCGCTAAGCTTGAATGTTACTCGTCCTCGAGCAACACACCCTCAGATCTGTTTGAGACAAGTCAACAAAAGGACATACAATTTAAATTTCCAGTCTCAAATATCCCCACCTGGCAGTCACAAACCAGCCTTCACTGACCACTGAACAATCAACTACTCTCAAGTGACCAAAAATATCCATAAAAGATATCCACCCTTAGATTAATGAACACTATAAAAAGAGTAGTTAATATCATAGTTAATCTGACATTCACTTGGTGCATCTTGTGATTCCCTATCTACATTGCTCTCTCCTAAATACCAACTACTTGGAAGTAGTTCTCCTTACAAGAATGAATGAGGAGATTAATCATACATGTGGCCTACAAATAAGAGCAATGGATGGAATGAATTAGGTGTCTAATGAAGAATCACAAGTAGTGTTTGAGTTGTTAATGCAAAAATAAAACATGATGAACCAATATGGTGAAGATAATGAGAAATGAATGAATCCTAATGCCTAATATTATGGGTGGAATGACACATGTATTGAAAATCTCATCAAATGGATGATAATGAAATAAAGAAGAGAATACTTCATGTGAATGTTTCCATTTCTTTGTGAAGAGTTTAGGGCATCCTTTCTCCTTCTTTAGGTCAAACATTTTTTTCATTGGCCCACTATTGTAGCAACATGTAAAGTTATGCTTGGGCTTTATTGAACATATTTCATTAATTAATTTTCTTTTGTTTTTTCTGAGGGTATGGATGTGTATCTCTGCACTCTTATTTCAGAGGAAAACAATCTAACCACATGATCTGAAAATGAATGATGAAAAATTCATGCAGTTTACATGTAATTGTTATGCAACTATATGATATGCATAAAAAGTGTTTATGCATATAATTTATTTTCTCTTTGTAACTAATTCCTCTAAAGGGAAACTAACTACCATGTTACCTATTATTCCATGTAATGCAATCAAAAGGAAATAATCCAGGTTATTTGATCATCTTAAGGCAGTTAATCAAAATGAGTGGAAAATGGATGGAATCACATAATTAAGAGACAATGCCTTTCATGAACCGTGATATGTCCCTTTTTAATGACCTGTGTATAGGGTAACCTTAGGATTTCTTTCTTAAATTTCAATTTAAGGTCTTGTTAATTGTTTGATCAATTCAGGCACAAATCCCATCTTCATCCGCATTACATGAATAATTAAGATTTCCATTCATATCAAGTGTCCTTAAGCTAACTAGCCCATACACTTCCTCTAGGTGATGTTGCCCTAATAATTTTCAACTAATACTTTGAAGATATAAGAGATATATTGGTTTTTTTAGATTCCACTGGAAAAGCACAAAACAACAAAATCATGATGATAACAAAAATCATGAAAATTAAGCTCCACATTACACTAGATAGATGTGGATCCTATACTTGCAAAAATAAAATAACTAATAAAAAATAAAAGATAAAAAGATAAAGCCATCCCAACACCCCCCTAAGCATGAACTTGACTATGTCCTCATAGTCAAAATCCAAACCTTGAGGTGATACGGGAGTACTAGTTGCTCTGAAGGGTGGTTGCAGTGGATGATTGGTGGTTCATTAGATCAAGTTATGCTAGCATATATCCCTATTGTTGGTGCCAAGATATGACATTTTCTATCCTTATTTGAGCTTGATGAAGTGGTGCCATTGACATGTGTGTTAGTGGTATCTACAACCTTTCTTTGAAGCTCTGTCAATTTTTGCTGAGAAAAGACGATAGTACTGACTTTGATGTCGGTAGTACCGACTTTGTTCTAGGAGTCCAGTGATTTTTCTGAGAAAAGTCAGAAGCATTGACTCTGGTGTTGGTAGTATCGGCTTTCTAAAGACTTCTACCTAATAAGGAGTCAATAATACTGACTTGGATGTCGATAGTACTGACTTTGACTCTGTTAGCACACCAAACAAGAGCATCAAGGTACCTTTTTACATCAACTAAAATCTAACATACAAAGTAGGAAATGTAACCAAAAAAGGCCTAAAAAATAGTAAACAACAAAAATAAAATTGGGTCACCTCCCATGAGACGCCTTTGTTTAATATTCTAGGCTTGAAAATATGAGTTTTCTTCATCCTGGATTGTCCTAGGTTGGTTGTGAAGATTCATCTGGAAGTCTAAAATCCACTCTATCATTATCTATGCCAAGTGTCAAATAGCCTCTAACAATGGTAGTGATCACATCGGCTATAGTTTGGAACGACCTTCCAAACAACATCTTGGATCCTCACACCTTGTGCATATCCATGACCACAAAATCATTAGGAAAGATGAATTTGTCAACTTAGACTAAAACATCCTCGCATATCTCGTATGAACTCACGATAGATCTGTCAATCAACTCGATTGACATGTATGTTTTCATTGTTTCCTTTAATCCCAACTTCTAGAAAGTAGTAAGGGGTATGAGATTTATGCTTGCCCCAGAGTTACCATGCGCTTGTTGGAACTGTTGACTTCCTATGGAATACAAAATGTAGAAGCATCCTAGATCCTTTCTCTTCATCGACAATTTTCCCTGTATAATCACACTCATCACTTCATCATCACATAAGACATATTTATTTTTATCCATCTTTTCTTGTTGATGATTTCCTTCAGGAATATTCCATATGAAGGGATTTTCTCTATCGCCTAAATGAGTGGCATGTTGATGTGTAGCTTTCAGAAGATGTCTATGAGGTTATGAAATTGCCCTTTTCTTTTCTCAGCTTTAGAATATCTAAGAATGGAACATGTGGTTTCTCTATATGCTTGTGTGGTGGAATATATGGCACATTAGGAATATCCTCCCTAAGCTTGCTTCAACGCCACCTTCTAGGATATAATTTGGCACATCTCATGTGGATGGAATGTCATATGGCTACTTCCCCTGACTTGTCAATGCCTCCTTATTGACTATGATTGTTCCACTACGGAGTAGAACCTTCACTTGTTCTTCTTGCATAGGAACCTTTTCGAAAAACAAAGATGTGGACATGTCAATGGTGGAACTTTGAGGTACCCTGTCTGGCATTCTGCACCCTCCTGGTAATCCATATAGACCGCGGGCGAATGGGACTTTTGGTACATACATCCAATCCGGCTCTAGAATGTGATGCTCTAGTGACTCCTTAGTGGGATGTTCTAGATCCTTGACAATAAAGATAAATTTCACTTGGTGATGCTGATGAGTTGTCTCTGCATTCTCAGAAATTCTTGCTGAATGGGCTTGTTTAAGGAAGGCCAGCTCAACTGCTAGTTGAGAAATTTCATTTTTGATGCTCCAGATCTGCGCCTCATGTTTTTACTAGACCCATTTTGTATGTTCCAGTAAGGTATCATTATGACTCACTTGCTTGCCTAACATGTCTTCAATTCTATCTATCTTACTAGGGCCCCTATCATGCTAATATTGTTGAAGTAGTTACATGCCATTCTCCTCTTCTCCTCCAGAAGAGATTCCACCCTTCTGACATAATTGTTTGAGAATCAAATCTAATTTCTCATTCAATGTTGTAATCACCTTGGACTTTCCAACCCTTTTAATGGTTGCTGGACATTCTTTTTACTCTCCCCATGACTGATTTTTAGCCATGCTTTTCAAAATTTCATGACACATGGATGATTTGTTGTTGAGGAAGAATCTTGTTTCTACACTGTCAAGTGTGGTCCTTTATCCTTGATGCATCCTATAATGGAAGATATTTTCCTACCATAAAGACCGATCCCATGATGAGGGACTTTCCTTAACATATTCTGGAACCTATCCCATGCTTCAGAATATGACTCTTCGGCTTGCGGATTAAAGTTGTAAATTTTTCTAAACAACTCATTTGTCTGCTTGGGCAGAAAGTAATGCTTAAAGATATCATCTCTTCCCATATCTCAATGGATTTAGGTGGAAGGTTTTAGAACTAAGACTTATCGTTGTCTTCTAGTGATGATGAGAAAAGCTTCAGATAAATCACTATTTCCAGCACTCTATCGATCTTTGCCATATCAAAACTTTCAACAAAATTGTTGATGTGCATCATCGGGTCCTCAGTGTTGTGGTCATGGAAAGCCTGTGACTTGACCAATGCCACCAACCCAGGATCAATCTTGTAGTTTCCCACATTTATGGACTATCTTTTGATTGGCCCTAACTGAGCTATTGAGAAGGATACCTTAATCTTCTCCCTGATAGCCTATTCTTCTGTTGCATCGCCATCTGGGCTAGTTTTGATTCCTCTGGTGGAGGTCTTTGACTAGTCAATGGTGGGGTTTGAATTAGTCCTCCCACTGAGTCATTGTACTCTCGTGAATTGTCCTGAAGATCTTCTATGCTAAAGTTGGAGCTCTCCGGAGTTGACTCTCCCTAATCGGTGCTTCTTGTCTTCACCATACACTATTACCTGAAATTGTTGAAAACAATGTGAGAACATATACTAATGATTGAATAAATGATATTTGAAATTCATATTAGAAAGAATAAAAAGAAAATAAATGTTGTGGCCTAGAGTGGTCGATCACCACACTCATAGTGCTGGAGTTTATGTTTCCTCGACAATGACACCAAAAACTTGATATGCACAAACCACACATTAAACACAAGTATACATATCAATGTAACCAAGGATGCATGTATGTCAAACTCAGGGAAACGTTCTCTAGAGACTACTATTAACTATGATGTGATTAGACATGCCGATGAAAACTCAGAGTGAAGGTTAAATGATCTAAGATGCAGAAAATAAATCTAAGATTACTGGATTTTGATCTCAAGTGGAGTGAATTCCTTAGGATTATGGTTTCACCTCAGTTAACAATACAATTAATCTAAGATTATGGTTGAGTGTTTCCTCTATTTGAGGTGTTCTGTTGTATCCATTTATCCTAGATGTTGTTACTCCCCTCTTACTGTTGTTGAGCTCCTCTCTCACAGTGATGGTTGAGTTTTTGTTTAGTTGGGATGCTCCCTTGTGTTCGGGTTGTGTTGCTCTGGTTCATGGACTTATCTTTTTTCAGGTTTGGGTATCTATAGGCTGAAGTTTGGAAGGCTCTTTAGATCTTTAAATAAAAGGTTGCTGATGGTGCTCCCTTTGCTGATGCTCCCCTCTCACTGATTATCTCTCAGTGATGGTTGAGTTTCCTCTGCTTCCTTTAAGTGTTCTGGTTATGGTTTGCTTATCTACTAGTCTTTTGGTCTTGTGATGGCAGTTGTAGATTCCTCCTCTGCCCCCTTCTTGCTTCTCCCTGAAGATCTTTGGATAGTGGCTGGCTGGTGTCATTTGTTATTCTTTTGTATTTAGTTTTTTTCCTGTTTTGGTTATCTATCCTCAGTTGAGGGTAGAAACCATTGTATAGACACTAAAGAAAAGAAATACAAAAAAAGCAACACGAGTTTTTACCGACAAAAAAAACAATGCAATTAACATCATATCATTAATACAAATCTCTCCTAACCCTAGACAAAGAGACCTGTAGAAAGAATTACCCGCTCTCACAGTGTAATTTACTACCTAATCTAATACCAATTCCACTCTTGTAGAAATTGTGTTATTAGTTAGGTGCTTTACCGAAACCTCTGAGTTATTCTCTTTACATTCGTAAGCCCTTTCTCAAGGTGCGATATAAAATATGTAAATCTGTGAGTTTTTCCAACACTTGACCCCTCTCTTTAAGCAATTAACGATATATTAAACTACCTATGATGATCAAACATAGATAACTCATGACATCTCATAGATTTATTTCTAGAAATTAAGAGAAAAAGATATATTAATGTATAATAGTCAATTACAATGCATAACCGAGCTACTCTCATGTACTAAGGAATAAAGGAATTAGCGCCACATGATTTCCATTGTCAACAACATGGGAGAAGAGAAGAAAATTGTGGGAAATATTAGAAAACTAAAGTACCCCCCTAGAGAAGATCTTTCGGATGACTCCCTATGATGATTGTGATGATTTGTTGTCTTTCGGTTGTAATTATTCCCACCAGAGGTGTGTGAATCATCCAGAATGTGGCAGTCTCCTCTCCTTTCTCCTCTACTGCTTCATGGCTGGTGTGCAATGGAATAGAACAATAATTATGTTTGGTCAAACTCCCCCTAAGTCATAGAAGTGATTTAGGGTGTCATTAATTGTCAATTGTCCAATTAAACATGATTTCTAGATCTTCCTGATCCTATTGGGTCGCTACTGTCGACTAGGTGTCAATACTACTGAAACTTTCAATAGTTGTAGTCATCTGTATAGTTGTTGGTTCTACCAAATTGATGTCGATACTATCGATATTTCTTCAAGATTTTCTAAATCCTTTCTATGAGATTGTCGGTAGTATTAATTTTTTTGGTCGGTACTATCGAGTTTTCTCGATCTCACATGTTCCTTGCTGACCAAGTGTCAGTTCCACCGACAGTCAAGTCAGTAGTACCGAGCTGTGTAGTTTTTATAGATTCATCGAAAATTCCATAAAAAATGAACATAAGCTCCAAAATAATAATGAATCTAATCAAGAACATTAAAACACATTTCTTTAATGCAATTAAGTGTCACAGTCTAATGATGATAAATAATGCATAAATTAATATGAACATGAACAGTAAGTGCACAAAAATCCATAATAAACAACGTGTGATCATGACAACTATCCATTGCATCACTCTCCCATTGTTTTAGTGTCCCTCGCCAGCGGAAACAACATACGACAACACCCAGACAGTAGCAACACCTACCACCATGCCAGCATTAGCGACTAGAGCAGCCATCCACCCCATTGCTAACATGATGCAGCAATACAACTACACCAAGCCACTGCTTCAACATCACCACCATCACTGATAGACGACAACACAACACACCACCCATACTATAGTCTTCCCAACCGATGAATTTTCCGTCATAATATCAAACAAAACACCAGATATGTCCCTACTGGTCACATCACTAGGACACTGAACCCGACCATTTTCACTCCAACCTAGTTGGGTCTAGTACCAAAAGATTCCTATCTGCTTCCATCAACTTGATGGGGTTTGCTTCGAAATGGCCAGGTCAACCCCATCAACCACCCCAACAACACCACCAGCCTAACTGCTTTCGGTCCAAAATGGTCAGGTTCATAGCTAACATTTCCCATAGTCTACTTATCTCATCAAACACAACATGGGAGCGATGAAGAATGGTCTGAGGAGGTTCAAATAGACATTGACAAGAAAGTGGAGAGAATGGAACTCTTCTTCACCAGTGGGTCATGATGGCCGATACCTGTCTCACTCCATGCAGACCCTGAACTTGACATACAAAGATGTCAGCCTACATTGAGCTTCAATAGGGTTCATGTCACACAAATCCAACCCGGACTATACATGTTTATCCACCACACCGATGGTCACATTACATGGCAAATCAGATGGCATGGAGGAGGTATCAAGCAAGATGTGGTGCCAGTCATGCGCAACTTGGGGCTGCACACTTCGTCCGGCCACTAGGAAGGCCCATGACGAGGGATGACACATCGATCCTCTTAAATAGGGGATCATTGCTGAGATTCCACAGAACGATCATCGTCCTTACACTGATCAAATTTATCACAGGAGTCAACTCCGACCAGGGGACCTGACTGACTCCCATATATGTTTCCTAGAGCATCCTCCCTATTATGCAATTATATTTTAAGAAGCAAAATCAGCAATTCAAAATGTTGAGCAAGGATGAGCGGAAGCTCATGGGCCTAAAATATAGCAACCCCATCACCTGTCTCCCTTGACATACAAAATTAGGTTGGTAAATACCTAGAAGCCATCAATTTTGTTGTCCTCATATACAAACAGTGTGATGTGTATCGTAGACTCACCTATGAGTCTTACACTACACTTGACACTCTTGAGGATGTGCATCACAAGGTCCTCTATTTTCACATGTTGAACCCCAAACTGATAGGTCACTGAAGACCTACTGAACAACTTCTTGTCATGCTCTATAGAAGACTATATAGAGATGTCCAAGGGGAAAATAGAGACGGGAGATAGTAACTTCAACCCCCATCAAGTATGGAAAATGATCACCAGGGAGGATACATATACTTCTAGCTCTGCAAAAATCCTCACACATCCACAACGTGACACTTCGCTATCGACATCGGGTGATCATGAACTACATCCTAGACAAGCAAGACACTCAGGGGGCAGTTAACATGGATGACCTCTATATTAAGTGGTGTGTAATGATAGGAAGGAAAGTGAACACCACAAACCTCATAATTTTCCACTTCCACAACTCTTTTAAGAGGAAACACAACTTCATGCCTGTGTTGGCTAAATGGACATCTATAAAATCCCTTTGTTTTGATTATGACAAACATTTCATTCTTATTTATCTAACGAGCTACTTGAGTGTGCAGGATGGCACAACTATAAGGGAAATCCAACGTGAAGTATTTATATTTTCATGCAAATGTAATCATTGTAAAAACTTGTACAGAATTATAATGTACAAGTACTTAGAATCGCATGTAAATCAAGCATTGGATTTTCCCTAGCTAAACACCTTAGTCATCCATTCAATAGGATCACATAATGCACACTTATGCACACACTTAGTATCTTAATTGAAAGATTGAAAACAGAGTCAATCTCGGTCGACCACACTCCTCGACCGAGACACTCTCGGTCGACAAACCTCTCGACCGAGATTGACCAAAAATAGCCGTTAGACACAGCAGTTAACAGTTGCAAATAAACGTTAATCCAGAGAGCCTGTCGGTCGACAAATCCTCGACCGACTGGACATCTCGGTCGACAAGTCCTCGACCGAGATGGTCTCTGACAGCAACTGCAGAATTAATTAACTAGCCGTTGCTAATGCACCTAACTTATTCCTAACGGCTAGTTAAGCACTAGGAACCCCCTAGAAGTTGTCTAGAATGTCCTTAAGCATACTTAGGCCATTCCTATAAATAGGACAAGCCATAGGACACTAAGATACACTTCTTACACTTGATATACTTGAGAAAATACTTGAGCCCTCTTGTGCAATCTGTGTGAACTGAGCTGTGTGATCAATTGGCCATTTTTCTCCTTTGCTCAAGCTCGTCCTATAGGCTAGATTTTCCTAACCCTAGCAATCACAAGTCCATCATATTGGCTAGGAAAATCCAAACGCTTGATCTAGGGAAATCAAGCCTTGAGCTACAAGGATAAGTTGTATTTTCTTTTATTCCTTTCTCGTTCCTTTGTATTACTTGTACTCTCCTTGCTACTCCAGGTAGGAGGCTGCGGATTGGAGAGGTTGAAGCTCTTCGTGTGAAGAGGAGGACTTTGGACTACTTCAGAAGGCTGTCTTGACGGGAAGCTACTTCAGGAGGAAGGCTACTTCAAGGGGGAGCTTGAAGTTACTTCAGGAAGGCTGCTTCGAGGTTGGCAAGACTACTTCAGGGTGAAGGCTGTCCAAAGGGTGTTTAGAAAGTATTGTAAATTTTATGTAACATCCTTGAGAGGTAATAAAATTTAGTACTTTCAAAATCCCGGTTGGGTAAGCAACCGGGTAGTGGACTGACTCCTTAGTATTTGCTAAGGTGGAACCACTCTAAACACCTGTGTTCCTCTTCTCAATCTTTACTTTGGTTGTTTGAGTTTTAATTATTTTAAAATCTCTATAAAACTCTATTCACCCCCCCTCTAGAGGTTTTCAATTGGTATCAGAGCAGGCTTCAAGGAGCCCTAACAAAGTCTTGAAGAAAAGATGGGGGATGGAGTGCTCAACAACCTCAACATTGAAGGAACGCTCGTTGCTCGACCTCCGGCATTTGACGGGACAAACTATCAATACTGGAAGAGAAGAATGCAATTTTACTTCCAAGGAATCAATTGGGATCTTTGGAGAATGGTATCTACACCATACACACTTCCACAAGACGAGTTCGAAGTATGGGACGCTAATACGGTAAAAATGGCACAAATGAATGCAAAGGCGGTAAGCATTTTATATTGTTCCATTTCAGTAGGTGAATTTAATAGAGTATCAAACTGTGATACCGCATATGACATTTGGCATAGATTATCTATAACATATGAGGGTACGGTTCAAGTTAAAAACTCTAAAGTTAGTTTGCTTAAAACCAAATTTGAACATTTTTCGTATGGATCCAAACGAAACTATTAGTGAAATGTATTCAAAATTTTCTACTATTGTCAATGGTTTGAGTGCTTTAGGGAAACCTGTTCTTGAGGAAGATCAGGTATCAAAAATACTTCGATCTCTTCCTCCAAAGTACAAACCAAAGGTGACAGCTATTGCAGAAGCAAACGACCTCACTCGCCTCAAAATGGAACAGCTCATCGGAAACTTAGAAGCTCATGAGGCAGACCTAGAAGAGGAAGAGAGAAGAGAACATGAACATCAACGTGGGCCAAAGAAAGACGTGGCTCTCAAAGCATCAAAAGCTCTCTCACAAGAAAGTGAGGAATCTAGTGAAGAAGAAGGAGAAGAAGCATTGATAGTCAATGGTAAGAAATATAGAAGGTTTAAATCTAATAAAATTTCTAGTTCTTCTTCCACTCCCAGGTGCTTCGAATGTGGAAAGAAAGGACATTTCAAAAATGAATGTCCCAAAGCTAAGAAGGGAAAGAAAAGCTCACATAAGAAGAAAGAAAAAGCTTATAAAGCAGCATGGGATGAAACAAGTGAAAGTGAAAGCGGAGAAGACAAGATAGAATGTCTAATGGCAAGAGAAGATGAAGAATCTCAAGAGGAATGGGTCATTGACAGTGGTTGCTCCAAACATATGACCGGAAACAAGGATGCATTTTCAACTTTTGAAGAAAAGAAAAGTGGGACGGTCACCTTTGGAGACAATGGTAAGGGCAAAATCGTTGGAATAGGTAATGTTGGAACAAATCTTGAAATCAAAAATGTTCTACTAGTTGATGGATTGCATCATAACTTAATAAGTGTAAGTCAACTATGTGATAGCGGTTATGATGTGTTATTTAACAAAACCTGCTGCAAGTTATTGATAGAAAATACTACAACTGTTGTTTATGAAGGAAATAGAGTTGGAAATCTTTATATCCTTAAACCAAACTCTATGAAATCAGTAGTAGGTAAATGCTTACTTGCAAATGAAAACACCTTACAACTATGGCATAAAAAGCTTGGTCATGCTAGTTCACATGCTATTAAAAAGTTAGTAAAATATGATCTTGTTCGTGGATTACCTGTTTTGTCTTTTGATCAAGTTGCAAATTGTGAACCTTGTACAATGGGAAAGCAAACCAAAACATCTTTTAAATCAAAACATGTACTTAGCACCAGTAGATCCTTAGAATTAATTCATATGGATTTATTTGGACCAATGAGAACACAATCTATTGGTGGTAAACGATACTGTTTTGTTATTATTGATGATTATAGTAGATTTACATGGGTACATTTTATTGCAACAAAAGATGACACTATTCATGTCTTTATGCAATTTTGTTCTAAAATTGAAAATCTTTTACAACATAAAATATGTACCATTAGAAGTGATCACGGTGGCGAATTTGAAAATCATACTTTTGAAACTTTTTGTACATCTCAGGGATATACTCACAATTTCTCTGCTCCACGTACCCCACAACAAAATGGTATTGTGGAACGGAAAAATCGATCTCTACAAGAAATGGCTAGGACCATGATGCTTGAACAAAACACACCTAAAACCTTTTGGTCTGAAGCTGTAAACACAGCTTGTTATGTGCTAAATAGAGTCACGGTTCACTCTCACTTGAAGAAAACTCCATATGAAATAATACACTCTAAGAAACCTAGAGTTGACTACTTTCATACTTTTGGCTCTACATGTTATATTTTAAACACCAAGGATGATAGAGACAAGTTTGATTCTAAATCACAAAAAGCATTCTTCTTGGGATATTCTACTTCTAGCAAAGCGTTTAGGGTATATAACACTATCTCTAGAAAAGTTGAGGAATCCATTCATGTTTCTTTTCATGAGGAATCAAAATCTACAAATTTAGATATCATTGATCTCACAAATCAATTTGAAACTATAACCATTCCAAATGATAATGAGAAAACTCCCACATCCGATCCTCCGGTCGAATCACAACCTACACCTAGGCTGATCAAGGATCATCCCCAAGAGCTAATTATTGGAGATCCAAATGATAAAGTCAAAACTAGGTCCTCTTTCCAAGATGTTGCAAACATGGCTTTTGTCTCTATCATTGAACCTAAGAAAATATCCGAAGCTCTTAAGGATGATTACTGGATAATAGCCATGCAAGAGGAATTAAATCAATTCACTAAAAATGATGTATGGGATTTAGTTCCTAAACCACAAGATAAAACTATCATCGGCACTAAATGGGTTTTTAGGAACAAACTTAATGAGGCAGGAGAAGTCATACGGAATAAAGCACGGTTAGTTGCACAAGGATATAATCAACAAGAAGGAATTGACTTTGATGAAACATATGCACCCGTAGCTCGACTTGAAGCTATCAGGATGTTATTAGCTATTGCTGCCCATAAAAACATTCAGTTATATCAAATGGATGTCAAAAGTGCATTTCTAAATGGTATCATACAAGAAGAAGTTTATGTTGCTCAACCACCTGGCTTCGAAATCCCAGAAAAGAACGATCATGTTTATAAACTTAAAAAGGCACTTTATGGTCTAAAACAAGCCCCTAGGACTTGGTATGAACGGCTCAAGACATATCTTTTTGATAATGGTTTCTCTATTGGAAATTCAGATTCTACTCTATTTTTCAAAACATATGCATCTGATTTCTTAGTTGTACAAATATATGTTGATGACATTATTTTTGGTGCCTCAAATGAATCATTATGCACACAATTTAGTGACATTATGCAAAAAGAATTTGAAATGAGCCTTATGGGTGAACTAACATTCTTTCTTGGTTTTCAAATTAAGCAAACACCTGCCGGAATTTTTATAAGCCAAGAAAAATACACTAAAGAACTGTTAAAACGCTTTGGGATGGATCAATGCAAACATGCTACTACTCCTATGGCTACTTCTATTAAAATTGATAAGGATGAAAATGGGGAACCTATTGATGATTCCTTATATAGAGCCATGATTGGTAGTTTGCTATATTTAACCGCTTCCCGACCGGACATTATGTTTTCCGTTGGTCTTTGTGCTCGATTTCAATCCCAGCCTATGCAATCTCATTTTCTTGCAGTTAAACGAATCCTTCGATATCTAGCAGGCACTACTTGTTTTGGTTTATGGTATCCAAAAGGACAATCATTGGATTTTAAAGCATATACTGATGCGGATTATGCCGGTTGTCGACTTGATCGCAAAAGTACTAGTGGTGGATGTTTCTTATTAGGTAGAGCCTTAGTATCTTGGTTTAGCAAGAAACAAAACACGGTTGCCCTATCTACCACCGAAGCTGAATATATGGCAGCTGGGTTTTGTTGTGCTCAAGTGCTCTATATGCAACAGGTTTTAAGCGATTATGGTTTTCATCTTTCATCTACACCTATTTTTTGTGACAACACAAGCGCCATAAACTTAGCACACAATCCTATTCTACACAGCCGGGCCAAACATATTGAAATCCGTCATCACTTCTTAAGGGATCACATCTCAAAGAATCATGTTTCCCTTCATCATGTTGATACAGAAAATCAATTAGCTGATATCTTTACAAAACCGCTTCCATTAGATCAATTCAACAACATTAGGAAGCAACTACTTATTACTACGTTGGAGGATGTTTTCTTTGATATCTGCGGTTCTTAAAAACGACTACTTATGCTTTTATGATTTGTATGAACGTTTCAATTGGTAATTTGCAAATTGTTGCCTCTTGGCTAGACACCTCATTGCTTTACATTTTGGCCATTCAATGGACATCTTTTTTCGTTCATTTTTGATGGGATATCTAATTAAGGGGGAGTTTTTAAATAAAACGGTTATCTTTTTGAGATGACAAAGGGGGAGAGATATATAAAACTATAACTTAATACTTATGACAAACTCAATCAATGAGTTTCATAAATATACTCTTGGCTTTACATTGAAAGTTGCTATATTCCCAAATAAACTGGATTTCATGTTCCATAACTCACTGGGGATACTAAGCACACATTTTATAAATAAGAGGAAAAGTTCCAAATGGCAATCTAAAGGTATGGCATTTATATGTTTTATATTTCCTTTATTCATATTTTGGAAATGTTTGTCATCTTCAAAAAGGGGGAGATTGTTGGCTAAATGGACATCTATAAAATCCCTTTGTTTTGATTATGACAAACATTTCATTCTTATTTATCTAACGAGCTACTTGAGTGTGCAGGATGGCACAACTATAAGGGAAATCCAACGTGAAGTATTTATATTTTCATGCAAATGTAATCATTGTAAAAACTTGTACAGAATTATAATGTACAAGTACTTAGAATCGCATGTAAATCAAGCATTGGATTTTCCCTAGCTAAACACCTTAGTCATCCATTCAATAGGATCACATAATGCACACTTATGCACACACTTAGTATCTTAATTGAAAGATTGAAAACAGAGTCAATCTCGGTCGACCACACTCCTCGACCGAGACACTCTCGGTCGACAAACCTCTCGACCGAGATTGACCAAAAATAGCCGTTAGACACAGCAGTTAACAGTTGCAAATAAACGTTAATCCAGAGAGCCTGTCGGTCGACAAATCCTCGACCGACTGGACATCTCGGTCGACAAGTCCTCGACCGAGATGGTCTCTGACAGCAACTGCAGAATTAATTAACTAGTCGTTGCTAATGCACCTAACTTATTCCTAACGGCTAGTTAAGCACTAGGAACCCCCTAGAAGTTGTCTAGAATGTCCTTAAGCATACTTAGGCCATTCCTATAAATAGGACAAGCCATAGGACACTAAGATACACTTCTTACACTTGATATACTTGAGAAAATACTTGAGCCCTCTTGTGCAATCTGTGTGAACTGAGCTGTGTGATCAATTGGCCATTTTTCTCCTTTGCTCAAGCTCGTCCTATAGGCTAGATTTTCCTAACCCTAGCAATCACAAGTCCATCATATTGGCTAGGAAAATCCAAACGCTTGATCTAGGGAAATCAAGCCTTGAGCTACAAGGATAAGTTGTATTTTCTTTTATTCCTTTCTCGTTCCTTTGTATTACTTGTACTCTCCTTGCTACTCCAGGTAGGAGGCTGCGGATTGGAGAGGTTGAAGCTCTTCGTGTGAAGAGGAGGACTTTGGACTACTTCAGAAGGCTGTCTTGACGGGAAGCTACTTCAGGAGGAAGGCTACTTCAAGGGGGAGCTTGAAGTTACTTCAGGAAGGCTGCTTCGAGGTTGGCAAGACTACTTCAGGGTGAAGGCTGTCCAAAGGGTGTTTAGAAAGTATTGTAAATTTTATGTAACATCCTTGAGAGGTAATAAAATTTAGTACTTTCAAAATCCCGGTTGGGTAAGCAACCGGGTAGTGGACTGACTCCTTAGTATTTGCTAAGGTGGAACCACTCTAAACACCTGTGTTCCTCTTCTCAATCTTTACTTTGGTTGTTTGAGTTTTAATTATTTTAAAATCTCTATAAAACTCTATTCACCCCCCCTCTAGAGGTTTTCAGCCTGTGGGAGGCATGATCACATTTTGGCACATAATCTTGGGGTCAGAAATGACCAACTTGCACTGATGGAGGAATAAGCTATGTGGTCCAAGTTGGACTTGGACTACTTGATGCATGCAATGGTGATCAAAGGGAACAACATGGGGTTTCTTTATATCTTTGGTCATAATAGGCATATAGTTTTATTTCAAACAAGTGTAGGGTTAGCATGGCAACATTGCTCATGGATGTTTCTCTCCAGGATGCTCAGGGAAATGTACGTCAAACAAGCGACACTGTAGAAACATGTTCTTTGACATTGGTACCATGATTCGAGGAGGTATAGTAGCACATCGGGGCAACCTTCCACGAAATCCCTTATCAAGAAGTATCCCACACCAAGATGCCATCCTCTTCTTATCACCAACCTCATCGGCTGGAGTTGTTACACCTCAACTTTGACATGGGGGCCTTAATGAAATGGTGACAAGTTTTCCAGAAGATTTAAGTCAACATTGTGATTTACTAAAGCAAGATGTGCAATACCTCAGACAGATGTTTGACACATTCTTCCCACCACCACCACCCCCGACCTTCCAAAAACCATTTTAGCCATTCCAGTAGCCACCCCAAGACTTGGTCTAGTCATTTCAATACCATCTAGGGATGCACCCAGAGTACTTCAACAATGATTACCATCAGTTGATGTATCCCCACCATCCACAGTTTGATATTTTTCTTGAGGATGAGAAAAATTGTAAGCTTGGGATGGCTGGATGTACCACCCTCTATCTTTCCTGCTTTCTTCTTCCCTTTTATCTTTCTTTATACATGAATGTTTATCTTTCATATCCCTTGCATCTAGAGTAAAATTAGAGTAACATTTTCAATTTTGTAAGATTTTATTTTGTAATTAAATACTTATCCATGCTCCTAAATGCACAATTTTCATCTTAAAACTGCTTGATCTCTTGCTTAACTTGCTCATTGACTTTTTCCTTAGATTAACAATTGTTCATAGTTTAAAACATTAATATCTTGATCTATGTGGTGAATGACAATCCCATTGTTTTGGACTGTTAGAGGGAGCTAAAGTTAGAACAAAACTTCAAACCATGCTACTCACAAACTTACCTCTACCCAAGGGATCCTTGAACAATAATTGTTGTTGTTCACACTGGTATCAAGCATGTAATGATGAATTTTGAGCTATAATCAAGTTGAAATGTTTTCCTTTGATGGTCTGCATGCTCTCTCACCTTAGATTGAGTCAAAAAGATGAAAAATAAAAATATGCAAAAGAGGCTCGGCCTCCCAACAATCCCAAAAATATCAAAATTTTCTCACCCAAGCCTAAAAATAAAAATGCAGAGAATAAAAGCCTCAGTGTGAATAAAAATACGAGCATTTGTTTTCTCTTTCCAAAGAGTTGAGGATGGTACCCAGTGGGTGTATGACTACTATCATGAATGAAGATGTGTTGTGCCTTGTAGTGCCATCCCAAAACCTCATTAAAGTGTCACCAGGAATCCCTAGGAGACCTATGAGGTCAACTCAGTAGCAGGGTTGGTTCGACTAAAGTACGAGGAGTTCATCTTGCTGCTTTGGGCCAACTGGCTCAGACTATAGGGACTGTTGGTCGTTACATGGACCAACCTGACATAGACTGGGACTCTTAGAAGTCATTAGAGTTTTTTCTTTTTGTTGTCACATAGGACCCAAATAAATGGGAGGCACGTGGTTCCTTATTGGTCTATATGAATACATGCTAATCGCTCATTACTCACCTCCATCACCCACTTGATCACAAATGTGACAATGCTTTAATTCTGAATTATTTTGATTGAAACCCTCAAGAGTATCGACATGTTGTAGTGAATTTTCTTAATCTTACTTGGATGTTCTTTGGTTTTACTTTAGTTGGTTGTTCTTGATTGGTGGCGGTTTGTTTTGAACTAATATGAATAAATATAATTGGTGTTTTTAACCATTTTTCTTAACCTTAGCACTAATTTCCAAGTAGAATTTGGAAGTTATCTTTTTGTTCTTTGAACATAGTCTTTCTTGAGGAAAAGCAAGGATTATGCTTGGGATGGTTGATAACACCCAAATTTAGTTGTTTATGCTAATCATTTATTTATAGGTTCCTACCATTATATGCTTGAAATAACTCTAGATTCTTATCTTTTTGTAATTATATCTTTTTGAAGGTAAGATTACTCAACTAGACAATTTTGGGATTTTTAGGCACCGAACTCAAGAAGACATCGACCCCTCCAGATTTTTTCCTAACGAATACAGTTAGTTCCCTCTGAACCCGATCGGGTTCATCGTAATCTAGTCGGGCCCAAACCATGGTTTTTACAGCAGTTAAATGTCTCAATAATCATTTCGTTGGATCTCTATCCTCAACGACCACTAGTCATCCATCCTTGGTGGTCGATGGGCCTCTCCCCATCAGTGACCACCGAGATTTACCAAGGGAAACAATGATCTTCTAACATCAGCTATCACTGAGCATCAACAACCGTTAACATGGGTGGTTGATAAATGTGTATTTATCCATTTATTTACATCGTTTATATATCTCTTTAGGATTTTTAGTTGATTATTTTCTTAGTTTTATAATAAATTATTCTAGTTTAGATTTTCTCTCTTTAATTAGAGTTTTAGTTATATTTGGCTAGATTTGTTTTAGAAAATGGCCTAATCACTCAGGTGAATAAATACTCTTGGAATATAATTGCACAATTTCTAACACTCCTGAAAGTAATGTATACCTAGAACCAAAAGTGCCATAACTTTTGCATCCGAACTCCAAATTGAGTGTAAAAATATTCATTGGAAAGGAAATTTTATTTCATAACAATAATCATATTATTTTCACCTCCTTTGAGTCTTTCACAGAAGCACAATCTGCTCAAAATTTATGTTGTAGAATTTTGCATTAAAGAAAGTCACGTGGTCAAATATTAAAGTGGACAACTCAATAAATCCCTCCATTGTGGGCAAACAATTAATTTGCTTCTTTGACTAGAAAATTTGGTCAATTCCATATGCTTTTATGAAAAAAGAATGCAAGTGAAGACTGAGTCAAATGCCAAAATGTGAACGCCATCAATACAATCAAAGTTTGACCTATGTGAATTGGAGATGAAGCAAGCCATTCCTCTTGGATTTTATCCCCTCCTTTATTCCTATAACAAGAGGGGGTACACCAAAGCAAAAGGGATTCTTGTAATCTCTTCTTCTAACATATTGTCTATCATTATTTGTAGAATATTTGTATTTGCACCTTTAATTTCAACACTTTGTTATTCCATTTATGCATCTTGTACTCTCGTTTCTAAAAATAAAATTAGCATTTCCATCTTAACTCTTGGTCTTCTATTATGGAGCAAGGATATAAGAAGGGCATCCATTTCATTATCACAAGGCAAGATCCTTCTGGATTTTTCTTCTTCCTAGTACATGACCTCTTTTCTTCCATCCTTTTCTCTTTCTTTAATTTTCATGGATTGTAAGTAGTCCTTTTATATCGGGCTTGGGGAATATCCCATATCCATAGTGTAGATTATATTGACTTCTATTTGATGTTATTATTTAGATGGTATTTTGTTTGGAAAATTGCATGTTTGAATGACTTAATCACTTGTTTCATTGAGTTATATTCTTGGGAAATATGACTGCGAAACCCAAGACCCAGAGCAATCAAACAAATGCATTAAGATCCATATGAGTCCTCAGAAGAATCTTTATTGGGATGATCAGGCTAAATTCTATGAATGCCTACCAAGGGGTTTGTGGGGAGTTTGTCGTTTGTAGATGCATTTGTGAATGTTTCACATACCCTATTTTGACTTGTTTTATCTTATAGATTCATTGATCTAGTTTCACACATGCTAAGATGGTAAAACCCAAAACCTCAATATCTTTTATTATTATTTGATTGTTGTTTCTAAATCACTCTTCCATTACTTGTTCTTAGTGTAGCTTTTATTTCATTGCAGATTTTACTTTCTTATTTTTGCATAATCTACCATTAACAATCAGAATTTCCTTTCTTTTTTTCTCGCGATCAGATTTAGATTTCAACCACCTTCTTCAACCATCCCTTGGGATTCTATACCTTACTATCATAAGGTTAAACTCTAGGACTTTGCCAGTCTTTGGTGTGCAAAACAACACACATCAAATTGGTGTCGTTGCTGGGGACGATACACATCGTTTTTCAAATCTGATCGCTTGTATACATATGATTTTTGTCTTCGTTTTTCATAATTTTAGTTTGGTTTCATACTTTTAAGTTTGTTACATAATTTCTATCTTGTTTCATAAGTTTTAGCTTTGTTCTATAATTTTCTTAGACTTGCTCAATAATTTTTTCTTCTAGTTCATTTTATTTTGTAACTTTTGGTTGATCTATAATTTTTAATATTGTTCAATAAATTCCTTCTTTAGATATTTGTAATTTATTTTTCCTACTTAGATCTGTTTCGGTAGTGTATCACCTCCTTCTACTAAGCTTCCATTCCAACATAACTTCTTTCTAGTTTATTTTTGTAATTTTTAGTCTTGTTCCATAATTTTATAAGCTTACCTTTGTAAATTTTAGTTGTTTGTAATTTCTGGCTGAACCCTTATCTTGTTTTAGTTCTTTCTATAATTTTTTGTTTCTTCTAGATTTTTTTGTAATTTTCTTTTCTTAAAAAAAGGAGAATAGAGTTTTCAAAATGGAGTGGTCAACACATTATGGTTCACAAATCCCATTGTATGGTTATTACAACCAAACATCACTAAACTATCCTACTATTGTCCCTAATTATGGTAGCACCTTATATAATCTCAAGTCCTCCCATGCTAATGGGTATGATGTAAATCCTAACCCACTACCAGCTTCAATTTTCTTCCAGAATGAGTTTTTTTCCCTAGTGTAATTAAGTGTCTAAATTATCCTAGAAACCCAATATACTAACTTATTTGTGTCATATAATCTCTAGTATATTATCTCCTCAATTGTAGTGGGTAAAACATGTATAACAATGTAAGAAACTATATATTTGTACATTTTTATAAATCATGACATTTAAATTTGTTTACTCATTAGAATTTGTTGTGAATAACCTATATAGTTACTAGATTAGATATTATTGTGTTTTGAACACTATTAGAGTTTGAATCAATGTTTTCACCTTTTGGAGCCCCAAAAGTGAGTATGGATCAGTGCCAAACAATAAGGATTCATGTTTGGATGACATATGATCATATCTCCCCAATTACAGGTGTCATCAAGAGGTTGGAGTTTTTGTTGGAGGTAGATGGATTTCATCTAAGGAGGAGGTTTTAGATTCTTGGTTCTGACCAAGGAGAGTAGAAGGAAGGTGGTCAAACTTTTTTGTGTCATTGGGGAGGATAGAGTATAGTGAGGATCTATGACGCTTGCAGGTGTGTCTCAAATGTTACAATGTTTAGACTCATGTCCATTAACCTACTAGTCACCAATGTTCTAGGTTTTTCTAAATATTGGGTAGAAGTAAAGGATTGGATTGGCTTTGGAAGTATATGGGTACATGAGGAGGATCAGAACATTGTCATTTTGGTGGTGGCGACTTTCATGTAAAGGACAAAGGCAATTTCATAGTGTTTTGGTGGACACTAGTGTCATTGACTACCATTGTAGTAGGTGGTGTTATTCATTATTGCCAAGGAGGATGGGCATAAGGATAGAGAATAGGGCATATAGGGTTTAGAGGTAATGATGGAAAGAGGAGAGGGATAATAATGAGGGAACGAGGGAGTGAAGAGGAAGTGGAAGAGAAAATGGTTGTCGGTTATAGTTGTTTGTTGAATCTATGCACAATAAGAGGAGAGAAGTCTATTGCAGAAGAACAAAGATGTGTTTTTTGCGTGATCATTTTAAAATTTAGATGTTAGAGATAATGAATGATGTAAATCAAAGTTCAATGAGGTAATTTGATATAAAATAAATGAATGAGAAAATGTGGTCCGAATTAAATGAAATTCGGAAGAGAGGTAGACTAGATGTAGGACTACTTATGTAAAATGTCAATTTGGTATTTTGGGGTGATCAATGATATTAACTGGGCTAGGGTCAATATAGTCATTTTGGGGATCCTAAACATAAAAAATTTAATTCACTCACTAGTATTCTTACACACACTAGAGATATATTTCTCTAATTATATAAATGTTTATAAGAAGTTTTAATGAGATGAAAATGAATACATATTGATTTATAAATCTATAAACCAGCTATTTCTTTTTTTATTTGCTAATGTTTTGGACACCAAAGTTGAGGAGAGAGTATAACAAACATTATATGAAATATATAATTTTAGTACCTTGTGGTTTTGGGCTAATTGACATACTTGACTAAAATAGGGGCAAAAAGGCCATTCCATATGTAAACTAAAATTGGTAAATTAGTTATGCATAATTTAAGTGGAATGTTAATGTGTCACCTACAATTAAGTGGAAAAACTATTTTTCAGGTAAATATTGTTTTTCATTAGAAAAAAATTACTACAATAATATTAGACTAATATTTACCTAATTTTATTTAAACAAAGGAAAATATAATTATTTAATATATGGAATGGTTCAATTCTCATGTAACATACCTAAATATGCATGTCCTAACTCTAGAAACCATAATACCATGGACTGAGTGTTAGTATGCTTGGATCTTTAGAATGGCAAGGTTAGATATATACCCTTACACACTTGTACCCTAATGAACATATATTGTGCATATGATGAGTAACTCCAATATAAATCCTAACCATGGATACATATGACCCTTACCCTACTCTAGATCTACAAACCCTAATAGTATGACAAATTTATCTTTCTCTCTCTCTCACTATATATATATATATATGTATATATATATATATATATATATATATATATAGAGAGAGAGAGAGAGAGAGAGAGAGTCATGCTAGAATACACTTGGGTATACAGATCACGCCGTACACCCCAATGTTGTTTGCCTATCTAGACCTTGTTTTTTCATAATATAATCCATTTATCTTCATAGTTACAATAATAATAGGTCACATACAAAATTTGAACTCATTTAGATGAGTGTAAGTCACTCATCCAAGGACAACAAAATCGACACACAAAACTAATTTGAAATACATGTTTTTTGCCTCCTTTAGATGCATGACCTATAAGTGTCCAAATATGCTAAAATTTATTATATAGCATGTTCTAATGATAATTTAGAAGATCAATGGTTTAGATTATTCAAAAATTTATTACATCTTAAAAAATGACTAAGGTGTAGGGTGCCTCCGGTACACTCGAGTGTACACTAGCCTTACTCTCTCTCTCTCTTTCTCTCTCTCTCTCTCTCTATCTCTCTCTCTCTCTCTATATATATATATATATATATATACACATATAACACACTAATTTTCATATCACATCAGCAAAAGTAGTTTACTCAATGTGGGTGTCATAACATGTTAATCATGCAATTAAAGTAAATTAAACACTTCATATTGATTTAAAACTGATTCATACATAGTTCTTGTTAAAAGAAAACTACATCATAATTGTCCATAAGATATAATATAATTGATAACATTTTTAAACATAAAGTAAATGTTGTCTAAATTTCTGGATCATCTAGGTAAATGGTACTCCACTAGGCAAAGCGTGAAGATCTGGTAGTCTTGATTTCCCTTTTTGTCCTTCACTTGCTCAAAGTAACATCTCATCCCCAACCATGGAAAACAAACATCACATCAGTAAGTGGTATTTGGCACTTTATATGACATAAAAGTAAATATAACTTGATATGATAAAATTGACATGACATTACTTGACATAAACTTAAACATGGATTTTTGTAAGCATTCATGATTCATTAAGGACATGAAAAATTGAAAAGTAAGTATATGCATACCTCTATGACGCCAACTTAGGAGCACATGACTATTAGGAAAGTCCTTGATGACCCTTTGAGGTCCATGCTTTGGGAACATATAATATCTTAACATTGAGTTTAACATTAGCATTAACATTAACATGATCCTTGAACTTTAACATGATGGGATTTCTCCCCTTGAATCATAATGGGATTTCTCCCTCATAAACCATAATAGGGTTTCCCCTTCTTGAACATGATTCATTAATCTTAATTTGTAATCAATATTCATAATAAGGGTTTTACCATAGACTATAAGTAATCAACTAATCAAACACTAATAACTATACATGACAGTTTTTGATTAAAATTCATAAATGCATGAAGAATACTAATGTGCATAGTCATAAATAAACAACCAATAAACCAAAATTACTTATACCAAATATGCATGGCCCGATTACCTTTCATTTTGAGAAGACCCATTTGCTCTTCTTAGGTTGAAGAAACCTTGGCCATGTTCTTGGGGATCATTGAACCCTAATGACCTTGTTCATAACATTGAATGTATCAATTTGCACTTCATTCATCACCTAAAACACTAATTCTAAATATTTATAAAAATAGGGTTTATCCCAAGGGAAAACTGACTCTGAATCCATGGGATACGAGTTCCTCTTGAAAAACCCTTTCCAAAACATATTTCTACTCATTTTTTTTAGCATCATATGGTTTACTATGAAATTTGGAAGATTATGCCAATAAGAAATCATGAAAATGCCACGTAGGCACTATTATCTGACTCAAAAGACACTTGACCCAAGCCCATGCTCTCATGGCCCAAATAGGGACTGCCATGTTGGCATCACACTTCTTAGCAAAACAAATAGGGGACGATAACTAAAATTCCAAACATACCCTTGGACATTAAATCATTTTGATTAAAATAGTGTGAGTACCATGGTCATTCAATGACCTGGCTTCTTCTGCCTTGAGCCATGGCTCAAGCAGATCATATGATCTTTTCTGGCTTCAATCCAGGGTAGGATCATGATCGATCCAAGGACATCAAAGTTCCAATCACCAGTGCTACATCAAAACGAAGTTGTAGGGGACAAAACCCATGCTCGAGGATGCACTGGTATGCAAAACAACATGGAAAAGTCATGGACAAAGTGCCATTAAGAAGACGTGGTGATGAATGAATATTCATCTCTTATTTTTGCTTCATTTAGAATAATTAATTAGGAATTTTTTGTTAATTTTAGCTAATTCAAAAATAAATAGCACTTTCATCGTCTTGATATACTTTTTCTGAATTCTTATGATATTTTTCTTAATTTTCAGAAATTATCTAAGTAATTAAATCGAAAAAAAGAAGAGATGAAGGTAGGAGGCAATTCAGTTTCCCGCAATGCTGACTTAAATGCATACCTTGCACCAAAATTAGCATAACTCTCACATCCTAAGGCAAAATTTAATGTTCAAATATGATTTGGAAAGGGAATTCAAAGGCCTACAGGAAAATCATATTTTTGGGCGCACTTTAAATTCTCTGGACAATGGAAATTCACTCGAAATTTCTGCTGCGAGAATCTGTATTAAAGAAAGACAATCAAGAGTTTGTTGACTAGATCTGAAAATTCAAAAGGATGGCTCCCTCTCTTTTTCCCCCTCTTTTTTAGATAGCCTACCCCTCCTTCTCCTATAAAAGGAAGAGCACTTCCTCCTCCCAAGGATCATCTTTGGTATCATCTTTTGTATCGAAATTCTGAGCATTTGTTCTCCTATCATTCAAGCAATATAATTTCTTCTTAGTGTTCTTTAATTCTTGCAATTTATATTCTTGCAATAGATCTAGTTGTTCTTCCTTTCTTCTTCTTTCTCTTCTGTGGATTGGAGCAAGAGTTGAAGAGATTGGCCATTTTATTGTCTCTAGCAAAAGGATTGACTCCTAATTTTGGGCTAGACTATGGCCATTTCGCTTCTCCCCTCTGCCTCCATGTTTTCCACAAACATGTGTGAGTAGACTTCTATCGAGGCAAGGGGAATAACCCCTTAGCCATGTGATGACTAGATTGAAGATTTATACGATTTTTTAGATAAATGGATTTTGATTTGGATCTCGACGGTTTTAACAAAGTGATCTCTCATTTTCATCGCTTGTTAATCTTGGCGGATGCGACCGTGGAACCCAAGATTTAGAACAACCAAATTGATTTCATGGGAATTTGGATGAGACCTCAGAAAAGTCTCCATTAAGATGATTGAACTAGGATCCGTGAACACCAGGACCAATGGGTTCACGAGGAGTTCATCTTTTGTGAATCATTTACAAATGTTTCACATGCCTTCTTTTATCTTTCTTATCATTTCTTTGATCTCGTTTCACATCGACTAGGGTGGTAAAATCCCTTAGCTTCGGTATTTCTTTTTTTTTTATTATTAGTTAAATTTTATTTCAGTACTTTTATTTTTGTTCTTAGTATTAATAACTCTCTCAAATCGGGATTTAATTCTTGTACTTGCAATCGGATTTAGATTTCAACTTTTCTTTTCCGCCGTCCCTTGGATCGATACCTATATATACTAAGTTGACTTGTTGTTCACAACAAGTTGACAACCGGGTTAGAAGGTTAAACTCTAGGACTTTTCCTAGTGATTGTTGCGTGTACAATGACGTGCATCACGTGGACTCAAGGAGATTTCACAAATGAGAAAACAAGACCAAGAAAATGAATCCACAGAGACAAACTAAACTTCTAAGCACCCCCATGGAAAGCAAAGGATCCAGCTATACCCGAGTTTGTTGGAGAACAAAGGAAATAGGGAATATCATTTGTTGAATCAACAAAATCTATGTTTGGGTTCTCTTAGACAGAGGGCCTCTATAATTCCGTGGTGTCGAGTATCGACAAAGACCCCAAAACTTGACTATAGGGTGGGATGATTGGGTGAATGACGAGGAAAACTAGTGATCGAAAAACACGGAGGACTGGTTGGTGAAGCTTCCTAAGTGATCAACTGCATTGAAGGTGGCTAAGAAAGGTGCGATAAAGTGGAGGTCATCAAGGATGTAAGTTGAGAATATGGGGAGCTCAGGAGCATGAAAAAAATCAATTGAGGGTAGAGAAGCAAAACCCTAGGGCCGGCGATGCTTTCTGCATCGCAACATAGGAGTTGGAGGTGTTGGGGTGGTGGTTGTGATTTGATGGTGGAGAAACAACGAGATCCCTAAAGGACATTTCTTATATAGAGAGAGATAGCAGACAAATGATGGCTTCATGGGTTTGAGAGAGGGAGATTGACATGATGGCAAAGAAAAATTGTGAAATGGACCATTAATAGGGAAGAGCGGGATTGAGGAGGAGTCACTGTGAATGCATCATGTTTCACAGACCAAGCAGGAGGAAGAGGATGATGCATCATCTGGTAGAACATGAGTGAATTGATTTTGAGCCATCACATCACACACATAGAAGGACAAAATAAAAGTAACACGTGAGAGGGAATTAAATCCCATACTTTAGGGAAATGGGTCCATTTAATGTAATTTGTAACCAAATCCTATTAAAATCATATGGAGACTGGTCAAACACGATCAAAATGAACTCACATTTGGATCACATCTCCAATGAATGGTCTAGATTCCTGATGTGCTTTTAGATTTTCATTTCTCACATGTTTTACCCATAATTTCTATAAATTTCATTTAACTTGAATTAAAAATAATAATGCATTAGGCAATCGGGGAAATAGTTTCCCTTTTGATCTATTGAGTCAAATTTCGAGTTCAATAATTATTACTCATTCAAAAACTATTTCATCTACCTATTATGCATTTTTGAGCAAATTCTTTAGAGGAGAGAGAAAATGAAAAAGGGAAACTAATGGCACTTCATCTTTGAATTAATTTAAATTCATAATGCACATATGAAAGGGGAAACATATTTAAACTCATATTATTTTCTTCTTATTGCATTAACCTCCATGGAATTTCATTTCATAATCTTTTTGCATTAAGACCCTCAACTGATTTTATTTAATTAAAACCACATTATAAGGCTTAGATTATTCTTGGAAATTTGGGATGTTACAAAACCTAACATTGGAATTTGTACATGTTGATGGATAGTAATTTTGTTAACCTAAACCTAAGTTGGAGTTGACTAACTATAATACATATACCCTTGGTACCATTTATATTAAACTAAGTGTTTTAATCAATTAACATACCTTTATACACTTAATATGGACTAGATAACCTAAAATGGATCAATATGTCAGTGTTTCTCATTAAATATGCCATGTACATCGCATTTTCACAAATATGCACATAATATCTTAAATGTGTTTAATAAGTAATTGGTTGTAAATAAAAGTAGCTAAATGATAAATGTGGGCTATAATGTGCTTAATATATGTAAAGGAGTAAAAATTAATGCTTTATGTAAGTGAGGATGATTAATGTGTCAACATATCACTTAAGAACGACATCAATGAACTTAACGAGTTTATTAAGTAAAATATCATCTTTGTCTATCATAATGAAATATGATTCTTGATAGTACGTTTTGAGGTAAATTGTGTAATATAAAATACATATTAAGATAATGGAGCTAAGCCCCAATTCAATAATATCTCATAAAAGGAAGTCTTAAGTGATAAATATAAGTTCAAAATTGGATTCGTAGGGTCCTAATTGGTTAAGGTGCAAAGTTTCATTCAAATTGGAGATATGTAGATACACTACTTATTTAATGCAATATGATTTAAGTACTAGTTAGAATGTATCTATAAGTTATAATCATACAAATTAAGTATATGTTGGATTTATGTTAATTTGTTAGTGTCACACTTGCTTTATAACCACTATCCATGTGATAATCAATTCAGACAATCTTGTTGTATTATCATTTCTTCTAAGTCAATGCAATGACGGTGAGATCTTATATCTTAATCCTTGACCTGTTGGACTCCTCATAGTTTCATGTCTCATCTTCAACATTTACCTCTCCTTTGCTCCTCCTTTTCTCCTCTATTCCTACTTCAACTTATGTTACCTTCCCTCATGGTCTTTCGATCATAGAAATACCAAACTTGGTGGGGTGTTTGGTACCAGCTATCCTAGAAAACTTTGGTTTCCCTTATTCCCAAGTGTATGTCTCCCCGTGGACCCCAACTATTCTGTGACTTCTATATATATATGGGGTTAGGAATTGTACCATATATTTAATTTTTCGGGCCCTACTTTTGTATGGTTGTGCATTGTTATATAATATGCACGTAATTGAGTTGATTAGAATGATTCCATTATTGTTCCCTACATTTTATCATAAGGAAATAATTAATAATTGGAACTTTATTGTTTCATCCTATATCTATAAATAATATATACAAAAAATATCTTGATATATTAGATAAGTCTATCTCCCTCCTTTGTAATGGGAGCATTATACTTTATTTTATGTTCTTTATTCATATATTGTCCAATCATATTTTATGCGTATACAAATTTTCTACTGGATTAACTCCCATTTGTTCTTCTCTTGTGGGGAAATTCCCAATCCCTAAGGTAAAGATGACTTTGGAACAATAGCCAGGACGTGCGCATGTGTAGTTGATATTATTTCAGAATCATAATTAAAGTGGTTGGATTACCCTCTGCATCCATGATTAGTTATTATATCTTTTTCATCGTGTAATTACTCATGTGAGTACCAACCATGTTATTTTGTAAAATCATAAAAGTATGATTGTTTTCATTCACTGCCAAAGTTTTTGTGTTTAAAACATACTAATTTGATAAATTGGATTGTTAGCCTATGATGATACATTATATTGGGTATAGTTCCTTTTTTGGTTGAGAGAGTGAGTGGATCCCCTATCGGCTCCCACTCCTTAAATATTATCTATGTAGGTGTTGTTGGCCTATTCAATCAAACAATAAATATCTAAATGTGTTTATTTAAATCTATTTATTATTTCCACATTAGGTAAACATGTGTATAATGACATATTATACACTATACAACATCTATATTTATGTTAAGACATTTATCACCATATATTCATGTTGAAGGGGGATAAAAAATGATCATAGAGGAAAAGGAATAAGAAATTAAGTGTTAATCATTATATTTATCTTATTGTATGTTACAAAAAATATTTACATCGATAAAATTGGACTTATTTAATTTGGGACCTGAGCTGTCAAGTCTCGGTTTAGCTTGGCCCAAATAGAGCCTATATCAAAATCTGAATCTAAATTTTCAGTACGTCTATCTATGTTAGAATATGTATTGGTTACGTGTGTTAGTGCATGGGTAAACTACGTATAGACACCTTTCAATTTCTATCCCTAGGTAGAACTGAGTCAACACCAAAACTACCAAAATCTAGGTAATTATCATAGTTTTAAACCTAGAACTGTGTCCCATGTCAGAGTTCCCCAAAATTTTCTTAGACACAAAGCTTCAACTATCTAATTAATTAACAACATTTTAAATCATGACTGAGTTAGCCGAAGGACTTTTTAACGAAGTTGTAAACTTGGACCTATTTAGGATCCCAAATTTATAAAAGTATTTACAACTCAATTGGTTATACAATATGAACACAAAATTTAACTCAAAAAGTATATATTTTATTGTTTCATTCTTACACCATGTGTACTAGCCATCAACACTGTGAACCATAGTATAATATGTGTATAGATCCTCAAATATATGTTTATTGGTATTCAATGATGTACGTCAACCTACAATACTATTTTAATTGATCCTTGAGTAGTATGTGTGTTGACCCAAAACAATAGTCACAGTATATTTAAACAAATTGAATACTATTTGTTAATATTGTGCAACATCCTAAACACTATGTATATTCATCCTAAACATTGTGTATTGCACTTAAAAATTTGTGTGTTGGTCTATAATAGCATGTTGGAATGTATGCCCAGAGAGCCAGTCATACGATGATTGTAAGGGCATATCTTGTAAATGGTTTGATAATGATAAAGGCAGTTCCATCTATATGTTTGTTCAAATATGAGATGATGATATAACATGATACATGTCTATAGAATGATAATGGTGAATGGCATATGTCTTCAGGTTGAGGACCTAAACAATGACAATATATGTATGATAAGAGTATATGCATTCTTATTCATGTCCCTAGTCAGATATTATCGTGGAAGTTAATATACAACAATAATACATAAGACAAGAATGTGTGTCAGTTTATGACATAATCTCATTGTTCATGATATGTAATATCAAACCAAACACATAGGTACTTGTTAGAGAATAGTGTATCAAACAGACTCACTCTGAGAAGTCTTACATGGATAATAGTCATAATGACATCTCAATGCGATAGTGGTGATTATGATTCTTAAAGCTGAAGTCACTACACTCATCACATGTTGTTCAATGTATTTTAACATCATCCAACGTGAACTTGAATAAGGGTTTCCATAAAGGTGATGCTTATGTACATTGTGACACATGAGGATTGATTGTGAGTGACATAGATGGGATTTGTCCCTCCTATCAGAGTTATTATTTGGACCACTTCATAAGTGAAATTGAGAAAATGTATGGCCATACCCATCTGAGTCAATATATGATATTGAGCTCATATACATTTTGTACACTCTTCTTTGGTTTAAGGAACATTGATTGAATGATTCAGAGGATGATGTTTCCATGCCAAGAGTTCAATCTAGATATCTGAGACAAAGGAATTATACAATCAAAGTAACACTTAGCACAGATCTAGGTTGAAGTTCTTCTCAAACTTTCCAATTACTTAGGTAGAAATGATGTGTTTCTAGATACTAGTAATTGCTTATGATGTCATAAATTAGTTATAAAAATTCACTACCAATGTTACTTGGGATCTATTGGGTCACACACACAGGATGCACTTGGAATAGGAGTTTACTCATGAATAAGGTTTGACTTGATTACTAAAGTGTTTATGTAATCAATTTAAACAACATTGGCTAAAAAATGGTTGATTGGGATTGTGAGTTGACTAACTCAAGTGTCGAGTCAACCAACCCAAAATTTCATTCGCCTTACTAGACTATCAATAAGACTGGATCAAGGGTTGTTGTTGATGTCATGTTGTGCATTGATCGTTGCATTGAAAGAAATATGTTTGCAAATAGGAAAGCATTCCAATTGATAGATTCAAGTGTTGAGTCAGCCGACTGGGGTGCTAGTTGATCGACTTAAGTGTTGAGTCTACCTAGTCGTGATCCATAGCATCCAGAAATTTGTGAAAATTCATCCCTTTGACTCCCAATTGATCTTGAAACCTTGACTCTAACCTTGCTATAAATAGAGGGGTAGTCAAGGCTTTTAGAAGCCACAAATAACACTACCAAATGTTGTTCTATCACTATTATGGTAATGTGAGAGGATAAGCAAGTCTTACCTGTAAAAGGGAGAAACAACAAGGGAGAACAAGTTAGTGCTAGCTTGTTAACAATGAAGGGACAAAATCCTTCCTATTCGCTCTAGTAAAGCATGACAAGGAGTTCTCGATAGCCCGCTGATGCGTGTCTTTGCACACACAACACTCACTAGGAAAATCCTTGAGTTTGACATTATAACCATGTTTTCAACTTAATGTAAGCACCAAGTCAACTTAGTATAAAAAGGTATCGATCCTAAGAGATGAAAAAAGAGGATGGTTGAGATTCAAATTCAATCAAAAGAATAAGAAATAAAAGTCCAAATTGTGAGAGTCTGGTTAAAAACTAAGAACAGAAGTAAATTGTTGAAATAAATTTAACTAATCAAATATAGAAATAATTGGGGGTCCAAAGGATCACCATAAAAATCATGTTCTTATATTATCCGATACAACTTCATTTCTTAATGAACAAATCAAGATTATGTGGATTTGAGTCCCCTAGGATAAAAAACCACATAAAACTTAGACTTCTCTAAAACCTAAGGTCACAACTTTTGATGATCCTCATCCAACCATCCAATAAAATTCTTTCATGTGATCACATCAGGAGCATGTAAATCCCATTATGATGCTTGAACCTATATATCAGGTAATTGTGTCACCATAGATTATAACAAATAAGAATTCTAGACCAAAGGATTATAATCAAAATCAGTTGATCACGTCAAACTGTTATGCGCTCATAGTTGTGAAAGTATGAGATATCCACATCCCCAAAACAATACAATCCTGTTTAACTAGAAAATGAGTACACATTAGAAGATGGAAGATCAAAAATCTTACCAAGGATTTATGAGATTCATCCTAGTTTGGGTCTGGAATCTTGATATGCTCAGAAAAACATTTCCATTCTTCTGGTCAAAGCGAACATATTAGGAAATATCCATTCATTAACAAAATAGTGATAGTATGAATAATGTAGAAAACAGGCTATGGGGTTATTCCCCATACCCCAGAAGAAATTACTTGAACACAAGAACAAGATTTAAGGAAATCCTAATAGAAGAATTAGAAAAATCCATATAAGTGATGGAAAAATGTGATCGTTTGTGTTTGGACACCCCTCCCTTTACAGGAGGAGGATGAGGATTGAAACCCTAGAATATTCTCAGTGGTTGAAACTTTCTTGATCTAGTCAATGGAGAAAATGGTTGATTGTCTTTATTATCTTGACCATTCGACTTCTTTTTTCTATAGATTCCCATCATAGTAGCTTCGAGTGAAATTTTGGACTGGTTAGAAGCTCAAAATCTGCCTGCAAATGTGGTTTTCCTATATATAATTAAATTTCCTTTTCAACACATACTTTCTCATTAGATTCGTCCTTGGAATATGAAAGTTACAACAATTTTGGTGTGGGGTATATATTTAAACCAAGCACTGCGAGAAATTGCACAATTATATTCCAAGAGTATTTGATCTTTGGGGTGGTTGGTCCACTTTCCTACAAAATTGAAGTAAATATAATTAAAACTCAAATTAAGAGAGAAACTCAAAACTAAGACAATTAGTTCTAAAATTAGGAAAATAATCAACAAAACTGTGCAAAAAATATATCCAAAAGATGTAAATAAAATGGACAAATATACATATATCAACTACCCCAAACTTGAAAAATGCTCATCCTTCAGAAACATTGAATAAAAAATAGTGCCACATAATATTTTTTTCCTATCATTCTCACTCATATAACACTACTTGAGTCCTTCCACCTTATACGACCAAGCAACCTTGACTTCCTAGATTCACTAAAAACAATTTTTATATTCCTTACTTCAGACTATTTCATAAATTGATTCCATTTCAAAACCCACAATAAAATAGATTCCAAATTCCCTTATATATTGAGACTTCTGCATATTCTTACGAGTTATTGCACAAGAATATGGTTTATTTTGAATGGTTGGGGTTTATGTATATCCCCTAGGTGTAAAACGAAGTCAAGAGAGGTATGGAAGGAATAATATCTCTATTAAATGACTTGAGGCCTTTTATTTCTTTGTTTGCAGTTGCATTGACCACATATTTTAGTGTGATTTTTTTGGCATCTTTTCTTGATGGTACGCCCCTATTAAATTTACGAGGAGTATGGAAGAAGCAAAAGAAGGAGGAGAAGGGGGAAGGGTGCCACTGTGAACTTAGGGTTTGGGCACTTTGGTTTTTTAAAGATGGAGAGATAAGAAGGCCGTGGAAAAAGTGTAGAAAAAGGTTGTATTTTGTGCCACTCATTTTTCTAAGTTCAAGCACAATCGGAGAACATATGTTAGGTCAATTAATTTTGAGTTATGCAAATCAAGGGATTTTTCAAGTTAATCTATAACTCTAGATAAGGAATTATTATTTTTTAATTCTATTAGTCCTATAAGGCTTGCCATCTTTTACAAGGAATGGTGTTAATTAAGATTCTAGGTGACATGATAATTTTGATCAATGTCGGATAATTTATATTACAAAGAAGTTGAATCATTCAAGGGAGTATCTTGATAAATATGCATATCATCATGTCCAACTAGCTAAAGGCATGGAAAACTAGATAAGGCCCAAAACTAAAGAAAACAAATAAAAACAAGTAAAGAGAAATTATATAACATATAGGAAATTGTAAGAATTTTAAGATAAAGTGGGTGGAATGAGTATCTACCATCCACCTCCACCCTGGACTTAAAATTGTGCTTGTTCATAGAAAAACTTAAATGTAGGATGGAGAGAGGTGAAGGGAAAAGATCACCAGTGGGACCTAGTAGCTCGAAGAATGTCTAGCTAAATGGAATGTGTATGAGGGTTGGGACCTTGATCAGTGGAGCTTCAAAGTGTACTTGATGATTGGGTGGTTGTGGAAGCTCAATGGGGTTTTGTATTTATTTCACATCACACTCCCTCCAAAAGGATCCATAGATCTTCCTTCAGCAATGAAGGAAGTGTTGATGATGAATGTGGATTTAGGGAGATTGGAAGATGCCTGGCAGATAACACATGTAGTGTCATATGTGCAAGATCAGGCGGTGGATCTGGCTCTATTTTTCCCCTTTCATATTAATTTGCATATAGGAAATTTAGTGCTGATATGAAGGAAGAAAAGGATTTAAATTAGCATCATGAATATTTTTCTCACCTGAAAAATCATGCAATCAACATTGGGATAAGTAGGGTTCATTGTTGATATAGGATGTATATCAAGTTCCTCTATGCAAGAATTCCCAAAGTGTTCTGGAGGAATAAAAATGGGGATATATTTCTTACAAAAAAAATGGCGGCACTTCGACTTGTTCTAAGGGTGTTGTCTCCCCTTATAGACTAGCCTATGTGAAAAAGGAATTGGATGTGACAAAGTGTGAAGAATTATTTCATCATTTGGGTTTGGTGGATCATTATCCAGTTTAGACTCAACCAAAGTTGGATGTTCATTAATAGAGCCTAGATTAAGACCAACAATAGGAAGCATTTCAGGATCTATAGACAAACAAGGATGACTCTTTTGTTGTGATATTTTATACTCTAGTAATAGAGCCTCTAGAAGAAAAGTTGGGATACCAGTGTTTTCATCACCTAATATTTGGAGCTCCTTGGTTTGTGCTATTTCAATTGGATCTGACATAAATGACATAGGGATAAAATCATCATCCTCATCCTTGGGGTAAAACAACTCTGACTGCTCTAACTTCTCAGGGGGTCTCATTTATTGGATCTCTAGTAAAGTAGTTACCAGGGCATCCCTAAGTTCTATTATCTCTTATTGCTCTGATACTATTTTTATGGGGCTCTAATCTGCTCCTCTTGTTGAGGCATATATTGGTTTTCACAAATAGGTTTATACCCCTTGAAATTTGGTTGGTTATCCTCATCATACCCCCTGTAACATTATTAGTAATAGAATCCCTCATCTTGATATGTGTAGCATTGTTCCTCATAATAGTCTATATAAGATTGTGGATCGTAACTTACATTACATCCATATTTGTGGGAAGTCTCAACATTATAAGATGCCATTACAATATGAGGGAACACATTTGGGAAAATCTAGAATTTTTTATTGGGTTTCTAGACAAGTAGCTATCAAGGCTTTTCAGGTGTCTAGTGTTCCCTGTCATTCTGTTACTACCCTTTCTAGGCCCCTAATCTCTCTTCTTATTTAGGAGTATATTGTGTTTCACAAATAAGTTCATATTCACCAAGGTTTTTTTGGTCATATCCTCCATGATGATGTTGGTCGTAGCACCCTTCATCAGAATATGGATAAAGGTAGCATGGTTCCTTATAATAGCCCTTGGGAATTTGAGGGTTAAAATTACAAAGGTAGAATGCTTCCTTATGGATAAAGGTAGCTTGGTTATTCTCATCATACCCATCTGGATAGCAAGACTCAAGAGTATATAAGGTGCTACCATAATCCAGAGACACATTAGGACAATCTAGTGAAGTATGGTCATAGAAACCACCCATTTGACATTGTGAACTATTATATGTTGACCACTCCACTTAAAAAGATCCCTCCTTTTTTAAAAGGAGTAAATTGCAAACACGGGTGTAAGATAGATAGATCTAAATCAAAATAACTAAAAAAAGTTAAGGGGCTAGCAAAAAATTATAAAGGAATTATCATGATAAGCTAAGATAAAATTATAGAAATTAACTTAGAAAGCAGTACTACCGGAATGGAAACACAATAGAAAGAGGAGATACACTACCAGAATGGGACTCGGTAGGAAAATAAATTACAAAAATCTAAGGAAGGAAATTATGGAACAAAGCTAAAAGATACAGAATTAAACTAGAACAATAGTACTATCAGAATGGAAACTCGACAGAAGGAGGAGACACACTACTAGAATGGGACTCGGTAAGCAAATAAATTACAAAAATCTAAGAAAGGAAATTATGGAACAAAATTACAAAACAATTCTAAAACTTATATGAGTTAAGAAAATATGAACAAGATTATACAATATATATTAGCAATCAGGTTCGAAAAACAACACATGTTGTCCCCAACAACGACACCAAATTTGATGTGTGTCCTTGCACACACAACAAACCACTAGGAAACATCCTAGAGTTTAACCTATAACTAGGTTTCCAACTTGATGCAAGCACCAAGTCAACTTAGTATAGAAAGGTATCAATCCTAAAGGACTACAAAATAGGATGGTTGAGATTCAAGTCCGTGCACAAAAACAAGAAATAAAAGTCCAGATTGTGAGATTTTGGTTAAAAACTAAAAATAAAAGTAACTTTCTGAAATAAATTTAACTAATAAAAGATAGATGTTATTGGGGGTCCATAGGATCACCACATAAAATTAAATTCTTTACATTACCTAATCTGACTTCATTTGTTAATGTCTGAATTGTTGGTATAGATGCCCATAGAGCTATCCCGAGCGATTGCATGGAGTCGGATATTAATTAATCAATTAATATGATTATTCGGTTAATTAATTAATTCCATAATATTCTAATTAATCCACAAGCATTTTTATTAATGTAGCCTTTCTTTCTACCAATGGGTTTAGGAAACCCTGCTTCCTTTCGTCTCCTATTTAAATGGGCTTGATGGTCGATATCTATATAGGATATTGAGAGAGGCATTTCAGTTTATGCTCACATACGTAAACCCTAGCCTTCACCGTTCTAAGGAGAGAAAGGAGAGCACTGCGATGCTAGCACGACACCGCACAAAGTCTACTCTATCCTTCCAGCTTAGGAAGCACGACATGGAGTTCCAGTCCATTTGTGTGGACGAAGTAGAGACGCAGACGCTGAGACGCCTGTGTTTAGAGGACGTCAATGTGACAATGTGAGTTTTTCCTCTTTTCTATTATTTAATTTATATTTTAACATTTATAATGACCATTCATGATCTCATTTGACTCTTTGATCAATGTAGATACCCAAATAAAATTCTATTATTTTCTATGAATTTCATGCACTCTTGGGCACCTTAATTAGCTTAATACACCTCTTTGTTAAAATACTTGAGTTTGACTAGGTAACTTCATCTTTTTGTCTCCAAACTTGTAAAAAATATTCTACACTTCATGTTGTACCTATGGTCCAAATTTGAGACCATTTGGTCCTTCCTATGATTTTATACGAATTTCCTAAGATCTAGCCCTTTCCTAGTTCTTTTTGGCCCTTTTTATTTCTTTTCTCTTCTTTTTATTACTGGGATCGACCCATCTTGTACCTTGGGGCACTTCTGGGCTAGACTTGCCCCACTGATTGACCCAAAAACCCTTGGATCTCAATCCAATGGCGCCAGGGTCATCCCCTACCTCACGCCTGGTATAGCAAGTCCACGGTGGACCGACCACCCTGGCTCCTAACCCAACCGGCTAACACAACTAGTTTCACCCCAATGACATGACCAAAGGCTCCCTTACCCTTTATTGAAGCTTCCTCATGCTTCAATATTATGAAATCACCTCTTGCAGTCCAAGGAATTGAGCCACCTCCATAGGGTGTGTTGCCCCCTTCTTAGCCCTAACCCTAGCCCCAAACTCCTATTTAAAACCCCTACTGCCTTTGGCTCACCCCCACAGACACGAATGGTACCTCCTCTTCCCACACCATGGTCTCTCTCTCTCGTACCCTTTTTCTCCGGCTGCTGCACCTCTACGGAGCAAGCCTACTCGCGGGCAGGTTCTGCTGTTTGGGACGATCAACAATGACCCTCGGATCGGAGTCCACACTGATCCAAGTCGAGATCGACGGTCCTCGTGCCCCCTTTTGCTATTTCATCACTAGCACACTTGATCAGCAACGAACAACCTTGCAGCCGTTAGATCCAATCCGATCAAAATAGACCGAGTAATCCAACGACTGTCGATTTCCTCGACCTTTCTTTTTTAGGTATTTATTTCCCTCTCTGCCCAAAATTCCAGAAAAAGTGTCAAACTTGCAAAAATGATATCTTGAGATTCCTAGCTCCAAATATATCGAAATTATAGTCCATTTTCATTAGAAAAATTAGCCCGATATAATAAAAATGGTTTAAGGACCTGTTTCGTATCTATGTTCTCTATTTTGAGGAATGTACCTTTGAATAACCTTCTTGAGTATAAAATGGACAACTTTCTAAATTTCATGATCCTAATCTAGTTCCTGATCCATCATGCAATCTTACTCTGATGTTTAAGCACAAACCTATCATTATGATCTAGAAACTTGAATAAGGACTTAGATGTTGATGATATAACTAGGGTTATCTAATATGATTCCTAAAACACCAAGTCCATCATTCATTCTCGATATATGCTTGATGCTTGATTAAATGTTGAAATATTGATATAATGTTGATTATAAATGGATGATCTACTCTAGGGTTGTATAGGAATGCAAAACCCTAATCTTGCATACTCGATACATGGTTCTTGCATAATATGATCTTGACCCTCAAATCTATATCATGATTGATCTAGGATCTACTTGAGACCTTGACCTTTCACTCTTGAACCTTTACTCGATTAGCATCCAAAAAGGTACACTATTATACAACTCCTCCTTGATTGTAATGATGATACTTGTAGGTATCTCTTGACATATGCTTGGCTATTTATTTGGTTGAACTACTATTCCCTATGATTAGTCTTCTATTTTTCTTCTATACTATATTTTGAGAAACATGAAGCCCTAAATTGCAATACCCATTATGACTATCCGTATATTGATGTTGATAATGATGTTGGAAAAGTTGACAATGTTGATATTGAACATAAGCAAAACCCCCTTATTTGAAGGGTGCGGTTTTGTACTTTGACCTCCTATCTCCTCTGGTGAGAAGGAGCTTGGTGACCTCCCCATCGCGTTGGGGTAATAGAGTCACATAAACTAATATTAGCATGCTTCTCGATTACAACATAATGGGAAATTTGTAATAAAATTCTTGTTGAACAACATTTTGGTTTTTGGAAGATCGTTCGATATGCTTTTGAAAAATAAGTCTTGCAAAGCATACTAGTTTTCTTATAAATTGTTTTACCTATTTTTATATATCATACCGTGCAATTGCATTAACATTGTTTCTTGATTTTCTCGATTTTAGGTAATGCAAGGAACTGGAGGTTTACATTTATCTACTCATTTATCCACTACAATAAAGACTGCTACATCAAATATGGACTCTACATGGGAACTAAAAGTAAAAGGGATGTAGTTTTTGGCTAGTTTCTTATCTTTACTCTTTCCATGTTGCCTATGGGCCTTATGTACTAAACCTTTTAGTTCATTTTAATAAAGAAGAATGTTATTTCATTTTTTTCATATTATCTGTGTGTGATTTTCGGGCTACTCAGGGATGGGCGCTCTAATCCCTTTAACACTGCCCTTTTTGATAGTGGGATTGGGATTAGGGTAAGAACAGTTCCATGACAGTCAATGACCATTCATACACGCTACAAGAAGTGTACATCACCACATGAAAGGATTGCCACCGGATCTTCCTGCGATGCACTCAGCGAAAGGGAGAGAAGTATTGTCCATTTAGGCCAGCAGCGTTGCACACCATCAGGCAACGAAATATTATCAGACTTGCTTCGTGATAAGGTATATCCCATGAACACTCTTTCTAAATATGCTGTTGTCGACGAGATCCTATTTCAGGTTGTGTGGAAATTTATTTTTGTTGCTTTTATTGTGCCTGATTTCTCCACAAAACCCAACAGTGGTATCAGAGCAGCGTCGATCTATGATGTATTTGGATTCATTTTGATATGATCGAATCACTTTATACTATTTTCTATGTTGCATACAATGTGAATTAACACTATTAATGTGAAAATCTAAACCTAATTCCACATATGCCGTAGACTTCTGTTTTTGACATTTTGGATGGAGTCGACTATGGAAAATATTGATTTTACTAAGTGCACAAAAGTAAAATTCCGTAGACCTTTCAAGGGTGCTACACCTGTGTACCCCACATAATCTGCATGGCAGTCAAAAATTTATTTAATGGATAATGTCCCGCATTAAAAGGACTGCAATTTTAATATGTATATACATATATGTAGATATACCTATGATATTATACACGTCGCCTAAAAATCCTATTTTATGTGGTGAATGCATGCATGGTTATGACCTAGAATCCCTTTTTGTGAATGATGTGAATGAATGTGGTTTTGAATCTTGTGGATATGTTTGTTTGAGAATGATATGGATGTATAATGGTTGCATATGGATCCTTTGTAAAAAATATTTGGCTTGCATGATGAGCCTCTCCTCTTATTTTAAAGTGTAAATATTTCTTTCTCTTTATATTTGTACTCATATGATGTAATAATGATAGAATTAGTTTTAGTCTTTGTAAACTTGATGTAAGGAGGCCACTTGAAGATCCAACTCCAAGGAGCGTCCATGGAGAAGCACCATTAAGATCCAATTCCAAGAAGAAACCTGAAGATCCAACTCCAAGGAGCATCCATGAAGAAGCAACATGAAGATCCAATTCCAAGAAGCAACTTGAAGTTCCAACCTTACGGAGAATCCATGAAGTTGTTCATTGTAATGTTGATCTTTACATGATGATTCACATTTGTTGTTGAATGAGATGCATAAGACCTTAGGTATACTGTAATCCTTTGTTGCTCTAAAGGATTACAATAGTATGGCCATAACCGATGTATTTGTGTTTGTGATTGCATGTCTATCATTTGTGGTTGTCAATATAGTAGTATATGATACATACTATAAGTATGTGGTGTTTGGAAAAGTGTATGTATTAATAAAAACCATCAATTAATAATATTAAGTTTTAGTTGCCTTCCATAAATCAACACACATAAAAATCTTTATCGACTATGTGTGGGAACGCCTTCGCATGGTACACTGTCTATCTTGTGGAAGTGTGATGGTGGGTGTGTGGCTCTGCCTCCATAGGGTGCACACTCATCATGTTGGCTTATGGGTTGGACTTAACTAGGGAACCTTGATAGGATCAAGTACCTAGAGGCACACAAATGCATCATGGCAAGGAGTTGTGCATGATAATCTATCTAAGAGTTTCATATGATGCAATTGGCAAAAGTTACCCACCTTAGTATTTTGTCTTTGACGTTGGCGTTGTCTGGGAATTGATCCAATTATTTTGGATCTTGTCTCACTACAAGGTTGTACGCTGCAATCTTATGAGTTGATAGTGTGGGCTATCAATTTGAATAAAATAGTGGGAAAGGAATTAATTAAAGGAATAATTAATCCCATTTATCAAATCTTTACAAGTCAAAATGTTTTGGACTAAATGCAAACTTTTTCTTTTGTAGCAATCAAATGGAAAGCAATAATCACACTTTCTCATTGCGATCGGTCCTTGAGAAGGACAAACTTACCGAAACCAACTTTCAAAACTGGTTTAGGATGCTGAGAATTGTTCTCACACAGGAGCGTAAGCTCTATGTCCTTGAAACACCAGAGCCAGTAGGACTCACCTCAAATGCGCCCAAGGCTGAAAAGGATGCTTACAAGAAGCACCTTGATGATGTCATGGATGTGAAGTGTCTGATGTTGTGCTGAATGAACTATGAGTTGTAAGAGCAACATGAGAACATGAATGTCATGGATATGGTAACACATCTCAAGAACATGTATCAACATCAAGCAAGATAGGAGAGATATGATGTCTCGAAGGCTTTGTTCAGAAGCAAGATGAAAGAGGGAGACTCAATTGGCACCAATATACTCACTTTGGTTGGGTACGTGGAAAGCCTATCCAAGTTGGGATTTCCCCTAGGTCAAGAGTTGACCTCTGATGTGATTTTGCAATCATTTCCTGAATCATATAGTTATTTTGTCATGAACTAAAACATGAACAATCTTCACAAGCCATTGTTAGAATTGTTGGGCATGTTGAGGACAACTGAAGCATAGATGAAGAAAGACAAGATGAAGTCTGTGATGATGATCAGCAGGACAAAAGGAAAGTCTAAAGGAAAATGCAAGACTACGAAAGGTTCTAAATTCGGGCAGAAACCAAAGTCATCCGTGCTCAAAGCTAAAGGTGGGATCTCCAAAGAAGGCAGTTGTCACCATTGGCACCAGGCTGGACATTAGAAAAGAAACCATCCTCTCTACCTGGAGGAACTGAGGAAGAAGAAGTAGGGGAAAGAGATCTTCATTTTAGGTATATACATTATTGAGATAAACTTAAATACTTCTTCATCATGGGTACTGGATACCAGATGTGGATTTCACATATGTTCAAATATGCAAGATCTAATAAGAAGTAAGCCTTTATGAAAGGTCCAAGTCAACCTACGGGTCGCTAATGGAGCAAGAGTTACTGCCACTGTTGTTGGAGTTATTAGTTTATCTTTGCCTATGGGCCTTGTAATGGAATTAGAGAATAGTTATTATGTACCTGCCATTAATAGAAATATTATTTCTTTATCTTGTATGGACAAGAGTGGATTTGAATTTCACATTAAGAATGGAATGATTTCTATTTCTAAAGATGAGATCTTTTATGGAAATGCTCTTATGTCTTATGGTATCTACTTGTTAGAACTTGAGACTAGCATATATAATGTAAATACTAAAAGGCTAAAACTTGACAACTCAAACAAAACATACTTATGGCATTGTCGTCTTAGATGACCAAGACTCCTTTCACTTGACACAATGAGAGAGCTAGTGATCTGCTAGGGCTCATACATACTGATGTATGTGGATCTTTTAGATCATATGCTGGAGGAGGCTATCAATACTTCATTACCTTGATGACCTCAGTAGGCATGGTTACGTATATCTTATGAAACACAAGTCATAAACTCTTGAAATGTTCAAGACTTTCATGAATGAAGTATAGAAGCAACTTGGTAAGAGTATTAAAGCATTCCATTCAGATTGAGGTGACAAGTACTTAAGCGAAGAGTTTGAGGACCTTCTAGGAGACCGTGGTATTGTATCACAATGGACTCCACCTGGTACACCACAACATAATGGTGTGTCAAAAAGAAGGAATCATAGATTATTAGACATGGTACGGTCAATGATGAGTTCAGTCAAACTTGCAATATCATTCTGGGGATATGCTCTTAAAACCGCAACATTTACACTTAACCGTGTACCTTCCAAATCGATTTAAAAGACACCATATGAGATATGGAATGGGAATCATCCCAATTTGTCTATGTTATAGATTTAGGGATGTGAAGCTTATGTTAGAAAACAATTTCCTAAAAAGTTTGGACCCAAATCTGAAAAATGCTATTTTGTTGGATACCCCAAGGAAACTCAGGGATACTACTTCTACACACCAACTGACAACAAAGTGTTTGTTGTTAGGACTGCTGTATTTCTTGAAAAGGAATTTATTTCCAAAGGAACCAGTGGGAGGAATGTTGAGCTCGAAGAAGTTTGAGATCAACAAGAAAGTAGAGAATCTGAGGAGGTACATAAGGAACATGAAGACTCACACACTGTTGTGGAATATAAAGTTCCAAATGTTACACAGGAACCTCATAGGTCTAGTAGGACACGACTTGAGTCTGAGAGATTTTGATTTCTCGTGATTCAATATAGTGACCAATTGGGCATAGAAGATGAGCTAACTTCCTATCTAGAAGCTACTAAGGGACCAGAGTATGAGAAATGGCTTGAAGCTAGGAGATCTGAGATGGAATCCATGTACACCAATAAGGTATGGACCTTGGTGGATCCACCCGAAGGGGTAAAACCCATAGGGTGCAAATGGGTCTTCAAGAAGAAGACTAACATGGGTGAAAATGTTCAAACCTATATGTAACATCCCAGGATTTGAGGCCTCAGATAAAACTCTTAAAAGGAATGATTGGACTACCCATATCACCAAGGTGCACCTCCTTTTCTAAGAGCCCATCACTAAAGAACTCCATAGTTAAGCATGCTAGACTTGGAGTAGTACTAGGATGGGTGACCAGTCGGGAAGTTGACCCCGACTTGCACGTGTGTAAGGACAAAGCACGTAGTTAAGGCTAGTGGTGGTCTGTGGGGCTAGTCATCATTCCTAAAACCTTGCTAGAGCCTTGGGCAGTGGGCTCGATCTTTGAAAATGGTATCAGAGCCATAACCCCTCCAGTAGGTGGGGCCCACATGGACATGTCATACCAGTCTTGAGTCGTGCAGTCCAGGCATGTAGGAAAGGGCTGTCCATGGTTGATGTAGCCACCCTTGCGCTGGTATTCTGTGATCGGGAGCTGGGTTCCCATGGTCCATTGTGGGTCTGCACTGAAATGGGGTCAGATTATGAGGCCTAATAGTTCAAGAGTCTAAGTGGGGGAGATTGTAACATCCCACGATTTGAGGCCTCAGATAAAACACTCTTAAAAGGAATGATTGGACTACCCATATCACCAAGGTGCACCTCCTTTTCTAGGAGCCCATCACTAAAGAACTCCATAGTTAAGCATGCTTGACTTGGAGTAGTACTAGGATGGGTGACCAGTCGGGAAGTTGACCCTGGCTTGCACATGAGTGAGGACAAAGCACACAGTTAAGGCTAGTGGTGGTCAGTGGAGCCAATCGTCATTCCTAAAACCTTGCTAGAGCCTTGGGTAGTGGGCTCGATCGTTACACTATAAAGGTAGATTGATTGTGAAAGGATTCCGTCAAATTCAAGGTGTTGATTATGAGGAGACCTTCTCACCAATTGCCATGATTAAATACATTAGGATCATGCTTGCCATTGCAGCTTGTCATGACTATGAGATTTGGCAGATGAATGTTAAAACAACATTCCTTAATGGGAATTTACTCGAGGATGTGTACATGACACAACCTAAGGGTTTTATCGATCCGAAGGAAGCCAATAAAGTCTATAAGAAACAAAGGTCAATCTATGGATTGAAGTAAGCATCTCAGAGCCAGAATGTACATTTTGACGAAGTAGTCAAAAATTTTGGCTTTAGTCAAAATGAAGATGAACCTTGTGTTTACAAAAAGGTTTGGGAGCAGAGTCATATTTCTCATATTGTATGTGGATGACATACTATTGATGGGAAATGACATCCCTACTCTTCAGACAGTAAAAGCTTGGCTGGGGAAGACCTTCTCTATGAAGGATTTAGGTGAAGCATCCTATATAATAGGAATCAAGATCTATAGAGATAGATCTAGAAGGCTTCTAGGCCTAAGCCAGAGCACATATATTAATAAGGTGCTAAAGAGGTTTAGCATGGAGGGTTCTAAGAGAGGTAACTTGCCCATGCCCCATGGGGTTACGATCTCTAAATCCCAATGTCCTAGTTCATGTGATGAACGGGCACACATGATTAAGATTCCATATGCATCAACAATTGGATCTATCATGTACACGATGTTATGTAGTCGTCGTAATGTGTCGTATGCTTTAAGCAAGATGAGTTGGTATAAGTCAGATCCAGGTGAATGTCACTGGACAACTATAAAGAACATCCTAAAGTACTTGAGAAGGACTAAGGATGAATTCTTGGTATACGGTGGTGAGGAAGAGCTCATGGTAAAGGGTTACACCGATGCTAGGTTCCAAACCGACAAAGATGACTTTAGATCGCAATATGGATTTGTGTTTTTCCTGAATAATAGAGCTGTGAGCTAGAAGAGTTCCAAGCAAGAGACAGTTGCAGATTCTATAAGAGAGGTTGAATATATTGCCACATCTAATGCTATAAAGGAAGTCGTGTGGATCAAGAATTCATTTCTAAACTTGGAGTGGTTCCAAGAGCTAGTCATGCAATTGAGTTGTTTTGTGACAACAACAGAGCAATTGCACAGGAAAAAGGACCAAGATCACACCAACGTTCCAAACATATTCTATAGAGGTTCCATCTCATATGAGAGATCGTACAGTGAGGAGATGTGAAGATTTGCAGAGTACCTACATCAAGCAATGTGGCTGACCCACTCACAAAAGCACTTTCACAGCAGAAACATGACAAACATGTTCGATCACTTGGATTGAGATTCATGAGTGATTGGGTATAAGTGCACGTGGGAGTCTGTTGGTATGTATGACCATAGAGACTATCATTTGATGATTGTAATGGGATACTATGTAAATGATTTGTAATACTACATTGATCATATCAATAAAGGCAAGTTTCCAATCTATATGTTTGTGTTTTATATTGTCAGATGACCATAAAACTTATAGATGTCTACAAAATAATATACTCAATGACATATGTCTTCGGGTTAATGACCTGAACAATGAGATCATATGTATGCCATGAGTATGTATTCTTGTTTTGCCCTAATCAGTTGTTATTGTGGAAATATACATAGACATCAATAACACATAAGATTAGAATGTATGTTGGTTGATGGAAAAATCTCATTATCCATGATATATATCAAACCAAATACATAGATACTTGTTAGAGAAAAATGTATCGGATAGACCCAGCTTGAGAGTGACACATCAATACCATGATTGGTAGTTTGAGTCACATCTCACAATGATGGTGGCGATTGTAGTTCTTAGACTTGAAGTCACTAAAATTATCATATGTCATTCGGTGTACTTTGACATCATCCATCGTGGTCTTGAATAAGGATTGCCATAAAGATGGTGCTTGGGTGAACTACGACACATGGGGATGATTGTGAGTGATGCAGATGGAATTTGTCCTTCCTATAGGAGTTTGATATTCCGACCACTTGATTAGAGAGCCTGAGAAATTCATGACCATGCTGATGTGAGTCAGTATGTGATATTGAGCTTACATATATCTCAGACAGTCTGCTCTAGTTCAAGGAACATGGATTGAATGTTGAAAAGGATAATATTTCCATGACTCAAGTTCAATCTGGATATCAGCGAGAAAGGAATTATAAAATCATTATAACACCAATCATGAATGATAGGTTAAGTTGTTCTACAACATCTCCAATTACTTGGGTGGCAATGAAGTCTTGCTAGATACCAATAATTGCTTGTGAAATCATAATATGATTATTGATATCATGACCAACGTAATTTGGTGCCTACCGGGTCACACACATAGGATGTGTTGTAATAGGAGTATAATGGTGGATTTCATTGGAATTTTTCGAAATCACATTGATTACTAAAATCTTTATATATTAAAATGTTTATGTAATCTATTAGAATAATATTGGAATATATTAAAATGTTTGAGCCAATTAATTGGAGTGACTGACTCTTTCTGTGTCCGTGTAGGCCAACATCGTTGCACACCATCATGCAATGGGACATTACCAGACTTTCTCCTTGATAAGGCATATCCCACAAACACACTTTCTGAAAATGTTGTTGTTGACGAGATCCTAGTTCGGGTCGTGTAGAAATTTATTTTTGTTACTTCTGCCATGCATGATTTCTCCACAAACCCAATACTGGTATCAAAGCAGCGTCGATCTACGATGTATTAGGATTCATTTCAATATGATTGAATCAATGTATAATGTTTTCTATGTTGCATACAATGCAAATTAAAATTGTTCAAATCTAAACCTAATTCCACATATGTCGCATGCTTCTATTTTTGACATTTCGGATGGGATCAACTATGGAAATTATTGGGTTTCCAAAGTGCACGGAAGTAAAATTTGGTAGACCTTTCAGGGGCGCTACCCCTGTGTACCCCGTATAATTTGTGTGTTAGTCTAAAATTTATTTAATGGGGAATGTCCCTCATTAAAAGGACTGCATATTTAATATGTATATATGTATATGTATATATGTATATGTATATATGTATATGTAGATATACCTATGATATCATACACATCGCCTTAAAATTCTATTTTATTTGGTGAATGCATGCACGGTTATGGCCTAGAATCCCCTTTTCTGAATGTTGTGAATGAATGTAGTTGTGAATCTTTTGGATGTGTTTGTTTGAGAATGTTATGGATGTATAATGGTTGTATGTGGATTCTTTGTATAAAGTATTCGGATTGCATGTCAAGTCTCATCTCTTATTTCAAAGTGTAATTGATTCTTTCTCTTTATATTTGTACTCATATGATGTAATAGGGATAGGATATGTTTAGTATTTGTAAACTTGATGTAAGGAGGCCATTTGAAGATCCAACTGCATAGACCATCCATGGAGAAGCACCATGAAGATTCAATTCCAAGAAGCAACCTGAAGATCCAACTTCAAGGAGCGTCCATGGAGAAGCAACATGAAGATCCAATTCCAAGAAGCAACTTGAAGTTCCAACCTTATGGAGCATCCATGAAGTTGTTCATTGTAATGTTGATCCTTACAAGTTGATTCACATGTGTTGTTGAATGAGATGCATAAGACCTTATGTGGACCGTAATCCTTTGTTTCTCCAAAGGATTACAATAGTATGGCCGTAACCGATGTATTTGTGTTTGTGATTGCATGTCCATCGTTTATGGTTGTGAATATAGTAGTATATGATATGTACTATAAAATGTGGTGTTTGGATAAGTATATGTATTAATAAAACCCATCAATTAATAATATTAAGTTTTAGGTGTTTGGATAAGTATATGTATTAATAAAACCCCTCAATTAATAATATTAAGTTTTAGTTGCCTTCCATAAAGGAACACATAAGAAAAGCTTGATCGACTATGTGTGGACACGCCTCCACGTGGTACATTGTCTATCTCGTGGAAGTGCAATGGTGGGTGTGTGGATCTGCCTCCACAGGGTGCACACTCATCATGTTGGCTTAGGGGTTGGACTTAACTAGGGAACCTTAATAGGATCAAGTACCTAGAGGTACACAGTGTTGGGTTTTAGAAGAGACAGAGATGGCAGCAAAAACAAAATTTTTCCCCTCAAACCCAGTATAAAGAAATCACTTCAATGTCTATACATTAGGAATGATGGTTTGTAGAGACATACCTTGTCCCGAGGATTGCTCAGCGACGTTATCTCGCGGATTGTGCTATATTCACCTCTGGTCTTGGACGGTGTCTGTGCAACTCCTGGTCTCACTGGGACTACAGGATTGAAAGATGTCCTCTGAGCAGCAGAAGTCTCCCGCCTATGCAGTCGTCCACATAGACTGCCTGGCACTCCGATCGCCTTGCCCCACAAGGCACCAGAAGTAGTCATAACCTCCTATCGGTGTACTAGTCACCGACACACTCTCCTACAACCAGTCACATTTTTGCAGTTGTCTTTCTGTTGTTGTGCATCCCTTATCAGGTAGCACTTGCTCAGGATCTCTCAATTACCACAACCAGAGAGAACGACAACTTTGCAGAGCAACTGGTGTTCTGAGTTGTACTTTGAGAAGCCCCCAATACCCCTATATATATAGGAGGGTCATGGGACAGGGTTCTCTACCCCAAGCAATACGAGATTAAAGCAGGAGTAGAAGGGTTCGAGATTTTCCACAAAACAACCAATTGCGCCAGCTGAACCGATCGGTTGGGGCACCTGAGCCGATTGGTTCACATCTGAAATGATCGGTTCACTACCCTGGTCTGTTCCTGATTGACTTTTCCTCTTTTGTTTCGAATTGATCTAAATACCAATCCTTATTCCAATCAAATTGGACAAGTGAAATGAAGAGAAATTTTTTACCAACCTGACTTTCCCAACTCGCTCAGTTGGACCAGTTGAGCCGATCGGTTCAACCCTTGAACCGGTCGGTTCATCTTGTCCTGATTTGATCGGTTCATCACATGAGTCGATTGGTTGGGAGTGCAGACTGTGCAAAATTAGTCAATTGCAGTTTCAATCAATCTGATACTCTAATCAATCGGTCCAACACCTTGAACAATATGATATTGAGCTATAAATTGATTGAGTGTTTAATTGAACTACTAAACTCCTTTAGTAATCAATCTAAACATCCTTTGTGGATAAACTCCTCTTCCATGTTAAATCCTTTGTGTGTGACCCTGCAGGTCCATTTCACGTTGGTAGTGAAAGTCCATAACACTTATGACTTCACAAGCAAAGAGCGGTGCCTAGTCACACATCAATGCTACCCAAGTGAAATAGAAAGTTGGAGAACAAATTTCAATCCTACAATCCGTGAATGGTGTTACAGTGAATGTATAATTCCTTTGTCACTAATGTCATGAATGAACTCAAGGCATGGTACGGTCATCCTTTCAACGTTCATCCATTTCCTTGATCTCAGAGTAGACTGGGTGAGATGTGTGTGACATCAATATCACATATTGATTCACACATGCATGCGCATGCCTTTGTCAATCCTACTCATCAAGTGGCCATGGACATCAAACTCCCTTAGGAGGGACAAATCCCATATATATCACTCACCCCTCAAAAGCCCCATGTGTCAAAGTCACCCAATCATCACCTTTATAACAACCCATGTTCCAGGAGTGCGTTTGATGATGTCAAAGTGTACCCAATGACATGTGTTGAGTGTAGTGATTTCAGGTCGAAGAATTAGACTCACCACCATCACTGTGAGAGATGATTGTGACTACTAAATCATGGTTCCATGTGTAACTCTCACAGTGGGTCTGTCTGGTACTCTTGTTCTCTAACAAGTAACTATGTGCTTGGTTTGATATCACTATATCATGACTAATGAGATTCTGTCATCAACCAATACACAATCTAGTCTTTAGTGTTATTGATGTCTATGATTATTTCCATAATAACAATCGACTAGGGACAAAAAAAAGAATGCATACTCTTAACATATGTATGATATCATCATTTAGGTCTTGAACCTAAAAGCATAAGTCATCGAGTAAACAATTCTTTAGACATCTATCATGTTATACTATCATCTCAGAAACAGTTAAAACATATAGATCAGAAATTGCCTTTATAATTATTCAAATCATTTACAAAGTATCCCATTACAATCATCACATGACTTGCTCTATGGGCATACATACCAACAGAATCCCACTTGCACTTAGAGCCAGTCACTTAGGAACCTCAGTCCTTGTGACCAAGCATGACCGTCATGCTTCTGCTGAGAAAGGGCCTTCGTCAGTGGATCAGCTATGTTGTCTTCAGTTGGTACTTTGCAAATCTTCACATCCCCTCGCTATACGATCTCTCGTATGAGATGGAAGCGCCGCAGTATGTGCTTAGACCACTGATGTGATCTAGGATCCTTAGCTTGAGCAATAGCTCCATTATTGTCACAATAAATCTCAATTGCATCACATCTACTGGGAAATACACCAAGTTTAGTGATGAACTTCCTGATCCACACAGCTTCCTTTACTACATGTGAAGCAGCAATATACTCAGCCTCTGTAGTAGAATCAATAACTATTTCTTGCATGGAACTCTTCCAGCTCACAACTCCATTGTTTAGGCAAAATACAAATCCTGATTGTGATATGTAATCATCTTTGTTGGTTTCGAAGCTTGCATCAGTGTAACCTTTTACTACCAGTTTTTTCTCGCCGCCGTATATAAGGATCTGATCCTTAGTCCTTTGCAAGTACTTGAGGATGTTCTTTACGGCTGTCCAGTGAGCATCCCTGGGATCTGAATGGTACATGCTCATCATGCTGAGGGCATACGAGACATCTGGGCATGTACACAACATAGCGTACATGATGGATCTAACAGCTGATGCATATGGGATCCCATTCATACGCTCCCTCTCTTCACAAGATTGGGGACATTGAGCTCTAGAGATAGTGACTCCATGTAGCATGGGGATGTTGCCTCTCTTTGAGTTCTCCATGCTGAAGTTCAATGTACGTGCTTTGACTTAGTCCAAGAAGCCTTTTAGATCTATCTCTGTAGATCTTAATACCTAGAATGTAGGATGCTTCTCCTAATTCCTTCATTGAGAAAGTATTCCCAATCCAAGTCTTTACCTTCTCTAAGGCTGTGACATCATTTCCCATCAATAGTATGTCATCCACATACAATATGAGGAATGTGGTCATGCTCCCACTAACCTTCTTGTACACACAAGGTTCATCTTCATTTTGAATAAAGCCAAACACTTTGACTTCCTCATCAAATTGAAGATTCCAACTCTGAGATGCTTGCTTCAGTCCATAGATTGACTTTTGTAGCTTACAGACTTTATTGGCATTCTTTGGATCTATAAAACCTTCAGGTTGTATCATGTACACATCCTCATTTATATTCCCATTAAGGAATGTGGTTTTAACATCCATTTGCCAAATCTCATAGTCATAGTAAGCCGCAATAGCAAGCATGATCCTGATGGACTTAATCATGGCAACTGGAGACAAAGTTTCATCATAGTCAACACCTTGAAATTGTCAGAAACCCTTTGCAACCAATCTGCCTTTATAAGTTTTCACATTGCCATCCATGTCGGTCTTCTTCTTGAAGACCCATTTGCACCCTATGGGTTTTACCCCTTCAGGTGGTTCCACCAAAGTCCATACTTTGTTGGAGTACATGGATTCCATCTCAGAATTCATGGCCTCAAGCCATTTCTCAGATTCTGGTCCCTCCATAGCCTCTAGAGAGGTAGTTGGATCATCATCTATGATCAACTCACCACCTTCCTGAGTCACAAGGTATCCAAACCTCTCAGGTTCAAGGCATGTCCTACTAGATCTACGAGGTCCTTGTAGTACTTGAGGAGACTGATATTCCACAACACCTTGTGAATCTCTATGTTCCTCCTGTACATCTACTGGTTTAATGTTTTCTTGTTGGGCTTGAACCTCTTCAAGCTCTATTTTCCTCCCACTTATTTCTTTAGAAATAAATTCCTTTTCTAGGAACACAACATCCCTGGCAGCAAACACTTTTATGTCATTTGGGTGGTATAAGTAATATCCCTTGGTATCCTTAGGATATCCAACAAAATAACATTTATCAGATCTAGGGCCTAGCTTGTCAGGAAACATTTTCTTGACATATGTCTCACACCCCCAAATCCTCATAAAGGACATATTGGGACGCTTCCCAGTCCATATCCCATATGGCATCTTTTGAACCGATTTAGATGGTACTCGGTTAAGTGTAAACACGGCGGTTTCAAAAGAATGACCCCAGAAAGAAATTGGAAGATCAGCAAAACTCATCATTGATCACACCATATCAAGTAAGATGTGATTCCTTCTTTCAGACACACCATTATGTTGTGGTGTTCCAGGCGGAGTCCATTATTATACAATACCACAGGCTCACAGAAGGTCCTCAAACTCCTGGCTTAAGTATTCTCCACCTCGGTCAGATTGAAGTGCTTTAATACTTTTACCAATTTGGTTCTGTACTTCATTCATGAAATCCTTGAACCTTTCAAGGGTTTCTGACTTATGTTTCATCAGGTACACATAGCCATACCTACTTTCAAGGGTATGATTCCTTCTTTCAGACACACCATTATACAATACCACAGGCTAGTGATTCCTTCTTTTAGACACACCATACTTTCTGAAATGGGTGTGATTACTTCTTTTAGACACACCATTATGATGTGGTGTTCCAGGCGGAGTCCATTGTTATACAATACCACAGGCTCACAGATGGTCCTCAAACTCCTGGCTTAAGTATTCTCCACCTCGATTAGATTGAAGTACTTTAATACTTTTACCAATTTGGTTATGTACTTCATTCATGAAATCCTTGAACCTTTCAAATGTTTCTAACTTATGTTTCATCAGGTACACATAGTCATACCTACTGAAGTCATCAGTGAAGGTAATGAAGTACTGACACCCATTTCTAGCATTAGTTCTAAAGGGAACACATACATCAATATGTATGAGTCCTAATACATCACTAGCTCTCTCACCTTTACCTGAAAAAGAAGTCTTGGTCATCTTACCCAACAAACAAGATTCACATGTCTCTATTGATTCATAATCAAAAGAGTCTAGATAACCATCTTTATGGAGTCTAGAGATGTGCTTCTCATTTATGTTCCCTAGACGACAATGCCACAGATATGTTTTGTTTGATTTGTTGAGTTTTTGCCTTTTGGTGTTTACGTTGTATACTCTTGTCTCTAGATCTATCAAGTATAGACCATAAGACATTGGGGCACTTCCATAAAAGATCCCATCTTTTGAAATGGAACACTTTCCATTCTTAATAAGAAATTCAAAACCATCCTTGTCTAAACAAGAAATGGAAATGATATTCCTATTTATGGTAGGTACATAATAGCAGTTCTTCAACTCTATTATCAACCCACTAGGTAGAGTTAACTCACAGGTTCCTATGACACTGGCGGCAAACCTTGCCCCATTGGCAACACGTAGTTCAACCTCGCCTTTCCCCAAAGGCCTACTTCTCTTAAGATCCTTCACATTTGAACAAATGTGAGATCCACATCTGGTATCAAGTACCCATGATAAAGAAGTAGTAAAGTTAATCTCTATCATGTATACTCCAGAGGTAGAGATCTCTATCTCTTGCTTCTTCTTCCATCATTCCTTCCATCCTCTCCATGTTTTGAGTGCATTAAGCGTACATAGAGTGGATTCAAAGACTACCAGTATATTTGGATTGTGCAGAACACTTCTCACAATCCCTAACCAGTTATGGAATTTATTCTCAATTAATTTGCCCATTATAGAAGATTATTCTTTTGCCATTCTACAAGAGAAAATTGCATTTGTCAAAACTCCTTTTGATTTGATTTGAATGAAATTTGACGATAGTTAATTAGGCCTTTAATTAATTACCGCTCCCACTATTTTTGATTCAAATTGACATCCCTCACTATCAATTCGAAAGATTACAGTGTACAATCTTCTAGTGGGTCAAGATCCGTATTTCATCAAGTCATGAGTCAGCTTTGGCTGATCGCCCATAACCTGAGTATTTAGGTAGGCCATCATGCCAATTGCATCATATGCAACTCTTGATGAATGAACATGTGCAACACCTTGCCATGAACATTATGTGCCTCTGGGCTTAAACGCTCTAAGAATCACCAGTTAAGTCTATCCCAAAAGCCAACACAATAAATATGCACCCTGCTTTGGCAGAACCTACATGTTTACCCTTCACACTTCCACGAGATAGACGGCACACCACACTTTGGCATAACCTATGCTTTGTCAATCAAGTTTTTCATGTGTGTCGCTAATGGAAGGTGTGAAAGACTTAATATTTAGATGACAGATTTGGTTTTTATAGGTACATATACATATCCAATCACCACAATATGGTAAGTATCATATACATGCTATATCCCACAGAAAACATGCAAAATGATAAAAGCAATGATTATGGCCATCCTAATGTGATTCCTCGAGCCAAGAGGAATCACGATCATCTAGGTCCACATCACATGCAACCTATCCAAGATGAACTCTGTGCTTTGCCTTTTTGGGTTTGATCAACTCATCTCCATGATTGATCGGCTCGCCATCAGGTCGGTCGGTTGGGTGCCACCAGCCGATCGACTGGCACCTCCAGCTGATCGGTTCATTGGTCGGCATGCATCTCCTTAGGTCGCCACCCACTCATCTCACTCCTCGAACCGATCATCTAGAATGCCAACCAATCGGTTCATGCCTTGAACCGATCGTCCCAGTCATCATCAGGTTGTCCTTCATACTTTGACATAATAAGAAATAAAGGATCTATCCTATTTTACATTTGAAAAGGGAAAACCCCGAGTTACATTCAGAGGGAGCAAAGGTAGGAAAGAAATCTCAAGTTATCTTATGTTACATCAGGAATAGGATATAGGGAATCAGTGCACAAACTGAGATGCAAGCAACCACATTCAACCAAGTATACATAGGGTTTATTGGCCATAATCATGTTGTACATCCACCACTAAACTCATTTAAGGGTGACACATATCGAGTGCATTCATATTACATATCATATAGGATTTGTGGATTTAGGATTGGACATGCATAAAGCCAATTTTATTCGCATCGTATGAAATAAATAAAGGCAACAAACCAAAATCGATCACATTGATTATCCTAAAGTATAGAGCAGTTGACATGGCTCTGATACCACTATTGGGTTTTAGAAGAGACAGAGATGGCAACGGAAACAAAAATTTTCTCCTCAAACCCAGTATAAAGGAATCGCTTCAACGTCTATACAGTAGGAATGATGGTTTGTAGAGACATACCTTGTCACGAGGCTTGCTCGACGACATTACCTCGCGGCTTGTGCTGTATTCACCTCTGGTCTTGGACGGTGTCTGTGCATCTCCTGATCTCACCAGGACTGTCGGGATTGGCAGCTGTCCTCCGAGCGGCAGAAGTCTCCCGCCTCTACAGTCGTCCACACAATCTTCCTGAAACTCCGATCGCCTTGTCCCACAAGGCACCGGAAGGAGTCATACCCTCTTATCGGCGTACTAGTCACCTACACACTCTCCTACAACCAGTCACTTTTCTGCAGTTGTCTTTCCCTTGTTGTGCCTCCCTTATCGAGTAGCACTTGCTCAGGCTCTCTTAGTTACCACAACTAGAGAGAACGACAACTTTGTAGAGCAACTAATGTTCTGAGTTGTACTTTGAGAAGCCCCCAATACCCCTATATATAGGAGGGTCATGGGACATGGTTCTCTACCCCAGGCAATGCAGGATTAAAGCAGGAGTAGAAGGGTTCAAGATTTTCCACAAAATAACCAACTGCGCCAGCTGAACCGATCATTTCAAGCATGAACTGATCGGTTGGGGACCTGAATCGATCGGTTCACATCTAAACCGATCAGTTGGGGCACCTGAGCTGATCGGTTCACTTCTGAAATGATCGGTTCACTTCCCTGGTCGGTTCCCGATTGACTTTTCCTCTTTTGTTTCGAATTGATCTAAATACCAATCTTTGTTCTTATCAAATTGGACAAGTGAAACGAAGAGAAATTTCTTTCCAACCTGACTTTCCCAACTCGCTCGGTTGGACCAGTTGAGCTGATCGGTTCAACCCTTGAACTGGTCGGTTCAGCCTATCCTGAGCCGATCGGTTCATCACATGAGCCGATCGGTTAGGAGTGCAGATTGTGCAATATCAGTCAATTGCAGTTTCAATCAATCTGATACTCTAATCAATCGGTCCAACATCTTAAACACTATGATATTGAGCTATCAATTCATTGAGTGTTTAATTGAACTGCTAAACTCCTTTAGTAAACAATCTAAACATCGTTTGTGGATAAACTCCTCTTCTAGGTTAAATCCTTTGTGTGTGACCCTGCAGGTCCATTTCACATTGGTAGTGGAAGTCCATAACACTTATGACTTCACAAGTAAAGAGCGGTGCCTAGTCACACATCAGTTCTACCCAAGTGAAATAGAAAGTTGGAGAACAACTTTCAATCCTAAAATCCATGAATGGTGTTATAGTGAATGTATAATTCCTTTGTCACTAATGTCCTAAATGAACTCAAGGCATGGTACAGTCATCCTTTCAATGTTCATCCATTTGCTTGATCTTAGAGCAGACTGGGTGAGATGTGTGTCACATCAATATCACATTTTGATTCACACATGCATATGCATGCCTTTCTCAATCCTACTCATCAAGTGTCCATGGACATCAAACTCCCTTAGGAGGGACAAATCCCATATCTATCACTCACCCCGCAAAATCCCCATGTGTCAAAGTCACCCAATGATCACCTTTGTAACAACCCATGTTCCAGGAGTGCATTTGATGATGTTAAAGTGTACCCAATGACATGTGTTAAGTGTAGTGATTTCAGGTCAAAGAATCACACTCACCACCATCACTGTGAGAGCTGACTGTGACTACCAAATCATGGTTCCATGTGTCACTCTCACGGTGAGTCTGTCTGGTTCTCTTGTTCTCTAACAAGTACCTATGTGCTTGGTTTGATATCACTATATCATGACTAATGAGATTCTATCATCAACCAATACACAATCTAGTCTTTAGTGTTATTGATGTCTATGGTTATTTCCACAATAACAACCGACTAGGGACAAAAACAAGAATGTATACTCTTAACATCCGTATGATCTCATCATTTAGGTCCTGAACCTAAAAGCATACGTCATTGAGTAAACAATTCTTTAGACATCTATCATGTTACACTATCATCTAAGAAACAATTAACAAATATAGATCGGAAATTGCCTTTATTATTATTCAAATCATTTACAAAGTATCCCATTACAATCATCACATGACTTGCTCTATGGGCATACATACCAACAAACAGATGCATCATGGAAAGGAGTTGTTCATGCTCATCTATCCAAGAGTTTCATATGATGCAATTGGAAAAAGTTTCCTACCTTAGTATTTGGTCTTTTATGTCAGCGTTGGCTGGGCATTGATCCAATTATTTTAGATCTTGGCTTAGTAGAAGGTTGGACGCTACAATCATTCGAGTTGATAGTGAGGTCTATCAATGTGAATAAACTAGTGGGTGGGTAATTAATTAAAGGCCTAATCTCATTTAACAAATCTTTACAAGTCAAAATGTTTTGGACTAAATGCAAACTTTTCTTTTGTAGCAATCAAATGGCAAACAACTCTCACACTTTCTCATTGTGATTGGTCCTTCAGAAGTATGAACTTACCAGATGCAACTTTCAAAACTGGTTTAGGACGCTGAGAATTGTTATCACACAGGAGCATAAGCTCTATGTCCTTGAAACACCAGAGCAAGCAGAACCTGCCTCAAATGCGTCCAAGAATGAAAAGGATGCTTACAAGAAGAACCTTGATGATGTCACAGATGTCAAGTGCCTGATGTTGTGATCAATGAACTATGAGTTGCAAGAGCAGCATGAGAACGTTAATGTCATGGAGATGGTAACACATCTCAAGAACATGTATCAGCATCAAGCAATACAGGAGAGATATGATGTCTCCAAGGCTTTGTTTCGAAGCATGATGAAAGAGGGTGACTCAATTGGCACCCATATACTCACTTTGATTGGGTACGTGGAAAGCCTATCCAAGTTGGGACTTCTATTAGGTCAAGAGTTGGCCACTGCTGTGATTCTGCAATCATTTCCTAAATCATATAATCATTTTCTCATGAACTACAACATGAACAATCTTGACAAGCCATTGTCAGAATTGTGGGGCATGTTGAGGACAGCTGAAGCACAGATGAAGAAAGACAAGCCAAAGTCTATTATGATGATCATCAGGACAAAGGGAAAGTCAAAAAGGAAAATGCAAGGCTAAGAAAGGTTCAAAAACTGGGCATAAACCAAATTCATTCATGCTCAAAGCTAAAGGTGGGATCTCCAAAGAAGGCAGTTGTCACCATTGTCACCAGGCTAGACATTGGAAAAGAAACCATCCTCTCAACCTGGAGGAACTGAGGAAGAAGAAGCAGGGGATAGAGATCTCCACTTTTGGTATATATGTTATTGAGATAAACTTAAATACTTCTTCATCATGGGTACTGGATACTGGATGTGGTTCTCACATATGTTCAAATATGCAGATCAAATAATAAGTAAGCCTTTACAAAAGGGCCAAGTCGAGTTGTGGTTTCTAATGGAGCAAGAGTTTCTGCCACTATAGTTGGAGTTATTAGTTTATCTTTTCCTACAGGCCTTGTGATGGAATTAGAGAATTGCTATTATGTACCTGTCGTTAATAGTAATATTATTTTTGTATCTTGTATGGATAAGAGTGGATTTTAATTTCACATTAAGAATGGAATGATTTATATTTCTAAAGATGATATCTTTTATGGAAATGCCCCTATGTCTTATGGTATCTACTTGTTAGAACTTGAGACTAGAATATACAACATAAACACTAAAAGGCTAAAATTTGACAACTCAAACAAAACATACTTATGGCATTGTTGTCTTGGGAACATAAATAAGAAGAACATATCTAGACTCCATAAGGATGGATATCTAGAGTCTTTTGATTTTGAATCATTAGAGACGTGTGAGGCTTGTTTATTAGGCAAGATGACAAAGAATTCTTTCACTAGACACAGTGAGAGAGCAAGTGATATGTTAGGCCTCATAGATACTAATGTATGTGGACCTCTTAAATCAAATGCTAGAGGAGGTTATCAATACGTCATTACCTTGATGACCTAAGTAGGTATGGCTATGTATATCTTATGAAACACAAGTCAGAAACTCTTGAAATGTTCAAGACTTTCATGAATGAAGTAGAGAAGCAACTTGGTAAGAGTATTAAAGCACTCCATTCAGATTGAGGTGGCAAATACTTAAGCCAAGAGTTTGAGGACCTTCTGAGAGACTGTGGTACTGTATCACAATGGACTCCACCTGGTACACCACAACATAATGGTGTGTCAAAAAGAAGGAATCATACTTTATTAGACATGGTGCGATCAATGATGAGTTCAGACAAACTTTCAATATTGTTCTGGGGATATGCTCTTGAAACCATAGCGTTTACACTTGACAGTGTAACTTCCAAATCGATTCAAAAGACACCATATGAGATATGGAATTGGAATCATCCCAATTTGTCTATGTTAAAGATTTAGGTATGTGAAGCTTACATCTGGAAACAATTTCCCGAAAAGCTTGGACCCAGATCTGAAAAATGCTATTTTGTTGGATACCCTAAGGAAACTTGGGGATACTACTTCTACACACCAACTGACAACAAAGTGTTTGTTTCTAGGGTACTATATTTCTTGAAAAGGAATTTATTTCTAAAGGAATAAGTGGTAGGAATGTAGAGCTCAAAGAAGTTTGAGATCAACAAGAAAGTAGAGAACCCGAGGAGGTACATAAGGAACATGAAGACTCACAAACTGTTGTGGAATTTCATGTTCCAAATTTAACACAAGAACCTCATAGGTCTAGTAGGACACAACTTGAGCCTGAGAGATCTGGATTTCTTGTGACTCAAGATAGTGACGAATTGGGCATAGAAAATGAGCTAATTTCCTATCTAGAAGCTTATAAGGGACCAGAATCTGAGAAATGGTTCTAAGCTATGAGATCTGAGATGGATCCATGTACACAACAAGGTATGGACCTTGGTTGATCCACTAGAAGGGGTAAAACCCATAGGGTGCAAGTGGGCCTTCAAGAAGAAGACCGACATGGATGAAAGTGTTCAAACCTAAAAATGTAGATTGGTTGCGAAAGGATTCTATCAAATTCAAGGTGCCGATTATGATGAGACCTTGTCACCAGTTGCCATGGTTAAATCCATCAGGATCATGCTTGCCATTGTATCTTATCATGACTATGATGTTTGGTAGATGGATGTTAAAACAACATTCCTTAACGGGAATTTACTTGAGGATGTGTACATGAAACAACCTGAGGGTTTTATCAATCCGAAGGAATCCAATAAAGTCTATAAGCTACAAAGGTCAATCTATGGATTGAAGAAAGTGTCTCAGAGTTGGAATCTATGTTTTGACAAAGTTGTCAAAAAGTTTGTCTTTACTCAAAATGAAGATGAACCTTGTGTTTACAAAAATGTTAGTGGGAGCACAATAAAATTTCTCATATTGTATGTGGATGACATACTATTAATGGGAAATGACATCCCTACTCTTCTTATAGTAAAATCTTAGTTGGGGAAGACCTTCTTTATGAATGATCTTGCCGAAGCATCCTATATACTAGGAATCAAGATCTATAGAGATAGATCTAGGAGGCTTCTAGGCCTAAGCCAGAGCACATACATTGATAAGGTGCTAAAGAGGTTTAGCATGTAGGGTTCTAAGAGACGTAACTTGCCCATGTCCCATGGGGTTATGATCTCTAAATCCTAATGTCCTAGTTCATGTGATGAACGGGTGCGCATGAGTAAGATTCCATATGCATAAGCAATTGGATCTATCATGTACACGATGTTATGTACTCGTCCTGATGTGTCATATGCTTTGAGCATGATGAGCCGGTATCAGTCAGATCCAAGTGAATTTCACAGGACAACTATAAATAACATGCTAAAGTACTTGAGAAGGACTAAGGATCAATTCTTGGTATTCGTAGTAAAGGGTTACACGGATGCTAGGTTCCAAACTGACAAAGATGAGTTTAGAACACAATCTGGATTTGTGTTTTTCCTGAACAACAGAGTTGTGAGCTTGAAGAGTTCCAATCAAGAGATGGTTGTGGATTCTACAATAGAGGTTGAATATATTGTTGCATCTAATGCTACAAAGGAAGATGTGTGGATCAAAAAGTTCATTTATGAACTTGGAGTGGTTCCAAGAGCTAGTCATACAATTGAGTTTTTTTGTGACAACAGCAGAGCAATTGCCCAGGCTAAAGAACCAAGATCACACCAACGTTCCAAACATATTATACATAGGTTCCATCTCATACGAGAGATCATATAGTGAGGAGATGTGAAAATTTGCAGAGTACCTACATAAAGCAATTTGGTTGACCCACTCACAAAAGCACTTTCATAGTAGAAACATGACGGGCATGTTCGATCACATGGATTGAGATTCATGAGTGATTGGGTATAGGTGCACGTGGGAATTTGTTGGTATGTATGACCATAGAGACTATCATTTGATGGTTGTAATGGAATACTATGAAAATGATTTGTAATACTACATTGATCATATCAATAAAGGAAAGTTTCCAATCTATATGTTTGTGTTTTATATTTTTATATGACCACAAAACTTATAGATGTCTACAGAATAATATACTCAATGACATAGGTCTTCGGGTTAATGACCTGAACAGTGAGATCATATGTATGCTATGAGTATGTATTCTTGTTTTGTCCCTAATCAGTTGTTATTGTGGAAATATACATAAACATTAATAACATATAAGATTAGAATGTATGTTGGATGATGGAAGAATCTCATTATCAATGATATATATCAAACCAAATACATAGATACTTGTTAGAGAACAGTGAATCAGATAGACCCACCTTGAGAGTGACACAGCAATACAATGATTAGTAGTTAGAGTCACATCTCACAATGATGGTGGTGATTGTGGTTCTTAGACCTGAAGTCACTACACTAATCATATGTCATCTAGTGTACTTTTACATCATCCATCGTGGTCTTGAATAAGGATTGCCATAAAGATGGTTCTTGGGTGCACTGCGACACATGGGGATGATTGTGAGTGATGCAGATGGAATTTGTCCTTCCTACATGAGTTTGATATTCTGATCACTTGATTAGCGAGACTGAGAAATTCATGGCCATGCTGATGTGAGTCAATATGTGATATTGAGCTTACATATATCTCCAATAGTCTGTTCTAGTTCAAGGAACATGGATTGAACATTGAAGAGGATAATATTTCCATGACTCGAGTTCAATCCGGATATCAGTGAGAAAGGAACTATGCAATCATTGTAACACTAATCATGAATGATAGGTTAAGTTGTTCTACAACTTCTCCAATTACTTGGGTGGTAATTAAGTCTTGCTAGATACCAATCATTGCTTGTGAAATCATAATATGATTAAGGATATCACGACCAACGTAATTTGGTGCCTACCGAGTCACACGCATAGGATGTGTTGGAATAGGAGTATAATGGTGGATTTCATTGGAATTGTTCTGAATCACATTGATTATGAAAATGTTTATGTACTAAAATGTTTATGTGATCTATTAGAATAATATTGGAATATATTAAAATGTTTGAGCCAATTAATTGGAGTGACTGACTCTAAGTGCAAGTGGGAGTCTATTGGTACATATAACCATAGAGCCATCCCGAGCAATTGCATGGAGTCAGATATTAATTAATCAATTCATATGATTATTTGATTAATTAATTAATTCCATAATATTCTAATCAATCCATGAGTGTTTTAATTAACACAGTCTTTTTCTTTATCGTTGGGTTTAGGAAACCCTACTTCCTTTCATCTCGTATTTAAATAGGCTTGACGGTCGATATCTATATAAGATATTGAGAGAGGTTTCTCAATTTATGCTCAAGTACGTAAACCCTAGTTGTCACCATCCTTAGGAGAGAAAGGAGAGCATCGCGATGCTAGCATGTCACTGCACAAAGGCTACTCCTTCCTACTGGCTTAGGAAGCATGATGTGGAGTTCCAGTACATCTGCGTGGATGAAGTAGAGACGCAGAAGCTGAGACGCATGTGTTCAAAGGACGTCAACGACCATCCATACATGCTAGGAGTGGCGTACATCATTGCATGAAAGGAGAACCGCCGGATCTTCCCGTGAGACACTCAGTGAATAGGAGAGACATATTGTCCATGTAGACCAGCAGCGTTGCACACCATCGTGCAGCAGGACATCGCCGATCTTTCTCCTCGATAAGGTATATCCCACGAACACTCTTTCTAAAAACATTGTTGTTGACGAGATCCTATTTCGGGTTGTGTAGAAATTTATTTTTGTTGCTTCTGCCACACATGATTTCTCCACAAAACCCAATAGTGGTATCAGAGCAGCGTCGATCTATGGTGTATTTGGATTCATTTCAATATGATTGAATCGTTGTATACTATTTTCTATTTTGCATACGATGCAAATTAAAACTGTTCAAATCTAAACCTAATTCCACATATGCCGCAGGCTTTTATTTTTGACATTTTAGATGGGGTCGACTATGGAAATTATTGATTTTCCTAAGTGCACGGAAGTAAAATTCTATAGACCTTTTAGGGGCGCTGCTCCTGTGTATCCCATATAATTTGTGTGTTAGTCAAAAATTTATTTAATGGGGAATGTCCCACAATAAAAGGACTACAATTTTAATATGTTTATATGTATATGTAGATATACATATGCTATCATACACGTCGCCTTAAAATTCTATTTTATGTGGTGAATGCATGCACGATTATGGCCTGGAATCCCCTTTTGTGAATGTTGTGAATGAATGTGGTTGTTCTTGTGGATGTGTTTGTTTGAGAATGCTATGGATGTATAATGGTTGTATGTGGATCCTTTGTATAAAGCATTCGACTTGCATGCTGAGCCTCATCTCTTATTTCAAAGTGTAATTAATTATTTCTCTTTATATTTGTACGCATATGATGTAATAGAGATAGGATATGTTTAGTCTGTGTAAACTTGATGTAAGGAGGCCATTTGAAGATCCAACTACACAGAGCATCCATAGAGAAGCACCATGAAGATCTAAATCCAAGAAGCAACCTAAAGATCCAACTCCAAGGAGCGTCCATAGAGAAGCAACATGAAGATCCAATTTCAAGAAGCAACTTGAAGTTCCAACCTTACGGATAATCCATGAAGTTGTTCATTGTAATGTTGATCCTTACAAGTTTATTCACATGTGTTGTTGAATAAGATGCATAAGACCTTATGTGGACCGTAATCCTTTGTTGCTCCAAAGGATTACAATAGTATGGCCATAGCTGATGTATTTGTGTTTGTGATTGCATGTCCATCGTTTGTGGTTGTGAATATAGTAGTATATGATACGTACTATAAAATGTGGTGTTTGGATAAGTATATGTATTACTAAAACCCTTCAATTAATAATATTAAGTTTTAGGTGTTTGGATAAGTATATGTATTAATAAAACCCCTTAATTAATAATATTAGGTTTTAGTTGCCTTCCATAAAGCAACACACATGAAAAGCTTGATAGACTATGTGTGGGAACGCCTCCACGTGGTACACAGTCTATCTCGTGGAAGTGCAATGGTGGGTGTGTGTCTCTGACTCCACAGGGTGCACACTCATCATGTTGGCTTATGGATTGGACATAACTAGGGAACCTTAATAGGATCAAGTACCTAGAGGCACACAGATTCATCATGGCAAGGAGTTGTACATGCTCATCTATCCAAGAGTTGCATATGATGCAATTGGCAAAAGTTTCCTAACTAAGTATTTGGTCTTTGCCGCCGGCGTTAGCTGGGCATTGATCCAATTATTTTAGATCTTGGCTCACTAGAAGGTTGTACGCTGCAATCTTTTGAGTTGATAGTGAGGGATATCAATTTGAACAAACTAGTGGGAGGGTAATTAATTAAAGGCCTAATTAATCTCATTTGTCAAATCTTTACAAGTCAAAAATTTTTGGACTAAATGCAAACTTTTTCTTTTGTAGCAATCAAATGGAAAACAACACTCACACTTTCTCATTGTGATCGGTCCTTGAGAATGACAAACTTACCGGAACCAACTTTCAAAACTGGTTTAGGTTGCTGAGAATTGTTCTCACACAGGAGTGTAAGCTTCATGTCCTTGAAACACCAGAGCAAGCAGAACCCGCCTCAAATGTGCCCAAGGCTGAAAAGGATGCTTACAAGAAGCATCGTCATGATGTCGTGGATGTCAAGTGTCAGATGTTGTGCTCAATGAAGTATGAGTTGCAAGAGTAGCATGAGAATGTGAATGTCATGGAGATGGTAACACATCTCAAGAACATGTATCAGCATCAAGGAAGATAGGAGAGATATGATGTCTCCAAGGCTTTGTTCAGAAGCAAGATGAAAGAGGGAGACTCAGTTGGCACCCATATAATCACTTTGATTGGGTACGTAGAAAACCTATCCAAGTTGGGATTTCTACTAGGTCAAGAGTTGGCCACTGATGTGATTCTGCAATCATTTCCTAAATTATATAGTCATTTTGTCATGAACTACAACATGAACTATCTTGACAAGCCGTTGTCAAAACTGTTGGGCATGTTGAGGACAACTGAAGCACAAATGAAGAAAGACAATCCGAAGTCTATGATGATGATCATCAAGACAACGGGAAAGTCAAAAAGGAAAATGCAAGGCTAAGAAAGTTTCTAAAATTGGTTATAAGCCAAAGTCATCCGTGCTCAAAGCTAAAGGTGGGATCTCCAAAGAAGGCAGTTGTCACCATTGTCACCAGGCTGGACATTAGAAAAGAAACCATCCTCTCTACCTGGAGGAACTGAGGAAGAAGAAGCAGGGGATAGAGATCTCCACTTTTGGTATATATGTTATTGAGATAAACTTAAATACTTCTTTATCATGGGTACTGGATATCGGATGTAGATCTCACATATGTTCAAATATGCAGATTTGATAATAAGTAAGCCTTTACAAAAGGGCCAAGTTGAGTTGGGGGTTCTAATGGAGCAAGAATTGCTGCCACTACAGTTAGAGTTATTAGTTTATTTTTTCCTACAGGCCTTGTGATGGAATTAGAGAATTGCTATTATGTACCTACCATTAATAGTAATATTATTTCTGTATCTTGTATGGACAAGAGTGGATTTGAATTTCACATTAAGAATGGAATGATTTCTATTTCTAAAGATGAGATCTTTTATTGAAATGCCCCTATGTCTTATGGTATCTACTTGTTAGAACTTGAGACGAGAATATACAACGTAAATAATTAAATTCTAAAACTTAACAACTCAAACAAACCATACTTATGGAATTATCATCTTGGGAACATAAATGAGAAGCGCATATCTAGACTCCATAAGGATGGATATCTAGACTCTTTTGATTTTGAATCATTAGAGACATGTGAGGCTTGTTTATCAGGCAAGATGACCAATGATTCTTTCACTGGACACAGTGAGAAAGCCAGTGATATGCTAGGCCTCATAGATACTGATGTATGTGGACATTTTATATCAAATGCTAGAGGAGGCTATTAATACTTCATTACCTAGATGACCTAAGTATGTATGGCTATGTATATTTTATGAAACATAAGTCAAAAACTCTTGAAATGTTTAAGACTTTCATGAATGAAGTATAGAAGCAACTTGGTAAGAGTATTAAAGCACTCCGTTTAGATCGAGGTGGAAAATACTTAAGCCAAGAGTTTGAGGACCTTTTGAGAGACTGTGGTATTATATCACAATGGACTCCACCTGGTACACCACATCATAATGGTGTGTTAGAAAGAAGGAATCGTACATTATTAGACATGGTACAATCAATGATGAGTTCAGCCAAACTTCCAATATCGTTCTGGGGATATGCTCTTAAAACCGTAGTGTTTACACTTAACTGTGTACCTTCCAAATCAGTTCAAAAGACACCATATGAGATATGGAATGGGAATCATCCCAATTTGTCTATGTTAAAGATTTAGGGACGTGAAGCTTATGTTAGGAAACAATTTCCTAAAAAGGTTGGACCCAGATCTGAAAAAGTCTATTTTGTTGGATACCCTAAGGAAACTCGGGAATACTACTTCTACAAACCAACTGACAACAAAGTGTTTGTTGCTAGGGCTACTGTATTTCTCAAAAAGGAATTTATTTCTAAAGGAATAAGTGGGAGGAATGTAGAGCTTGAAGAAGATTGAGATCAACAAGAAAGAAAAGAACCTGAGGAGGTACATAAGGAACATGAAGACTCATAAACTGTTGTGGAATTTCATGTCCAAATGTAACATAGGAACTTTGTAGGTCTAGTAGGACACGACTTGAGCCGGAGAGATCTGGATTTCTCATGACTCAAGATAGTGACGAATTGGGCATACCAGATGAGCCTACTTCCTATCTAGAAGCTACTAAGGGACCAGAATCTAAGAAATGGCTCCAAGCTATGAGATCTGAGACGGAATCCTTGTACACAACAAGGTATGGACCTTGGTGGATCCACCCGAAGGGGTAAAACCCATAGGTTGCAAGTGGGCCTTCAAGAAGAAGACAGACATGGATGGAAATGTTCAAACCTAAAAAGGTAGATTGGTTGTGAAAGGATTCTGTCAAATTCAAGGTGTTGATTATGATTAGACCTTCTCACCAGTTGCCATGGTTAAATCCATCAGGATCATGCTTGCCATTGTAGCTTATCATGACTATGAGATTTGGTAGATGGATGTTAAAACAACATTCCTTAATGGGATTTACTCGAGGATGTGTACATGACACAACCTGAGGGTTTTATCAATCTGAAGGAATCCAATAAAGTCTATAAACTAGAAAGGTCAATCTATGGATTGAAGCAAGCGTCTCGGAGATGGAATCTACATTTTGATGAAGTAGTCAAAAAGTTTGGCTTTACTCAAAATGAAGATGAAGCTTGTGTTTACAAAAAGGTTAGTGGGAGCATAGTAAAATTTCTCATATTATATGTGGATGAAATACTATTAATGGGAAATGACATCCCTACTCTTCGGACAGTAAAATCTTGGCTGGGGAAGACCTTCTCTATGAAGGATCTAGGCGAAGCATTCTATATACTAGGAATCAAGATCTATAGAGATAGATCTTGAAGGCTTCTAGGCCTAAGACAGAGCACATACATTGATAAGATGCTAAAGAGGTTTAGCATGTAGGGTTCTAAGAGAGGTAACTTGCCCATGTCCCATGGGGTTATGATCTCTAAAGCCTAATGTCCTAGTTCATGTAATGAACGGGTGCAGATGAGTAAGATTCCATATGCATAAGCAATTGGATCTATTATGTATAGGATGTTATGTACTCGTCTTGATGTGTCATATGCTTTGAGCATGATGAGCTGGTATCAGTTAGATCTAAGTGAATTTCACTAGACAGCTGTAAATAACATCCTAAAGTACTTGAGAAGGACTAAGGATCAATTCTTGGTATACGGCAATGAGGAAGAGCTCGTAGTAAAGGGTTACACTGATGCTAGGTTCCAAACTGACAAAGATGAGTTTAGATCACAATCTTGATTTGTGTTTTGCCTGAACAATAGAGCTATGAGCTGGAAGAGTTCCAATCAAGAGATGGTTGCAAATTCTACAACAGAGGCAAAATATATTTCCGCATCTAATGCTACAAAGGAAGTTGTGTGGATCAATAAGTTCATTGCTGAACTTGGAATGGTTCCAAGAGCTAGTCATGCAATTGAGTTGTTTTACGACAACAACAGAGCAATTGCGTAGGCTAAAGAACCAAGATCACACCAACATTCCAAACATATTCTACAGAGGTTCCATCTCATACGAGAGATCATACCGTGAGGAGATGTGAAGATTTGCAGAGTACCTACATAAAGCAATGTGATTGACCCACTCACAAAAGCACTTTCACAACAGAAACATGACAGACATGTTCGATCGCTTGGATTGAGATTCATGAGTGATTGGGTATAAGTGTAAGTGGGAATCTTAATGGTATTTATGACCATAGAGACTATCATTTGATGATTGTAATGGGATACTATGCAAACGAATTGTAATACTACATTGATCATATCAATAAAGGAAATTTTCCAATCTATATGTTTGTGTTTTATATTGTGAGTTGACCACAAAACTTATAGATGTCTACGGAATAATATACTCAATGACATATGCCTTCGGGTTAATGACCTGAATAGTGAGATCATATGTATGATATGAGTATGTATTCTTGTTTTGTCCCTAATCGGTTGTTATTGTGGAAATATACATAGACATCAATAACACATAAGATTAGAATGTATGTTGGTTAATGGAAGAATCTCATTATCCATGATATATATCAAACCAAATACATAGATACGTGTTAGAGAACAGTGTATTGGATAGACCCACCTTGAAAGTGACACATCAATGCCATGATTGGTAGTTAGAGTCACATCTCACAATGATGGTGTGATTGTAGTTCTTAGACCTGATGTCACTACACTTATCATATGTCATTCGGTGTACTTTGACATCATCCATCGTGGTCTTGAATAAGGATTGCCATAAATATGGTGCTTGGGTGCACTACGACACATGGGGATGATTGTGAGTGATGCAGATGTAATTTGTCCTTCCTATAGGAGTTTGATATTCTGACCACTTGATTAGCGAGACTGAGAAATTCATGGCCATGTTGATGTGAGTCAGTATGTGATATTGAGCTTACATATATCTTAGACAGTCTGATCTAGTTAAAGGAGTATGGATTTAATGTTGAAGAGGATAATATTTCCATGACTCGAGTTCAATCTGGATATCAGCGAGAAAGGAACTATACAATCATTGTAACACCAATCATGAATGATAGGTTAATATGTTCTACAACTTGTCCAATTACTTGGGTGGCAATGAAGTCTTTCTAGATACCAATCATTGCTTGTGAAATCATAATATGATTATGGATATCACGACCAACGTAATTTGGTGCCTACCGGGTCACACACACATGATGTATTGGAATAGGAGTATAATGGTGGATTTCATTGGAATTGTTCCGAATCACACTGATTACTAAAATGTTTATGTAATCTATTAGAATAATATTGGAATATATTAAAATGTTTAATCCAATTAATTGGAGTGACTGACTCTAAGTGCAAGTGGGAGTCTATTGGTATATATGCCCATAGAGCCATCCTGAGTGATTGCATGGAGTTAGATATTAATTAATCAATTAATATGATTATTTGGTGAATTAATTAATTCCATAATATTATACTTAATCCATGGGTGTTTTAATTAACACAGTCTTTCTATTTATCATTGGGTTTAGGAAACCCTGCTTCCTTTTGTCTCCTATTTAAATGGGCTTGACGACCTATATCTATATAAGATATTGAGAGAGGCTTTTCAGTTTACGCTCACGTACGTAAACCCTAGTTGTCACCATCCTCATGAGAGAAAGGAGAGAACCACAATGCTAGCATGTCGCCACACAAAGGCTACCCCTTCCTACTGGCTTAGGAAGCGTGACGTGGAGTTCCTATCCATCCACATGGACAAAGTAGAGACGCCGACGCTGAGACGCCTGTGTTCGAAGGATGTCAACGACCATCCATACATGCTAGGATCGACGTATATCACCGCATGAAAGGAGCACCGCCGGATCTTCCCGCGATGCACTCAATGAATGGGAGAGAAGTATCGTCCGTGTAGGCCAGCAACATTGCACATCATCGTGCAGCAGGACATCGCTGAACTTTCTCCTCGATAAGGTATATCCCACGAACACTCTTTCTAAAAATGTTGTTGTCTATGAGATCCTATTTTGGGTTGTGCAGAAATTTATTTTTGCTGCTTCTACCACGCATGATTTCTCCACAAAACCCAATAGTGGTATCTGAGCAATGTCGATCTACAGCATATTTGGATTCATTTCAATATGATTGAATCGTTGTATACTGTTTTCTATGTTGCATACGATGCAAATTAAAATTGTTCAAATCTAAACCTAATTCCACATACGTCATAGGCTTCAATTTTGACGTTTCGGATGGGGTTGACTATGGAAATTATTGATTTTCCTAACTGCACGGAAGTAAAATTCCATAGACCTTTTAGGGGCACTGCCTCTGTGTACCCAGTATAATTTGTGTGTTAGTCTAAAATTTATTTAATGGGGAATGTCTCACATTAAAAGGACTGCATTTTTAATATGTATATATGTATATGTAGATATACCTATGATATCATACACATCGTCTTAAAATTCTATTTTATGTGGTGAATGCATGCATGATTATGGCCTAGAATCCCCTTTTGTGAATGTTGTGAATGAATGTTGTTGTGAATCTTGTGGATGTTTTTGTTTGAGAATGCTATGGATGTATAATGGTTGTATGTGGATCCTTAGTATAAAGTATTCGGCTTACATGCCGAGCCTCATCTCTTATTTCAAAGTGTAATTAATTCTTTCTCTTTATATTTGTACTCATATGATGTAATAGAGATATGATATGTTTAGTCTTTGTAAACTTGATGTAAGGAGGACATTTGAAGATCCAACTACACAAAGCATCCATGGAGAAGCACCATGAAGATCCTATTCCAAGAAGCAACTTGAAGATCCAACTCCAAGGAGCGTCCATGGAGAAGCAACATGAAGATCCAATTCCAAGAAGCAACTTGAAGTTCCAACCTTACGGAGCATCCATGAAGTTGTTCATTGTAATGTTGATCCTTACAAGTTGATTCACATGTGTTGTTGAATGAGATGTATAAGACCTTATGTGGACTTTAATCCTTTGTTGCTCCAAAGGATTACAATAGTATGGCCATAACCGATGTATTTGTGTTTGTGATTGCATGTCCATCGTCTGTGGTTGTGAATATAGTAGTATATGATACGTACTATAAAATGTGGTGTTTGGATAAGTATATGTATTAATAAAACCCCTCAATTAATAATATTAAGTTTTAGGTGTTTGGATAAGTATATGTATTAATAAAACCCCTCAATTAATCACGAGCCCCTCCTGTCGTGGGCGACAAGGTGAAAGGAAAGGAATCCCGAGCCCCTAGTGTCGTGGGCGACAAGGCAAAAGGCAAGGTGACGGCGGCGGCGGTACCTCCCGGTCGACCCCCTCCCTTGAGTCTGAGTCTGTGTATGCCATCGGAATGCAGCAAGAAAGGGGAAATCTCAGTCTCATCTCAAGCTCCGGTCAGTGCTACAGTTAATTCGCCGCAACAGTGGGATGCTTTCAAGCCATTATTAGCTGGGAATGCATCGAGATTACAACAAGTTGATATCTCCACGGTCAATGGTAAGCTGCTGTATCCTAGCAAGGAAGCGGAGGAAAATGCTGGTAAATGGAAGAAATGCCTTCTTGGTTATATCATCAATTTTTGGCCTGATGTCATCACTCTTGCGAACCATTTTAATACGATCTGGAGTAGTCGTGGCCATTTTGAGATGTTTGATAGAGGTAATGGATTTTTCTTGATAAGATTTGACAATGTGGAAGATCGGGAGAATGTTTTTAAAGGAGAATGGGCTATCCTCGGAAGACCAGTTGTCTTTAAGAAGTGGATTCCAGGAGAACAGCAGACTAGAACTGTTCTATCGGATGTGCCTATTTGGGTTGATATTCTGAACCTTCCAATGGAGCTGTGGGATACAAGAACTTTCAATAGGATCGGCTCTTTCCTAGGTCGTCCAGTGAAGATGGATGAAGACACGGTCAATCTGAAGCGATTAGATGCTGCAAGGATCCAAGTTATTGTTGCAGTAGATGCTAAGTTCCCGAGAAGCTTAACGCTAATCAGCGATTCTGGTTCTGAGCACACAATCTCTCTTGATTACGAATGGATACCATATAAATGTAGTAAATGCGGTTTCCTGGGGCATGGATAATGCAAGTCTGTTCGTAGTAGAAAAATACAGAAAGGCAAACCTTCAACTAAACCTAATAAAACGTGGAAGATTAAAAGTATTGATGCTGGTCAGGTATTTGACGTTATTCCTGATATTAATCTAGAAGGAAGTGGAGGTTATGTTATTGATGAAATCTCAGATGAAGAGGAAATTCAACGCAAGAAACTTATGATTGAACAGATGGATAATACTGTAGAGGATGAGGAAATTTCTAAAGCTGTTAATGAAGGAGTTAATTCTACTAGTATTGCTGTGGTAAACAGGGCATATTATGTTCCTTCAACCCCTACTGAAATTCATGTCTTCTCTAATGTCACCCCTGATAGTTCTAATATCGATAAAGCTCAGATTGGCCCAAATGATAGAAGGAGAAATATTTTCCCTCCTGAGCATCAGCCGAAACAAAGCACTGGCATCTATTATAGAATTACAGAGTCAATTCTCTCTCCTATTCTTGCACAGATCGAGGAACTTAATGTATCAACTGAAGAAGCTGAGGCTGTCAGCCCAACAGCCCAGGTGGATAAATGATCCCTCCTTTATCTATTTCTTCTTGGAATGTTTGAGGTATAAGCAATAAAATTCAGGACATTCAAGAAGAAATTAGGAAGGCTAGTGATAGTATAGTTATCTTGGTTGAAACTAAAGTTAGGCCTTGCAAAATTAAAGCTCTTATCAATAAGTATTTTCCTGGTTACAGTTGGCTTTCGAATCATGCTTCTCATGTCCTTGGTAGGATAGTTGTCCTCTGGAATCCAGCTGATTGTGATGTTTCTAGTATTGATGAGAATGATCAAGTTCTGCATATGAAAGTTATTTCTGACCAATCTTGGTTTTATCTTTCTGCTGTTTATGGTCATAATCCTGATAATCTCAGAGAGTCTTTGGTCCTCTATTTCGTCCTTTTGTTCCATTGTGTATAGTCCATGGCTCATCTTGGGGGATTTCAATTGTGTTCGGAAGAATGTGGAGAGGATCAGTAAGCAAATGCCCACTAGAAAATCCATGGATGATTTCAATGAATGCATCTTAAATTGTAATCTTTTTGAAATGAGCCTTCAAGGTTCTTTCTACACTTGGGATAATAGACAAGATGGTGATAGTTTTGTTATGTCGAAAATCGATAGAGTTTTCTATAATGATGCTTTTCTCAATACTATTGATGAGTTTTCGGGTGAAGTCATTTCCAACATTGTCAGTGACCACAGGAAAGTCCTTGTTAAGATTGGGAATCTGAGAAGAGTTAAATCGCCTTTCAGATTTATTAATGCTTGGGCTGATCACCAAGACTTTATGTCCATTGTGAAGAATTCGTGGGTTATGAATCTTCCTGGTTATGCCATGTTTAGGTTATACAGGAAGTTGGAGAAGCTTAAGAAAAACCTTATTAAATGGAATAAAGAGTGTTATGGGAACATCAATGATAATCTTAAGATTGCCAAATTCAAGGCTGTTAAAGCTCAAGAGCAAGCTGATCTGGACCCTTTTAATGAAGAACTTAGGATTATTGCTAAGAATTTGAGAAATGAAGTGAATCAATTTGCTGCTGCCCAAGAATCTCTTTATAAACAAAAGTCAAGGGTTAAATGGCTCAAAGAAGGTGATTCCAACACTGCTTACTTCTATGCCTCTATGAAGATTAGAAGACAATCTAATTCTATTAAAAGCCTTAATATTGATGGTAATTTTTCGTATGACAATGCTGCTATTAAGAAGTCTATTACTGATTTTTACTCCAAGCTCTTTAATAATGCTAATGCTTCTTGTGGAGTGTGTCAAGGAGAATGGCCTGGAAGCACTTTAACTCTTCAGCAGAAAAATTCTCTCATCTCAAATGTTACGAGGGCTGAAATTGAGAATGTCATTAAGGATTTAAAAGTTGATAAGGCCCCGGGGCCTGATGGTTTTAATGGGTTTTTCTACAAGAAATGTTGGGATATTATTGGAGATGATGTGTGTGAGGCTGTCTTTGAGTTTTTTAGAAATGGCAGATTGCTTCAAGAGGCCAATAGAACCTTTCTTACCCTTGTTCCTAAAGGTGTTGATTCCTCTTTGATTAAAAACTGGAGGCCTATTGCTTTATGTAATACTTTCTATAAAGTTATTTCTAAGATTCTTGCTAATAGGCTTCAAAGTGTGTTACCTTCTATTATTGATGACTCTCAGTGTGCCTTTATCAAAGATATAAGTATTAAGGAGGCTATTCTGCTCACTAATGAAATTTTGAGTGATTTCAAAAAACCCTATGCTTATCCTAGAATGTGCATTCAAGCTGATATTACGAAAGCTTATGATTCTGTTAAGTGGTCCTTCCTTTTTTCTATTATGCACAAAATGGGTTTCCCTGCTATATGGATAAACTGGATCAGAGAAATCTTTCACTCTTCCTCTTACCAGGTTCTTATTAATGGGGAGCCTTCCGATCCTTTTAAGCCCACTAATGGGGTGAGACAGGGTGACCCCATTGCCCCTTACTTGTTTGTCATTGGCATGCAGGGTATTTCTGAGCTGTTTAAAAGAATGGTTAGAAATGGTGGTCTTGAGCCCATTGTTATATCTGAGAAGGTGTATAGATCTCATCTTATTTTTGCGGATGATCTCATGATCTTTTCAAAAGCTAGCAGTGCTAATGCTATTGTTATTAAGAATATTCTTGATTCCTTTACTGATGCTTCTGGTCTTTGTGTTAATTATGAGAAGAGCTCTATTGTCTATAGTAGGAATGTTGTCAAGCATGCTATTTCTGAAATCACTAATATCAAAGAAGGTTGTTTTCCTTCCAAGTATCTTGGGCTGCCTTTGTTCTTTGGGAAATTATCTAAAAGATTTTGTGGGACTTTGGTTGATAAAGTCAAATCTAGATTGGATTCTTGGAAATCAAAATTGCTCTCTATTGCTGCCAGAAGGGAGCTGATCAAGTCCACCCTCTCCAATGTGCATCTATACTGGCTTTTTTCTTTTCCCATCCCAAGTTCCATTATTGATCAAATTGATAAGCTTTGCCGTGATTTTCTTTGGGGAGAAATAGAGTCTAAGAAGAATCTCCATCTTGTCAAGTGGGATGATGTTACTGAACCTAAAGAAGATGGTGGTTTGAATATTAAAAAGTCCAAGGATGTGGCTAAAGCATGCTTGTTAATGAATGCTTGAGATATAGCAAGTAAAAAAGACACCTTTTGGGTGAAGTGGATTTCAGAGAAATATTTAAAGAAGCAATCTTTCTGGATTGCTAAGGAGTCTCCCAACTATTCCTGGATGTTTAATAACATTATTCGTATTAAAGAGGACCTGCTTGGTTATATTAAATTTGAGGTGGGAGATGGCTCTTCTATTCATACTTGGCAGGATCCCTGGTGCAACAATACTTTCCTTGAAAACCTTGTGGGCAAAGAGTGTATTATTAGAGCTGGTATTCCTTGGGATTCAACTATGAATGCTATTATTGAGAATGGTGCTTGGAATATGCCTAGGGTTTTCAATTGTGGTCAAGCTGATATCCTTAAAGCTGTTAGCTCTTTTCAGATTCATAAGGGTCATAAAGATTCTATCCTGTTTGATGGGAAGAAGGATATTAAGCTCCATGATGTCTGGGAGGCTATTAGAATTAAAAAGCATAGTCTTACTAACTTTGGATGGATTTGGAAGATTAATACTCACAATCGTGCTAGGCTACATCTTTGGAAAGCAAGGCATAATAGGCTCCCCACTACTGACTATTCCAGGAGGAGAGGTCTATGTTTGGCTTCTATGTGTTATCTTTGTCAGAACAGTTATGAAGATACCAACCATATTTTGTTTGAGTGTAAATATGTTGATGATATCTGGGCCATGGCCAATATTCCTAAGATTAGTTCTTGGAGTCAGGCTGAAAATTTGAATGATTAGAGAGTTAAATGCATCATGAGATCATTTATTATCATTCTTGGGTTGAGAGAAATCAAAGAGTCCATGAGGATAAGTAAAGGGATCCAATTCAGTTATGGAAAGTTATTAATCTGGATATTCTTTGTTTCTTCTCTGAGAATTGAGTGTGGCCTCTCTTGGTTTGCCTTCCTTCTGGCGGTGTTGTCTTTGTGAAGTTCTTGTTGATGGATGTTTTTCTGAAGAGTGCAATGTTTGGCTCATATGGTTTTTAGTTCTTGGTGTTTAGAAGTTCTATGTCTACTATCTCTGCTTTGTTTCTTCTGGTGTGTTTGGGCCTTCTGCTGACCAGCTCAGTTTTGGGGTTTATTTTGCTTGATGATGATGGGGTGGTTGAGCCTGTTTGTTTTGGTTGTTTGTTTGCTTTGAGCCATGTCTTGACCTGTGGCTGAGCTTTTCTGCTTTCTCTTGGGTGGATGAGTTTATCCATTTTTGGAGTGGCAGAACTTTCCCAAGTCTGTTCTTTTTCCTCTTTTTTCTTGGGTGGTAAAGATTATCCGTAGTGGAGTGGCAGATCTTTCCCAAGTTGTTAGTTTCTTTTCCCCTTGAGTGGCTGAGGTTATCCTGGATGGAGTGGCAGACCTCACTCAAGATTGTCTTGGATTTTTTCTTCTTAGCCTGTTGTGCTATTCTTTGAGATCTGTTCTTAGGAGTGCCATGGTGGCTCATATGTTTCCCTTTTTCTTGGAGCTTAGATGTTTCTTGGGATATGCTGCTTTCTGTCTTTGCTTTGCTGACCAATGCTTTGGGTCTTCTTAGCTCGTTTCTGCTATGGGGCAGATGTGCCTGATCTCTGTTTGAGTGTTGTTGCTCTGAGCCTTTGGTTGCTCTGTGGTATGGCTGTTCTGTTATGGTCTGCAGACCTCTTTATCAACTTTCTGTTGTGGGCGTCAAGGTGGCTTCTTCTCTATTCTGTTGCGATGGTCATGGTGTGATAGGTGCAGGTTGACTGCAACCATGCTTAAGTAAGCTGAAGTGTTGTTGCGGTTCAATGATTCCCCCTCTCTTTTTCTTGGTTTTCCTGGAGAGTTGCTGCTGTTTTTGCTGTTGGTTTATGTTTTCTCTGTCTTTTGGTGGCCTTCTTCTACTGGAGTAGTTGTGTTTGTTGGCTCTGCTTTTGGTGTGGTGCTGGGTGCTGCTGTTATTTCTTCTGCAAGCACGATGTGATGCTGGTTTCTTGCTGTTCTCTTTGTTTTGGTGGTTGCAGCTGGTTTGGAGTTTTCTGTTCTGACTTGAGTGGGAGAATTCTCTCAAGCTGGGCTATTGTGCTTCCTGTTTTTGCTGGAGTGATGGTTCATCTTTTGATGCTCTATCCTTGTTGGTGAATGGTGGATATCTTTTTGAGCGCGATGCTTTGGATGCTCTATGCTCCTTATATTCTGACCTGCTGATCCTTCTGTCAGTTCTGGTTCCTGTTGTGCTTTTTCTGGTTGCTTATGTGAAGATGCTTTGAGGTTTAGCAGTTCAGATATTCGAGATCTATGCTATTTATCTATCTTTGCTCATGAAGGGTTCTGTTTTCTTGATCTCTGTATGATATTTTCTGGGCTCCTTTTTCTGTCTTCTCTAATGGATATCTGGTTTCTGGCCGTGCCATACTTATGCTGCTGGCTATCTGCTGCTGCTGCTGGATTCAGTATTGTGGTGATCCTTCCTGTATGATCCCTTGTGATCGGTGTAGTAACTCTTCTTGCTGGTTGCAGCTTGGTTTCTTTCGCCATGGATTGATCTTTCTGTCCTTTTTCTGTCATGGGCGTTAAGGCGTTGAGATGCTGATCTGATAGTTTTTTCTTTAGGCTCCTCTTCTTTGTGAGCTTTTTGTCTATCATCTCTTGATGTAAAGTTAGATAGATATTTTTTTTTCTTTTTGTGTTGGTTCTATTTTGGAATCAACAAAGTTTTGTACATAAACAAAAGGAAAAAATGAAAAAAAGCAACAGGAGTTTTGGCCGACCAAAAAAAAATATTAAGTTTTAGTTGCCTTCCATAAAGCAACACACATGAAAAGCTTGATCAACTATGTGTGGGCACGCCTCCACATGGTACAATATCTATCTCGTGGAAGTGCAATGGTGGGTGTGTGGCTCTACCTCCGTAGAGTGTGCACTCATCGTGTTGGCTTATGGGTTGGACTTAACTAGGGAACCTTAATAGGATCAAGTACCTAAAGGCACACAAATACATCATGACAAGGAGTTGTGCATGCTCATCTATCCAAGAGTTGCATATGATGTAATTGGCAAAAGTTTCCTACCTTAGTATTTGGTCTTTGATGCCGGCGTTGGCTGGGCATTGATCTAATTATTTTAGATCTTGGCTCACTAGAAGGTTGTACGCTGCAATCTTCCGAGTTGATAGTGAGAGCTATCAATTTGAATAAACTAGTGGGAGGGTAATTAATTAAAGGCCTAATTAATCTCATTTATCAAATCTTTACAAGTCAAAATGTTTTGGACTAAATGCAAACTTTTTCTTTTATATGTGCATACATACCAACACACAGATGCATCATGGCAAGGAGTTGTGCATGCTCATCTATCCAAGAGTTTCATATGATGCAATTGGAAAAGGTTTCCTACCTTAGTATTTGGTCTTTGACGTCGGCGTTGGCTGGGCATTGATCCAATTATTTTAGATCTTGGCTCACTAGAAGGTTGTACGCTACAATCTCTCGAGTTGATAGTGAGGGCTATCAATTTGAATAAACTAGTGGGTGGGTAATTAATTAAAAGCCTAATCTCATTTAACAAATCTTTACAAGTCAAAATGTTTTGGAATAAATGCAAACTTTTTCTTTTGTAGCAATCAAATGGGAAACAACTCTCACTCTTTCTCATTGTGATCGGTCCTTCAGAAGGACAAACTTACTGAACTTTCAAAACTAGTTTAGGACACTGAGAATTGTTCTCACACAGGAGTGTAAGCTCTATGTCCTTGAAACACCAGAGCAAGCAGAACCTGCCTCAAATGCGCCCAAGGCTAAAAAGGATGCTTACAAGAAGCACCTTGATGATGTCGTGAATGTCAAGTTCCTGATGTTATGATCAATGAACTATGAGTTGCAAGAGCAACATGAGAACATGAATGTCATAGAGATGGTAACACATCTCAAGAACATGTATCAACATCAAGCAAGACACGAGAGATATGATGTCTCCAAGGCTTTGTTCAGAAGCAAGATGAAAGAGGGAGACTCAGTTGGCACCCATATACTCACTTTCATTGGGTACGTGGAAAGCCTATCCCAGTTGGGATTTTCACTAGGTCAAGAGTTGGCCACTGATGTGATTCTCCAATCATTTCCAAAATCATATAGTCATTTTGTCATGAACTACAACATGAACAATCTTGACAAGCCATTGTCAGAATTGTTGGGCATGTTGAGGACAACTGTAGCACAGATGAAGAAAGACAAGCCCAAGTCTATGATGATGATCATCAGGACAAAGGGAAAGTCAAAAAGGCAAATGCAAAGCTAAGAAAGGTTCTAAAACTGAGCATAAGCCAAAGTCATCTGTGCTCAAATCTAAAGGTGGGATCTCCAAAGAAGGCAGTTGTCACCATTGTCACCAGGCTGGACATTGGAAAAGAAACTATCCTCTCTACCTGGAGGAACTGAGGAAGAAGAAGTAGGGGATAGAGATATCCACTTTTGGTATATATGTTATTGAGATAAACATAAATACTTCTTCATCATGGGTAGTGGATACCGGATGTGAATCTCACATATGTTCAAATATGCAGATATGATAATAAGTAAGCCTTTACAAAAGGGCCAAGTCGAGTTGTGGGTTCTAATGGAGCAAGAGTTGCTTCCACTACAGTTGGAGTTATTAGTTTATCTTTTCCTACAGGCCTTGTGATGGAATTAGAGAATTTCTATTATGTACCTGCCGTTAATAGTAATATTATTTATGTATCTTGTATGGACAAGTGTGGATTTCAATTTCACATTAAGAATGTAATGATTTCTATTTCTAAAGATGAGATATTTTATAGAAATGCCCCTATGTATTATGGTATCTACTTGTGAGAACTTGAGACTAGCATATACAATTTAAATACTAAAAGGATGAAACTTGAAAACTCAAATAAAACAGACTTATGACATTGTCGTCTTGGTCACATAAATGAGAAGCAAATATCTACACTTCATAAGGATGGATATCTAGACTCTTTTGATTTTGAATCATTAGAGACATGTGAGGCTTATTTATTAGGCAAGATGACCAAGAATTCTTTCACTGGACACAGTGAGAGAGCCAGTGATATGTTAGGCCTAATAGATACTGATGTATATGGACCTTTTAGATCAAATGCTAGAGGAGGCTATCAATACTTCATTACCTTGATGACCTAAGTAGGTATGGCTATGTATATCTTATGAAACACAAGTCAAAAACTCTTAAAATGTTCAACACTTTCATGAATGAAGTAGAGAAGCAACTTGGTAAGAGTATTAAAGCACTCCGTTTAGATCAAGGTGGCAAATACTTAAGCCAAGAGTTTGAGGACCTTCTGAGAGACTGTGGTATTGTATCACAATGGACTCCACCTGGTACACCACAGCATAATGGTGTGTTAGAAAGAAGGAATTGTACATTATTAGACATGGTACAATCAATGATGAGTTCAGCCAAACTTCCAATATCGTTCTGGGGATATACTCTTGAAGCTGTAGCGTTCACACTTAACCGTGTACCTTCCAAATCGGTTCAAAAGACACCATATGAGATATGGAATGGGAATAATCCCAATTTGTCTATGTTAAAGATTTAGGGATGTGAAGCTTATGTTAGGAAACAATTTCCTGAAAAGCTTGGACCCAGATCTGAAAAAGCCTATTTTGTGGATACCCTAAGGAAACTCGGGGATACTACTTCTACACACCAACTGACAACAAATTGTTTGTGGCTAGGGCTACTGTATTTCTCGAAAAGGAATTTATTTCTAAAGGAATAAATGGGAGGAATGTAGAGCTCGAAGAAGTTTGAGATCAACAAGAAAGCAGAGAACCTGAGGAGGTACATAAGGAACATGAAGACTCACAAACGGTTGTGGAACTTCATGTTCCAAATGCAACACATGAACCTTGTAGGTCTAGTAGGACACAACTTGAGCCTGAGAGATCTGGATTTCTTGTGAATCAAGATAGTGAAGAATTGGGCATAACAGATGAGCTAACTTCCTATCTAGAAGCTACTAAGGGACATAATTTGAGAAATGGCTCTAAGCTATGAGATCTGAGATGGAATCCATGTACACAACAAGGTATGGACCTTGGTGGATCCACTCAAAGGGGTAAAACCCATAGGGTGCAAGTGGGATTTCAAGAAGAAAACCTACATGGATGGAAATGTTCAAACCTAAAAAGGTAGATTGGTTGCGAAAGGATTATATCAAATTCAAGGTGTTGATTATGATGAGACCCATAATGTGTTACACTGATGCTAGGTTCCAAACTGACAAAGATGAGTTTAGATCGCAATCTGGATTTGTGTTTTGCCTGAACAATAGAGCTGTGAGCTAGAAGAGTTCCAATCAAGAGACGCTTGTGGATTCTACAACAGAGGCCGAATATATTGTCACATCTAATGCTAAAAAGGAAGACGTGTGGATCAAGAAGTTCATTTTTGAACTTGGAGTGGTTCTAAGAGCTAGTCATACAATTGAATTGTTTTGGGACAACAACAAAGGAATTGCGCAGGCTAAAGAAGAAAGATCACACCAACGTTCCAAACATATTCTACAGAGGTTCCATCTCATATGAGAGATCGTATAGTGAGGAGATGTGAAGATTTGCAGAGTACCTACATAAAGCAATGTGGCTGAACCGCTCACAAAAGCACTTTCACAACAGAAAAATGACGGACATGTTCGATCACTTGGATTGAGATTCATGATTGATTGGGTATAAGTGCAAGTGGGAATGTGTTGGTATGTATGACCATAGAGACTATCATTTGATGATTGTAATGGGATACTATGCAAAAGATTTGTAATACTACATTGATCATATCAATAAAGGCAAGTTTCTGATCTATATGTTTGTGCTTTATATTGTGAGATGACCACAAAACTTATAGATGTCTACAGAATAATATACTCAATGATATATGTCTTCGGGTTAATGGCCTAAATAGTGAGATCATATGTATGCTATGAGTATGTATTCTTGTTTTGTCCCTAATCAGTTGTTATTGTGGAAATATACATAAACATCAATAACACATTAGATTAAAATGTATGTTGGTTGATGGAAGAATCTCATTATCAATGATATATATCAAACCAAATACATAGATACTTGTTAGTGAACAGTGCATCATATAGACTCCCCTTGAGAGTGACACATCAATACCATGATTGTTAGTTAGAGTCACATCTCATGATGATGGTGGTGATTGTGGTTCTTAGACCTAAAGTCACTACACTTATCATATGTTGTTCGGTGTACTTTGACATCATCCATCGTGGTCTTGAACAAGGATTGACATAAAGATGGTGCTTGGGTGCACTGTGACACATGGGGATGATTTTGAGTGATGCAGATGGAATTTGTCCTTCCTGCATGAGTTTGATATTTCGGCTACTTGATTAGCAAGAATGAGAAATTCATGGCAATGCTGATATGAGTCAGTATGTGATATTGAGCTTACATATATCTTAGATAGTCTTCTCTAGTTTAAGGAACATGGATTGAACGTTGAAGTGGATAATATTTCCATGACTCGAGTTCAATTTAGATATCAGCAAGAAAGGAACTATACAATCATTGTAACACCAATCATGAATGATAGGTTAAGTTGTTCTACAACTTTTCCAATTGCTTGGGTGGCAATGACGTCTTTCTAGATACCAATCATTTCTTGTGAAATATAATATGATTATGGATATCACTGCCAATGTAATTTGGTGCCTATCGAGTCACACACATAGGATGTGTTGGAATAGGAGTATAATTGTGGATTTGATTGGAATTATTCCGAATCACATTTATTACTAAAATGTTTATGTAATCTATTAGAATAATATTGGAATATATTAAAATGTTTGAGCCAATTAATTGGAGTGACTGACTCTAAGTGCAAGTGGGAGTCTATTGGTATATATGCCCATAGAGCCATCCCAAGTGATTGCATGGAGTTGGATATTAACTAATCAATTAATATGATTATATGGTTAATTAATTAATTCCAAAATATTCTAATTAATCCACAAGTGTTTTATTTAATGTAGTCTTTCTATTTATCGATGGGTTTAGGAAACCCTGCTTCCTTTTGTCTCCTATTTAAAGGGGCTTGATGGCCGATATCCATATAAGATATTGAGAGAGGCTTTTTAGTTTACGCTCACGTATGTAAACCCTAGCCATCAACATCCTTAGGAGAGAAAGGAGAGCACCACGACACTATCACATCGCCACACAGAGGCTACTCCTTCCCTTCAGCTTAGGAAGCATGATGTGGAGTTCCAGTCCATCCGCATGGATGAAGTAGAGACGCAGACACTGAGACTCCTGCATTTGGAGGACGTCAACAACCATCCATATGTGCTACGAGCAGTGTACATCACCGCATGAAAGGAGCACCACCAGATCTTATCACGATGCACTCAGTGAATGGGAGAGAAGTACCAAATGTGTAGGCTAGTAGCATTGCACACCATCGTACAATGGGACATCACCGGACTTGCTCCAGAATAAGGTATATCCTGTGGACACTCTTTCTGAATACACTATTGTCGACAATATCCTATTTCGGGTTGCATGGAAATTTATTTTTGTTTCTTACACCGTGCATGATTTCTCCACAAAACCCAACATGAATCAAGACTATGTAGATTTGAGTCCCTTAGGATCAGAAATTGCACAAAAGCCAGACTTCTCTCAAACATGAGGTCATGTCATTTAAGGATCCTCATCCAATCATCCAACAAAGTTCTTTCACGTGATCACGTCAATAACATGTAAATCCCATTCTAATGTTTGAATCTATGGATCACGTGGTCACGTCACCATAGATTATAACGATATGAAAACTAGACGAAAGGTTCATAATTAAAATCCATTGATTGCGTCAGAAGAGTATGTGTTCATTATTGTGGAAGTCAGAGATATTGGCATCCTCACAACAATATAATCCTATTTAACTAGAAAATGAGTACATATCAGAACATAGAAGATCATAATATTTTTTTCAAGAATTTATGAAATTCATCCTAGTTGGGGCCCATGATCTCAATACCTTCACAAGAACATATCCATTATTCTAATCAAAGAGGAACCAAATTGGGAAATATCCTTTCATTAAAAAAATGGAGATAGTATAACTAACATAGAAAATGGGCTATGGGGTTATTCCTCATACCCCAGAAGAAAATTACTCGAACATAAGAACAAGATTACAAGAAATCCTACAAGAAGAAGTAGAAAAAGTCATATAAGAACTGATGGAGAAATGTGATCCTTTGTGCTTGGACACCCACTCCTTTTATAAGAAGGGAATGAGGGTTGATATCCAAGAATATGCTTAGTGGATAAACTTTCTAGATTTGGTTAATGGAAAACATTGTTGATTGTTTTTATTATCTTGACCGTTTGACTTGTTTTTGCTGCAGACTTCCATCGCAGTAGTTTAGAGCAAATGTTTGGGGTGGTTAAAAGTTCAAAATCGGTATTCAAATATCTTTTCTCTGTATATTATTAAATTTCCTTTTCAAAATAGAATTTCTCATTAAATTCCTCCTGAGGATGCAAATGTTATGGTGATTTTGATGTTGGGTATATATTTAAATGAGGAATTGCGGAAAATTATGCAATTATATCCCAAGATTATTTGATCTTTGGAGTGGTTGGGCCATTTATCGACAAAATCCAAGTAAATATAATTAAAACCTCAATTAAGATATTAAATCTAAACTAAGACAACTAATTCTAAAACTTGGAAAATAATCTTCAAAATAATCCTAAAATATGTCCAAAAGATGTAAATAAAATAGATAAATATGAAATATGCATATGTGTTGACTATGATAGAGGTGTGGAGGACGTCACCAACATGCCAGGAGGACTACATCAGCCATCTCCTGTGGTGTCACACCATGAGACTGCCTTGACTGTCATCACGATGCTGCCATATCTAGAGGCACTGTGTTGTGTGTATTGACATTGGACTTGCTCGAGGATCAAGTATACCTCAAAAACTCTCTTTTCTAAATACATCGTTGTTGATGCGATCTACTATTATGGGATTCATGCATAATTTTTTTTATTTTGGTTGCCTTATATGTTGTCTAATTTTCCTACATAGAATGTGTACCAACACCCAATATTATGTTTACATATTTGTCCCTAAATATTATGTGGATTAAATATAATACTTTTTCTTAAACCTATACATCCTCTCATTTTGTGTAATTTAGAGAAGATATTTCCTTTAGAAAAAATATGTGGACCAATTCCATTTAAATGGATGTACCCAATTGAAAGATATTATAGTGAAAACAACTAAATAATATATGTTCAATTCCCAAGAACACATTATCAAACTTGCTACTTTTTAGATAAATAGTTTCCTAACTCCATTGATGTGGAAATCAAAGCATGAGATGGTCACAAAGTGAGAAAACTCAAAAACAAAACACCAATTTATCCTAGTTAACATCATAAACTAAGAAGGCATGGAAAACAAAAAAACTACTAACATCATTCAAATATAAGATCACAAAAGAGCCTAGTATAGTCATCATCCAATGTATAATTGTTCATAGTTTGAAAAAAGTGCACGAAGTCACAACCTATCTACACAAAAGATGCTCATTTTAATGTATACATTATATGCATTGCTTACAGGGCATCTGAGTCATGAGTTGAGTTGTATATGAACCACAAAAAATATTGTGCCCAAACCAGAGTGTGCAAGTATGGCTCAAGGACAACACAAAAGCTAAAATCCCTCTTACAACTTACTGTTGATTGGTGAAAGGAGCTCCTTACAGCTAAACCCCTAGGTAGGAGTTGAAAAATTAAAAAGGGATGGAGAGCCACAAGAGTAAGAAAAAAATTTCATTTGTATGCCCATAGAGACACCATGTGATAATTTTAATAGGGATACATTTTACATGATTTGATTATCAATGAAGGTAATTCCACCTAAAGTTTGTTTTATCATTGATATAAATAATAAATGTGATAAAAGAGTGTTGTGACTCAATGACATATGTTTTGAGTTGAGGACCTAAACATGAGATCATATGTGTACTCAAGAATATTTGTTCTTGTTACGTTCCTAGTCGGTTGTTGTTGTAGACATTATACGACAACAATATAAGACTAGTGTGTAAGTTTAATGATGATTGTGTCTCTTTAGACATGATATTGTATTAGTTCAGATATATGGGTATTTGTTAGAAAACTATTTGTATTGGGAAATCCACTTAGAGAACAAAACAAATAAGACATTTCATGGATAGTGAGAGTCGTATCTCAATGTGATTGTGGTGATTTTGATCCTTAGACCTAAAGTCACTACAATAATCATTTGTTGTTCTTTGTACTTTAACACTACCCAAATCGACTCTGAATAAGGGGCCATACATGTCGTGATTGGGTACATTGTGACACTTCTGGATTATTGTGAGTGATGATGTGGGATTAGTCCCACTATTGGAGTTATATCATGACCTCTTGATAAGTGTGACTATAGAATGAATGGTCATGCTCGTGTGACTAAATATATGAATTTTAATATTTTGCACTGGTTCAAGAAACATAGATTGAATGTTAATAGGATGATGACTTCATGCCTACATTTCAATATAAATATCTATGACAAAGGGTTTATATATAGTCATGGTAACATTGGATACTTTATAGGTTAAAGTTGTTCTCCAACTTACTCCTATCACCTGTTAACATACTGAAACATGACATTCTAGCCTCAGTAAACTTAATCCCAACCATTGGATTGCTTTGGTCTTATTTCATGAATAAACATTGAATACCTTATATCCTTCTATACCAAAATAGAATTAATAAGTAATTGGTTGTAATGAAAAATGGATGAATGACTAGGGTAGTTTGAAACATCATTAAAATTTATATTAGGATTCCTATAATGTCAATGTTAGGCCTTTTTCATACTTGACCTTAACAGGATGCAAATAAGCACTAGATAGTTCTTGTATGCTAATATAAATGAATTATAAATAATTATAAACCTATCTCTTAGGATGTAAACAACTGATTCCCATAACCTTAAAAGTGAACTCATTAAGTGTGCAATACAATTTGTATGACAGTATAATAAAAGATAGGATGTTTCCTTTTATTTATCTAAGTGAGTGGATCCTCTCTCAGCTCCCACTCCTTGCATTCAAATAGTGAGTAGCTCCCATCTTGGGTTCCACTCCTTATAATATGGTATCATATTCAAACTAGTCACATTTTGACTATTTCAATTTATCTCCCCTAAGTTCCCTATAGGACCCTTTCCATATGTGGAAGCCCTAAAAATAAATGTTTATTCTAGAATTTACTCATGCTGACTTTATGGAAATGGAAAAAAGATATAAAAAATGATGAAGTACTCATAAGGATTCCGAATGAGTTAGCCCTAGTGTGATGGGACCCTATGTTCATATATATGTTGGTTTAGGATTAGGAATCTATGTATCCTTGTGTTGTTGCTAAATATGGATTTACGGTGAAACAAATTAATTAGGATCATAAAGTAGTGGGGTATGATGATTTGTTTTTGATAGGATTTATGACATGGGTCTCACATTGATTTTGGTACCATATTTTTTTATATCACAAAGTTATCTATCATCAAAAGTATTTCCATTATTATTAAATGTATAAGAAAATTTTGTGGATTTTATCAATATTTTTTCAAACTAAGTCACATGGAAGAGAAGTATGATGTTTGGTAGGGAAACCCCAGCTAAAGTTAGAATAGAAATCCTAAACACTATTTTTGACAATGTGTGATGACTAGGAAGATGTGGTTTGTACTTAAGGTTTAATGAAATTACCCTCTTGTCACTGCTTGGTTGTGAAGGGTTGTGTCCAATGACTTAGTGTGAACTCTACAGTTGTTATGAACCATGGAGACTTAGGACTAGTTACTCTGCCTGACCTAATATGTTGTGAACACACCTAGTAATAATAACTAAATGAGGTAGATATATAACCCAGATACATTTAGAGTTCTTTAGTATGACTGATTAGATTAGCCCTTTAAATGGGTGAAGAGTATATGGTTGACAATGTAAGTATGGTTATAGTTTGAGGATAAAGTCCTCTTTAAGGTTAGAATGTTGTAACATACTGAAACTTGACCTCCTAGACTTGGAAATCCTGATCCTAAGGATCGGATGCCTTTAGTATTAGTTTAGGAATAAATCCCCAAACATGGAATAATTTATATCCTTCTCAATCTAAATATATAGGATGTATAGTAAATGGTTGTTATGAAATATTGTTAATTGATTAGGTTAGTTTCAAACATGCTTAAATTATATATCAAGAATCATATAATGTGAATGTTAAGTCTTCTTAAATGTAATAAAATATAAATAACCATGTGGTAGTGCTTAGATGGATATTATTCGCGAGTAATAAATAACTGAACATTTTTAATGAAATTTCATATCTCTTATGATGTAGACAACTAATATCCATAAGCTTACAAATGAACAATTTAGGGTGTAATATAATTTAGAAATGCATATAATAATATATGTGGTGTTTTGTTTTATTTGGTTGAGTAAGTAAGTGGCTTTCCTCTTAAGTCCCACTCCTTATGACTTGGGTATAAATGAAAATTATATAGATACCAATCTTTACTTATAATTTTTGAAAATCATTCCCAAATTAAAAAGAACCTAAAGGGTCAAACACATAAGGATGCATAAGGGAATCGAAGGTTGCTTTCAAACATATGATTAAAATGGTTCTAAATACTGCACATACAGATTTCCTATCCAATTAGTCAGCTGGATGGTTTGGATCAATTGATTTAGTGATCACCAATATGAGAAACTAGCCAATCTGTCGAATGGACAACCCAACCCGTCGATGGGTTAAAGTCAGGAAACAACAAGGACTATGGGTCTATTTTTATTTGAACCATAATGGTCAACAAAAATCAGACATGTAATAACAACCTGGTCGATTGGGCATTCCAAGCGATTGATGGGATGACCACACTAGTCTCGATTAATCGACTGGATAAATGAATGGGGTGATTGGAATTCTTGGCAGCATTTCAAGTTTGATTCTAGTTTGAGTTGCGATCAGAATTGGTAGTGGATTGTTTGGAAATTCAAGCCCATGAGTCTCCAACATAAAGGGGTGTACATCCAAGGGTGGACACTTACATTGTGCGATATAGTTTTACAAGATTTTTTCCTATTTAAGGGAGAAAAACTCACCACAAGTACAACATCCCACAACATGTGAAGGAGAGAAAGCGACAATATCACTTCGGAATCTCAAAGTTCCACTTCTTCTTGGAAATCAAGGTTGTACACCAAGAGTTTATACATCTACATGGACAACCTTGAGGTCAAGGGACTAGGGTGGATGCTTGAGGACAAGTGAATTCTCCAAGGAAGGGACAAGGCATTGCTACAATAACAAGGCGACAAAAACAACAACAACTTTAGATCCAGATTCAGAAGTGCATGTTCTACACCAACATAACACATTCCTATTTTTTGGATAACTAGCATTCGACAAGGTAGGTTTGATATTCTTTTTATGTGTTTAGTATATTAAAATAGATGGCTATGACAAATTTTTTAGATAAGAGTTTGTTGGGAAAAATATTGTATATGTTTATGCCCCTTTCCCCAAAATGCTATAGTGGTTATGAGAGAAATTATCATATGATTTTTACTTTAGTTTGGGTTTTAAAATTAAAATGATTTTTTGGACATATATTATCAAATTTCCATGTTACTCACCAACTACCATATATGACATGATATATCTATATTACATAAAATAATGTGATACGTTTGAAATCATTTTGTATGGTGGGTGTGGATGTGGAAACTAGGTCAATGTTGACAATCCTTGTGATCTAAAACAAGTAATTCATGTTATTTAATTGTGATCAAAATATATAATATGTATATGGATTGCATTTCATGTCTCTCTCTATGTTCTTCATGTAAAATCTAATACTTACAATTAGAATAGGATGATGTATTGACATCACTAGTAGACTATGATGGAGAAGAGGAGATGATCATAATCCCATGCTAACAAGGAAGGTCCTTGCAATTTTCATGATGAAAAGTGACAACTCCATTTACAAAAAAATAATTACCCAAATAGGGAATCCAATTAGGAGACTAGATTGCCAAATGGCCGATTGGAAACCCTCTAAAGGCATAATTAGGATTAGACTAGATGTGTATATCTAGGTTATTTTTCTACAATTTGTTTTTCCTCTAGATGTTATATTAGCTGTCGTATATTGTTCTATTTCTTGTGCTTATTGTTGTATTATATGATACATAAAATATCATATATGTGGTGGTAATTAAATACATATTATTACTATATAAAATCCCTCAATGTAGTATCAAACTATAAGATGCCTTCCATTGCACAATACATCGAAAAATCTTGACTATGTGTGGGCATGCCCAAGCATGGTGTACCTATATCTTGGGGAAGTGTGATAGTAAGTATGTGGGTTTGCCAAAGTAGGGTGCATTTCTTATTATAGTCTTTCTGTTGGAGTTGACTAGGTTATCTTTATACAATTAAGCACCTAGAGGCATAAAAGTTGACTCAAAAATTAATGTATATGGATCATTGCTCACTAGAAAATTTTTCATTGTGATCTTGTAAATTAATAGTGAGGGTTGATAATTTGATCAAATATGTGGGTGAGATATTAATTAAATTCCATATTAATATCATCAAATAAAATTAATTTTCAAATCAAATGGTTGGCTAATGCAAATATTTTGTGGATATAAAGTCAACCACACATAAAAACTTTTCCATATGATCATTCCTTGAGAAATAAATGTTGAATGGGATTATTTCCTTAAATATTTCAAGATATATCAATTTGTTTTTCATAAGATATAGATATCCATATATACTAAACACATCCACTAATTTGATGAAATACTAATATCCATCTCTAGAACTTGCGCTAAAAGGCCCACACACATTAATATGTATGATTCCTAATAAGTCACTTTCCTTCTCATAGTCACTAGTGAAGATTAGTTTTGTCATCTTACCTAATAAGCAAGATTTACATGTCTCTATCAAATTGAAATAAAATCAGTCCAAGAAACAATTTTATGGAGTTTAGAGTTGCATTTATTATTTATATGCCCTAGATAATAGTACCATAGATAGTTTTTATTCGATTTATCGAGTTTTACTTCTTGGTTTTTATGTTATGTATATTTGTATCAAGATCCTATAAATAAAGACCTTAAGACATTAAGGCAATGTCATAGAATATATCATCCCCTTGAGATAAAAAAATGGTCGTTCTTTATAAAAAAAATCCAAAGTTTTATTCTTGAAATAATATGCATAATTAATGTTTCTATTTATGGAACTTACATAATAGATGTTCTCTAACTCTATTACAAGCCCATTAGTTAGAGATAAACCATAGGTTCCTACAACTATGGCAAGAACTCTTGCTACATTGGGTACTTGTAGATCCACCTCTTCTACAAATAACCTCACGTTTAGGAGTATTACAGGAAGGGATCAGTCATAGGCAAATGTGATCACTCATACACTAGAAAGCTTTGAAGTGGAGGGAACATATGAGGACCCTATCCTCATATGAGTGGATGCAGTAGTAAAGGGTGGCGAGTCAGTTATTTCTACTATAATACATTGAAGGGATGCCACATGGTTAGGTGGGGCAAAAAATGCATCCAAACCTCCAAAGTAAATGAAGCTAAAATTCGAGCAATTGAACTCACTCTGAATCTAACTAGAAGATTGCATTATATGAGAGTGATAGTTGGCTATGACCACAAGAAGTTTATTAAAGCCATTGAAGCAGGAGGGGTCAATACCCCCATCTGGAAGCTTGGTTGGTAAAATGACTCAGGCGCAATGTCAGGAAGTGAAGTTTGTGAAAATTGAGAGGAGTAATAATGTCATGGTGGAATCTTTTGCCAAACATCATCAAAAAACCTACAAGGCGGATCTATTTTACATAGGCCATCCCCTCAACCCTATGGGTCCTCCTTTTTCTTCTTGTAATGGTATAAGCTCTACCAAATATCCTCCGAGCTTACCCTATATATATATATATATATATATATATATATATAGAGAGAGAGAGAGAGAGAGAGAGAGTCCGGCTAGAAAATTGACGTGCAAAACTAATTTGAAATACATAATTTTTGTGATCTTTATAACATGACCTATAAATTTCCAAATGTGCTCAATTTTAGTGTATGGGCTATTCACAAGATGTTTAAGAAGATCAACAGATTAGATTTTTGAAAAAAATATTGCATCATGAAAAAATACTTGAGTGTATTATGCTCTAAATACACTTGAGTGTATTCTAACCTGACTATATATATATATATATATATATATATATATATATATATATATATATATATATATATATATAATGTGATGTTTTAGGTCCCCCACCAAAACATTTGTCATTTAGTCAAAACATTTTTAGTACATTATTATATATATCCATTATCTCAACACTGAAACGAACATAATAAGGGGAATTGCTTTTATTAATAATAAAATTATATATAATGTATTCATATTAAAATCATCACATGATGTTTGTTAGGGCATATAGCCAACAATGTCCCACTTGCACTAGACCCAATCACCAAGAATTTTATTTGATGTGATCTAACTTGGCCATCACGCTTCTTCTATAAAAGTGCTTTTGTCTAGGGATCAACAATATTGCTTTCAGTTAGTACTTTGCAAATCTTTAACTTTCCTCACTATACAATCTCTCACATGAGATAGTGTTATCGTAATATGTGCTTCCAATGCTTATGTGATCTAGGATCCTTAGCTTGTGCAAATTGTCATAATAATAATCGACCACATCGACAATGGTTGAAACCATTCCAAGTTCACTAGTGAACAGCTTGATCCATACTACTTCCTTTGTAGCATTGCATGAAACAATATACTCATCTTCAATTATAGAATCAACCACAATCTATTACTTGAAACTCTTTCAGGTTACAACTCCTTTGTTTAAGAAAATACAATAACTAATTAATAAGTAGTTGCCATGTTGGTCTGGAAGACTGCATCAGTTTATTACTTTACAACTAGTGATTTTTCATCTTATTGTATCAAGAATTGATCCTTTGTTTTTCTCAATTATGTCAAAATATTCTTCAACATAATATAGTTACCTTCACCAGGATTTGAGTGGCATCTTGTTGACATGTTAAAAGCATATAATGCATGTGGGTGTATACATAACAATGTGTACTTGATAAATCCAAATGTAGATGCATATGGAATCTCTGTCATGCGTGTCAACTCTTCCAAAGAGCAGAACAACTTCAACCAACAATTTGTGTATTGTGTTGCAGTGTTTGTATAGTTCCTTTGTCACTGATGTCTGGATTGGACTAGAGGCATGGAGAAGTCACCCTCATCATTATTCAATGTTGTTTCTATAACCAAGAGCATATTGTTTGAGATATATGTAATCTCAATATCACATATTGACTCACATGTGAATGGCCATACTTTTCTTAGTCTCACTAATCAAGAGGCCTAGAACATTACACTCCAGTAGGAGGGACAAATACCAAATCTATCATTCACAGTCTATCCATATGTGTCAAAGCCATCCAATAATCACCTTTATAGCAACCCATGTTTTAGGACTACTTTTGATGATGTCAAAGTGTACCCAACAACATGTGATGAGTGCAATGATTTTAGGTCTAAGAGCCACAACCACCACCATCACTATGAGATCTAACTATGACTTCCATGAAGACGGCTTCCATGTGTCAGTCTCTCGATGAGTTTGTCCAATACACTATTCTCTAAAATGTATCTGTGTGCCCACCAAAGATACTTCGTTGGTATATATGGAGTTCCTCTCAGATTCCATGGCCTTAAGGCATTTACTATAATATGGTCCCTGAATAGTCTATTTGTAGGTTATTATATCATGATCGTCTATGACCAACAAATCAATTGTTTGAGTCAAGAGGAATCTAATTATCTATAGTTCCATATGTGTTGTACTAGACCTTTAAGGTTCTTGTGCTACATAGGGAATTTGATATTCCTCAACGTCTTATGATTATCTCTACTCCTAATCTACCTCCCTAGGCTCAATTTTATCTTGTTGTCCTCAAACATCTTCAAGACTAGTTTTCCTCTCAGTGATTTCTTTGGAAATGTATACCCTTTTCAGGGAATACAACAGTTCTAACAATAAATAGTTTGTTGTGAAGTAGAATGTAGAGGTAATAACTCTTAGTTTCCTTAAGGTATCAAAAAAACAAAAATGTATATAATTTGGGTATAAACTTTTCAAAAAACTATTTATTGACAAAATCTTCACATTTCTAAACTTTCGTAAATGGCATATTGGGACACTTCCCATTCCATATCATATATGATGTCATTTAAATTGTTGTATAAGGTACTCATTTAAGTGTAAACATAGAAGTTTCAAGAGCATGTCCCCATAAACAACTTAGAATATTATCTAAACTCATTTTTAATCGTACCATGTACCACAAGGTGCAATTCCTTCTTTATGAGGCACAATTATGTTGTGGTTTTAGATGTGGAGTCAACTATGATACTATTACACAATATTTCAGAAGGATCTCAAACTCTTGGCTTGTATATGATGTTGTTGGAGACCTCATTTACCTGCCAACTCATGCTCATCTCCTATTCTTCAAAAACGTTGTATTTTCTCTCCTTCCATATGCTCCAATAGCACATTGCAAGCTTTGTATTGTGCCTATCATCTCCCTTGATGTTAAAGTCCAGACATCTAGTCATTGAACTTCCTTGGAGGTGGCATTGGTTTCTAACCAGGTTACACTGCTCCCAAGTGGATTTTGTAAAAGTACAATCCATGAGAGCATGCATGGTGGTCTCTTCTGAAAGGTTGGATCGAGGACATAGGCTATTATCTGTGAAGTGTCTTCCCTTTGTTCTTTTATTGGTTCTGATCCTCTCATTTGCAACTAGCCATAGAAATACCCTGATCTTATTGGGTATGTTCAATCTCCATATAACTTTCCAAGGACCTTCTTGCATGTTGGAACTATCTTGTTTTTGACATTATAAGATAATTTGACTGAGTATAACCCACTATCCCTGTGAGTACATTCCTAAGTAATTGGGGGACCTACTGCATCTGGATGTGGCTGGTTCATGATTCACACAATGCAGTCTGAAAGGAAGTATTCTTATAGAAAGGGCTTGTTCCAATTACCATATAGATTGATGAGGCTAGAGACCTTCATATCTAGGACATCCATTTCCACTTGTTTAGTACATAGATCATGTAATCTGCTAGAATTTGGCATATATCGAACCAAACTTATGTATTTTCTCCATTGATGATATTTTGATAGTGTTGGTAGTCAAGAGTTCCTTGCATTCACCAGAAGGGTGTTGCTTGAGCTCCAAGTTGACCTATGAAGTTTTGATATTTCCTCACTAGGACTTCCTTTCACAATGTTTGTCAACGTGGTATCAAATCCCACACACTCTTCCCAATCACTGCTTTATTCTAGTCTATCATAGACTTGATTCCAATGCCCCCCTCCTCCATTCTTGTGGTGACAGTGTTCCATCCCATAAGGGAGATTGGATTGGGTTTGTGGCCTCCATTGCAAATGAAATTTCAAACAATTTTATCAATGTTTTTGCAGACACTAATTGACAGTTTAGGTGTCTACATATAATATGCATGGATAGTAGTAAGGCCTGATATGGTTAGGAAAATTCATCCTAATAGGGAGAGCATTTTTTTTGTCCACCCGTTCACTCTACTCTCCATTTTGTCAGTGATACCTGTGTAGGTAGAATGCTTCAAATGATTGTGTAGGAATGGTACCCCATGTACATCCCCATGTCTTAGTTTTCCTGTATACCAATACTGGTGCAGATGTTGGTTCTTGTTTGCTTATCTACTAAATTGGCAAAGAAGATTCTCATCCTATCAATGTATATTATCTACCTAGATGCTTTCTCAAATATTTTAATACATTCATGAATAACCATCATCAATTTCTCAATTTCTTTGGTAAAGATAATGATGTCATCATTGAAGCAAATGTGTGAGATTGAGGGGCTTTGATAGGCTTCACTGTTTTCTGCTAACACTCTTGTCTATGAGTTGTGATAACCTTTCCATGCATAGAAGAAAGAGGTAGGGGGAAGGCGGGTCCCCCTTCCTCAGGCCTCTTGAGGCTTTGAATCTTGGTAGATTTTCTTCGTTGAATAGAATATTGGTTGATCCACACACTAGAGAATTCATGGCATATGTTTTGATGTTAGTTGGTCAGTTGTCTTTGCAATGTGTATCTTAAATGAAGTGTCATGATGTACAATCATAGCCTTTGGAGAGATCAGCTTTAATGGCCATGAAGGGTGCACCTTTGTGGGTCATGTTGTGGATTAACTCTTGAACTAGGATGATAATTTGAGATGTTCCTTCCTGGGACAAAACTCATTTGAGTTGGAGCTATCCATTAGGGAAAATGTCTCTTCAGCCATTCAACAATTACTTTGGAGGCTAATTTAAGGCAAGCATTATTCAAAGAGTCAGGCCAAAGTTCACTACAGCTAGTAGCGTTCTTCACCGTGGGGATAAGGTCTATACATGAATCGCCTAGTCTGTCTGGGATCACATTTCCATTCAAGAGGTGTCTGATAGTTTTAGTGATGGAAGGCCTAATTGGTTTCTAGTGTTTTTTAAGAACAGTGTTGTCTATTATGTATGGGCTTGCTACTTTATAAGGGTTGAGGTTCTTAAGGATGCTCCAAATGTTACACCCCGATCTCACAATTAGCAGTAATCATGAGATTAGGGTATAAATTGAGTATTTAACGTAATACAAAAGTCACACTTAACTTTATCTTCCTTTTCAAACTCTTTGTTTTATCGCATTGAACCACATAAACTAACTTTACAAGAGAATTAAACTTTCATTTCTCTAATACAATCTCAGCATTTAATGATACACATCCATACATTCATTATGTTTCTCACACTTCCATGTACATACGACATGACAATCATTTGCATTCTCTCCTATTAAGGAAACAAACATACAAAACATCATTTAAAACTCTCTCTCAGATCTATACAAGGACTTAGACTGACATGGATCGACTGAACTTAACTATACTCAGACTTAACTCTTATGGCAGATCTACTCTAATGCAATGATATCTTCTTCAAGTCCATGTTATTTTCCTAAAAATTTTGAATAGAGGGGTGAGCCTACTCGCTCAGTGAATGAGTACTTCAAAGAAATAGTCTAAACCAATGATAGAATTACATATATACTTTTGAGCAATTGATATCAATTATAACAGGAACAAGCTTTAGAGTGTCTAATAATTGAAAATTATAAATATGGAAGGATACTCTAAATATCTATAAGAGTGAATCAATATATGAAATGCTTGATTGATCATAAAGAGAACTAATAATTCAAAAATATACAAAGAATAATTGAATAACTATACACACTTGTTTGACCTCTCATTCATTTTATTATGCCCTGATCATATAAAGTGTACTCTACATATGAAGACTCATAGTTCACTACGTTCACACTGTATAAGACTTAGCGGACGCACCTAGGAAATGCTAAGGCTGAATACTCTCCTGGTCTGCAATAGGGAAATGGCTCTCTGGCCTAAACTGGACTCCTCCTCTAACCTGAGCACACATGCAGAGAGTCAAGCCACCTCTTGGCTTTTATGTACTCTATTGCCACCAAGACTTCTGGTTGATGTTGGACACTAAAAACTATAATTTAAGGAGACTTCCACTAGGGCTTCATCCCCTGTGCCACCTGATAGCATGTTTCAACCCACGTATACTGGATGCTGCCAGGGTTAGGTCGTTTCACCCCTAAGGCGCAGACCTCACATAGGGGTTCTACGGTGTTCAGGGCTCCTAAGTCTATTATTTTATTATTCCTAGAAAGCTCTTTCTACATTGTACCCTTCTCTTACTTATACTTGACTCTGGTATCTCTATGGTGTTGCATCTACTTATTTGAAGTTATAATACAACATGTATATCATTCTAAACTAGGTAGAGCAGTATATTCAAAACATTGTAATATACAGAGTAATCAACATACTATACGTGCAGGCAAACTAAAATTGTTAAATAAATAGATTTCATATCCACTTGGCACATACACACTAGAATCGTACATATCAACCCAAATCTTGATTTGTCAATCTTAGAACTCAATTAAGAGTAAATTACTTATCATGACTAGAATTATTAATAATAACTGAGAACATTGATATCACAAAACTTGATTCATTGAACACCCTACCCTTAGGGTTTCATTTAATCACCACAAATGCTACAAAGAATGGTGTAATACATCTATCACGTACTTTTCAAATCTTTAAAAAACATGATACCTGGGATCTCAATCCCTTATCACATTACTGGGTATTCTCATCCTTTCACATCATTATCATGATTAATGGATCTTGGTATTCAAACCCTTAGATCATCACATAGCATTGTTACCTCTATAACAGGTAACCATTACCTCTAGGTCCTTAGACCAAGGTATTCATTTCACTAGTTGTATAAGTATTCTCATGGCTCACAAGGCCATCACACATCTTGTCACCTCTCACTAGGCAATAACTTATTCACATGGCTCCCATAAAGATTTCATGCAACATCAACATTCATTGAATAAAGACTACTATCAACAAATCATATAAAATCAATATATGTATGAAACCTTGGAACTGAGTTGAATTTGGGTTTCCATGCCATTCACTAGTATATCATGCATTAATAATAACATTGAATAAATAAAGTTTATCATGTCAAGAAAATCCCTTCAAATGGATTTCACGATATCTATTCGCAAATATGCAACTTTCCTCGCATCTAGGGTTTCACCCTCTTTACTGAGATATCAAACAAACACTATTCACTTTGAACGAAATCCAAGATAGTATCTGACATATATGTACTATGAATTTAGATAAACAATCATTCATAACCAAGGGGATCTAGATAAGCAATTTTCTCTATTTACTTATACAGCAAATTTTAGTCATAGACAAATTCCCTATATTTTAGTTTACTCTTATAACCTCTATGAATACTTAGGGAATTCTCATTAGGTTGTATTTCTAATAGTATTTTATCATCTGAACTTCATCCAAACAGAGGAATAATCCATTTCATATCATTTTGCAACAACTTAGAACAAATAGACAATTCAGGGTTTGTAGTCGCATACTAGCAATTAAAGATTATGGATGAATTAACCAATTTTCATGCAATATACTATTTAAAGGAAGTTCCCACTCACCCTAATGTGTGAAAACACCTTAAAAACGTAGCTCATCCCTGAAAATCTCGATCTCATATCAAATCCCCAGCAATTCACCCAATTCTTCTTCCTTTCAACTCAGAAACCCTAGAAATGAGGGATTACGAAGAAAGAGTGAGAAAAGGGAAAGTTTTGACACCATTTCGGATCAAATCAGAGGAGGGAAAAAATTTTGACATGTGAGAGAAGATTCACCATGATACTATATCCAAAGAAGTTAAACTTACATGATTTCATCATTCCTCGGACCGTAAAACCCTAGGTCAGCATCTCCATCAATTTCTCCTCTCAAACCCTAACTCTCTCTCTAGGATTTCATTTCTCTGGATTGAATCAAGAATTATGAGATATCCTTGTGTGTTAGGTTGACCATATAGAGCAATTGAGCTGCTTGGGTCAGTTGCACTTTGACCCCTTACTATACTTTTTCTTATTTCAGCAAATTTTTTCTATCATAAAAAGGTTTCTATAAATTCGTGTATTTCTGAGATCAAGCCTCCTCGAAAAATTATGAGAATTTTTCATGTTGTGTAAAATTTGGTTACAAAGATTCAATTAAAAATTGAGATCATTCCAAGCTTTTATTAAATGATTAAAAATCGAATAGTGCACTACTATCCAGAATTCTGTAGAAACGTCAATTATTGTAATTTGTCTACCGATAAGGTTTAAAGAACATCCAAAAATTCCAAAAATTTTCACTGAAATGCACGATTGAGTTATACATATTATATGAAAATTTAAATTAAATCCAAATTGCATAGAAAATATGATAAATTATTTACCACACTACTATCTTGATCAAATTCCATACTCATGTACCATCAAAACCCTAATTTCAGCCAACTAGGGTTTATATTTCTCAAACCCTAATTTCTCAAACAATAGAACATTTAATGTTCTTATTAGGTTTAAAACATCATAATTGAATTATCATCTTTAATTAGATTTAAGACATGATCAATCCAATTAAGCATATAATCATCTAGGTAAACCCTAGTTTACCAATTAACCTCAGATACAATCATAACAATTCGCCCCCCCCCTTAAAAGGTTTCGTCCCCAAAACATAAACGTGCAAGAAAAGTACTTTCAAGGTTTATTTTAAGCTTCTAAAATCTTACATGTCATTATATTTTTTTATTTCATACTTGAATGTAGTTTTCAACGTTAAGTCCTTTATTTCTTTTCTAATCACAACATGTTAAAACAGTTCTCAATGATAACAAACAAATTCTCTATGCCACAATCAAACATAGTAGAGAGAGAGAGAGAGTAACAACCATTTCAATATTTCCATACTCTTGAGGTGTTACCTCAACATTGATAATCTGATCCAACTATCTCAATTCATATGATTCAATATGTACTATTGTTATGTATTATCTCTAAATCACAAAAGAGAGTTCACCATGTTGTTTTGAATTTTTACTATTATGCTATTCAAATAGCAAAATAGTCTTGAGTTGGAAGATTAGATTCAACAACAATTGTACAATACTACTCACGACATCCCCATTGGATCATGGATGCATAAGGTGAAGCATTACCATTACATTCCATACTATTCTCAAGTATGAGCCCACACATAATTCAAGGTGTAACCATCGGGTTATAGAATACTAGGGTTTCAACAACAGTAACAAAGTACTACATGATTGTATTATTCATTCAAGGACTATTCATACCTAATTACCATCACTTAATTATATTAAAGCTAGGTATAACAAGCTATACCTCATTGGGGTTAGCAATATGGTTACCATCCCTTCTATTCATATGAGTGAATAGGTAAGACTACCTTATTCAGGGTAACCCTCCATTTTTTTATCATCATTTGAACCATATCACCATACAACAATTGTACAATACTAAGATGGATTACTGGAATGAATGACTACAACTATCAGACACCTTTAATTAACATATTACTTGCACATGTACACTAAAATCATACGTAGAACCAATTTACATCCCTTAATATACCTTCAACAAATTATACTTCTAAAAACAAATTCACATATTACTAAAAGCCATTGTTTTATCTTATCTCTCTTCTCATTCATTACTACTTACTTTTTGTTACTTATCCTTCTCATTTTAATCATGTAGATTAAACATCCCTAAAATTGAAACATATAAGGTATAAATAGATTATTCATCATTCTTGCTATCACTATAAGAATTTATCTCATATCACACTTCACTCATATTGTATTTCTCCTTTTATTCAAAACACACTTGTTACATTTCAAATTTATATCTTACTCTTTACTCTGAATCATTTCCATATCATTTATCTACCTTTCAGATTAGCTATCTTTAAACCCTGGATTACTATCAGTGCTAGTTTACTTCTCATAGTGCAAATCTCATGATCTTATTTTATAGAGATGCTAGTATTCAAGGTCAAATCACTAGTGAAAACCCTTGAAGTACTACAACTCTAAACATTCTAGGGTTTGGTCCTTATTAGTAGCATGATGTTGTTGTGTGTAACTTTGCTCCCTTAATTTGAAAGTCAAACTTTGGATCTCACAAGTTTTACTAAAGTCTTCCTTATCTTATCAATTGAATTTCCTTTCTCTTACTTGGCCATTCATATAGATTACATTCTCAATTTACCCTGCTAGGGTTTCATCAACATATAGTATGTCATTATTACATTCACTAGATGCCTCTACCATTGTGGTTATGCATCAAATATTATTCATTTTCTTCTCACTTCATTCCCACATTGCTTTCATTAAGGAAGATATGAAAGAGAAGAGGATTTTGAGACTTAGAATTCTTATCTTCAAACATTCATTAATACATTTCTCATATGTAGGTTTAATTAATTATCAACAAGGATACTTGACTAATGAGCACTTTCTTGAATCTCGCAACCTCTTTCTTTTATAATCTATATTACTACACCATATTTCAAACCCTTTCATTACTTTCCATAATCCCCTTACCATATAATGCTATTCCACATATCATCTTTAACTTCTAGTTTTCTCTTATGATCATGTTGCTTCTTTTGTGTATGATCTTGTATACCATGTTGAATATATTTCCTTTTATCCTTCTACTAATGTGAAGTTGGAATTCTAAATCAATAATCTCTCTACTAGTTTCACCTCATGTTTAATACATTACATATCATTCATTTTAAATCAAATGACTCATGCATGGGTGAAACATAGTTTCTCTTTCAATCAAGTTTTTTCCTTCCTGAATATAGTCTACCTTTGTATGACTTATTCATTTATTTAGCTACACTTTTGTTCTTCTTTTAGAAACTAGTTTTTTGATCTATAGATACTTAGAATCCAAAGTCTATAAGAATGAACATATTAAACTTATTAATAAAGGTATACATTGCATGCTCTCAATTATATCATTACCCTCATTCCTTAATCAAGCTCATTATTTCCAACATTTCTCTTTGTTTCAACTAAGTTTCTTATCCTAGTTTTATGATTTACATGCTTATCTAGTTCTCTTCACTTTAACTCTTCTGAAGACTCTTCACTTCTATATACTTATTGTATACTTAACTCTTTTCTTCTATTTTCCCTTTGCTTTGGAGTACATAAAAACATTGTACTCGGTTATATAATCAATTCCTCATGATTGATTCTTACTGTCTTGTCCCCTTACATACTGTTCTCATATCTTTTCCATATTTCATATTTAGAGTTCATATAATACTAATAATTAAACTTAATCAAAACCTTATGTCATGTTCCTTTATTCCCAATGAAGGGTTTTCTCATATGAGGCTCCAAAGTTGGATCTCAGATATCAGTTCCAACTGATTCTTAGTTATCTCAGTCTTCCCTTATACTTCAAAATCTTAGAGTATATACATTCATACTAGAATTTGGATCTAATCTATCTAGAATTTACTCTTGTTGTGTTACTAATAGGAGTCATTAGATCCCAGTAATGCATCCTGCCAGCCAGACCAAGACGGACATTGAGTCATGAAGCCAAGAGCTACTCAGGATTGCTCAACTCCTATTCATCTCAAATGTGTGGAAGAAAACTTATCCACTTAGGAAAGCTCATTCAAAGATCATTTATAGTCTAATTGATACAAATAATGTAATTAATAAATGCTACAATTGCATAGTGTACAACAAATCTTAAAGACCCATATATATTTCAAAATACTGAATATCTGAATTCAAACATATAAGAGCTTTTCTATTCATCTCCAATAAAACAACATTAAGAAATGAAAGTTCTATCTCATTTTATATTTATGATCTTAATTCATGTTACTTATCTTGTTTCTAACCCTAATATTTCTAGGGTTCCTCTCTAGACCATCCTTACACTGTATACCTGGCCAGGGTATACATGAAAGAATAGATAGAGTAGCTTGATACTGGTTGATCCAATTACTCAGATAGCGGGCTAGGATATCCAAATACTCAAATCCCCAGAGCTAACATCATAACATCTCCTATCTGCCACACTTATGACTCTAACTTACTAACTTAATGGCCCCTGGCAACTCAGCGTAAGCTCTAATACCAAAATTGTTACACCCCGATCTCACAATTATCACTAATCATGAGATTAGGGTATAAATTGAGGATTTAACGTAATACAAAAATCACCCTTAACTTTTTCTTCCTTTTCAAACTCTTTGTTTTCTTGCATTGAACCACATAAACTAACTTTACAAGAGAATTAAACTTTCATTTGTCTAATATAATCTCAACATTTAATGATATGCATCCATACATTCATTATGTTTCTCACACTTCCATGTACATACGACATGACAATCATTTGCATTCTCTCCTATTAAGGAAAAAAACATACAAAACATCATTTACAACTCTCTCTCAGATCTATACAAGGATCTAGAGTGACAGGGACTGACTGAACTTAACTATACTCAGACTTAACTCTTGTGGCAAATCTACTCTGATGCAATGATATCTTCTTCAAGTCCATGTGATTTCCCTAAAAATTTTGAGTAGAGGGGTGAGCCTACTCGCTCAGTGAATGAGTACTTCAAAGAAACAGTCTAAAGCACTGATATAATTACAGATATACTTTTGAGCAATTGATATCAATTATAACAATAGAAAGCTTTAGATATATGAAATTCTTGATTGATCATGAATATGGCTGAATACTCTATATAAGAGTGAATCAATATATGAAATTCTTGATTGATCATAAAGAGAACTAATAATTCAGAAATATACAAAGAATAATTGAATAACTGTACACACTTGTTTGACCGCTCATTCATTTTATTATGCCATGATCATTTGCAGCGTACTCTACATATGAAGACTCGTAGTGCACTACGATCACACCATACAAGACTTAGCAGACAGACCCGGGAAATGCTAAGTCTGACTACTCTCCTGGTCTGCAACAAGAAAATGGCTCTCTGGCCTAAACTGGACTCCTCCTCTAACCTGAGCAAACAGGCGAAGACTCAAGCCACCTCTTGGCTTTTCTGTACTCTAGTACCACTAGTATTTCTAGTTGATGTTGGACACTACAAACTATTACTTAAGGAGACTTCCACTAGGGCTTCGTCTGACGTGCCACCTGATAGCACGTTCCGACCCCCGTATACTAGATGCTACCAGGGTTAGGTCATTTTACCCCTAAGGTGCAGACCTCACATAGGGGTTCTACGGTGTTCAGGGCTCCTAATTCTATTATTTGATTATTCCTAGATATCTCTCTCTACATTGTACCCTTATCTTACTTATACTTGAATATGGTATCTCTATGGTTTCACTTCTACTTATTAGAAGTTATAATACAACATGTACATCATTCTCAACTTGGCAGAGCATTATATTCAAAACACTGTAATATACTGAGTAATCAACACACTATACATGTTGATCGGCCTAAATCGCGCGTCCAAAAGAGCGGATTAAAGTAGTCAGACTTTTAAAGAGATAACCCGACACTCAGGCCCCCGCAACGATAACGGGGACCGATGTAATGATCGGGGTCGAACACAGGGACAAGGTTGGTCATGCTAAGAATGCGGAATTAACACTCTCTATACTCCAGCATTAAAGAGGATTAAAAAGTGTTCCCAAGGGAATGGTAGTTCGAGAACAGGAGCAATAAGACAAAAGAAGTAAAAAAACAAATTGTAACATGTATATGGGAAAACTCAGGTTGGGGCTCACCAACTAAGGTGTCTCTCCAACAAGCATACTATCTCTCTCTCCTGCATACTCATATCAAGATTACAAGCAACCATAAAATGTCTATTCCAATCTCTCTCGAGATGAGGATAGATCTAAGCTTAAAATAAGCCTCTCTCTCGAGATGACAACTCAAAACCTCACAATAAAACATATGGTTTGAAGGATTTAGCATTTCAACACTCTCGTGCATTCATACTACTCCATGACACGAGATAAAAGCGATATTACTCTCTCAAGATATCAACAATCAAACATCACAAGATGGTAGCTAAGCATACAAGTGAAGCATTAAAATAGGTGTAAGGAGATAATCTTGACAAGAATATGTATATTCAAAAGAAAGAGACAATATACATATTGGGAGAGACTTAGTGGCTACCCCCAACCCAAGTTATGGAGCTTAGCCGCACATGCTTGTGGGTAACATGGTGGCGCTACAGAAAGATAGATCCATGAGATACCACGAAGAATGGAGGTGAGTACAACATGAGGAAATGATAGATCTAGAGGAGAAGAAACGTGATACTACATAATACTTCTTCAGATCTGGATCTACCACAAGGATGTCTCCTTCTCTCAGAGAAGCGGTGGGCATAGGCAGTCATCTTCTCTCTCCTCAGTTTTTGCTCTGGAGATCCAAGACTGATGGATGGTCGACAACGGGTCTGGGATGCGGAAGCACTTCGTGGTCTCATGATTGGATCTCTCTGCCCTCCCTCCTTTGACAAGACAGGTGGGGGAACTATTTATAGGCACCTTCCACCGACTTAAGACCGCAGTCGTGGTCTTTCTTTTATTCCTCCTTGGTCGCGATCTTTCTTGACCGCGATCCTCCCCGAAGTCGCGGTCACGATCTTTGGAGAAGTCACAGTCGCGGTCTTTGGAGAAGTCACGGTCATGGTCTTTGGAGAAGTCACAATTACGGTCTTAGAAGAATAACCACGGTTGTGGTTGGGCTGACTCCTGAAATCACCAAAACAAGGCTTTAGTCAAGAAGATAGATAAAATGTCTACAAAGTTGACTAAAGTTATTCTAAAAGTGGTGTAAATATATACAAAAATGCATAAAGTGCGGTGTTATCGACTCCCCCAAACTTAGAATCAATCTTGTCCTTAGGCTAAGTGCAGGTTTGAGCACCCAGAGAGAGAAAGCATGAACAAGGATAACATAATAGCACGACTGAAATGTCTCATTCTTGCATCAAGACTATTGTCGCATGTATACAATCCCTTATGTCTCAATCTCTCCCTTTAGACTAAGGGTTGTATAACCTCGTATTATTTGTCATAACCTTCTATTGTAAAAGGTTTCTCCTTCTCAACTCATAAACCTCCCTTAGCTAGCATCCATACTAGTGCCACATCTTTTCAAAAGGTAGCCTTCACACCTATTCTTTATTTTTAGAGAGACCTATGCTAATGTGTATAGGTAGGGTAGAAGCTTTAAGGTGTTTCCTCTTCCTCTCAAACTCCTCACCCACAACTATCATAAGAACAGTGTTGCCCTTTTTGGGCTTCTGACTTTAAGTCAGGTGGTATGTGAAGTTCCATTCAGGATTGGAGGTGTGTAAGCTTGGCTTCCAGTTTCTGCTTATGGGCACGACATATCCACATTCATGAGTGTAGTAATATACCGGCCAGGCAGGAACTTTTGGCATCTTTTAGGGCACATCTCTCATATTCTTTTCTTTATTTTATTTGATTTTTGGCTTTTTATCTCTCCTTTCAGTCTTGGGATTTAGGATTTTTTTGGTCTTCTTGGGTGGCCAAGCCTCTTTTTGGCTATTTTCTTTGAATAGGGCAGCTTTTTCCTATCTACAGAGACTAGGATTTTCTAGATGCAAACATCAAGTGGGGATGGTTGTTTAGGGGTATGACTAAGGTTCTCTTAGTTTGTAGGGGTTCATGAGTTAAGGTTGTTACATTTACAACGTCTTATTGCAAGAATGAGATATAGCAGTGTTTCTATGAATATTGTTTTACTCATGCTTTCCTATATGTTTCTCATATTTTTCTATCTCTGGGGCTGGAGCACTACTTTTAAAAAAAATTTGTGAGAGGGAGCGAGCTTCTAAGAGGTCAGTTGTAATGAAAATTTTAGGATTTCAATGCGAGCGTAAGAAATGTAAGAAAAAGGAAAGCTCATGTACCTCTGCAACCCATTTATGAATCCTCCCCCAAACTTATTTTGCACCCCATCTCGGGGTGTCAAAAATTGAGTAAGGAGTATAAATGGGCCTTCTTTATTTATTTATCTGGCAGGGAAGGCCCACTTGGACTCTAGGAGCATGCTGGCGTAGATACCCCTAAGCGTGTGATATTGCTCGTACTACATGTTCTCCACCTTGAGGTCGGTAGTTGTGATAGCTACCATCCACGATAGGTAGAAGAACCCACAATCATTTGATAAGGGTATCTACTGAGGGCTTCTTTGGCAATATTGGGTCGTCTTGAAGTCCTTGCATTTTATCATTGTGAACCCTCTGCAATGCTGCTGTATCATTTTGATGATGGCTTCAGCACATGTGTTCGCCTTTTCTTCGGTAGGAGACTTTGTTGTCATCATGTTGGTTGTTTTCTTCAGTGAGAAGGCTGCATCAGAGCTATTATACATGATTGCAGTCTTCTTCAGTAGGTTGACGTATAGGAAAGTCCAATGGTTGTCATGAAGAATCGGAAAGAAGATGTGTTCAGGTGTGTCTGCTTAAAGCCGTCGTTGCAGCCGCTCTATCTCTCCCGTCTTCTTGTCCTTGAGGATGTCATCTACTAGTAGGAAATATGCCATGTGTGAGTTTGGCATTGAATCTCCTAATAGCGCCTGGTAGGCTGACATCATGCTCAGAGAGAGGTACCCTCATGTTCTCAACATTTCTCAGAGGTCATCTTTGAGCACACAGATGCCATCTCGTTCAAAGATGACATCTCCTGGAAAATTGTCTTCCTTCATAGAACTCATAATTGTTGTGAGTTCTTCCATCGACAGACTGAAGCAGCTCCATCTATCGAAGTTCTCGAAAGAAGGTACTATGTCTCCTATCGGGCCTTCTAGTCCTTCGTTCCCTAGGTCTTCTTTGGCTTCTGCTTCTGCGGGCTGTCCTTCTATAGGAGGAGCTTCAGGAGCATCAGATACTGAAGGTTGATGTTCATCTTCTACTAGCTTCACAGCCTCTTCAGTCTCTGTAGCCCAGCCCGCTTTCCAAGCTGTAGCCCTAGTCAGTTCTGTCAGGTCGACCCGCATGCTTTTGAGTTTCTCCCTCTAAGATGTCTTCTTGGGGAGAGGGATGTCTGTGTGGAGCCTATGGGGCCTGAAATCTATAGCCATCACCGGATCCTTGAAGAATCGGTGATCATATATGATCTCCATTGCGTACATGCCCCGCAATCCATGTAGATCTTCCTCTTGCAGGTCGTCTAGGGGAATGCCCTTATTGATGGATTCCATCATACGTAGGATGATGATGGCACAATCCCCTTAACCAACTCCTTCCTGGGGAACGTTCTTGTTTATGGAGAAGAGTTTCTAGGACCCTTGGAACTTTGGACTCAACTCTTTAATAGCCCGTTGTAGGCGTATAGGAATTTTCAAGGCGTCCCTGGTGTCCTTCCTCTTGTAGACAAGTGAAGTGTTGTCCATCTCTATTGTTCAGTAGTTGAGCACCGTCGTCTTCCTCTCCGTAAGGTCTATGACGATTAGGCCCCAGTGCTTTGTGTTATGTATGGGTAGCACCACTGTCTGGGTCTCCCTTCTCCTTATTGCCGCTTGTAGTTCCAACACTTCTGCCACCCTATATTCTTCTTTGTACAACAGGTGGCTAGACATGTGGTGTCGTTGAAGATTGGTTGCAGCTTAAATTGATGGAGGAATTCTTCCAGGAGGGTCGCATAAAGTACCTTGAACACCCATTTGTGTACTTGCACTATTTTAAGAAAGACCCTCCGGAAGTCCTCCCTGGTCAGACGTCTACCCTTGTTGATATACAATATGTCCGACCTAGGTAGATCGTCGTCGAGGACATCTGCCAAGACATGGACATCTCTACAAGAGATGCGCAACATGGTCTTCATGTCCATGTCCTTCATTTTGCAAGTCAGAGGGGGAGCAGCTGCAGGTAGTAGTGTTCTTTCTTCAGCTTGCCTCTCCTTGGCGGGCTCTTCCGTGAAGAAGGCTGCCAGCCCGCCCTCCTCATCTTCCAATGTTGCCTCTTGTAATGTCGGTACTGAGGCTTCCCAGATGGTGAGCATAGCCTCGACCACTTTTTCAACATCCTTGATCAGAGGTTGTGTTGTGGTCCTTGGTCCAACTTCCTCTGAGGAAGCTTCTGCGGTGATGTCTTTTGCATGGCTTTCTTATGACGTCTGCCCCAGCCTGGCCTCGGCCATCATCTTTAGCATGAGCTCCATCTTCCCATCATAGATGTAGTCATTGTGCTCCTCATGAGATGGGAAGAGGAGGAAGTCATTTGATTCTTCCATGCCAGCTCCTAGCTTGGCTATCAACCTATCAATCTCTGATGCGTCGGACGAGCTAAGCGTTGTGACCATCTCCTCTCTATGAGCCTTTACTTCCTACTCTACTTTTGTCAGAGTGAGTGTGGGAGGGGTGAGGTGACGTTCCACCTGTTACTCGTCCTTGTTGGAGGTTTCATCCATCGCCTCCTCCGGGTCACAGTTGAGGTCAAACCCCCTTGATTGTACTGTATGCTTTTCGTACGGGGGGCTTGACCTTCCTGTTGGTTGGTTGCCTTGTTGTTTAGCAATGAGAGATTGCCTTCGGCTTGTACTCACATTCTTTGCTGCATCGGCTCTTCCCCCCACCCCCTACATTTTCATCATGGTTGGAGGGGTTGGCGAGGGAGCATTCTGGGCTAGCAGGCAGCTTTGTCTTTTTCTTCACCCACCGGGCTTCGAGCTCTACATGCTCCTGCTCGAGCTTCCGGCAGTCTTCTTGCACTCCTTGTCATTCTTCTTCTAGGGAAGCCATTGCCTCTTCATATTCTTGGTGCATTTACTCGTTGTCTACGCGTATGGATTGTCCTTCTTTTCGCAGGATCATCATTTCCTCCTGCATTTTTGTCAGCATCCCCAACATCCTCCATTGATTACTGAAAACTTCTTACATCAAATCTGGGAGTGCTGACGTCCTCTCATCTATCTCCTTTACCTATATTTTTAGTGAAGATAAAGAAGTAGAAATATTTTCATTTATTTAATTGGTTTGATGCATGTGTTCCCACATTGCATCAAACATATTACTTAGAGCACCCCTGAAAGAGGGTGCCTATTGTTGTTATTGGTGCAACTGTTGTCCCACACATTTAGTTGACGCACTCAGAACAGTTGGCTGCTTAGGTGGTGGTGGTAGGGGCATCTCCCTAGGTTGACTCTTCTTTGGCTCCACCTCTCGTATGTCTTGAGAGGCTTGTCTTTCTGCCTTTGTCTCTAGCACGTTAGTGCAGAGAGGGGTTTCTTGTTTGGCTTGGCCCCTCTCTAGCTCTGGCTCTGGTATGGCTTGGGAGCCTTGCTCTTCTGGCTCTGCCTCCGGATGGATGGTGGGTTGCGAGACTTCTTCAGTGCCTATAGTCTTTTCCGCTTCTCCCTCCACTACAGTAGTTTCCTCCTGTGGTCTTGGGGAAGCAGGGTCTGCAACTTGTGCTTCCACTGGTTGTTCTACAACCCTCTCTTTTTCAGCTGGCTTAATGGTGGCTTCTTTTTTCTTTTTCTCCACCGCCAGTTTCTTCCTTGGCTCCAGGATTTTCTTCACTATTAGTGTCTGGACACTGCTTTCTTCTACTGTGCATGCAGGTTCTGCCAATGTGCTGGCATGCAGTGTCCTGGAGCTCATCTTGTCGATGTCATCGAGAGTCAGCTGCAGCTTGTGGGTGTCATAGAATGCCATTTCGGGGAGGGGGAGTGGCTTCTTCAGTCCTTGGTGTTTGAAATATTCTTTCTCCCCCTTCACTTCTATAATTCCCATGCTGGTGAGGGAATTTATATCTATACTTTGCTATCCCTCCATTTCTTCATATTTTTGCAATTCTCCTTCTTCCAGCAGGTAGTCGGCGATCCTCACTATTTGACCGCCCATACAGAAGGTGGATTTTCTCTTCGCCTCACCACCTACAGCTGAGGACAGCCTTCTGATAAGGATCCTTCCTATATTAACTGGTCGCTTATTGATGATAGACCATATAAGGAAAAGATCCCCCTTGCTGACTGTCCCAGTCTCTGACCTGGCATCTATAGAGAATGCGGTGATCTTATGTATGATCTTGATGAAGTAGGAGGTGATTCTGGAGGCCTTGGAGTTTTTCAAGTTGTGCTTTCCCTCTCCCATTAGCTCCTCCCACATCTTGTTGCTGTCATACGCAGCAATCTCTCTCTCTCCTAGAGCACCTGAATAGGCCTTAGCCTCTTCTTTGGATGTAGTGAGGATCCCGTTTAGGTTTGTCTCTGTTATCAGGTGGGTTTTTCCCCCAAGTCATACCTAGAGTTGGTAGTCCCCTCCTCCTACTGCTTGTGTCCCGTCACTGGTGGTGAGCTTTGTCAGAGAAGACATAAACTCTAGGGTCAACTTCCGGTATGACCTCACTTTGGGTGTGCAGATGGTTCGTAAGTTCACGCCCTCCAGGAACTTCACCATCCTGTCATATAGTCCCAGCCTCTTGAAGTCCTCCACATCAAAGTAACATGTCAGAACACATTCTTTGTTAGAAGACATCCAGTCATAGGTGGACTGGTGCATGATGTCCCGGGGTACGAACTGGGGCTCCTCTTGAGGCACAAAAACTCCTTCTACCACCTTTTCAGTTTTCACCTTCTTACTGGGCCTGGGTTCCTTGAATGCAGCCTTCTGCTTCTTCCTGTGTACTGGGATTCCTGACTCTTTAGGTAGGTACTCAGAGGTCTCTATTTCCCCCGTCTACTCATTTTCTTCCGCAGACTGCTCTTGTGGCACCCCCGCCAATATCCTTTGATATTTTTCCAATCTTAGCTATATTTCCAGGCATTTGGGGACTAGTAGGGTGGTGCTCCTCTTCAACTTCTCGGTTAAATCCTTGACTATCATCTCTACCTCCTTTAGAGAGGTAGCCCTCTAGTATAGGGGATCGCTTGAAGCTGGAGAAGACATTCTATAGGTTAAAGTAGATTAGTCCTCAGTAAAGTATACCCAAAGATCATAATTATCATCAAGTTAAAGGTAATCCTCAGGTTATAGGTTATCATTCTTAACTTTTTGGTTGCAATTTTATTAAATGGACAGTAAGAATCGCGGTCACAGTTTAAATCGCGGTCGTAGTTATTATTGTTTTGGAGGAAATTATGGTCATGACCTTCTTGAAAAGATCATGGTCGCGGTTTTTAATCGTGGTCGCGGTCTTTTCTTGAAAAGATCATGGTCGTGATTCTTTTCTGAGGAGGAAACAGCGGTCGCGATGTTAATCACAGTCGCGATTATAATCACGGTCGCAGTCTTTTCTGCAGGAATGGCCGAACTTAGTGCTTTTTAGGGCTAACGACATTCGGTCCTTAGGGTTTTACACCCCGCGTCGGTTGAGATGACAAAGATCTCATCCACTCCATCCGTTCAGTTCTTTAGACCACTGTTCTTTGTCAAGTTATATTTTTTTTCATTTTTAGGGTTTTAAGAACCTTTCTTTTTAGGGTCGAAAGGGGAACGAGAAGGAGAACGCGGCTAGACGCCCAGAAACAAGGCGTCGGTGAGGCAAAAATCGTCTAAATAGCGAACGCGGCTCTCCGTAGTGATGAAGGAAAAACTCGAGATCAAAACAAAACCCGTCGGTGCGAAGAAAGGAGAAATGAGTAGGTTACCTGATCGATGGATGAGGATGCGACGACGGTGAAAGTCACAAACGGCAAGGCGAACGATCCCAACAGACTCGCAGTGGTGACAAGCTAGGGCGGTGGATGGCAGAATCATGGATGCGGTTGCGGTTATCAAACGAACAGACTAGGAAATCTAAGGGTTTGCACAAAAGCAAAAGGAGCATAAAGAGTTTGTCGTTCGACGACTTAAAAGTATTTATAGGCATTTGGATCGTGACCTGACTTAATCGAGAAAAACATCACAGTCATGACTTTTACCGTGGTCACGATTTTATTTGAAGTCGTGATGTTTGTCACGGTCGCGATTCCTTGAAGAAAAACCATGGTCGTGGTCTTTTCAGCTAAGAGAAAGGATCACGAGCTTGATCATCAGATAAGCATGAGCAAAGCCGCAGTCGCAATTATGTTTGCGGTCGCGATTTTAGTCACGGTCGCGATCTACCAAGACCACCTTTCTTTGGAAAAATTAAACCTCGATTTACTAAATTCAAAAAGAAAATGAAAACGCTCAGAAAAGGAAGAAAAACCTTAGACTAAAGGAGATAATGTAAGATAAACAAAGATAAAGAGGAGAGAAAGTTAAAAACTTGGGTTGCCTCCCTAGAAGCACTTGCTTTAAAGTCTCTTAGCTAGACTACATAAAATTTTCACTCCTCTAGTCCTTCAGTCGAATGAGGAAACTCTTGATCCTTTTCTTTGTTGAGTAGGGTTGGTTCATCTAGGTTGATCTCTGATATTCTTACAAAGGCTTCATCCTCATAAAATCTTTTCAACTGGTGGCCATTGACCTTGAAGATACCCGTCTTTTCTCCTTGAATCTCCATCATTCCTAATGGATAAACCTTTTCCACAGAGAATGGGCCCGACCATCTTGTACTGAGCTTCCCAGGGAAAAGTCTGATGCTAGAATTGAAGAGAAGAACTTTGTCTCCTTCACGAATGTCCTTGTTCCTTAGGTGGGAATCACACCATACCTTGGTCCTCTGCTTGTAAATCTTTGCATTTTTGTAAGCATGCAATCTCAGCTCCTCGAGCTCTTACAGCTGTAGATATCTCTTTTGCCCTGCCTTTTCCAAGTCCATATTTAGAAACTTAATCGTCCAAAGGGCCTTGTTCTCTATCTCTAAGGGTAAATGACAAGACTTTCCATAGACTAGCCTATAAGGCGTGGTGCCTATGGGTGCCTTATAAACAGTTCTATAGGCCCAGAGAGCATCGTCAAGCTTCATGTACCTATCTTTCTGAGTACGGTTGATAGTCTTTTTATAAAATTTGCTTAATCTGCCTATTAGATACCTCCACCTATCTAGAGGTTTGAGGGTGATAGGGTGTTGCAACCTTGTGCTTGACCCCGTACTTCTTCAGCAGTGCCTCAAATTGCTTCTCCCCAAAGTGTGATCCGCCATTGCTTATCACAGTGCGGGGTACTCCAAATCGTGGAAAGATGGTTTTCTCAAATAGCTTAATCACAGACTTAGAGTCTCAAGTTTGGGTAGCAACAACCTCTACCCATTTCGACGCGTAGTCCACAACCACCAATATGTACTGATAACCTTTTGACGAGGTGAAGGGACCCATGTAATCTATTCCCCAGACGTCAAAGATCTCAACTTCTACCCAGTCTGTCATAGGCATTTCGTTCCTTTTTTTATATTGCTGGTTGACTGGCACTCCTTGCAAACTTTCACATAAGCAGCAGCGTCCTTGAATAGCGAAGGCCAATAAAATCCTGATTGAAGCACTTTTGTGGCAGTTCTATCCCCACTATGATGCCCTCCATAGGGTGAAGAGTGGCATTCTTTCAATATTAGTGGGACCTCCTCTTCCAGTATACATCTTTTGTATAAACTGCCAGAAAATTTCTTGAATAGTAATGGGTCGTCCCAATAGTAGTTCCTCACATCAGAAAAGAGCTTCTTTTTCTAGTTGTATGTGATGTCTGACGGTAACTCCCCACAAGCAAGGTAGTTGCAGATGTCTATGAACTATGGCAAGTTTTGTTCTTCGGCTTCTATCTTAAGCAAAGCCTCATCTGTGTAGTGATCATTAACAGGTGGCTCATTTTGTCTTTGACGATAATCCTCGACAAATGGTCGGCCACTACATTTTCCACCCCTTTCTTGTCAATGATCTCGTGATCGAACTCCTTGAGTAATAGGGCCCACCTTAGTAATCTAGGATTAGTGTCCTTCTTCTGCATTAGGTATCTAATAGCTCCATGGTCAGTATAAACCTTTACTTTCGCTCCAATTAGATAAGATCTGAATTTGTCAAAAGCAAAAACAATGGCTAGCAATTCTTTCTCCGTGGTAGTGTAATTTACTTGTGCCTCATCCAGGGTGCGGCTGGCGTAGCAGATAACATGATGTCTCTTGTCCTTATTCTACCCTAGGACTGCCCCCACGGCATATTTGCTAGCATCACACATTAGCTCGAAGGGTAACTCCCAATTCAGGGCTTGGAGAATAGGTGGGATTATGTGGGCTTCCTTTAGGGTTTGAAAAGCTTTCAGACAATCATCCATAAAATCAAATTTTGTGTCCTTAATCAGTAGATTTGAAAGGGGTTTTGATATCCTTAAAAAGTCCTTGATGAATCTTCTATAAAAACTGGAGTGACCAAGAAAACTTCACACCCCTATCACGGACTTAGGTGGAGGCAGTTTAGAGATGGCCTCGACCTTGCTTACATCTACTTCAATACCTCCCTTTGAGACCTTGTGCCCCAGGACTATGCCTTCTTGCACCATAAAATGGCATTTTTCCTAGTTAAGGACTATGTTCTTCTCTTCACAGTGTTGCAGGACTAACAATAGGTTTCTCAAACAACGATCGAAATCTCTTCAATAAATAGAAAAATCATCCATAAAGACTTCTACAATGTCCTCTAGAAAGTCTGAGAACATCGAGATCATGCAACGTTAGAATGTTGCAGGAGCATTGCATAATCCGAACGATATTTGTCGGAAGGCATAGGTACCATATAGATAGGTGAAGGTAGTTTTCTCCTGATCATCAGGTAGGATGGGAACTTGGTAAAATCTGGAATAACTATCCAAGAAGCAAAAATATTCATGATGCACAAGCCTTTCTAGCACTTGGTCGATAAAGGGAAGATGGTAGTGATCTTTCTTCATTGCTTGATTCAACTTTCGATAGTTGATGCACATTCTCCACCTAGTTTTAGTCTGGATGACTACTTCATCTCCTTTATCACCCTTCACCACTGTCATCCCCCCTTTCTTGGGTACAACATGAATTGGGCTCACCCAATTGATGTCGTTGATCGGGTAGATAATGCCTGCATCTCTTAGCTTGCTGACTTCCTTCTTTAAAACTTATTTTATCATTTGATTCAGCTTCCTCTGGGGTTGAACCAGAGGTTTTGCTGATTCTTCTAGATTTATGTGGTGCATACATAGAGAAGGGTTAAGCCCCTTGATGTCATCCACTGAATAGCCTATAGCTTGCCTATAGAGTCTTAGCTCCTTAAGAAGTCTTTCCATTTTCTCTTCGGTCATATTGGCATTGACTATGATAGGATTCCTTTCTTCAGGATCAAGAAATGTGTATTTCAGACCTTCCAGTAATTGTTTTAGTTTAGGTTTGGGTTTTGGTACTTTCACTTCTTCCATTGTTAGTTCTAGAGAAGCATACTTGACAGCCTCGACAACTTCCTCTTTGTTGCTCAAATCCCCTGCATTTCGATTCAGGTATTCGAGGATCTCAGCAACCTCAGGGTTGTTGATTTCTGAATCTTCTTTGTTTAACACCCTCATAAGAGGGTCTACCACCGCGGTGTCTTCTTCTACTTCTTCGCAATATTGGTTGTAGCTATCCACGAAGTAACCAGATTCGAGCAAGGATGGTCCTTTCATAGCGTCTTTCACCTTGAAATCTATGTGATCATTTTAGACCCTCATAGTTATGATGCCGTTAGCGACATCAATCAGTGCCCTCCCGGTCGCCAAGAAAGGTCGTCCAAAGATAATAGGGCATTTAGGGTCTTCAATAGTGTCAATGATAACAATATCACATGGGATGAATTTCCCAATGTGAATCGGAACATCTTCGAATACTCCCACTGGCCTTTTGAAGGTGTGGTCCACCAACTCGATTATCATATTAGTCCTGACCATGTCAGTCAGTCCTAACCGTTGCACGAGGCTTAAAGTCATTAGATTGATGCTAGCCCCCAAGTCGGCAAGACATTTCCTTTTGATGTAATCCCCTATGGAAAAAGGTATAGTAAAGGCTACAGGGTCCTTCTTCTTAGTAGGTAGTTCCACTTTTATGAAGGTTGTTGACATGTTGGCTAGGTGTATAGTTTTGATCCCTCCCCCTCGTCTTTTCTTCGTGACAAGATCCTTGAAGAATTTGGCATAGGTCAGCATTTCTTCCAAAGCATCCAGAAACGGTACCTCCAAGTGGAGCTTTTTCACTGATTCCATGAACTTCTCATACCTCTTCTTGAGGTGAGCCTTTACAAGCTTGTACGGAAAAGGTAATATCGACGAGTATTGACTCCTCTTGGTGAATAATTCTTCTTCAGGTTATGGTTCCCTAACCGGTGGGTGTTGATTCTTTCCCTTGGATGGGTTCTCTGTAACATTCTCTGGCTCTGGTTCTTCAGGTCTTATTGCCTCAGGGTGCTCTATTGTTCTTCCCGATCTAAGGATCGCCATCTTGGCAGATTTTGTGTTAGAAGAAATCTTCCCTGAGGGGTTCTTTACGAGCTCGGCTAACTGAGCAAGTTGTTGGTCTATCTGGCGTTGATGTGTTTGCATATCTGCCATTTGTACCTGCATAGTGTTCAAAATGCTAGAGTTGGACAGTGCACTTTGTGCAAGTTGATTGTTTATAGTGTCCTGTCTTTTGATGAAATCAAATAGTTGGCCTACTAAGTCAGGAAGACTAGTACTCCTTGTTTGACTCTGTCCTTGATCTTGTCCTTGTCCTTGACTTGCGTTAGCAGCTTGGCGGTTTTGATACTTACCTTGACCTTGATAGTTGGTTTTGTATGTCTGGAAAGTGCTTGTCTTGGTGTGTTGTCCTTGTCCACTCTTCTTCTCAAAACCTGGTGGTTGCTTGGGTGGATTATTCAATTGATGTGAATTTTCTGTAGCATCCTTATTTCTATAGTTGAATCTTGGGTGCTCTGGTCTCTTAAAGTTAGCATAAGAGACATTTTCAGCTTCCTCCTCTTTAGACTCGCTTTCACTAGATTCTTCGGGTCGGATATATATGCAGTTGTCTATCCCATGCCCTCCTTCACCACAGGTGACACATTTCATCACCTTCTCAATTTGCTTCTTTCCTTTACCTCCTGATTCCTTCAGCTGTTTGACATATGTGGCTATCTTTTGTGTTTGAGACGTGATTGCTTTGAGAGCCTTTGATTCAATCGAAGGTCCTTCATTGGTGGCTTTCTTAGCATATCCTCTATCGGTCCGGTTGTAATTAGTCCCAACTTATAACTCAACCATGTTTTCTGTGATCCTTTTAGATCTACTAGGCTTTTTACCGAGAAAGTTGCTTCCAGCTGCTGCATTTAGTGAGACTCTCTCTTTAGGAGTTAGACCATTGTAGAAAGTTGTTATTAAGAACCCCTTCTTGTAATTGTGGTGAGGGCAGTCTCTCTGGTACTCTTTATACCTTTCCCAGGCTTCATGCAGATTCTCACTTGGCTTCTGCATGAAAGGCGTGATCTTCTGCCTGTTATGAACAATCTTCTCAGTGGGGTAGAACTTGTTCACGAAAGTGTCTGCCAATGCATTCCATCCATTCAAAGCTTGATGTGGTATCCCAAGGTACCAGGATAGTCCCTTGTCCTCCAAAGAGAAGATGAAACCCTTGCAGTAAATAACTTCTTGTGAAACTCCCCACATCTTAATGGTGTCACAGATATTCTTAAAAGTGTCGAGGTGATGATAAGGGTTATCGTTCTTTGAATTCCCTCAAAAGCTTTTGTTATGGATCATTAATATTACAACAGGCTACAGTTCTAAGTTTGTTGCATTGAACCTTGGGATGACCACAGGACATCTTGAGTTGTTAGATTTTGTAGCTGCCAAGTCCTAAAGAGACTTTTCTTCCTCTTCATCATCTTCGTTGGTGTTGTCCCTGTGATTTCGCTCTTGGTGGTTTCTTCTGTGCCTGCGGTGATGATGACGCTCCTCATGGTGATGATCATCTTTAGGTTGTTCTTGTTCTTCATAGAGATTATTGTCATTATAACGACCATCTTCATTGGTTTCTAGTGGGGGTGGGTGTTGTTCGATCCTTGCATTCCGCTCGTCCACGGAAAGGGGTGGTCCCACGCGGGGCGGCATGGTGAGCGGAGTTAGTTTGGGCCAAGTGCTTCTTCCCTGGGTACCTGAATAGAACATACAATCAAGTTAGAAAACTGGGCTTGATGAAAGCAAACTATTCTTTATAGATTCAAGTTAGAAGACTTAGAGTGGTTGTGCTGTCGAGCTTATTGCTAAGCTTGAGGCACGGGAGTATAATGGGTGGACTCGGGTTCCTTAACAGTACTATTTTTCCTTGTCCCCGACAACGACGCCAAAAAGTTGACTGGCCTAAATCGTGCGTCCAAAAGAGTGGATTAAAGTAATCAGACTTTTAAAGAGATAACCCGACATTCAGGCCCCCACAACAATAACGGGGTCCGATGTAGCGATCGGGGTCAAACACAGGGACAAGGTTGGTCATGCTAAGAATGCAGAATTAACACTCTCTATACTCCAGCATAAAAGAGGATTAAAAAGTGTTCCCAAGGGAATAGTAGTTCGAGAACAGGAACAATAAGACAAAAGAAGTAAAAGAAACAAATTGTAACAAGTATATGGGAAAACTCGGGTTGGGGCTCACCAACTAAGGCATCTCTCCAACAAGAATATTATCTCTCTCTCCTGCATACTCATATCAAGGTTACAAGCAACCATAAAACATCTATCCCACTCTCTCTCGAGATGAGGATAGATCTAAGCCTAAAAGAAGCCTCTCTCTAGAGATGACAACTCAAAAACCTCACAGCAAAACATATGGTTTGAAGCATTTAGCATTTCAACACTCTCATGCATTCATACTACTCCATGACATGGGATGAAAGTGATATTACTCTCTTAAGATATCAACAATCAAACATCACAAGATGGTAGCTAAGCATACAAGTGAAGCATTAAAACAGGCACAAGGAGATAATCTTGACAAGAATATGTATATTCAAAAGAAAGAGACAATATACATGTTGGGAGAGCCTTAGTGGATACCCCCAACCCAAGTTATGGAGCTTAGCCGCTCATTCTTACGGGTAACATGGCGGTCCTACAGAAAGATAGATCCATGAGATACCACGAAGAATGGAGGTGAGTACAGTGTGAGGAAATGATAGATCTAGAGGAGAAGAAACGTGATACTGCATAGGACTTCTTCATATCTAGATCTACCATGGGGATGTCTCCTTCTCTCAGATAAGTGGCGGGCACAGGTGGTCGTCTTCTCTCTCCTCGGTTTTTTCTCTAGAGATCCAACACTGATGGATGGTCGGCAATGGGTCTGGGATGCGGCAACACTTTGTGGTCTCAGGATCAGATCTCTCTACCCTCCCTCCTTTGACAAGACAGATGGGGGCACTATTTATAGGCGCCTTCCACCAACATAAGACTGCGTTCGTGGTCTTTCTTTTATTCCTCCTTGGTCACAATCTTTCTTGACCGTGATCCTCCCTGAAGCTACGATCACGATCTTTGGAGAAGTCACGGTCTTTGGAGAAGTCGCAGTCCTAGTCTTTAGAGAAGCCACAGTCATAGTCTTTGGAGAATTCACGGTCGCGGTCTTTGAAGAATAACCACGGTCACGGTTGGTCTGACTCCTGAAATCACCAAAACAAGGCTTTAGTCAAGAAGATAGATAAAATGTCTGCAAAGTTGACTAAATTTATTCTAAAATTGGTGTAAAATATATACAAAAAATGTGTAAAGTGCGGTGTTATCACATACAGGCAGACTAAAATTCTTAAATAAATAGATTCCATGTCCACTTGGCACATACACACTAGAATCGTGCATATCAACCCAAATCTTGAGTTGTGCATCTCATAACTCAATTAAGAGTTAATTACTTATCATGACAAGAATTATTAATAATAACTAAGAACATTGATATCATAATACTTGATTCATTGAACACCCTACCCTTAGGGTTTCATTTAATCACCACAAATGCTACAAAGAAAGGTGTAATACATCTATCACATACTTTTCAAATATTTAAAACGCATGATACCTAGGATCTCAATCCCCTATCACATTATTGGGAATTCTCATCCCTTCACATCATTATCATGATTACTAGATCTGGGTATTCAAACCCTTAGATCATCACATAGCATTGTTACCTCTGTAACAGGTAACCATTATCTTTAGGTCCTTAGACCAAGGTATTCATTTCACTGGTTGTACAAGTATTCTCATGGCACACAAGGCCATCACACATCTTGTCACCTCTCACTAGGCAACAACATATTTACATGGCTCCCATAAATATTTCATGCGACATAAACATTTATTGAATAAAGACTACTATCAACAAATCATATAAAATCAATATATGTATGAAACCTTGGAACTGAGTTGAATTTGGGTTTCCATGCCATTCACTAGGATATCATGCATCAATAATAACATTGAATAAATAAAGTCTATCATGTCAAGAAAATCCCTTCAAATGGATTTCATGATATCTATTCGCAAATATCCAACTTTCCTCGCATCTAGGGTTTCACCCTCTTTACTGAGATATCAAATAAACACTATTCACTTTGAACAAAATCCAAGATAGTATCTGACATATATGTACTATGAATTTAGATAAACAATCATTCATAACCAAGGGGATCTAGATAAGCAATTTTCTCTATTTACTTATACATCAATTTTTAGTCATAGACAAATTCCCTATATTTTAGTTTACTCTTATAACCTCTGTGAATACTTGGGCAATTCTCATTAGGATGTATTGTATACATTTCTAATATGATTTTATTATCTGAACTTCATCCAAATAGAGGAAGAATCCATTTCATATCATTTTGCAACAACATAGAACAAATAGACAATTCAGGGTTTGTAGTCGCATACTAGCAATTAAAGATTATGGATGAATTAACCAATTTTCATGCAGTATACCATTTAAAGGAAGTTCCCACTCACCCTAAGGTGTGAAAACAGCTTAAAAATGTAGTTCATCCCTGAAAATCTCGATCTCATATCAAATCCCTAGCAATTCACCCAATTCTTCTTCCTTTCAACTCGGAAACCCTAGAAATGAGGGTTTATGAAGAAAGAGTGAGAAAAGGGAAAGTTTTAAAACCATTTCAGATCAAATCATAGGAGGGACGGACTTTTTTCAGGTGTGATAAGATTCACCAAGAAACTATATCCAATGAAGTTAAACTTACATGATTTTATCATTCCTAGGACCGTAAAACCCTAGGTCAGCATCTCCATCAATTTCTGCTCTCAAACCCAAACTCTCACTCTCTAGGATTTCATTTCTCTAGATTGAATCATGAATTATGAGAGCTCCTTGTGTGTTAAGTTGACCATATAGAGCAATTGAGCTGCTTGGGTCAATTTTTCTTTGACCCCTTACTATACTTTATCTTATTTCAAAAAATATTTTCTATCATAAAAAGGTTTCTGTGAATTCGTGTATTTTAGAGATTCAACCCCTCCAACAATTATGAGAATTTATCATGTTGTGTATAATTGAGTTATAAAGTTTTAGTTAAAATTTGAGATCATCCCAAGCTTCCATTACATAATTAAAAATCTAATAGTGCACTACTATCCAGAATTCAGTAGAAATGTCAATTATTGTAATTCCTCTACTGATAACATTTAAAGAACATCCAAAAATTCTAAAATTTTTCATTGAAATGCACGATCGAGTTATACATATTATATCCAAATTTTACTTAAATCCAAATTACATAGAAAATCTGATAAATTATTTACCGTAATACTATCTTGATCAAATTCCATACTCATGTACCATCAAAATCCTAATTTTAGCCAACTAGGGTTTATATTTCTGAAACAATAGAACACTTAATGTTCTTATTAGGTTTAAAACATCATAATTGAATTATCATCATTAACTAGATATAAGAAATGATTGATCCAATTAAGCATATAATCATCTAGGTAAACCCTAGTTTACCAATTAAGCTCAGATACGGTCATAACACCAAATCTCAACTTTAGTGGGTGTTGCATCTCATTCCCTCAACTGTCTATGAGTCAATTTATGGAAATGTCCTAGGAGTGCATCCATCCATAATTGGGTAGGTAGGGAAGTTCTTGTGAAGAGAGATTGGAAGTGCTCATTGACATGTCTTTTTAGCTGATCTCCCTCCAACCAGGAGCCATTTGGGTGGAAGAGGGTTGATATGAGGTTTGAATGTCTTCTATTGCTAAGATAAGCATGGTAGAACTTGCTATTACTTCCCCCATTGACCATCCAGTTAATATGACTCCATTATTTCCAATATTCTTCCTCATCTATCATTAATATATGGGTATTTGGGATGTACCATGTACACTCCTCATCTCAGATAAGTTCTCCTAGTGTATGTTCCAATTTGAAACAAGAATTATCCTTTCTTGCAGTATTTCATTTCAATATATTTTTGTAGTTTCTAGATGTTGGCCATGAGGATACTCTTAGATTTGGTCTTTTCTTTGGATTGTTGTGTGTCCCATTACATGATATGTTTCTTGACTTTAGACAAAGCTGCTTAGAACATGTCTCTATTGTCCCAATGTGATTCTAATATTCCACAAAATTCCTATTTAGAGTGCTAGGAGGCTTTAGTTTTGAAATGGGGAACCCATTTTCCTTGTTACTTTGAGAGGATGGCCACTGGGTAGTGAATTGATCCAATATGGGGAAGGATTTAATAGAACATATTGGTGTACGATTGGATCCACTCTGCATTAGCTACCACTCTATCCAACTTTTCATGTAGAATACCTTTTTTGTAGGTGAATCTATAGACAATTCTCTCGATGTCTGTCATGCCTTCAAAAATGAGGGTCTTGTGGAAGTTGGTAGCCTCATTTTAGTTAAATCTATTGCTACCTATCTTCTCATCCAGGGACAAAACATAGTCAAAGTTTCCCATGATGATCTAGAGCTTATTAGTCCTCTAACTAATGGTATGAAGGTATTTCCATAGGATCAGATGTCCACTAGGGCTAGGACAAGCATAGACAAAGTTGATGAAGGTATTCTTATTGATACATCAGTGAACATAGTACTTATGGTTCTCAACAATCTGGAGGTTGCACTCTTCTTTGTTCTAAAGGACCCATATACATCCTAAGAAGTCCTTTATTCTACTCAGTGAGAACTAGATTAGTGTAGGAGCAGGCTTCTTCCCCAACAACAAGCCCGCTCACTTCCATGAGATCCTCAATAACATGTATAAAAACCAATCATGGGGAGAAGAAAGAGAGCCACTAACAACCATTAAAAGTTTCGGGGAGTCCAAGGTGATATCTGCTCTAAATGAGAAGTTAGATTTGATTGCTAAGAAGCTATGTGCTACAGGAAGATTTCCTACTGAGGAAGAAGAAGAAGAATGCAAGTATGTGTGCCAGGGGAAATATAGGAACAATGACTATTCTTGGTGTAAGGACCCCAAATTATCTTGGAAGGATCCTAACAGCTTCTAACATGATCCATCACATGTACAACGATAACATCCAAATCCGCAACAGTATGGTTTCCAAGCACAATATCAACTAGAGAAGCAGAAAATTGACAAGATTGAAGAAATGTTGGGCAAGTTGTTGAGTCAGAATGAGTTGCAGACTGCACAAACTCAAAGGGCTCTTCAAAATCAAGGGGCATGTATTCACATCATAGAGACAAATATCTCTCAGATAGAAGCAGATGTGAGTGCATTAAAGCAACCAACCCAACAAGGATTTCCAGCGAACACCAATTTAACTTCTGAAAATCAACATGTGAAGGTTGTTCTACTATGCAGTGGCAAGAAGCTATTGAATGATGCATCACGTGGTGCAGTTGTAGAAGAAGCTACAAATCACTCTACACCAGTGGATGTAGAAGAACCAGACATGTCAGCATAGGAAAATACTACAGAGGAGCAAGTTGATGAGGTTGGGGATAATAAAACATAGCCTTATATCCCGCCTCACCAGAGGGAACCTTTAGTTCTTGTGCCCTTTTCGAATAGTTTGAAGGTGACTAAGATGGACCGAAAATTCAAGAAATTTCTAGATAATTTTTGAAAGTTATCTGTGAACATTCCCTTGATAGATGCTATTGAGAAGATTCCATTTTATGGGAAGTTTTTTAAGGATATAATTACAAATAAGAGAAAGATACCAAAGTCTGATGTCATGGTTCTGAAAGAATAGGTTAGTGCTTTCAACTTGGGGACACTGCTTTATAAAAGACAGGATCCTGGATGCGTCAATATCACATGCTTCATAGACAAGACAAAATTTAGAGAGGCTTTATGTGATTCAGGGGCGAGTATAAATCCGATGCCCCTATGCACCTTCAAGAAGCTCAAACTTAAGGAATCCAGGAAGAGCAGCATGACAATCCATTTGGAAGACAACTCAGTAGTTAATCCATATGGTATATGTGAAGATGTCCTTGTAAAAGTGGATAGGTTTGTCTTTCCTACAGATTTTGTAGTGATGGAAATGTAGGACGATCGTGGCAATGAGCTTCTACTTGGAAGACTGTTTTCAAACCACTATAGACATGATACTTGAGATGGACGGAGGATGTCTGACTATGGTAATCCAATATGACAAGTTTGAGATCAAGATGTCAGTGCACTCTCAAGCCACAGGAGATAAGGTGCAATGCAACATGCTTTAGCACGTGGATAGCAAGTTTTCTCTATTTTTAGGGAAGCCATTCCTAGATATGGCCCATGTTATGAATAAAGTAGAAAGATGAGCTCTTGTGGTGGACATCTTAGAAAATACAAAGGTGATCTTGATGAATCAAGTAATGTGCTACCCAGACAATGAGGGAGAGAACTATGACCCTACTGTCGAAAAAGAAGTCATAGTTGATTCTATGATACACTCATCACCCAAGCTACCCTTACAAGCATGCCTGACAAATAGAATGGAGGAAAACATCTACAAAAACCATCTAGAGGAGTGCATTGTGATGCTAAAGGTAGTACCTTGCTACTATGTAAGATGCTTTGAAGGCCTTGGACCGCCGCCCCCACCATTGATCCCATCTCTATTGAACCCGCTGAACCTCGAACTGAAGCCATTACCACCACACCTAAAGTATGTCTTCTTAGCTATAGGGGAAAAGCTCCCAGTGATCATATCATCTTCTTTGAGTGGTGAAGAGGAAGGAAAGTTACTCGCTGTGCTAAAAAACCACCGAGATGCATTCAAGTGGTCCATAGCTGAAAGGGATCTCTCCAACCTTGTGCCAACATAAGATTTAGCTCAGAGAAGGAGCTAAGGCAATTGTCCAACCTCAGAGGTGTCTCAATCTGATTATGATTGAGGTGGTGAAGAAGGAAGTCATCAAGCTACTGTCGAAAGGTATAATCTATGCAATTTCTGATTCAATGTGGGTTAGTCCTACCCAGGTAGTTACTAAGAAAGAGGGGATCACAGTCACTACTAATGCAACTAATGAATTGATTCCCACTAGGCTAGTAATGAGATGGCAAGTGTGCATAGATTATCACCATTTGAATGTAGCCACTCTTAAAGATCATTTCCCTTTACCTTTTATTGATCAGATCTTAGAACGATTATCTGGTCATTCACAATTTTGTTTTCTTGATGGGTATGTCAGGTATAATCAAATTTCCATAGAGCCTAAGGATCAGGAAAAATCCAATTTCACCTGCCCTTATGACACGTTCACATACCGATGGATGCCTTTTGGTCTTTGTAATGCCCCTACTACATTTCAACACTGTATGCTCACCATTTTTTCTGACAAGGTAGAGTAGTGCTTAGAGGTTTTTATGGATGATTTTTTCTATGTATGGGGAATCTTTCAATGATTATCTATATAACTTTGATAGGGTGCTACAGAGATGTGAGGACACTCACCTAATTCTAAACTGGGAAAAGTGTCACATGAGGGTAAGTGAAGGGATAGTTCTTGTACATAAGGTGTCCAAAAAAGGCATGGAAGTGGATCTAGTAAAGATTGAAGTCATCTCCACACTACCTCCACTGACATCGATGAAAGGAGTAAGGAGCTTTTTAGGACACACTGGATTTTACCACCATTTTATCAAGGATTTCTCAAAAATTGCGAAACCATTGTCTGAACTTTTAGAGAAAGACGACGAGTTTTCCTTTGATGAGTGTTGTTTAACAACTTTTGAAATCCTTAAAGAAAAACTATTTTCCATGCCTATTGTGCAGGCTCATGATTGGAGCCTTTCCTTTAAGTTGATGTGTGACACATCACATTATGCAGTAGGAGCTGTGTTGGGACAATGCAGAGATAAGACTCCAACTGTCATATATTATGCGTCAAAGACTTTGAATGATGCACAGATGAATTACACTACTACTAAAAAAGAACTGCTAACAGTAGTGTTTGCTTTTGAAAAATTCTGCCAATACCTAGTTGGGGCTAAAGTGATAGTTTGGGCTGACCATGATGCCATGAAATACTTGTTACAAAAGAAAGATGCCAAACCCAAATTGATTAGGTGGATTCTTTTGCTTCAAGAATTTGACATTGAAATTAGAGACAAGGTAGGGGTAGAGAATGTTGTAGTCGATCATTGTCTAGGTTAAAAAGGACGGACAAAAAAGATATATCCATCCCCATTATTGAGGAATTCCCAGATGAGAAATTATTTGCAATTAAAACTAAAGATCCTTGGTTTGTAGATATTGTTAATTTCCTATCTTGTAAGGAATTGCCTGTAGATTGGGGGTACCAAAAGAAAAAATGATTTTTCCACTCATTGAAGTTTTATATTTGGGATGACTCGATTCTCATTAAGCAATGTAGGGATGGGATATTAAGAAGATGTGTACCCAAATGTTAGGTAGAGACATTCTTGTCACACTCTCATTCTCAACCCACGAGTGGACACCATGCTAGCTCTAGGACTACGGTTAAAGTCATAGAGAGTGGGTTTTATTGGCCTGCCTTGCTTAAATATGCTCATAATTGTATTCGTCGTTGTGATGCATGTCAACGTGTAGGTAATACCTCTAAGCGACATGAGATGCCCTTAAATGTGTTTTAGGGGTTGGGGTTTTTGATCTTTGGGGTATAGATTTTATGGGTCCATTTGTGTTGTCTAATTCCAATCTTTATATATGACTTGTAGTTGATTATGTGTCTAAGTGGGTGGAAGCAATTCCAACCCGCACCAATGATGCACATGTAGTGTGCAATTTTGTGAAGGAATGCATTTTATGTAGGTTTGGTGTCCCCTACCTAATTATTAGTGATGGTGGATCCCACTTCACTAATAGGTGATGTGGGTTTTACTGCACTAACAAACTCACTTAGGGATGAAATCCCTAAGTTTTTACCAAAACCTCATGCAATAGTTAAAGATTGAATCCCAAGGGACAAATTTTTTAAGAATCATGCTAGTCGTATCTAGTTGATCAAGACTAATATTTAGAATAGAGAGTTGATTTGGGTATAATTAAACTAATTTCAAGGAAAGTTAAAGAGCTGGATTAAAACTGAGTTTAGATTAATGATGGGAATCACTAGGGTGGAATCGGGTTTCACCATCACTACGCATGCAAACACATCCAAGCAAGATACAACTATTCAAATTGAGTAGCAAACCATCTGTTAGGAAATAGAGTTTGTGTAAGCATATCCATGGGCTCGATGTCTCGTTACCCATGAGTCACACACTTACTACTATGGAGATATCCCTTCAGAAGTTCTCGTCTGGGCATCAACCATGTTAATCAATATTCAAATCCTAAGTATTGAAGTTCTCGCAACAAAGGAATATAATAGATCATGCAAGGCTGGTGATCAATCAATAAAGCATGCATGAAATGATTAATAATGAAATGGAAAGTTGTATACAAGCTATGGAATGTTATAAGATGAACATGTAAGAACGGGCAACGGGGCTAGTCCCCTCACCCCAGTGAAATGGACTACTCACTCCTCATGATAGAAACAAAAACAACAATAGAGAGGGATGATTTTGCCATGGTCATGGTGAAGAAGATGGTCATGGCTTGGTGGAGAAATAGTCTTCTACACAATGGTTGGGCAGATCCGGATGAGGAGGGGAAGAACACCAATACAGATGAGGATAATCTTCTCTCTCCTTCTTCCTTCTCTTATCGTGCTCTTGCTCTTAGGAGATGGAGCGGTAGATGGATGATGGATGAAGGTGCTACAGATATGAAATCCCACCACATTCATGGCTAGGAGATAGATCTCAATGGAGTGATATTACCTCACATCATGCATTAATTTCTTTAGTGCAATGTCGGTGCATTCAGGGTGGATGACACCAGCTACAAGGTAGTTCACGTAGTTCGTGTACCAAGGGATAAGTTTTGATGCTTTCATGAGTTGGTCATCTAGAAGAGAGTCATTCATTGGGATCTGTGACTCAAGTGGTCTTCCACAACATTCTCAATGCATTTATTATCTATTTTCTTAAGATCACATTCTTGTAAGAGAAGAATCCATCTGATTAGCCTGGATTTTGTATCTTTCTTTGCTAAGAGGTAGCAGATTGCAGCATGATCATTGTAGACAATGACCTTTGAACCGATGAGGTAGGATCTATACTTATCAAAGGCATACACAACTGCTAAAAGTTCCTTCTCAGTAGTTGCATAATTTCTTTGAGCTTCGTCAAGGGTCTTAGATGCATAATAGATAACATGATGTTTCTTTTCTATATATTGGCCCAAAACAGCACTGACTGTTTAATCACTGGTGTCACACATTATTTCAAATGCGTTCCCCCAATCTGGAGCTCTGGTGATAGGGGTTGATGTAAGGGCATGATTAAGATTGTTGAAAATTTTGATGCATTCTTCATCAAAGTAGAAATCATCATCCTTTCATAATAAATTCATCATAGGCTTGGTTATCTTAGAGAAATCCTTTATAAACCTTCAATAAAAGCCTGCATGACCAAAAATTGCGTGAACTTCTCTTACATTAGTTGGGAGACTGAGTTTGGAAATCACTTTAATCTTTGCCTTGTCTACTTCAATCCCTTGACTACTGACCCTATGGCCGAGGATAATGCCATCTTTTACCATGAAATGACATTTCTCCCAATTTAGCACTAGATGTTCTTCTCCACATCATTTGAGGACCATGGAGAGGTGATTCAGTCACAAGTCGTATGAATTCCCTTATACGGAGAAACCATCCATTAAAACTTCCATAATAGTTTCAGTGAGTCCAGCAAATATAGCTGCCATGCAACGTTGAAAAGTAGTAGGCGCATTGTAAAGCCCGAAAGGCATCCATCTAAAGGCATATGTTCCAAAGGGGCAAGTGAATGTTGTATTTTCTTGGTAATTTGGATGTATGGGGATTTGATAGAATCCAGAGTAACCATCAAGATAGCAAAAATATTCCTGGTGAGCCAATCGCTCTAAGACTTGGTTTAGGAAAGGTGTGTGGCCTTGTTTAGTTTCCTGTAATCGATACACTTCCTCCAGCCAGTGGTTGTTTGAGTGGGGAGGAGTTCATTATTTTCATTCTATATCACGGTAGCTCCACCTTTCTTTTGGGCAACATGTACATGACTTACCCATGGTGAGTCAGATATAGGATAGATGATTCCTATAGTAAACAATTTAATGACTTCAAGGAAGACTTCTTCTTTCATATTTGGATTTAGCTTTCACTGATGTTCGATAGTCGGCTTGTGGTCTTCCACCATGGGGAATCTGTGCATACAAAGTGCTTGACTAACCCCAGTGAGGTCACTCATTTTGTAGCCAAGGACTTTATTCTTTCCCTTAATTCTGTTAGGAGTTTATCTTCTTGTTTGGGCGTTAGGTCAGAATTTATGATAATTGGATAGTCCTTGAGATCATGTAGAAACACGTACTTCAGTCCCTCGGGTAGGGGCTTCATTTCAGGGGACTCTAGTTTCTTGCATAGGTCTTCAGTTACATTTATAGCCTTGAGTTCCTCAAATTTAGCTTTAGGATCTTCTTCTACAGAATTGAGGTGGAGAACACAATTCTTTACTTGTTCATTGATGGAGTCATCAACAGTCGAGTTTGTCAGAGCCACTTCTAAAGGATCATCTTATTCATGATTCTCTTATGTGACGAGTGGCATTTTCTCAATGCAATTAATGAAATATACTTCTTCTTGCATGCTTGGTCTTCACATACTTTCAAAAACTCTAAACTCTAGTATTTCTTTTACCAATTTGAGGAGCAAGGTTCCTGCTTCAACATCAGTCAAAGCTCTCGCAATGGTGAGGAAAGGATGACCAAAGATAAGAGGGTATATGGAGTCCTCTTTTATGTCCATGATTACAAAGTCTCATGGGACATAAGAGTCTTTGCCTACCTTAACTGGAACATCCTCAATGACTCCCAAAGGGAGAGTCAAAGAGTTGTCTGCAAGTTGTATGGTCATGACAGTTGGGAGAATTTATGCAAACCCTAGCCTCTTATAAAGGCTAAGTGTCATGAAAGATATGCTAGCACCGAGGTCAGCTAGTCCCTTCTTACATGTGGAGTCTCCTATATGGCACAAAATCCCAAAAGATCCTGGGTCTTTTGCTTCTTGGGCATTTTTCTATGAATACTATTAGAAGTATTTGTTGCTAATTTGATTGTCTCATATTCTTTAGTTATATACTTCCTTGTGAGGAGTGATTTTAAGTACTTCGTCCAGGCTGGTATCTCAACCAGTGCATCTAGAAAGGGTATATCAACATGAAGATTCTTCATTGCTTCCTTGAACTTTGTGAAATGAGTGTCAAGCCTGTCTACTTTAGTTGAGTTTGGAAAGGAGGATGTGGCTTGTATACTAGTATAACTGGTTCAGGCATGTCTTCTACTTCTAGAATGATAGGTTCCTCCGAACTTGTTTATCTGCCTTATCAGTGGCCAATTGTTCTTTTAGTTGAGATTCAGGTACTTTAGTGTCTTGGACAATCACCAAGTCATCCTCATATGTAACTACCACAGGTGTCTTGATAGGAGGATCAGAGTAGTCTTTTCCAGATCGAGTGGAAACAACTTTCAAGTGCTTAAGATGTTAGGATTGTTCTCTGGTTGGCCAGCAAAAGCTCTAGCAGGTGGCTTGAGACTAGTTGAAAGTTGGGCTAGTTGGGATTCAATAGCCTTCTGATGGGCTTGCTGATTTGCTATCATAGTCTGTTGCGACTGTAGCATCTTCTCAATGGATGACAGTTTGTCATCAGAAGAGATGAGACCGACTTGTTGTCCTTGTTGTAGTTGTTGATGTGGGACATGGTTGAGATTCTGGAACTGAGAGGTGTTTTGATGCTGGTTGTAATTTCTATTCTAAAAATTACCCCTAATGTTCCCTTGATTCCTGAAATTTTTTTGTTGATTATATTGGAATCCCGACAGGCCTCATTGTTGATTATCTAAACTGAGTTGTTGTGAGTTTTCTACTCCTAAAGGATTTTCGTGCTGAAAACCTAGATGGTTCCTATTCTTATTCAAAATATAATACCCTTGACCAGGGATATAATGGATGGTATTCAGATTTTCCATATGACAAATTCCTCCTTGGACACAAGCATTGCCCAAAATGACATCATAGAGAATATTACATGCTAGAGTAGAATGATCAATGCATTTACATGCTTCATAAAATAGATAAGCTGACTTGACTTGTTCTTGTTGTCGAGGGGGTGAGTGCCTCATTTCATAAGAATTGAAAGATGATACAAGGTTGTCTTGCTTAGCATCTAGTAGCTTTAGAGACTCGGCGATAGACTTGTACTCAGGATTACTTTCTTCCATAGCTACCTTCAACATTCCTTTGCCTACAGATCTGCTGCAGTTGCCTTGATTTTCAAATCCAAGGGTGACAACCTATCATGCACTATCATAACTTTGGCACATGAAGTTTCCTCCAGATGAGGAGTCTAAAAACTTCGTGATATCATCATCCACACCCCTATAAAAGATTTCGATGAGTTGATTCTTAGGTATGCCATGGTGTGGACACTTGCGTAGTAACTCATTGTACCTTTCCCATGCATCTGCTAGGGTTTCACCAGGGACCTGAACAAATTGTGTTATCTGACCCCTAATATCATAGGTGAGGGAAGGAGGGTAAATTTTTTCCAATAAAATATTTTGAAATTGTTCCCAAGTGGTGATGGGGTCGTATTGTAAAGAGTTATACCAACTCATGGCTCTATCTGCAAGGGAATATTTAAAAAGATGGAGTCTGATGGCATCATCTGTAACTCCATTCTACTTTGTCATAGCACATAAATCTATAAACCTCAGAAGATGTTCTTGACTATCCTCACCTTGCTTGCCATAAAAAGGGTTGTTTTGAAGCAGTGTAATCCAATGTGACTTGATCTTGAAGTTTGGAGCAGTGATGGGAGGAGGTTGCATTGGGTGTTGAACATTAGTAGCCTTAGGGATTGAGAACTCTCTAAGGTCCTTTTGTAACTCAGCTTGTTGAGCTGCTGCTTGAGTTTCTTGGAATTCATCTTAAATCACAGATTGGGCTTCTTGCATAAGCCTTTTTCTTTGTGCACTAAGGGCTTGAGTTACCCTTCAGGCAATTTCCTCCTCTTATGCCATCCTATCTTGGTTCTCTCTACTCTGATGATGAAAGTTTCATTCTATCTCAGGATCAAAGCTAGCTGCAAGGCTGGTGCTGTTGGAGCGTGGCATGCACTAGTCTTTGGGGGTACCTGAAATGGAAAGATCTTTCAGGATTTAGATGGACAGAGTAGAGTTAAATTCAAGTATATATTCAATATTATCAAAATTTAAAGTAAAATTCTATATTAGTCTCAATAAGAACTAGATTTAACTATATGATTCCGTCGATCCCCGATAACGGCGCCAAAATTTGATGTGAGTTTTACTGCACAAACAAACTTACTTAGGGATGAAATCCCTAAGTTTTTACCAAAACCTCATGCAATAGTACCACCCACAAGCATATTGGTCTTATCGTAGTATAGTTAAGGATCAAATCCCAAGGGAAAACTTTTTTCAGAATCTTGCTAGTTGTATCTAGTTGAATCAAGACTAATATTTAGAATAGAGAGTTGATTTGGGTATAGTTAAACTAATTGCAAGGAAAGTAAAAGAGCTAGATTAAAACTTAGTTTAGATTAATGATGGGAATCACTGGTTGGAATCGAGTTTCACAACCAATACACATGCAAACACATCCAAAACACATCTAGGAAAGATACAACTATCCAAATGGAGTAGCAAACCATCTGTTAGAAAATAGAGTTTGTGTAAGCATATCCGTGGACTCGATGTCTCATTACCCACGGGTCACACACTTACTACTCTGAAGATATCCCTTTGGAAGTTATCATCCGGGCATCAACCATGTTAATTGATATTCAAATCCTAAGTATTTAAGTTCTCGCAACAAAGGAATATAATAGATCATGCAAGGCAGGTGATTAATCCACAAGGCATTAATTAAACGATTTATAATGAAATGGAAAGTTATATACAAGCCATGGAATGTTATAATATGAACATGTAAGCATGGTCAGCGGGGCTAGTCCTCACACCCCAGTGAAATAGGCTACTCACTCCTCATGATAGAAACAAAAAGAACAAGAGAGAGGGAAAATTCTATCATGGTCATGGTGAAGAAGATGGTCGCAGCTCGGTGGAGAAACGATCTTCTACACAATGGTTGGGCAGATTTGGATGAGGAGGGGAAGAACACCAAGATAGAAAAGAATGATCTTCTCTCTCCTTCTTCCTTCTCTTCTCATGCTCTTGCTTGTAGGAGATGGAGCAGTAGATGGATGATGGATGAAGGTGCTATAGGTCTGAAATTCCACCACTTTCATGGTTAGGAGATAGATCTTGATGGAGCAGAGATGGCATAGTAGCAAGGACACCATAGAGGTAGTCATTGGTGGTAGAGATCATCTTCCTTGGCTGGGTACAGAGTGGCAGCCTATCGGCATCATGGAGCAAAAGAGATGCCTCAAATGAAGGAGGGGGTCATCCATTTATCAGTGCAGATCTAGAGTGCACTGACATAGATATCGTAGTCGAGGTGATTATCGTGGTCAAGGTGTTTGTACTGTGGTCGCAGTGGGGTCTTCTTCATTATAGTCACAGTCAAGACACTGGTCGTGGTCACATTCGCCAGTTGTGTTCGAGGTCACAGTTGAGCTAGTGTGGGCCTCGGTTGAGGTGGCGTGCCACGGTCGAGGTGGTGCGCCGTGGTCACGGTTGTATGCCACACTCAAGCGGGACCACTGCCTCCTACACTGGTGCACATAGTTCAAGGCTTAATCCTATAATGGAGATGAATGGATTTGATGAAAACTCTAAATAATCAACTGAAACTGAGGAAAATTATATATTAGCAGATTCACGAGGCATATGAGAGATTTCATCGCTAAATAGGGCCAAATATGGTGAGTAAAACTAAGATGAATATGCATTCATCAATAGGCAGTTTGGAGCTTACTTAGCAAATATGGGGTGAACCACCGAGTGGGTACTGCATATCACCCAGAGACTCAATGAGAGGTTGAGGTGTCAAATAGAGAGGTGAAGGAAATTTTGGAAAGGAAGGTCTCAACCAATAGAACAAATTGGAGTTATGTGCTAAGTGATGCTCTTTGGTCTTATAGAACCACCTACAAATCCCCAATAGGAAAAACACCTTTTAGGCTAGTCTATGGTTGTGCATTCCATCTACCCGTAGAGCTTGAGCATAAAGCTTAATGGGCCATGAATAAGCTAAATTTCAACATTGATGAAGCGGGTAGAAAGAGGCTTTTGGAGCTTAATGAATTAGGTGAGCTTAGGTTGGATGCTTAAGAAAGCTCTAGGATATATAAGGAAAAGACTAAGAAAATTTATGATAGACACATGATAAATAGGGTGTTTCTCTCAAGTCATAAAGTCCTCCTTCTCAATTCTATGCTTAGGCTGCATCCGGGTAAGCTAAGGTCCAAGTGGAGTGGACCGTTTGTGATTGAAAAAGTCTTTCCCCATGTTGTTGTGAACATTGTAGATGGGAACAAGTCGTTCCTTGTATATGACCAAAGATTAAAGCACTATTTTAGAGAGGAGGTAGAGCCACGGATAGAGGAGTTGCAACTTTTTACCATTCCATAGATTCTTTCTCTAAAGACTGTCTAGTCTAGGACGTTAAACAATGACGCTTGTTGGGAGGTAACCCAGTTTTTATTACATTGTTTTTATGTTCAATTTCCATTTTTAGTTGTCATTTTACTTAAATTTCTATAAAAATGGTACCTTGACTCATTTTTGGAGTGTGTAGTGCTTCAAAGTTGGTACCACTGAGTTTAGCAGTCGGTGGAACTGAAATGAGGTCATCATTTTGTCCGCAACTGCAGCACATACTCGGTACCACCGACTTAATAGGTTGGTACCACTGAGTCTCTGAATATCTTTCAAGTGTTCACTTATAAGGACTCAGTACTACTGACTTTTCAGTCGGTACTACTAACTTTTATATGCACCCACATTTGGTATCATGAGCCCACAAATCTGAAAGCACTGACAGTTTCAACAACTCGGTGCTACTAACCCTAAAGTTGGTACTACCAACTCACCATGTTAGCAATCCGGGTATTCACGATCTAGCAGCCACGACGCGCTTCATCGAGCGGCCAGTGATACTGATCCATGACACCAGTCGGTTCTACTGACTCGTCATCGGTACCCCTAACTCAGGATGATCCACACCTTCAATGTCAGCCAATCACAAGTTGTCGCTGCAATTAAGCACAGATTGTGCTAGCCAACTCGGTACCACTGACTCAGAAGTTAGTAGTACCGACTCTGCAGTGTTTAACTATATAAGGAGGGGTGGTGGAGCGATTTTCTTCACACCCTCAACATCCAGTCCACCTACATTTCAGAGCAAGGCTTCACCAGGCGCTGACGATCTTCCCCGAGCTTCTATTCTCTTAACCTCCTTCTTGCATCAACAACACGACCCCTAGAAGAGGAGTTGCTCCCCGTAGGGCGAGTTGGTCCCTCGGCCAACCCACATTCAACATTCATCCACAGAGATAAGGAAGCTATATGAAGAGTTGTAGACAAGGCAGATCATCTCCACGCAATATGGTGATCACACATTGATCAAAAGGATGGGCTTTACTGACAACATGCAATGGATATGTAAGAAATAAGAAATAGAGGGAGATAACCCTTTTGTTAGTGACTAGCAGACCTACCCAGATCTCATCTTGGAGTTCTTGGTGTCGCTTGATGTTCTCATCGCCCCTGAGCAGAAGTTAGGCGGCGAATGGTGGGAAGGAAAGGTCAACTTCCACCTCTTGAACAACAACTATTATATCATGCTGAGGGCCTTCAACCATATCTTCAAATGGTCTCATGTCCCAGAACACTCAGCCCCATCTTATTTTTCCTATGACTTGGCCTGGGAACGGTTGATTGAGGTGCCCGACGGATTTCATATAAATTGGCATATTAGTTCTATTACTAATATTGAGCATCCTTTTGCTCATATACTTCATCGCCTCTGCAATACTATTTTCACTCGATCCGGTCAAGCTTAAGGGAAGGTCCAGACGGCGGACCTTAGGCTACTGGAAGTGGAGACTGTAAACTTTGGAGCTTTCCTTCTGCTCCACATGATTTTTATGAGGCACAATGTGACAAGGAAGGCACCGATTTTATTTAGGGGTCTCATCACCCCTATTTCTCTACATTTGCGCCTTGATTTGTACACCCTCGAGCCAGTGGAGGATACAACAAAGTTGGACCTCCTACACTTCCGTAAGGTGCACCTTCTTCAATGCCACCACAATGTTCTCTATACACATTTCATGCACCAAGGACTATTTCGGGAGCGGAGCCTCCCTGACCCTATCTTCAACCTGTGTGGGGTGAACCATATCCAATGGTCACTGAACGAGGGGGAAGCAGAAGATCCGCCCAGGGTAGCAGCTCAGGGTGACGATGAGGAGCACAACGTAGATGATGATGATGAATTTAAGGAGGTGGAGCCCACCATCCCCATCACTAGGACAGCGGTACCATGCAAATGGGCCGACACCTATGTTGCCTCGACTTCTTCTGCCCCACCCCCTTCCCAGGAGGAGCAATAGATGCACAATATGGTAGGTATGTATACCATGTTGCAAGAGATCCATATTAGACGATAGTAGCATCAGGCGACGTTGGTCGGTGTGTAAGACATTCAAGAAAGGTTGTACCAGAACCAGAAGGCGATTTATGAAAATGAACACCTTCTTTTGGTCAACTAAGAAAATGTTCACATGCGCCTGTAGTGGATGGAGCAGTACCAACAAACTTTCTTTGATAACTACTAGAACCGTGGATACTTCAGGGAGTAGCCACAGCCGCCGCCAATGCCACCTACAGACCTCTCATTCCAAGGGATTTTTGCTCCACAAGACCCCAACATGCCACCTCCGCCATTCTGAGCCCTGGTACTAGTGTTCCACCTCTTGGGTGTGAGTATTGACTATGTAGACATAGTCATATTCAAGCTTAGGGGGGTGTTGGAACAACATTTTATCCTTGTCTTTATTTTTATTTTTATGTTTTTAGTTGTTTGTTTTATTTTTAGTTCAGCAAGTGTAGGATCCACGTCTATCTAGTGTAATTGTGGAGTAGTAAATGCATGGTTTTGTGTTCGAATAAATTCTACTCTCTATGTTGTTGCATTTAAAAGGTCATATCTTTAAAAGCTTAAACCAAAAATCTTTCTGTAACACCACTTGAGGAAGTGTTTGAACTAGTCAGTATTAGGACTTAGGACGTACATGAAAGTCTAAATCAACTCGCCAATGTGAATGATGAAGATGTTGAGCCTAAACTAACCAAACCATAAAGAGACCTTAAATGAAAATATAAGAAATAAACTGTTAAGATCACCCTAAACACATGTCAATCAAGAGGGACACATTATAATATAATGAAAGGCATTGTCTCTTAGTTGTGTGATTCCATTTCTTTTCCATTCATTTTTGACTCACCACCTAAAAAATCCATGGGTACTCCAAGTTATTTTCTTTTATTGCATTGCATGGCATGATAGGAACATATTTGTTAGTTTTCTTGCATTTGAAAAAGAAAGAAAAACATTGCATTTGTATGTGTTAACTTTAGTGCATACCATCTTAGCTTACATAACACAGTTCATGTAGTTGCATACATTTCAAAATCACATGCATATTTTCCTGAACATGTGGATTTTAATTTCAATTTATGAAGCTAAAGTGCAGGGATATACCTAAAAAAAACGAAGGCAAGAAGCATAACATTAGCCATTTTGAAAAGAAAAAAATAGAGAAGAAGAAAATTGTTCAAAAGAAATAAGGAGAAAGTATATCCTGCATGTTTGTTTAGTGATGATTTAATCGACATGTGCATTTTCTGAGTTGATAAACAATCTCAAATCATTCATACATGCATCATTTCATAAAAAGAAAAACAAATTAGGCATCAGGATTCATGCATGGCATTCTTTTCATCCATCTAGGTTCATTAATCTCTATACATAAATAGGTTATATGTAATTATGAAATTTAATTTGTAACCCGTCTTAAATCATTAATTGCTCTTATTGGTAGGCCACTCTAATGATTTATCTCCTCATTCATGCTTATACAGAGATCTGCTTCCAAGTAGTTGGTAGTTAGAAAAGAGAAATTTAGTGTAGGGAATCACACAATATCCCAAGTGAATGTCTGAGTAATTATGATGTTAACTTCTTTCTTGATAGTGTCATTTACTGAAGGTGGACATCTTTTATGGAAGTTTTTGGTCACTTTAGAGAAGTTATCAGTTCAGTGGTCAGTAAAGGCCGGTTTAGGGTTTGATAGTGGATTTAAGTAAGAAAGGAATGTATGCGTTATGTCCTTTTGTTGACTCTTGTCAAACATATCTAAGAGAGTGTTGCTCGAGGACAAGCAACATTTAAGCTTAGGGGAGTTTGATGCATGTATTTTTAGTCATTATTATAGGCACATTTTTCCTTGATTTCATGTGTTGATTAGTCATTTATTTGATTTATTATGCATGAAATGTCATAGATGGCATGTTTCTATTGAATGCATCAAATTATATGATTTTTACTATTTTATGTAATATTTACGTATCCCAAGTACTTATGATGTTTTTGTGCATTTTAAGGTACAAGGAAGATCCACAGACTCGGTACTACCAACTTGGTAACAGTCAGTGGTACTGACTTGATGTTAGTGATGGACCCAAAAACTTGCCCAGAGTCGGTGCTACCGACAACCAAAGTCGATGGTACCAAATCAGCATCAGTAAGCCCCAACGTGAATAGAGACAACTTGGTGCTATCGAGTTGCCAAGTTGATGCTACTGAGTTGATGTCAGGGAGGTAGTTCCAAAATCATAAAACTCAGTGCTATCGAGTCTAGTCGATCGTACTGACACAATTGGGATCGTGTGACTAAACCTAAGTGACTCGGTACTACTGACTCACCTAGCAGTACTATCGAGTCTACCCGATCATACCATCCGCAGATTTCACTCTAATCCAACGGTGGATGTTATTTAGTACCCTAAGTTCCTTTTATGACTTAGGGGGATGACGACCAGATAAAAGGAGGCAGTCATTTTCATTGCACGGTAACCAGAGAGAGAACATAATAACCGAGGACCAAAAGCTTCAACCAAGGAGATCCGAACACCTCCAGAGGACAATTCTGCATCCAGAAGACAACAAAACACATGTACGATGGAGGGGATCTTCCGTATAGGCAGAGATTCAGGGGTTACCTTAGTTTCCTAATGTTTCCCACATTTTTCTTCTTCCTTTCCATGTATTCCTTAGGATCCAGGAGTAGCCCAGATATACAATGTGATTGATTTCTATGCAGTAATATCAATTTTATCACTTTTTATTGCATATAAATCTATGAAAGCTTTGTTTTCTACTTGTTCTTGATCACCATGAGTGGATTGATAGATTCTTAGTCATCTCAGGAGAGAGGTTGAGGGTCGAAAAGCATAGATTTAGCCATGTACTATGTGCTTTGGGAAAAGTGGAGTGTAAACGGGAGGAGAAACCTAGAGAGTAATCATAAAGCATCTAACTAATAAACCAATAACTACGGAAGTTGGATTGGCATTAGATTAGGTAGTGAATTACACAGTGGGAGAAGGTAATTCTGGCTATAGGCTCCTTATCTAGAGATTGAGATAATAGATGTTAGTGTGTGTGAGGTCAATTATTAGTGTTATCTGTGGTGAAAACACTATCCTAAGGAATTCATTCCATCTCTGATTAATTCATCCTTTAAATTCATTTTGTTTCTGCATTTGTTCTTTAACTCAAACTAATTCAACCGTTTACAACCGGCTTAGCTGATTTGACTACATTTAGTAGTAGTCTACTGGAGAAACACCTCCCCGTGTTTGACTCGAGCCTCACAAGGCCTTATTACTTCGATATGTTCATTGCATATTACACACGGTAAACTCGTACAACTTGGTTTGTTGGTCTTGATTTCAACTACAAGTATTGCAAATTTGCTTCTTGTGTGGTTGGTCGAGTGGTCATCAATACGTACCAGTCTACCAATGGCCTAGCCGATACATTCAAAAATTTCTTTGTGATAGTGATGCAATGGAAGACCCAAGACTCTAATCTAGGTGACAATGTGATCTGATATGCCATTAGATGGCTCAAAGTAGCCATCCCATAGCCATACCATGAGGCATCCTCTAAATAGGGACCATAGTCCCTTAGTAAGGGCATTGACATGATCACCTCTATTAGAGAATCACACAACATAGTTTTGGTTTGTAAGTTTGAATAAATCTATTCTTCCTCTAGGTCTCCATAGGAATTTCAGACATTCCTCCATAGTAAGGAACACACACACACACACACACAGATATATATATATATATATAGTCATGCTAGAATACACTCGAGTGTATCCATAGAAAAATACACTCAAGTAGTTTTTCATGATGCAATATTTTTTTTCAAAAATACAATCCATTGATCTTATTAAACATCTTGCGAATAGCTCATACGCAAAATTTGAGCACATTTGGACATTTATAGGTCATGTTATAAAGACTGCAAAATTATGCATTTCAAATTAGTTTCGTGCGTCAATTTTTTTGCCCTTGGATGAGTGACTTACACACATCCAAATGGGCTCAAAATTTGTATGTACCTAGTTATAGTATGACGGTGAAGATCAATGGTTTACATTTTGCAAAAAATAGTCTTGATATGCAAACACACTTGAGTGTATTTGTGCGATCTATACACTCGAGTGTATTCTAGCCTGACTCTATCTCTCTTTCTCTCTCTTTATTTATATATATATATATGGGTCTACCGAACCTCCCTTGTTACGATGGGTAGCAAATTGAGTGAAGGTTTTCATCATCTTTAGTGGTGTGTTATCCGCAAGGAACATCGTACTGTCATGAGTATAGTTATTTCCATTCTCACAAATGGACGATTCCATCTCCATGCTGATCTTTTGATCATCAATAGGCAAAGAGGATTCTCCTCACAATCCTACATATGTAAGGTTCATCTCGAGTTCTTCTAGATGTTGGTGAGTGTCTCTTGCTCCCTTCCTTGGAGACGGGGTGCATCTCCTTTCTCCCAACCCTTCTGTAGTAGTAGGAAACATTTTTGTGTTCTGGTTAGCCTTACTACTATTTTCCTTGCCTTGCTTTCCGTTGTCACCATCTAGGGTTTTCCCTAGTGCATCCCGATCGCCTCCATCACCTTTCCCCCTATCCCCCATGACGTCCATCCAAACAAGGTCAATCTTATAAGGGGATATATATTTACATATATATATGTATATGTATATATAATTATGTGTGTATATATACATATATATACTCAAGAGTATTCATTCTTGTTATGTCCCAAGTTCATTATTATTCTGGATCATAGATAACAATAAAACATAAAATTAGTATATATGTTGAATGATGACTATGTGTGACGACCATCACCGCAATAAATGAGATTACTCAAAGCAAAGTGCAAAATTTTCACTAATAAAATTATTACTACAAATCTGGTAAATTTGAATCATTTTTGTAATTCAATTTGTCAAGTGGAAGTATATCACAAAAAGCTTCAACAGAGGCTATCTATATTTCACATACATTAAAAGATGTTACATATTATGTCCAAAGTCTATCAAGCCATAACTGATACATATTGCAACTGGTAATATATGCAACCCATTTTTATACATTCATGGCTATAGACCAAAATCTATGTGTCGATGAGCAAAAACAAAAAATCTCCCCAATGACCCGAGAGTACAGGGACGACATGTAGAACTCTACTATAGTACTCTAACAACATGTCCAGCCTCTAGACACTACTGATCTCCTTACTTCTCAGCTTTTGCTCTGCAACCTTGACCTCCTCATCCACAACCACCGAAATAGTTGTGGAACCCACGGGGTGAAACCAAACATCCCAACAAGAGTTATAACTCTTAGCCATCATCTATTATATGCATAGTACTATAAAGAGTAGTAAATAAAATAGGTAATATTATTTGAGCAGTTTAAGTACTTACAAGTGAGAAATAGAATATTTTATACTATTAAAAGGAATATGAAGAACATGTATGACTATTATAAACTAAATAGTATAAGAAATAAGACATGAGATCATCCAATGTGATTCATTTTTTACCCTAAAAAATTATACTATACGGATGTTTAACCATTTTTATGCCTTAAGGATTTGAGGCATACCACTCAAATCCAAATGACCACTGCTAAGTCAAAATCAGTACCATATAAGATAAATGTAAGAGTCGGACTCCATGATCATCACTAACACTACTCGGTCAGTTTGAGTCTGCAATGAAGTGACACAATAGTCAAACTATTCAATAGCAACTTATAGTCATAGCTATAGTCCTTTAGAGATAGCAACTCATAGTCAAGCTATGGCCCTGTAAAACAACTAGGCTACCTTGGTACATTGCACAACACTAGAGAATAAACTCATGCATGGCTGTCTGACAACAAATAATATACCACTATTTCAACAATTTAAGGAAACATGGACGTATATCACTTGCACCTCACATTTCAATAATATGTGAACTAATTTTCCTATAGGAGTTATTGGATTCACCATCTAGCTAAATAATGATGCTAAAATTTAAGGATACATGGACGCGTATCACTTGCACCCTGCATTTCAATAAGATGCGCTCTGATTTTCCTGTAGGAGTTACTGGTTTCACCATCTAGCTAAATATTGACGCTAAAGATGGATCTATGGTATAGGGGAACTACATGATTAGGGTTTCACTTCATTAGACATTACAATTGGGTATCTTTTAATGCATCAATAAAGTTACAACGTATAAGCTCTAAACAATTTCTACAAAATTAAGGTAAGATGAAACTTCAGAAGATATGAATCGTATTAAGTGAGAACTTGTCTCATAATCATATGGTACTTGTATTACTGTCATTCACCATGTCATTACCAGTGTTACATCACCATGGGATATCAATCCCTAAATCTCATCACTAGAGGATATCACTGTAAACTATGCTCAAGGCACTTACTAGATCATTCAACTAAGTCAGGTAAATCTTGCATAAACAATAATGCTTATTATATCTCATAATTGCTCATAATCACCACCCTTTATGACATAAGGTTCACCAGGGCACTAACATAGGTATGCCATTTGTCTCATCTACAAAGTTAGGTTTACATAATCAAGAGAGAGAAACACTATTATGGAGCACCTTTTATCAAGTAAAATGAACACATAAGTCACAGGAGTATATGTTTAGGGTTAGGTTCGTGTTTAGCCAATTAGGGTTTCATAATATTATTCAACCCCTAAACCCTCATTCATGACTTCCCATGTGTTGCAAGGGTATGAAAGTTGAGTACCATCATTATTAATTAGCCATGCGTAATTATTTATTTGTCATATATACGCCATTACACTATACAACATTAATGTACATACCTAAATGTATCACCATTCCTCACTCACACAACATGGGATTGTGACTTGCAACGCATGTAGGCCAACTTTGGATGTAATGCATACAACAGATGACACCACCCTACAATGCATGTAAGGCATGTGTTGTAGCCCGCGACATGTTCAATTCTCTCTTAGACACAATGTGTGAAGTGGAAAGGGGAGTGTCATGGCTCGTGACACACACCATGCTCACTCGACCGTGATACATGCCTTACATCTAGATGTGGTCTGAACACTCTGTTCCTCAAATTCATGAATGTTGTTGGTGCATTGGTTAGCCCAAACAACATAACCACAAACTCATAATGACCATAACTAGTCCTAAAGGTTGATTTAGGTATATCATCTGCCTTTCACATAACTGATGATAACCAAACCTAAAATCTATCTTAGAAAAGATGGTGGCACCTTGTAACTGATCAAACAAATCATGAATATGTGGAAATAGATACTTCTTCTTAATTGTCATCATACTCAAATGTTAGTGGTTAATACACAACCTCATTGATCCATCCTTCTTCTTTACAAATATAATGGGATCACCCCAAGGTGATGTGATCGGCCTAATGAAACCTATCTCAAGTAATTCCTGCAACTACTTCTTTAGTTTCTACATCTCAGTTGGTGCCATTATATACGGTGTTTGAGTTATAGGTTGGGTACCTGGAACTAGATTGATTTAAAAATCAATCTCTCTAGGAGGAGGTACACTGGGAAACTCATCGGGAAACACATCCTCAAACTCTTATACAACTATCACTTCATGAATACTAGCACCCTTTGCCTTTATATCCACCACATGTGCCAAGAACGCATCACAACCATGTCTCATCCACTTCTCTGTTGTCATAGCTGAGACTAGACATGTAGGAAGGATCTTCCTATCACCTTGGAAAGCCCATGTAATATCACTTTCTACAAATGTTGCCTTCTTGGCACTACAGTCCAAGGACAACTGATACTTTTCCAAAGTATCCATCCCAAGGATTACGTCAAATCCTTGCATTTCAAGTAGTAGGGCATCCACTTGAATGTTGTGTCCTGAAAAGGAAAGAATACAGGACAAGCACACTTCATGTAGCTCTACAGAACCAACTAAAGGAGTTTCTAGATGAAGATTGTCATGTCTTCGACTAACAGGCAAGTAACAGTTAGCTATCAATTCTCTAGTGATGAAAGAATGTGTCTCACCTGGATCAATAAAAATAGATATAAAACATAAAGAAGACAAATAAGAATGATATAATTCCATCTGACCTATAACAACCCTTGGTTTGACGACTCCCTCCAACTGACTCGTCACATAGAATCGAGTCGTCGCATGTTGTCACCCTCTACCTCTGTTAGCATGTCATAAAGAACTAACTTGTGATACCTATCTATGTCCTCTACCACTATGTTGTTGTCGCTCCTATGAACTTTGATGATTCTACCTCGACTCCTGAGTTACCTCTTCATCCTTCATAGGGTAGTACCACTTAGTGTGCCCCACCTATCTACACTTGAAACAGGTCTTACCCTTACACCATGACCTAGATGGCCCTATCAGAGACACTGATGTTGCACTGTGAGATCCTACAGGCAGAAAACAATGGCCTCTTCCTATGCCCTGTGTCCACTATGACTAAGTCATCGATCTCTATTGAGACTGAGGTCTAGAGTGCCTAGGCTTCTTGAAGCCTCTTGAAGATTGTCCTTGGTATTTTGCATGCCTCTTCTTGGCCTTCGCCTCACATTTCTCTAGGATTGACCATTCTACCCTATGAACTGACTCCACAAAGGTTGCAAATATCTCTCTATACTCTAAAAATGACAATGGGGTTGTCAGCTTAGTAATCAGACCCTTCTTGAAGTGTTGAATCCTCTCCTTGTTTGTTGCAGCCATATGTGGACAAAACTGTAGAAGCTCCATGAACTTAACTTCATAAGCACTTATCGACATAGATTACTACTGGATCTTTTCAAAATGTACTATGTTTTCATCCAAATAAGTCTCAAGAAAGTACCAACTTATGAACTCATGTTTGAATTTTTCCCATGTTATCACAACTCCTATCCTTTTCTCTTCATCAATGGCCCACCAAGGGCCAACACTCCCCTTTAAAAGATAGACAATATGTTGAGGATCTTAAAGGCCTTCTCTAGCTCAGTCAGCCACATGTCTGTGTCATATGGATGATATGTACCTACATATTCTGATGCTCCTATACATCAAAGTCTCTGAAAAGTCTTTCTAGACCCATGCATTTCAGCATCGAGAACTGGTGCCCTAGGTTGAACTACAAGCATCCTATCCATCATGTGATTCATTGTAGTCATAAAATGTCCAATCATGGACACTAAAGTAGGGTTGGCTACATTGAATGGGTCTACTTGAGGCATCTCAGGCACAATTTCTGCCCTCTCTTGCCTCCTAGCAGCATCTCCTGGTGCAGCAACGTTGCTCACTTCAACATGTTCATCATGTTCTCCAGACATCTTCTCGATCTTCTTCTAATTCTACAGCAGCAGAAGCTACTATAAATTATACTGGAGGACATTAGAATAGACTCAAACCCTATTACTATGTCCCTATAGACTCTGGATAGCCTATAGCTCTGATACAACTAAATTGTGGCAACCATTGCCACAATAAATGAGATTACTCAAAACAAAGTGTAGAATTTTCACTAGTAAACATTATTACTAAAAAATAGGTAAATTTGAATGATTGTGCAAATTAATTTCTCAATCATAAGTATATCACAACAAGCCTTTAACACTGGTTATATGTATTTCATATATATTAAAAGATGTTACATATTATGTCCAAAGGCTATCAAGCCATAACTGTTACATATTACAATTGGTAATATATACAAGCCATTTTTATACATTCATGGAAATAGACCAAAATCTACGTGTCAATGAGAAAAAACACAAAATCTCCCCAAAGACCCGAGAGTACAGGGACAACACATAGGACTCTACTACAGTACTCTAGAAACATATCCAACCTCTAAAAACTACTGATCTCCTTGCTGCTCAGCTCCTGCTCCACAATCTCGACCTCCTCGTCTCTGACCACCTAAAAAGTTGTTAAACCCACTGGGTGAGACCAAACGTCCCAATGAGAGTTATAACTCTTTGCCAACATCTATTACAAGCATAGTACTATAAAGAGAAGGAAATAAAATAGGTAATACTATTTGAGCAGTTTAAGTAGTTACAACTGAGAAATAGAATATTTTATACTATTAAAAGGAATATGAAGAACATGTAGGACTGTTATAAACTAAACATTACAAGAAATAAGGCATGGTTTCATCCTATGTTATTCATATTTGACCCCAAATAATTATACTATACGACTGTTTAACCATTTTTGTGCCCTGAGGATTCGAGGTGTACCACTCAAATCCAAATGAACACTGCAAAGTCAAAATCAATACCATAAAAGATAAATTGAAGAGATGGACTCCATGATCATCACTAACACTACTCATCCAGTTTGAGTCTACAATGCAATGACATAATAGTCAAATTGCTAAACATCAACTTATAGTCATAGCTAAAGTCCTGTAGAGACAACAACTCATAGTCAAGCTATGGTCCTATAAAACAACTAGTCTACCTTTATACATGACACAACACTGAAGAAAAAGCTCACACATGGCCATTCTATAATAAACAATATACCACTATTTCAAAAATTTAAGGATATAATGACGTATATCACTTACAGCCACATATTCAATAATATGCACTTTGAGTTTTTCATAGGAGTTACTCGTTTCACCATCCAGTTAAATTTTGATGACGAAGATGGATCTATGGTACATGGCAACTACATGATTAGGGTTTCACTTGATTATACATTCCAATTAGTTATCTTTTAATGCATCAATCAAGTTACAACTTATAAGCTCTAAAAAATTTCTACAAAATTAAGGTAAGATGCAACATCAGAAGATATGAAATATATTAAGTGAGAACTTGTCTCATCATCATATGGTACTTGTATTACTGTCATTCACCATGTCATTTCCAATGTTACATCACCATAAGATATTAATCCCTCAATCTCATCACTAGAGGATTTCACCTCAAACTATGCTCAAGGCACTTACTACATCATTCATCCCATTCATGTAAATCCTGCATAAATGGTAATGCATAATATCTCAGAATTGCTCATAATCACCACCCTGTATGACACAAGGTTCACCATGGCACTAACATATTTATTCCATTCATATCATCTACAAAGTTAGGTTTACATAATAAAGAGAGAGAAACACTATTATGGAGCACAATTTATCAAGTAAAATGAACACATAAGTCACATGAGTACATGATTAGGGTTAGGGTTCATGATTAGTCAATTAGGGTTTCATAATATTATTCAACCCCTAAACCCTCATTCATTATTTCTCATGAGTTGCAAGGGTATGAAAGTTGAGTACCATCATTATTAATTAGCCATGTGTATTTATTTTATCGTGTATAAGCCATTACACTATACAACATTCATGTACATTCCTATATGTATCACCATTTCTCACTCACACAACATGGAATTATGACTTGTAATGTGTGTAGAGTCACTCTCATTGTAACGTGTGTAGCATATAACACCACCCTAAAACACGTGCAAGGCCTATGTTGCATCCCATGACGCATGCAATTTTGTCTTCGACGCAATGTGTGTAGGGGAAAGGGAAGTGTTGTGGCTCACAATACACACCATGCTCACTCACCCACAACACACCTTACTCGCTCACCTGTGATGCACACCTTACTTGCTCGCCCACAACGCTTAGCTCTCTTTCCCACAACACACACTAGGCATGTTGTGACTGTGATGAGCATAGGACATGTCAAGACCATGACACACACTAGACAAGTTGCTCTAGCGATGTGTGTAGAATCACAATGAGTGGAGGTGATTTTCTCGTGATGTTGCATTGCATTCAGTTTGAGCATGCAACATTTATCCTTTAGGGCTGTAGAATTGCAATAACCGCTAATACATTGTTTTGACCCAAAGAAAAATCAAAGGACGTTTCCACCCTATGTTAGCCTTATGAACATCATCTAAATAGGTTCAAACATAGGTCTTATAGTAGGAAATTCCATCATCATTAGAATGCAAAACATCAATATTACCACCACCAAGAAATTAGATGGATAAGGAATTCAGGTTTATAGGAGAAGTAATCTTTTCAAAATTACTACAAGATTAAATCCTAAAGACATATTATTTCTTCATTCATCAAGAACACATTTTTTAACCAAAGGAGCAACAATATATATACAGATCTAAGATGCTAATAAAAAATAAAAAAAGAGTTATAAAACCCGCCTGATATTGATCATAAAACACCTCCCTAGACTCAAACTCCAAAAGCTTCAACCCAACTTCAAAACGTTGGCCAAAGGTTCACCTCCTAGAAGAAGAAATCCATGATCAAAAGAGAGTTCACGAAAGGGAAAATAGATCCTAGGTCAAACCAAAAAGGAAAAGAGAAAGGGGAAAATCACCCTTTCACTATATCCCACCATGTCAAAACGCAGTCTAAGGCCTCTTATATATAGGAGATCTTCAAGAAGAACCACCATGGATGATCCATGGACAAGGAGGTGGAAGAAGATGGAGGTTTTAGGAGAGAAACGTGATCTAGAAGAAATATCACTTACCAAGAAACGATCCTCCAAGAATCACCACCAAAGGTTAACCCTAGCATAAGATCTTCAACATGCACCAAGGATCGACCACCTAAGGACCAAGCTCATATCCTCCTTGTTCCTAAAGCTCCAAGATGATCTCAAGGTATATGAAGATGTGTAAAGCTGAAAAGATTTGCTTACAAGGAATGGAAGGGATTATATATCCAAAGGAGGGAAGTAGAGATCCTTGAGGTGTCAACACTTTAGATCACCAAGGAACTCTTGTCCTTCAACAAAAGAACCCTATTTCCAATTGCATGAAAAAATAGAAATGTCCATGTTTATACATTATATGTGTCATGACCTCAAGGGTCAGTTGGCCCCCTTATCATCGTTGAGACACCCTCATGAACCCCCTTGTCTCGACCCAAACCCTAATCACCATAGCATGGTCGAGACACTTACACTAAAAGACAATTGTCACGAACATCGTATCTCTAGGGTATCTCCCCATGGTTGAGACACCCTCATGAACCCCCTTTTATGTATACATGATTGCTACATCCCCAAATCTGACTTAATTGAAATATATAATTTTATTAAATAGGGAAAACTAAGAATAAAATAAGAATCATCTATGCTAGCTATACAGGACAAAAAAATATGAAAAAGCATGTGCTTTTTGGCAAGATAGGACAGCTAACGGGTCTATTTTCTATTGTGGAGATAGGTTCTGTAATGCTACACAGTACCCACCCCATAATATATTTACAATTAAAAATAAATATAAACAAAAAACTATACATCTACAAAAAAGATAGTAAATGTATATACAAATTGTAAACAAAATATCACACTCTAGAACAAACAAAGTGACTCATTGCAGGATATATCTTGGGTATTATTGAACTATTAGTTCATTTTTCATAGTAAACATTCAGGTAAAGAAAAATACAAACATTATATATAGGCAATACATAAAGTATGAAATAATAACACACAAAAATGTATTTCTGGATGTAATTGTGGACTTATTGGTGCTTGACATATATATTATTTACAATTCATAGCTATACACTAACGTATACACATAATATATACTACTTATATACTAATCAATAACTAGTACGCTTGCAAGTTGTTAAAAATTACTATTACCTATTAAGCAAGTTTATTTTCGAATTTCCTTTTAGATTTGTGTATCATTATCATTCTTAGATTCAATTCTTGTCTACAAACTATGAAATTGAATCATTATTTTTTTAGAATTTGTTAATATCCACTCTAATGATAGTTCTACGTCCTCACTGGATTCAAGATTATGACCTAAATAAAAAATTTGGGCCTACTTTTTTTTTCTCAAATTCACAATACAAAATCATATAAATAATAATTCATAAGACATTTATAAATAATAAAATATATCACATAATAGTATAATAAAATAAATCCTTACATTTTATTATTGATTCATTGGCTCGTGACATGTGTTTGTGTTGTACACTTTATACATGAAATAGTATATTGTATATACATGATTACTACACAAAATATACACTACTTCTACACAATTATTGAACTATTACATATTTATATATATATATTTGTTGATTTGTTAATTGATTCATTACTGGCATACTGTGATTGAGTATCATGCCTCTCTTGGATTTGATTTTCTTTTTTTTTATTTGATTTTCATCTAAATACTATAAATACATGTTGCTTTTTGTTTTGAAATTTTCTAGATAGCTCCAAATCTAGATTAGTTTGTGGTCAGAACATTAACATTAGAAGAATCAAGCTCAAAATGTTTTTGGTCCTAGTTTAAATCTTTGGAATAAATCCATACATACATCAGTTATGCTAATGCTAAATTTGGGTTTTTTTATATTTTTTAGAAAAATCAATCCAGAATAGTTTTAAAGAAGAACTTTGTTGAGGGAAATCATATTGAATTTAATTTTAAATATAAAACATTGATAGAAATATGGATCCTAGTCTATTCTGAGTTCATAAATTTTCAAAAATCTACATCTTTGATGGTTCCAAAGACGGTTGGTTATTCATTTATAATTTTGTTAAACTTTAGACAAATGACAATTTGGTCAGTGTCAATTTTGGATAAAATATGCTAAAGATTATATTTTGACAATCTAATAAGAAATTGACATGGATGGTTGGATGCATATTTTGGTCACTTTGTCCAACCATTGATTCAGATTGTTAGATTTAGAGCCCCAAATCATACCACCCACATATTTCTAAACCAACAAGCAATCTTCTGTTGGTATGTATGCCTAGAGTGCCAATCATATGATGATTATAATGACATATATTGTAAATGATTATATTAATAATAAAATGCAACTCTATTTGTTCTGTTTTATTCAGTTATGAGAAAATTATGTAACATAATAAATGTGTAAAGAATGATGATACTCGATGACATATGTCTTTAGGTTAGGACCTAGACAATAAGATCATATGTACGACAAGAGTACAAACATTCTTATTATGTCCCTAGTCGGATGTTACTGTGGAAGAAAAATAGACAATAGTAACACAAAAGATGAGTGTGTGTTGGTTGATAGTGGAATGTCATTAAGTCATGATATGTGATATCAAACCAAACACATAAATACTTTTTAGAGAACAATGTATCAGACAAACCCACCTTTAGAGTGATTAGGGGTGTAAATGGTGCGGGTCTGGCCATACTCATACTCATACCCATCTAATTTAGTAGGTTTGGTTCCAGTTCTAGACCCACATAATACAAAACCTAGACTTGTACCATACCCATACCCGTAATAATAGCGGGTATGTGGTGCGGGTATGGGGGCAAGCGGTTCTATAAAACATTGTATTGTTTATTTAAGAAAAATGACTGTGTCCTATATATTTTAATATAACAAGATATTATTATTATATAGTATATTAACATACAATAGTTATATTAGATAATGCTATATTTTATACATTAACATTAATTGAGTTAATTGTTTACATATTTTTAGTCATCATCATAATGTTTAACTTATGTAGAAAGTAATGTAAATTAGTAGATATTTTTATTTTAAGTTTATATATGGTGTTCATTATTGTAACTAGAATAGTTAATTCTTAATTATATGACTAGTCTACATCTTATTGTGGTTAGAGTAGGATATAATATCAAGAATTATTTTAGTTAGATTAGTAAAGTATGATATATATAACATATTATTTAAGTAGTTACTTATGAATAGTGGGTACACATGTCTAGCGGGTATGGGTCCAAGCATACCCATTATTGGACCCGCTTATATGCGGTTCCAAAGGTATACGGGTCCAAGGGTATGAGGGTATAAAAAATTAGACCCGTGACCATTTTTTTAAGGGTCCGGATTTGTGGGTACACTGGTCTACTCATACCCATTTACAGTCCTAAGAGTGATACATCGAAACCAAGATTGGTAGTCCAAATCACCTCTCGTACTGATGGTGGTGATTGTGGTGCCTAGACTTGTAATCACTTCACTTATCACATGTCATTTGATATACTTGGACATCATCCATCATGACCTTGAATAATGGTTGCCATAAAGGTGATTCTCGTGTGCATTGTTACACAGGGGAATGATTATTGGTGATATAGATGGGATTTTTCCCTCCTAAAGGAGTATGATATACTAGTCACTTAATAAGTGAGACTGAAAAATCCATGGCCATGCTCATGTAAGTCAATATGTGATATTGAGCTTACATATATCTCAAAAAGTCTGCTCTAGTTCAGAGAACATGGATTGAATGTTGAAGAGAATGATGATTCCATGCCTCGAGTTCAATTTGGATATCAGTAACAAAGGAGCTATTTGTTCATTATAACACCAATCATAGATTGTAGGTTGAAGTTGTTCTCCAACTTTTTGATTACTTGGTTAGAAATGATGTCTTGTTAGATATCACACATTGATTGTGATGTCATAAGTCTGTTATGGAAATTTATTGCTGATGTAACTTAGAACCTATAGGGTCACACACATAAGATACACTTGGAACAGAAGTTTATTCGTGAATGTAGTATAAACTTGATTACTAAAGTGTTAGGTATTCAATTTAAACAACAATGGCTGAAAGTTGATTGATTGGACTATGAACTGACTAGTTCAAATGTTTAAATGATCGATTCAAGTTCCAGATCAATTTGAACCGACATTGGAAATTAGATCCATGAGACAACCGGTTCAGCAAGTGAAATGATCGGCTCAGATCTATGAACTGAATGGTAAGGTTGTGAACTGACCATTTGGTTGATCAATCTATTTGGATCAAGAATTGATGTTGATGTCATGTTGTGTATTAATTTAATATTAATTGCCAATACAATTGTGATTGGGAAACAAAGTGAAATGATCAGTTCAAAGGTTAAACCGATTGGCTCACATGAGAACTGATCGATTCACCTGTGAACTGACTGGTTCATTGTTGCAGATTCTAAAAATTCATGAAATTTCATCTCTTCAACTCCCGCTCAGACTAGAAATCTTGTCCCTCCTATATATAGAGAGGTAGTTGAGGCTTTCTAGAGACACAATAATACCCTTTGACAATTGTTGTATTCCTACAATTATGGTAACGTGAGAACCTAAGCAAGTCCTACCCATCAAAGGGAGGGATATCAAGTGAGGGACAATTGGAGGAGCAACTCGGTGCTAGCACATTGACTAGAAGGAACCACTCCTTGTCTGTTCAACTAGAATGACAGGAGTTCCAGGTGGTTTGTGTGGACTACTACAGAGGTGAGGAGGTCGTTTCCACCCGTTAGGAGGACAAAGTCTACCGTCGTTCATGGTGATCAACCAGGAGGCCAATACAGATGTTGTTGAAGTGCAACTTGAAGAAAGAAGCATGTTGCAGCAAGTGATAGTCACTACACTTTCTCAAGGACTAGGTATAAATCTTGCAACCCTCCTTCTCATTACATAGTTGTTAACATGATCTACTATTCAAATGGGAATATGAAAGTTAAATTTTTGTTTTCGCTACCATATCTGATGCCATATATCCCTATAGTGGTATCAGAGCCATGCCAATTTTCTACATTTTGGGATTTAATTTATATGATCACATTTTGATTTTCATTATTTATTCATTACATGTGATGTGAATATTTAAATGATTAATGTTTGTATCCGATTAAAGACCTTATACAATCCCTTTATATATATATATATATATATGTATATATATATATATATAAAATATGTGTCACACTAAAATTTGTTTTGATGGTCAATGTTAGCATGGTTATTTCCAATAGCCTTATATCTCAGTGGCTAGTTGGATGGTTGTTTATTCCAGTTTTATATCGGTTTTCATAATGAGCCCCTATCTTCTCTTTGATATGTAAAAATATTACTTCTTTCATTCCTATGCTCTCCTTAAATGTAACTCGAGCCCTATTGCCATGTAATATGTTTAATAACATTAGGATAGTTTCATCTCATGTTATGGCAAAGAAGTCACTCAGCACCAAACGAACCGCTCGTTTTAGAAGACTAACCAATCGACTGGAGGACCGAGGAGGTTTGATGATAGGAGGAACTGAATCAAACGGCTGGTGGCCCAACCGATTGAGTGGAGATTTCTAGAAGTCATTTGAACTGGAGACCATATGACCAATCTAAGGACCAACTAACTGGCTAGGAGCCAAACTGATCAGTTCAAGTGTTACACTGATCAACCCGGATTGCTTCGAGTACAGATCTTCATCAACAACAGGTTGCTAGAACTTAGGTGGTAGTAATTTCTTATGCCTTCAAGGAATTACAATGGCCATAACTAGCGCTTGTATTTTATAATTACATGTTTCCATTTTCTGGGATATAGCATGTATATGATACATATGATAAGTATGTGGAGAATGTATATGTATATGTATATGTATTTATAAATACAAACCCCTCAATATATATTAAGCCTAAGATGCTTTCCATAAGTAGCACACATGAAAAGCTTGATTGACTAAGCATAGGTTACGCTAAATCATGGTGTGTTATCTATCTTGTGGAAGTGTGATGGTAGATATGTAGATCTACAAAAGCAGGGTACACATCATATCGTGTTGGATTTTGGGTCAGACATAGATAGGTGACCTTTATGAGATTAAGGGCATGTAAGCATGAAAGTGGATCATGACAAGGAGTTGTACCCACCATGTATCGAAGAGTTGCATAAGATGCAATTGGCAAAAGTTACCTACCTAAATAGTCAAGTTATGGGCAACCAACCAAAGCTGACTCATGATTTGATGAAATATGGATCTTGGCTCACTAGAGGATTATACGCTACAATCTCCCGAATCGGTAGTGAGGGATATCAATTTGAAGACAATAGTGGGAGTGATGATTAACTTTAGTACTAATTAATATCATCAATATATTAAATCAAATAAAAGATGTTTTGACAAAGTGCAAATTTTACTCTTGTAGTTATAAATGGAAAACACACTATCATAGTGATCGGTCATTGCGAAGGACAATCTAAATGGGATAAATTTCCATAATTGGTTCTAACCTTGAGAAGTATTCTCCATGTTCTTGAAACACTAGTGCTAGTGGAATTTGCTCCATATGTTCCTTAGAGTGAAAGGGATTCTTACTTGAAGCATGCCAATGATGTTGTAGACATCAAAAAACTTATGATAGGATGTATGAACTATGAGTTGAATAAATGGCATGAAAATCAAGAGGGTCATAATGTATGTAAGGCATTGTTTGAGTGCAACGTGACATAGGGAGATCCAATAGATCCCCATGTTCTCGATATGATTGGGCATGGGGAACATCTAGAAAGACTAGGATTTCCTTTAGGTCAAGAGTTAAGCATAGATATGATTCTACAATTGTTGTCTGAATCATAGAGTTAGTTTATTGAGTGTTATCAATTGAGTAACCTAGGTAAACCACTGTCTGAGTTTCTTGGCATTTTGATAAATTTCAAAGCCCAAATGAAGAAGGACAAACCCATGATGGTGATCAATAAAATATAGTCCAAGGACAAAGGCAAGGACAAGAAGTGTTCTGAGACTAAGTTGAAGTCTAAGTCTTTTGCACTCAAAATAAGGAGAGGAGTAAGGAAAACCTAGGAATATGAAGCAAGGGTTAGGGATCTCTACTTAAAGTATATACATAATTGAGATTATCTTTGCTACTTCTTCATCTTAGGTACCTGATACCGGATGTGGATCACACATTTTCTCAAATGTGAAGGGTCTGAAAAGAAGTAGACCTTTGAAGAAAGGTGAGGCTAAACTGTGTGTCACTAATGGAGTAATAGTTGCTACCACTGCAGTTGGAACCTATGAGTTATCTCTACCAAGTGGGCTTATAATAGAGTTGGATAATTTCTATTATGTACCTACCATTAATAGGAACATCATATATGTATCTTGTTTGGAAATGAATGGATTCAAATTTCTTATAAAGAATAGTTGATGTTCTATTAGTAAAGATGAGATCTTCTATGGCAGTGCCCCAATGTCATAGGGTATATACTTGATAGATCTAGAGACAAGTGTGTATAACATAAATACCAAAAGACAAAAATTTCATAACTCAAATCAAACATACCTTTGGCAATTTCATCTAGGGCACATAAATGAGAAATACATTTCTAAACTCCAAAAAGATTGTTATCTTAACTCTTTTGATTTCAAATCAATAGAGACATGTGAATCCTATTTGTTGGGTAAGATGATAAAGACTCCCTTCTTAGGTAGTAGTGAGAGGGTAAGTGATCTATTGGGACTAAAACATATTGATGTGTTTGGCCCTTTTAGAACAAATTCTAGAGGTGGTTCTCAGTAATTCATTACCTTTACTAATTACTTCAGTAGGCATAGCTATGTTACTAGATGAAATAGAAGTCAGGTCCCCTTGAAAATTTCAAGCATTTCGTGAATGAAATACAAAATGAACTTGGTAAAAGTATTAAGGAACTTTGTTTTGATTGAGGTGAAGAAACTTAAGGTAAGAATTTGAGGACCTTTTATGAGACTGTGTTATCATATCACAATGGACTCCACTTGGAAAACCACAACACAGTGGTGTATCAGAAAGAAGTAATTGCACATTACTAGATATGGTGTGGTCAATGATGAGTTTTACTAATCTTCTGATTTCCTTTTGGGGACATGCTCTACAAACTATAGTGTTTACACTTAACCACGTACCATCTAAATCATTTCAAATGACACCATATGAGATATGGATTGGGAAGCATCCCAAAATGCCTATTATGAGTATTTGGGGATGTGAACATTATGTGATGAAAATGTTTCCTCAAAATCTTGGCCCTAGATCTGATAAATGTTATTCTATTGGATATCCCAAGGAAACCAAGGGATACTACTTGTATAACTCAACTGACAACATAGTGTTTGTTGCTAGGGATGTTTCCTAGAAAAGGAATTCATTTTCAAAAGAATTAGCTGGATAAAAGTAGAACACGAAGAGGTTTGAGACCAACAAGAAAGCATTGAACCTAACAGGTGCAAGAGTAACATAGAGAGTCACAAACCATAGTGGAATCTCAAATTCCTCATGTAACACAGGAACCTCATAGATCTGGTAGGATATGCCTTGAACTAGATAGATTTGACTATGTTGTGACTTAAGAAGGCAATGAATTGGTCATTGATGATGAGAAAACTACCTACCTAGAAGTTGTTAAGGGTCCAGAGTCTAAGAAATGGATTGAGGCCATCTGATTTGAGATGGAATCCATGTACACTAACAAGGAATGGACCTTGGTGGATCCACCTAAAGGGGTAAAACTCATAGGGTGCAAGTGGGTCTTCAATAAGAAAACTAAATGGATGGTAATGTACAAAAATATAAGGGAAGATTCGTTGAAAAAGGTTTCAAGGAAGTTCAAGGTGTTGAATATGATGAAACTTTTTCACTAGTTTCCATGGTTAAGTCCATATGTGTCTACAATTGGATCTATCATGTATGCAATGTTATGCACCCGTCCCAATGTCTCATTTGACTTGAGCTTGACAAGTAGATATCAGTCAGATCCCGGTGAGACTCACTAGATTGTTGTAAAGAACATTCTTAAGTACTTGACAAGAACTAAGGATCAATTTCTTATTTATGGCGGTGAGGAAGAGTTAGGTGTAAGGGGTTACACCGATGCAAGCTTCAAAAACTGATAAAGATGATTACCTATCGTAATTAGGATTTGTTTTTTGCCTCAACAATAGAATTGTGATCTAGAAGAGTTCCAAGCAAGAGACAATTGTTGATTTTACAACATAGGTCAAGTATATTGATGCATCCAATGTAGCAAAGCTAGATGTCTAGACCAAGAGGTTCATTAGTGAACTTGGGGTGGTTCCAAGCATTAGAGATGCAATATAGTTATATTTTGGCAACAATGGAGATATTGCATAAGCTAAGGAACCCAGATTGCATCAGCATTCCAAGCACATACTAAGGCAGTTCCATCTCATACGAGAGATCTTATAGTGAGGAGATGTGAAGATTTGCAAAATACCAACTGAGGGCAATGTTGTTGATCAATTGACAGAAGCCATTTCATAGCATGATGGAAATATTAGGTCACTTGGAATAAGATTCATGAGAGATAGGCTCTAAGTGCAAGTGGGAGTCTGTTGATATGTATGCCCAAAGACCCAATTATATGGAGATTGTAATTGTATATCATGTAAAAGATTTGATTAATAATAAAAGGAAATTTTGTTTATTTTGTTTTAATTAGTTATGAGATGATAGTGTCACATAATAAATATCTAAATAATGATGATACTCGATGACATATGCCTTCAAGTTTAGAATTTAGATAATGAGATCATATGTATGACAAGAGTACATACATTCTTGTTATGTCCCTAGTTGGATGTTACTATGGAATCAAAATAAACAATAGTAACACATAAGACTAGAGTGTGTGTTGGTTGATGATAGAGTCTCATTAAGTCATTATATGTGATATCTAACCAAACACATAGTTACTTGTTAGAGAATAGTGTATTAGACAGACCCACCTTGAGAGTGGTACATGGAAACCATGATTGGTAGTGAGTATCACATCTCATAGTGATGGTGGTGATTGTGGTTCTTATACCTAAAATAATTACACTCATCACATGTCATTCGATGTAGTTTGACATCATCCATCGTTACCTTGAATAAGGGTTCCCATAAAGGTGGTGCTCGGGTGCCTTGTGACATATGGAGATGATTGTGAGTGATGTACATGAAATTTTTCCCTCTAAAGGAGTATGATATCTGGACATTTGATAAGAAAGACTGACAAATGCATGGCCATGCTCATGTGAGTCAATATGTGATATTGAGTATAATATTCTCAGACAGTCTGCTCTAGTTCAAGGAACATGGATTGAATGTTGAAGAGTATGATGATTCCATGCCTCAAGTTCAATCTAGATATCAGTGGAAAATGAACTATATGATCATTGTAACACCAATCACAGATTGTAGGTTGAAGTTGTCTCCAACGTTTTTATTACTTGGATAGCAATGATGTCTTTCTAATACCACTCATACCCACGTCCAGATTAGGACACAATTGCACCATACTCACCGGTATAAATTTGGATCTAGAAATAGATGTGTGTATTACAACCCCTTTGAGTAAAATGGACAATCAGGTAAAATAGGTTCACCTAAACTTTTAGGTTGATAATTAGAAACACCCAAAGCTTAATTGATACAGAAAATAGATGGTCAAGCAAAAACATGGATTCAATGTTAGACTGTAGTGATAGAGCCAACTAGTATATGAAGGGGTCACATATACCATTAGATTTAAATTAGAATGATGATTTTCTAATTGAACCCATTGATATAAGTATATAGAACAAATTACCCCAATATAACTTACACAAAAGTTATTCATTGTCCATTGCTAGCCGCACATATTCAAACTGAATGTAACATCAAGTTCAATTTCCTATAAATTGGCCTTGAAACATATGGTATTGAATTACAAGAACACATTTTTTATATATGAATAGATAAAATTTTCATACCAAATAATAAGATGAATATATTTTGTATCATAAGCAATCATGTAAATAAAGATAAAACATTCATATCATAAGATGTTAGAGTTTGTATTTGCTAGTATTTTGGTGTAAATCGATACACCAATGCTCAAAAAACATGGTAATGATGAAAGTATTAGATGTAGAAGAGAACTTAATTAAATTTCGCGATAATGGGAAGTAATCGCTATACCTTGTGTATACATAACATTGTAATCAAATATCTAATTGATTTTTCATAAATAATTTTTTGGAAGTATTATTTTTTACATCATTAAGATAAGATATATTGACGAATTAAAAAAATCACTTATTTTATATCAGAGAGTACGTACCATCATGGTTTTTGTTATGTCTCTTATTGTGCTTACTTTGTAGTGTCCAAAAATGTTCATGTAATTTTTGTCAATGCAAAAATGATGAAACAATCTTTTGGCATGTAGGTAGACTTATTGTCAGACCTATCTAACCTTGATTATGTCCTCAATATTAGTTTTCCAGTGGACACAATTTCCTCTATTGGGCTTAGAGGAGAAAAAAAGGATCACATGTCTTTAGCCACTAGATGATTGATGGAATGGTGTGTGGTTGGTTGATCTCCTCAGTGTTTTGTGGTTGTGTCCTTTTACATTTGCAATTTCTAGCCCCTCCCTCTTTCTTTTCCTTGAATTTAGTTCTCTCATTATTGTATTTTATTCTTTATCCAACTCTTTCTATCTTCCCAATTCCTAAACTCGGATGCATAAACTGACAAAAGGCAGAACTTTGGCATAAGTGACATATAAACAAGGACAACTTATGGATTTCATTAAATGTCTATGTTGACTTTTTTATATGTTAGTGTCATAAACAATGACAGATCCACCATAGGTCCATTGAGGCATAGGCCTTACACAATTTTTATGTATTAAATATTTAGGTCCAACTATTAATCCATTGATAAATAAATAGTTTCAAATCCTAATCCCAGCTTTACACATCCTGTTGTGCAAATTTTCTACAAAACCACTACAAAATCCCATGGTCATGTTTTCCCCTTATAAGATAGAGTCCAACACGAGCTATACACATAAATTGTACACTATTTGAAAATCAGCGTAAGGAAGAATCCTTTCAATTAATCATTTATTGTTGCTAGCTTCATCTATTGATGTATTTGGAGAGAGAGAAATAAGAGCCTCTTTGATAACTTACACAACTCTATTGATTTTATTCACAATGACATTAAAAACTTGCATTATGATCTATCATCTCTTAGTTGATGGAGGGCACTAATCATGGCTCAAAATATTACGATTTCACACCTTCAACAGATCTAGGAAGAAGGAATCTATAAATTCCTACATATTCAAGTAGATTTTGGAGGAAAGTAAAGAAGAATAGAGGAACTGATCACTCTGCAGCTCTACATCTCTTATCTTGCTTTCAGTTAATCTATGGTATCTCCACTTTTATCTTTGAGACTTGTTATGGGGTGACTCTACCTTAATATGAACAGTGTCTAGTAGTATATGACTTTTGTTTTGATTAAATAATATGTATTATGGTACTTCTTGTGCCTAAACACATATGGTGTAGTTTACCATCCCCCACCATTTTGTAATCTGATCTCGCATATTGACATCATGCACATTCTCCTTTTTACTAACAATAAATTATGTATACAAAAGAGTCAAACATGAATTGGGACCAACTTTTATTTCCAAAGTAAACTGATTATCTACATATGTATTTATTTGTTGTTAATGAGATAGAATTTGTTGTCCCTTCTAACTTATTTTGAGAAATATGTCTGTTATGTAGACCTATAACAAATTGGAGTTCACCAGTTTGTGTTTCTACTCATCAAGAAAGGATTTTCTTGTCCTAATATAGGATACATCATCTTCTATATATGGACACATAGATTAACACGTAAAAGAGCATGGCATTAAATTAAATCATCTTACTTGCAAAAACATCTTATATGTGTGTGCTTATATAAAAAATAGAAAAATATCATGTATGTTGCTCATCGGCCTATGTAGTTGTGTTCTTATGATCCTTTTTTTTGTTGTTTTCATCACATTTTTTTAGACATTAATAGTTGATATGTGGGGCCTTTTCGATTTTCTTCTCCCACTTTTGTTACTATTCAAAGTTGTTGTGTCAATAAAACATAGATATAGATAGGTTTGCTAACTCATTAGTGTTGTAAAGGGTAGGGTATTACCCATTTTGTTATTGACCTAACAGTTATTCATTCTCAATATTTTGATGATGACTTAATCATTCCACTCATGTGTATATAATACTAGTAAAATCACGTGCTTTGCACATTACCCCTAAAAGTATTTGAATTGGATAAGGAACAATATATATTAATTTGTATTTTAGAGATAAAAATAATGAAAAATTTCATAATAAGTCAAAAGGTATTCAAACAAATTTTTATAACTTATGTCTATTTTTAATAAATATTTGACAATTATCTCAAACATCATTTGGTTGAATAGTGTTTCTACTTTTCATTTTATTATTTGTTACATGTCCTTACTTGTTTTGGCCTTGTGGTTTGGTTGAATCTCATTTTTCCATATGCTCTTAATGATGTAATGTATTTTTAATTTCTTGATATCATATGATCTTGAAACTTTTGTTACGAATGTTGGAACATTTTTCAAAAAATCCCATAACTTTAACTTCTTGTGTGATCCCTTGTATCACTATAATATATGCAAATGCAGTTTTGTTGTGCATATGAAACTATGGCATTGACTTCCCTTTACAAAGAACTAACCCCCATTTACTATGAAACAAAATTATTTTATGACATTACTTTCCAAGGCATCGATTTTTCCAACTAAAAAGAAGCTTACAAACAATTATAGGTCCAATCTCATTGTCTTCCAATTGTTTAATCACCCTAAATTTTCACAATTATGTCTTTTTCTGATTATACTCTTCTTGCAAAAACAATTAATAAGGAAATAAACCAAAGATATTTTTGGTTGTGTTTTGGCCTGGAGAATTTGGATATCTCAAACATGTAGTTTGCAAGGGTTATGCCTCTCATTACTATATATCAAGGACATGGTTTATTCCATGATTAGAGATGGTTGTGCACCAAGTAGAGTTGGTACATTAATTTGACGTTACATATCTAGGAAACAAAACATATCGTCAATGTGGTTCTATGATATTGTTGCTTGTTCTAATGGACACATAATGTTGATGTCACAGATGAAGAAACAACCATCTGATGCAAGACATGCTGAAGTTTAAGTAACATATCCAAAAAGGCATTAAGTTTCAACTTTAAGGTAAAGGCAGAATAACACAATGTATGTCAAATCTTGATCCATCACCTCTATTATTGTATGTAGGAAAAGTTATTTGACTATCACATTCTATCTATAATTGTTTTCATTTCACATAATACATTGGATGCATACTTAATCATTTTAGTGTAGATAATTACTAAATCTTAATCTTTGACTTCCTAGTTTGACATGTTAATTAGAACTACTTTAGAATATATTGAGATCACATGATTTCAAATTTAAAGAAGAAAAATGCCTTAAAATGAAATGATAAACAAAGTTTTTCAAGTGAAGTGTAAAGTTAAATAGATATATACCTAATACCACCCATCTAGTTCTCCCCCAACATCAAAGTATATTGATAGTGTATTAGAAAGGAAGACAAAAGATTACAATGACAAATTTTAACATTAATTTAAATTTACGTCATTTTATGGTGATACTTAACCATTCTAGGTACCATTGTGATGTAACCACCATCAAGATACTCTAAGATAGAAACACAAATTTTGTGTGTAAAAGTTGCATACAATGACATGAACATAACACCAACCTCTATAATTGAGTGCAAGAATAAAACAAAAAATTTAATGCTATTTTCATTTAACATCAAAACCCAAATTTTCGTTAATTCTACTCAATAGTATTTTTTTAATTTTTTTAATTAAATGAACCACAACATGAAATTATATATTTTTTTACTTTGATAAAAATAATATTGACTTATCAACAATATGATTTCATTAGGGTCATAACTTCTCTAATAACTTTACATTCGCGATTGTCTACATAAAACAAATTACTAAAATCTAAAAGTGCAAAACACCACCCAACAAACCAATAGTCATTAAAAATGCATATTTTTATGGTATTTAAAAAATTATAAGGTGAGAAGATATATTAAGAAAAGATGTTAACAGTGTCATACCTAATGCATGCTATAGGAAATAAATGGAAGAAAAAGAGGTGTCGCACAAAGATGCATCCTTCAAAGCCCAAACAATGATATTGATTAGAGAAACTCCACAGAGAGTCCCACCCTAAAAAGCATTAAAATCAGGCATAACACAAATTTTATAGTTCCACTTATGTTTTACAATGTGCTAGGAGTACAACATTAAATAATGTGGGTGAATGCAAAAACAACTAATTTTTTATGAATATGTCTTAGTTTATAGATTATACTATAATTGTTGTAAATTACAATGATAATTTCCAAAGCTATTACCATTGGATTAAAATACTTGCATTAAAAATCACATACTTATTCTTTCCATAATAATAATAGTAGTAGTATAGTAGAACTTAACTATAATTGTAGGAATACATAACTTATCTAGTTAATCAATATCTAGGTTGTATAAACAACATGGATTTTAAAGAATTGTGACCGAAACAACACATGGCCAAATTAGTTATGTGAGAGACACAAATATTAGATAATACTTGACCAAAAAATACAACTTCATGAAAATGAGTTGTCGATCTAAATCCAAGAGTACTTTGCATAAGCCATAGTGCGTGAAATTTTTTAATAACAATTTTTTGTGTCATCCAATTTGTCATTATAATTTTCATTAAATCCATCAATTTGTTACATCTCATAGTCACCAATACTTGCGGAGTAAAAGAAATTTCATTGCTTATGATTTAAAATATAAATAAAAATCAAGTAATCAACCTCTACAAGTTATTCCACGTCAGTTCTATCTCATGTTATGTCATCGTTATAAACATATTTTCCTTAATTAGAATCATGATTTCATATATCAAATGAGAAATTAGAAAGTGTAAATAACTATTTTTAAAAAGTAGATTATTGGGAGATATTACATACAAGGCCAATGACAAAGGTGTTTACATGTTTTCCAATAAGAGATAAACCAAAATTTTATCTCCCTTTTCAAACTGATTGAAATTACAAGTGCATATGGTCCTAATTTAGTTGACTAATACTATTAATCAAAATTTCTTGAATACATGGAAAATGTATGTATTGTATGAAAATTCAATATTACATATCCAGAAAGGTCATTATCACATGCTTAGATTGTGTGATGTCATAAATGTGAAGAAATACCAAGACAACAAGTTCTATAACTATGTGGTCTTTCCACCTATTTTATCCTACATTATTTAGTTTTGGAAGAAAATAATAGCATGCATGGGCACATACAAATTTTAATGAAAATGTATAAGAAGAAAAAATGCATAGAAGGCTATGTTAATATTAAATATTGAGGCCTAGTAGTGATATGTTTATTAAAATAAGAATATATGGAGCTCTAGTGCATGTTTATATTTTGATTATATTTTTTTTACCTTTATTCATATAACTTCCATGTGTCTGGACATATATACTTTTAATATGTTTTCTTTATTTGAGCATATTTCACACACAATATTTTTAAAGGTCAATTAGGCATACATGCATTTTTATATGTTTATGCTTAAATTATATATATATATATATATATATATATATATATATATATATATATATACTATAAAAAGAGTGAGTTTGATGCCGCGCTCTCCTTGATTCACTCTCTTCTCTCCTTTTTTCAAAGAATTTTGCTCCTATAAATATTTATTCTCACACTCTCCTATTAACTTTTATTATATTTAATTTTGTATTTCTCTCTCCATCCCACAGAAATGGTTCCTTGATGCTCTCCTTTCAAACAACCAACACAAATATCTTTTACCGTAGGGACCCTTTTACAGACGAGTCATCTCCCCACACATTTCCAACAAAATTTATATGTCACGTGCATGTGTACGTGTGCGTTCACTAGTATATATATATATATATATATATATATATATATATATATATATATATATATATGTGTGTGTGTGTGTGTGTGTGTGTGTGTGTGTGTGTGTGTGTGTGTGTGTGTGTGTGTGTGTGTGTACTATGTTCTATATTTGAGACTAATTTCACACATAATATAGTTAAAGGTCAACACATGAGCCTCCTAAGACTCATTTGAGCCTATTATGGTGTAGTGATCAGTGCTAGCTATAGGCATTAGTTAGCCATACACAAGATGAACAAGGTAGTAGTGGAATCTACCTTGTTTATGTTGTTGACACATACAGAGTTCTGTTGAGAATTAGGATGGGGAGTATGAAAGAGGCTAGAGTAATAGTACCATTTATATAATGTGGAAAATAATTGCACTATATATGGGCACAATTAATTCTTTTTAGGATATGCATGCACAATGTGATTGGACTTCTCCTGATTATTTCCATACAATATACATGTGAAGTAGGAAAGACATTGTTACAATACAGTTTGATCCGGCCTAACAAAATATGTCCTTTACTTGTTGCAAAAAATATATATCATGTATCCAATAAAGTAGTTGTGCAATTATAGAGTAGGAGGCATGCTTATTGCTAGCTGGAATATCAATATTTGAATTATACAAATGATTGATGGGTCATGTTTGTTCAATACTTGTTGTAAGGCCACATATTATTTCCCATCCTATTGCAAGTATAAGTGCCCCACATTACTAAATGTGCTCTTATCATTTCTTATTAAGAATCCAATAGTTATAGATTGCATAAGTCCATCATCCCATACTACTTAAAAAATAGAGGAATTATATGTGTTATTTACTTTGTTAAACATGCTATGTACATTGGAGTCATGGATGTAAGAAGAAAAAATTTCGTACCCATATTCTCAAAAGGTAATTTTCTCATATGTGATATAGATAACGTTGAACCCAACTTATTCAATAAGAAAACAAAACATATAAATTGTAATAAACATCCACTTAATAAGCCAACAGAAAGTTGGCTGCAAGAAAATGTCAAACAAAATCTAAAATTCCTAGAAACCAAATTCCAATAAGGTTTTAGTACTATCATAAAGTTCAAACCATATATTGTAATACAAAAAAAGATCATGTCTTTTATTACTAGTTCACCCATTACTTTTGGGGAAAATTTATGGTTCACGTCGTTGTATGGAGACACTTGAAATATATTCTACAATGCAAGATATCAAAAGATAAAAATAATTATTAGTATGTGAAGGGATAATGGGTTTAAATACATAAAATCGATGTGTGACGAGACATGAAAAAGGACCATGTAAACAAAGAAATGAGAAAATAAACATTGTTGATTTCTACACGATAAAACTAAGGATGAGTGTTTATGATTCTAAATAGTATGCAAATAATTTTATCATTTAAAATTGTTTAAATGAAGAACATAAAGATCATGAGTGGTGTTAAAACACATATAAACATGTGTCAACCCATTGGAAAGAGTTTGATATATGCCAATAAAAATTATAATTACTAAAAATGCATATTTGCATGGAATAAAAAATATATAAGAAAAGTCAATTTTCTCATGAAAGATATGAAAAATGTCATAATTGATAAGTACATAGGAAATAAGTATATAAAAGAAGGTGCCTTACAAAAATGTAGCTTTTTGGACCCCGACCAATGATTAAAGAATCTCACCCTACAAAATGATGTGTCCCACATGCATCCATTGTCTTCCATGCTAGCATAGATATGAAATAAATATTTAGTAAGAAAGAAATTTGTAGACAATCTCTTGGATATTGGACTATGAAATAACCATGAACACAACATATAATTTAGATCTTTATATGATAGAAATATAATGCCAAGGATTAGTAACTAGTCAAGACCATATATGACCATTATAAATTTCTAGTAATAATAGAGGAGTGTGTAAGCATTTATGTATGTGATAGCAATTATGCTAATTTAAGGATTAAACATATTCATAGATAATATTACAAAAAGAGATTGTTCCATAAACCAAAATATTGAAATGCAGCACATATATATTCTCCCATAGAAGACACTAAAAGATAAGAAGAGAACTTGATATGTGAAAGGATAATGGAGTAAAAGGGATAGAATCAATGTGTCCCAATACATGAAAAAGAGATTACATATAAGTAGGAAATGAGAAAATAAAATTGGTTCATGTAAGAACAAAAGAAGAATGGATGGTTGTGATTGTAAATGGTGTGTGAGTAATATGATAGCTTAGAAGTGTTTTACACGAAGCACATACAACTAGAAATTTGTAATAATTAAAATACATCTATAGATGTTCCAACCCACTGACAAGAAGTACAATCTACAGTGATAATATTATAATTACTAAAATTTCATATTTCTATTGAAATAATAAATATATTAGGTAAGAAAATATACTAACCAAAGATATTATCATGTCATAAATACATACTGCATGAAAATCAATAGAATAAAAGGAGTACTTCATGAAGATGCAACCTTCAGGGTCACACAAATGCTATTGAATAGAGAAACTATAGAGAAAACCCCACCCTTCGAAACAACATGTTACATTGCATCTAGAGCTGGCAAATCTTGGCCCAATAATATTTATTTTCACAACTTTTGAACATTAAACTCGGACTTGAAAACCCGAGTTGCCACCCCTACTTGCATCCATTGTTGTCTATCTTAGCCTAAATATGTAATCAGTGTTTAGCATGTAAGAGTTTGTAAATTATCAGTGCTCTAGATACGGAATACAAGCATGAAGACAAAAAGTTATTTAAATGTTTATAAGAGAGAAATACAATGTCAAGGATTGATAATTGTGCATGATCATATACGACAATTACAAGTTTCCAATAAATAGCCTAAATATGTAATAAGTGTTTAGCATGTAAGAGTTTGTAAACTATCAGTGCTCTGGATACGGAATACAAGCTTGAAGACAAAAAGTTATTTAAATGTTTATAAGAGAAAAATACAATGTCAAGGATTGATAACTATGCATGATCATATACGACAATTACAAGTTTCCAATAAAGATGGAGTACATAAGCATCTATGTATGTAACAATAATATTTCTAAGTTAATAATTAAACAATATTTGAAACTATATTACCAAAATAAATTATTCATTAGACTACAACATCAATATGAATAAATTAGGTATATGAAAAAATTAACTAATGTTATAGTCATGCCTAAATGATGCTTTTCTTAAAAGGTTTAGTAAAATAAACTTTATGTTCACAATTCAACCTTATAGGAAATGTGATGCCTTCACATTATTTAATTATGGCACCTTCACTAATTAACCCATAAAACCATATCATGTTCATTCTTTTATACAGTACCACATCATAGATAATAATTACCGAAATTTTGAATGTATACACAATAAAAAATTATGAATTTATTCAGTAATAAACTAAAGCGATCAACAAACAAATAATTAATGAATCACATATGATTTAAATGAAAAGTGAAAATCAGTCCTCAAGCCAGTTACGTTACCAGTGTACTCCAAACTATAATAGGCTGCATAACAAGCATAGTTGAGCGAGAGGATGGATAGTATGTTTCAGGGAGTCAACTCTATAAAGTAAAATTGTTGATAAATATACGAAAAGAAATTGTATGTGCTTTGTCAAAAACAAATCCCTCAAGGTTCAATGCATAGGGAAATCTCAGCAATCATGGGAGTAATGACATATAGGTCCAGTTTGTGGCTAGCTTGTGATCTTCATAGTACCCTGCATGAAGAAGGAATGCATACATAAAGGAGAAAACGTATACACGCATTTAGCTCTCACTGACCTTCAGTTTGCTTACAACCAGGTGGTGGCTAGTTAGATAGACCAGAACAAATAACAACTATTCCTAGTTTCTCCGTTCCATTCAACTTGAATGGATGCGCCATTGATTGCAAACCTTGAGCAATCTTATCGTCTGTAAATGGGATAAGTCGTTTTTTGCAGAAATCAACATATCAGAGTAGCAAAAGAGCTCCCTAAAGCAATAATCAAATTCCCCATAAGACTATCTTAGTGTTCTGAGGTGACGCTGATTTCGTACATCCTTAGTTTATTTCTTCATAATTCTTCACGTTGAGTTTCTTAGCTGCTTTCTAGATCATTTGATCGCCACTTTGGTTCCTCACAGACACACGATGAACAAGTACACAGGACGTGGTAATGAAAATTGCCTGAAAGTTTTTAGTATATAAAACAAGATTCGCATGGAAATACCTTCTCCCTGATCACACAATCATACTAAGAAACAACGACATTGCGGACAACTTATGTCACCGAAAAGATCTAATATATAATAGAGAAACGACCAATGTTGTCATCAAGACTGCATCGTCATTGACGAGCATAGCCGTAAACCAGTTGCAAAAATGTTCCAAGGGCACCCATGTGTAACGTAATCCTTGCAGACTCTATCCAACTTCATTGGGATCTTGCAGGACCTAGTATGGTCTGGGCCACCAACGATTCTTTATGTCACTCATGTTGTCATCGAGTTTACTAAAATGTTTGTATAACACCACCTTGGTTAGCTACGTTGGATTCACGCACCCATCCTGACTGGTAATGGACGTGTCAGAAACGCTATCCCTTTCTCTTCTGACTCCCAAGTTTTAGCGAGACAGCTTTCCTCTCACGTGTATATATTCTCTAATGACCATACGAAAGACGGTGCGGGCATTATGGACATTACTCATCAGATGTGACATTATGGAATTGAATTTACCTGTATCGTCGCCATTTGTCTTCCTCTTGCGGTCAGTTTCCACAAGCGGCCTGAGATGGAAAAGGCAGATGATGCCGTAAGGTTGTGGTAAGGAGAGGGTCAAATAAAAAGCAGCGGAACAAAGATTTGAGATGGAAAAAGCATGTGATTGATGTTCGTACGACTATATGAGAGAGAAATAGGATTGCAGGAAGGGGAGGGATGAATAAAAAGCAGAGGAAACAAATATTACTGAAACTAACAGCCCGATTTTTGAAGGGAATTGGGAGTACAGAAACAAGTGGTGATGTTTAAGAGAGTAGAATAGTAGATGTCTATTTGAGATTAATTTTAGACATGAGGTACATCAAAATGATGAAACTAGACGACCCTAGTTTGCTGAAAAACAATTCAAATTCAACATAAATGTAAGAATTGAATAATGGATAGTATCTCTATTAGAATTATATTCTAAATCATTTATGTTGATTGTATGACTTCTAATTAAGATTAATGGAAACTTAAGAGCACTTAATTTGAATTTTATACATTTCTTGGATATTTGTCATAAGCTTTCACATAAGGCTAGTCGGCCAAGTTTCCCCCGAGGTAACTCAACCAGCGACCATTTTTGGCTTTTGGCAGAACTCATTGTCGGCCAAGTTTTCCCTAGGGTAACTCGAATGAAAGCATAGCACTGTATAGGCTAAATGAGTTGTCAGTTGAGTTTTTTATCATTTAAAAATACAACCGACATTTGCAAATAAAGAGATAGTGAGTAGTGTTGAATGAGTTCTTTAAAAAATAACTCGACTGGCAACACTATGATGTGAAGTGTCAAAAAGTTTATTTGACCATTTAGAAGGTTGCAAACTTCAAAAATAGATCCATTGCAACCCCCAGAATGACTAGAATTCAGTCCAAGTGTCTCCATTGGATGGTAGGCAACCTCAACTATAAAAAGGGATCATTGGACTTCATTCTAAGTTTTCCTTCTATGCTCCCTTGATGTAGTTGAGTGTTTTCTTTTAAGATCCCATAGTCTACCTCAAGTTTGATTACATCTCTACATATAAATGAGAGAGTTAAGAGTTCTATAAGAGAGATACTCCATTGTACACTTGTTAAATATCTCAACTCTTCTTCCCAACCTCTCTCTAACAAAGTGGTACTTGAAGATTACTTCCTTGAAGAAGAAAGTGGTGGATTCAAGATTGAAGATCTTCTACAAGAACGAATAAGACCTTGGTGAAGATTGCAGATTCTTGGCAGGTAGATAGGTAATTTCTTGCAATGATTATTGGCTTCTTGATCCAAAAGAGAATGCTAGTTTATCCCTTCTTCTTGAAAAGGGTGGTATTTTATTGTAACTCTTTGTGTGAAATATAAAGAGTGAGATAAGGTTGAAAATTCTACATATTGTCCCCTCTAGGTAATGGTTATACATCCCCTAGTTTGGAGGTTGGAACCACTATAAATCTTAGCCTTCTTTGGTTTTTGCCCAATGTCTCTCTTCCTTATTTTCATACTTCCAATTTTTTAGCAAATATCTTGAAGGTCTAATAGATTTTATTTAAGTTGTCTTATATCTATTCATCCCCCCTCTCTAGAGCCCTTAGATCCAACAAGTTGTATCAAAGCTTAGTTTTCTTTAACAATCTACTCCCATGATTAAGAGAAGATGCTCAAAAATCTACTTGGTTTTCTCAACATAGAAGATGGATTTTCCATGTGTCTACCTATCTTTGATGGTACAAGCTTCCTCTATTAGAAATGGAGGATGCAATTCTACATTCAACGTATGATCTTTGATATGTCGAAGGTGGTTGGCCTTTCCTACAATGAACCTGAAGGAGAAATATCTACTTTGAATGATGAAAGCATGAATAAGCCACAACTCGATGCTAGAGATGTTAGCATCATCTACTTTGCCCTTACTCAAACTGAATTTCGCTAGAGCAATTAGAATCATCTTATCTTCTCTTACTCCAACCAAATTCAAATAGAGTTCCTCTTGGGACACAACTCATGAGATTTGGAACAAGCTTTGCATCACCTGTGAAGGTACAAAGCAAGTCAAAGAAAGTAAGGTACATATGCTCAATGGACTATTTGAAGGCTCCAAGATGAGGAAGAAAGAAAGTGTGGCTCAAATGTACTCTAGGATCAACATGCTTGTATATTGATTTGCCTCTATGGTTCATACTATGGACCAACAAAAGATCAACTCAAAGATTCTTAGATCTTTTTCTTATCATTGGGAAACAAAAAGTGGCTTCCATAGAAGAAACAAAGTCCCTCTCCAACATTCTTATTGAAGATCTCATAGGGAATTTCCAAGCCTAGGAATTAAGACTGGACAAGCAAGATAAAGAAGAAAAATAATAAGAGAAAGATGCCAAGAGAAAGTAGGAGGATGCATTGAACCCCAAGTTGAAGATATTGTGAAACAACAAGTCATTAGTCTCCTCCCTCCTCAAGTGAAGATGTCTCCCACAGAGATTTTGAAGCTTACTACTACAAGGGAAAGCACTTCAATGGTAAACCCTCCTCCTCTTCTATTCCTAGGTGCTATGAGTGTGGTGCAAAAGGGACACTACAAGAATGAATGCCCAAAATACAAGAAACATAACCACAAGAGTAGAAATAAGAACAAGGAGGACAACCACAGCGAGGGTAGGCTCAAGAAGAAGGACAAGAAGAAAGCAAAGGCAAAGATGCATCCCATGCCACTTGTGAAGAGTCTTCTTCAAGTGATTCAATATCAAATGAAGGCAATGGCCACATGTCCCTCATGGCTATCACATGTGAGGAAGTGTTGAGGCAATATAAAAATAGATTGTTTGTAGTGGTTGCGCCAAGCACATACCTGTGAGAAGATCCACTTCAACACCTTTACAAGGAGGAAATGAGGTTGGATGACTTTTGAGGGAAACAAGAAAGGTAGTAGTTGAGGGTGATGTATGTGATTCACTATGATTAAAGATTGTACTTCTTCTGGGCGGCCTACATAATAATTTATTAGTGTTAGTCAACTTTGTGATAATAGTTATCTTGTTCTCTTTACATCACTAGAATGATTGCTTCTAGATTCCCTCTCTTAAAATTCCATATATAAGGGAACTAGAATTTGAAATTTATATACTATTGCTCTTAACTTTATTAAGCCTAATCTTGAAAATGCCTTGTTCTGAATAAAAATAATATATCTTTGTGGCATGTGGGCTTGGTCGTGTAGATATGCATCAATTGAAGAAGTTGAGTAAAAAGGAATTGGTCAAAGGACTCCCTGAATTGGATTTAGAGAAGGATAAGAAATGCCAACCTTGCAAACAAGGGGGAAAAACCTAGTCATCCTTTAAATCGGAAGGAGTCCTTAGCACCAAAAGATCTCTTGACCTTCTTTGTATTGATCTATTTGGACCTATGAGAGATCAAATGATTTGTGGTAGAAACTATTTTGTATTTATTTTTGATGATTTTTCTTAGTTTACTTGGACTTTATTTTTGGTTTCAAAAAGTTATACTTTTTGGTATTTTTTCTACTTTTTTTCAAATGAATTAGAAAAATATCTTCTTGTCGAATTGTTTCTATCTGCAGTGACCATGGGGAAGAGTTTTAAAAAGATTTATTTTAAATATCTTGTGAAGAATCCAGTTACATGCACAATTATTCGTACCGCCATACACCTCAACAAAATGAGGTTGTAGAGAGGAAGAATAGGTCATGTAATAGATGGCTAGGATAATGCTCTTAGAGTATGACACTCCCAAGAAGTTTTGGTCAAAGCTATTAGTATTCCTTGTTTATTACAAAATTGAGTTTTCACACATCCTTTGTTTAAGAAAACCCCCTATGAGTTATGCTACGGTAGTGATGGGAATATATTTATGTGCATATTTTATATCATCTTTTGGACCATTTTTGGTTTCATTTGCAAATCATGTTCACTCAAAAATCACTCTTAAATATGCTCGATTCTTCACCTTTTTAGTTCTTTGCTTGTTCGACGGTTTGAATTTTAGTTACTACGATTTGATATCAAAAATGGAGATGAATTGACCATAATTTGACCGTCATAACATTCCCCAAGTGATTCCCCAAAGTTGGAGCAAATTCCATAAAAATCTAATAAAAACACGCTATGTTGATCAATAGACAAAGTGTGTCCATAGCAAGAAAAGTGCAATCCACAAGCGAGCCAATAACACATTGTGCTTTCGAACCAACACACCATGTCACCTTAGATATAGAGAATTCAGATGTCATTGGATCCTAGAAACACAATGCGTTGGCCAACCATCATGTTGTGTCCTCCCATTCTAGACTTTCCAAAGTTCCCTACCTTGTAGCAATATGACGGGTTGGCCAAACAACACATTGTGTTCCTCACTGTAAAAATTTCTGGAGTTCCCTAATTTGCAGCAACACGTCGTGTCATCTTTGTTCGAGATAGTTGGACTTTAGAAACCACAAGTAACATGCCATGTTAACTTACCAACACATTGTGTTACCTTCATTTTCAGTTCAAATTAGGAAAAAATCATCTCGCATTCTTGAGACAATTGTCACTAGTCATTTGAAGCCAAATACATCCAGAGAAGAGAAGACAAGAGTTGACAGTTATTTTAGAGAGGAAGGAGTGGTTGCTCAAGATAGAACCATATTCTTCCCTAGTTTTTCTTTAGTAATTGCATCAAAGATTCCCGTTCTCTATTTAAGCCGCTAAGGAGAGAAGGTTATTGGAGAAAGTCTGGTAGAAAGGATGAAATTGGAACTTCTAGTCGGAGTTCTTCTTCATTCTATTACTTATTTGGAGATTTTTTTTTGTTTTTTAATCTCTTCTACTATGTCTACACCATTTTCGATTTCTTGTATCTACATTCCATAGTCATGGACGAGTAGAGACTTATTGTTGGGCATGGGAGAGTAACTCCCATGTCATAACTTATGTGAACACAAATTTCATCTATGATGCTAGTTGTTTCATTTTTTTAAGGTTAAACAGAGTTGATTTATTCTTACATGCTTGGTTGTCCACTTTGTGTGTTTTCTTTATGCTCTTTGTATGATATGTATATAAGAGTAAGGATATATACCTTGGTTGCATTTCCTTGACAACGAGAGTGGTTAGGAAGTGTTGGGGAGCAAAGTTTGTAGTCTGAAATTAGTATATGTGTGGGGTTCTATGTGGAATTAGGGATGTGCTACACTAACGAGAGATGGGTGCAAGATACAAACCTCCCTTGTGTCATTTTTAGTATAGTTAATTTGTCTTCATGTTATGATATGGATGTGAAACCATTTTTCAAGATCTTTTAATTAATTGAAATATTTGAATCAAGTGATTTCTACTCTATTTTCATTCTCTCTAATTTGTTTTGTTTATTGATATTAAAACCAAACCATCTTTTTAAAAAACCTATCAAAATTGTTGATATTTAAATACTCCTATGTTTAACAATACCCTACTCCTTGGATGACCATGATTATACTACATGCACTTGAATACTTGCAAGGTAGTATTTGAGTTACAAATTTAAAACTTAAGCATGTGGCTAACAAGTTTTTGCATTTTTTCCAGAGAGCATTGATATGTTAGATTAAGAAGTTTTGAACTATAATAAAGACTATATCACACCTTCACTAGTCATTTTTGACATATTTTCATCATCAAATTTACCATATATCATACCTTTTATTTTTGTTTGTGTAACACTCAATTTGTGTATATGTAGGATTATATGTGGTGTTCCAAGAGGGGTCTTGAACCATCGATATTTCTAGTCCCAAAATTTCAACGCACTTTCAGAAGTTGTAAAAGAGAAAGAAGGAGTAAGACCCATTCATATTTGAAGGACTCATAGCCATCATCACCTTCATCTTCACCACCGTCTTCACTTAAACATCAAGAACCAATCATGGAAGATGATCATGCTCTCACAAAGTTTTTCATTCCACTTACTATTAATATCAACAGGATATCAATAGAACATGGATCTAGGCAAACACATTCTTCATCAACCCGATAATCCTATAAATGATACAGTAAAACAACTTTGGAGAAACTCCTATGGAGGATCCTTATCCATATATTGTTGAATTTGTATAGTATCTAAACACCTTCAAGATTAATCACATACCTACTTATGGAATTCACCTTCTTCTTTTCCAATTCACTTTTAGGGATAGAGAAAAGGTGTGGCTCTCTTCTTTGCCAAGGAATTCTATCAATAGTTGGGAGGAGCTTCTCAAGGTTTTCTTAGCCAAATAATTCCCACCAAGAAAAACTTCTCAATTGAGAAGACAACGTGCTAACTTCTCTAAAAGGGAAGGAGAAACTCTCTATGACACTTGGCAGAAGTTCAAAGACCTCTAGTGTCTCTACCCTCAACATGGTATTAGAAATTGACTACTTCTTCAAACCTTTTACAATGGTCTATTTTATAACACAAGGATGTCCACAGAGGCATCTGCAAATGGATACTTGACAAACAAACCCTATATGGAAGATTATTCCATTATTGAAGACATGGAAATCAGACATTACCAATGGATTACTAAAAGAAGAAACCAACCTTCTTATTCTTCTATTGCTTTCAAGAAGTGAAAGGAAATAACACATATGACATAAAAACCAATGCAATTACACTACTCTAGTGCTACTTAATCACATAACATGTTAAATTTAGAGGCAAGTAGAAAGTATAGATAGAATATATAAACTACTCACCACATAAGTGACCAACATATACATCCACCCCATAAGTGGGCAAAAGACATCACATGTCATCTTTTAGAGTTCCATCATTAACAAAGCATACGGTAAGGGTTCAAAAGAATATCCATGATCACATGATCAATATCAAATAAGTTAGTTCACATGAACCATGATTTTCAAAAGAAAAGACATTGTGTATAGGCTAATGTCCATGGGACAAAGAAAATGAATAAGCATAGGTGAATTGCTTAACATAGAAGAATAGGGGTTGCATCATACCTCAACTTCAGAGTCTAAATAGTCCACGTCAGTCCTATATCCAAGCCTAGGCCTCCAAAGAACCTCTAGGGAAGGTGTATAGGTCCAATAAGTAAGGTTCCCATGCTTAGAGAGGTTGATTTCTCCAACAAAGCTCCTATCTCTAGCAAGAAGCACCTTCTCCACTTTAGATGTGAAAAACCCTAACAAAAGAACATAGAGATGAGGTGTTTATGGGTTCTAGGTGGGGTTTCACCATGGAAGACCAGGGTTACCACCTAGAGGAAGGTGGAAGGAAGACTAAAAAGATGAAAATACGGAAGGAAAGGAGGATACTTACTAGTTTTGGTCAAAATAATAAGGGAGGGGCTTTAGAAACCCTAAATAGAGCAAATTTGGAACCCTAAGAGCCTTCTTCACCAAGGTAGGCACTTACTTTTATCTTGGGACAACACCTTCATGGAAAAATAGAGTAGTAATGATGCTCTAAGATAGAGGAAATAAAGGAGAGCAAGAGTTTTTGAATTGGGAGTTGGGAAGGGGTAGATATGGCTATATAAAGAAAGAGGTCAAGTATGAGGTGTCTATGAGACTTTCCATGTGTCATGTATAAGGGTTTCCATGGACATGAAATACTTTATGGATAAGGAAAAATTAAAGCACTAGGTGTCAAGTTACTTTCCATGTGTCCAATGCTAAGGGTGCCTATGGACATGCAAACTTTTATGGATAAGGAAGAAGTTAAGCATGAGGTGCCCATGGAGCTTTCCATGTGTCCTTAGCCTAGGGATTTCATGGTCATGCAAAATGACAGCTCATTGAGGCTTATTGAATATCAAATGTTGGTTTATGGACACTTATAGGCCATCCCAATCGACCTCCAATCAAAGAAATAACCCCATTGGTCGATAGCTTCTAAAGATAAGCTCATGTATAAAGAGAGTAATCCCTAAAATGCCCTTGGAAAGAAACACCTTCAAAATAAGGTGAAACTAGGTTCCCCATGGTTCAAAAACTCGAGAATGGAAAGGTAATATCTAAATATTATAATGCATGTGACAATTTGCAAAGAAAACCTCCTAATTGGGTAAATTGCAAAAAAGTCCAGAATGTACCTAAAATTGCATAACTTGCACAAACAACATCCAAATTGGACCAAACTTCATCCACAAGTTATATTTGATGTGTTCAATATGAATTTGACATTATTTCCATATTTTGAAGTTAAATAATCACATTATTCATTACTTATGTGTTTTACTCATTTTCTCTCTCCTAAACTTATCCTAATATTTCAAGGTTGTCCAAATTAGATGGAATTTGACATGTAGGCTAATTTTGATATGTAGATTTCGAATTTGAAGTTTGTTTCCATTTTTAGACTTCTTTTTATGAGATATATCATATGGCCCATTAACGGCCCATTATCTAAATTATTCATCCAATTAAGTTTCTTATCTTCATATTACCACCAAAATGAGTTATGTGGCATATTTTATGTATCCATTATAAACCTAATATTAATGTTAGAACATTAGGTTACATTAAGGTGATATATGCATTCATTATCTCATTGGGGTTATCTTAAACATCTATTTAGGTCTAACATTCAACCTTGTTTGGCTAAGTCCAAAATGTCAACGTCTAGGATAGGGTCTGAGATCTAATATGTTACAACAACAACAAGGATGTCAGATACAAAGCCATACTAGCTATCAAGAAATTTAGTCAAAGACTAGGGGAGCATCATCAAAAGGTTTTTGAGCCTTGGTACATAAGTTCAGAAATAAGGTTTTCATCCAGCATGACTCAACTGATCGGTCAGAGGGAGCTAACAAAGTTCAGGGTGTGGGTATGGAGAGAAAAGTGGTGCTACCAGGATAATAATTCTTAGTTTCTTGGCAACAAAATTAAGTCAGGATGGGACTTCAAGAAGATGGATGAAAATGACAGGATGTTGACATGTTTGACGAGAATGGATCCATCACACGTGGTGGTAGGATCTACAATCTACTCCAGATGATTGTTGAAGACAACATCTACCTCATGGGACAGAGGGGGAGATTGTTGAAAAAAAAAAGAAATTAACCCATGTCCTAGTTGGATTTGGACTTGAGTAGGAGTTGGCTCGTGTTGCCAATCCTAATAGGAGTTAATTCCAAGAAGGTGAAAAGGTGGTTTCCCTATGTGCAACATGGCATTGGATTAGATATTATAGTAGGATTCCTAGTATCAACCATGTACCAGGGATGCCTATAAAAGAGGCCCTGGGGGAGTCCATTGAGACACCCCACCTATTTTGGTTTGTGATCCCTCTAGTTACTTGTTGGTGCCTTCTGTGATAGAAGCACTAGAAAACAAGAACAACTTGAGGAGTTGTCTTAGTTGATAAGAGAGGGTCAACCTATTTTCCTTGAAGCAAAGTAATAGTTGATATTCTATGGAACATTGGGTGCACTGACATGGCATCTCTCTTGTCGATAAAAGAGGGCCAGTGACTTTGCCTTGAAGCAAAGTAGCAGTTGACAGTTACAAACACAATGTTTCTATAGCGACAGCAGATCCAACCTAGTCATCGGTCACAACGGCGTCAAGCGGTCCCCAACAACAATAGTGGTGTCGTGAGGAGATCAAGTAAAGAGGGAGGTTTTATACACATCAGGTGTAATTCTCTTCTTCCTCATCTTTGTTCTCATGTGGGAGGACTACCCAAATTTAGGGGAAATTAAATCCAGGCAGTGTGAGTTGTAATCTTGATTACATAGTGCTTGTTGGCCGATATTTTCCCTATGTTTTTTCTATTCTCATCTTGAGGAGAGTTTTCCATGTTAAATCTGGTGTTTCTGCTATAGGTTTACATGCTCATCAGTAAAGATTCAATAGCAAGTGATCATCACATCTGGGTTTGTATCAGTACAAAATCCCCAACAAGTGGTATCAGAGCACTTGTTTTAGATATTGGTCCAGATAGGGAAGGATGAGACAAGATTATGATAAAGTTGACAAGTATGAATTGGGATATTTGGATATCCATGATTAAGGATATTCTCTATTGCAAAGATCTATACAATCTGATAGAGGGACAAAAGCTAGAGAGTACATCTGATGTAGATTATAAGAAATTAAATAGGAAGACCATGGGAACAATGCTAAAGTGGCTCTACATTTTGGGGTTCCATCACGTCTCAGAGGAGACCAATGCCAAAGATATTTGGGAAAAGCTTAATAAATTATATGAGCAAAAGACTGCCACAAATAAATTTTTCTTGATTAGAAAGTTGGTGAACCTCAAGTATTAGGATGTTACAAGCATCAATGAGCATATGAATGAATTCCAAAGCCTTATAAATCAACAAGGTTCCATGAAGATGATTGAAGAACTCCATGCTCTACTTCTTCAGGGATCATTACCTGACAGTTGGGAGACACTCGTAGTGAAAGTTCACAATTCTACACAGGAAGGCAAGTTGACACTTGATCAGATGACGAGCAGTATATTAAATGAAGAGATTCAATGACGACCCTCGGGAGATAGCAGATTAGAGGTACACTTCACAGAGAGTAGAGGCACTGACAGAGGGAGAGACTATGGCAGAACCAAGATATTCACGGTGAGTCCCATGATAAGGGGAAGTCTCATGGTAGATCCAAGTCAAAGAGTAGATTCCATTGTGGCAAGCCAAGTCATTTAAAAAAAGATTGCAAGGTTTAGAAAAAGAAACATGGGTTTGAAGACAAAGAAAACCAAGATGAGGACAAGAATACTGCAATGACAATTTTAGATGACACATATGATGATGACAATATGGTCTTGACAGTCCAAGAGCTCTCTTTGCATGTTGAGGGTGATGATTTTGAGTGGGTGGTGGATATTGCAGCCTTTTATCATGCTTCATTGAGTAAGGAATTTTCACTTCATATAGGAGGGGATACTTCAGAAGGGCGAACATGGGAAATTCCAATTTCTCTAGAATTATCGAGATTGAATACATTTGTGTTAAAACAAGTGTCAGTTGCACACTCACATTCAAGGATGTCTGCGATGTTCCAAAATTGAGGTTGAGTTTGATATATGGTTGATTCTTTGATAGAGAAGGTTGCCATCTAGATTTTGATGGTGGCAAATGCAAGATCAATGGGGCTTTGGTTATTGTACGAGGAAAATTGTGTCGCACATTGTACAAGGCCTAGATTAAAGTGCTCAAAGGAAGTGATATACATGTAGTTCAGGATCATCAAGAAGATTTATGGAACAGATGAATAGGACACATGAGGTGAGAAAGGCTTGCAACTTCCATAAAAGTAGGATTTGATTTATTTTGGCTAAGACACTAGTCTCATTTCATGTGATTCATGTTAGACGGGAAATAATCGATAAGTTTTTGCAAGACAAGATCAAAGGTGAAGTCACAACTTCTACAGTTGGTTGATCTGGATGTCTTCTATCCGTTTGAGTTAGCTTCACTAGGTGGCAATAGGTATTTTATCATACTCATTAATGATGCATCTAGGAAGGTGTGGGCCAACTTGTTGAAGACCAAGAATCATGTCTTTCAATGGTTTTATAAATTTAATGCCATGGTGGGGTGGGAGATAGAGAAAAAGTTAAAGTCTCTCTACATAGAAAATGGGGCAGAGTAATCCTCCGAGGAGTTCTAGGATTATTGCACACAATACAAGATTTGACATGAAAGGATAGATCCTACCACACCACACGTAATGGTACAACTAAGAGGATGAATCATACCATAGTGAGAAAGTCAGATGTATGTTAAAGACCACATAGTTGTCAAAGACATTCTGGGTCGAGGAAGTGAGTATTGCATGCTACCTAATTAATTGATCTTCATTAGTTATTTTGGGGTTTGATATATCTTAGAAGTTATGGACAGACAAGGATGATCCGATGATTATCTATTAGTATATGGGTGCAAGGTATATGCACATGTTCCAAAGGAAAAGATGAAAATCATAGATGATAAAGCAATGCCATGTATCTTTCTTGGTTATGGGGATTAGTTGTTTAGCTACAAGTTATGGGACCTTGTGAAAAAGACCATGAGCACACACAAAGATGTGACTTTCTATGAGATTCAGATTGTGATAGAGCCAGCGAGTGATGATGTAGACCATGTGATAGTTCTTCTGATGATGAGTATGAGGATGCTTCAGCTTCTTCATAGGTCCAGTATACAAATGATGAAGAAGAGCAACATGATCAACCAGAGCAGTACAGTGCTAGCACATCTAGTTCGTAAGGACCCTGACCTTTGTTTTAGGCTTTCTTTGCCTAAACATTATGTTAGATGCTTGCTAATCACCTCAAATGGTGATTAGGGTTTGTTTGTGCTTTGTTGAGAGTTCGAGGTGCAACTTGCAAATAACCCAAGTTTTAGGGTTGATGTGCAAGTTTGACACCTTGAGAGATATTTATCTCTCTCCTTGCATCCTCTAGGGTTGAGAGGATGGGTTGGGCTCGTTGTTTGAGTAGCTTTGGGCTTTGTTTTGCCTTGTTGAGCCTTGTTTGGGCTTTGCCTAGCTTTGTTGGGCCTTGTATCGGGTAAGGGTGAGCTTGGTGCCTTGTGTCGGCCATGGTGTATGGGCCAGGTGGTTGTGTCGGGCAAGTGGTGTGTCACCCATGAGGTGTATCTGCCGAGTGACCTTCTTTGACCTAGCATCATTTGTGTAACCCCCCTTGTGGACACTTGGTGCTTGTTGCTTGCATGTAGCAAAAGCTTTGGACATGTGGTGGTAGGTGAGATAGTAGGTGGCTTTGCCCCATGGACAAGTGTCCCTAGGTTGGGTGACACCTTGCCTTAGTCTCCCCTTCACCCTCTTCTATATATGTCTCTCCTTTCTCTTGCTTGGGATCCCTTTAGTTCCTTAGTTGACTTCCTATTTCCTTGGTGGACGATACCTCTCCTTGGTAGAGCTTGGTGGCCAATCTCCTTGGTGGAGTCTTCTTCTTCCTCTAGTGGTGGCCGAACCCTAGACTATGTCTTGCTTCTCTTCTTATGGTGAGAATCTCCCCCTCTTTCCTTGGCACCTTCTTCTCCTTCTTTCTTGTTCTTCGACTATGGTGGTTATAAGCTTTGTTTTTCTTCTTGTAGTGGCCGAAGGTGGTGCTTGGAACTTGGAAGCTTGGTGCTAGGAGCTTGGAGCTTGCTTAAGGTGGTTTACATAACTCCTAACCCTAGCTATACTACTTCTTTTTCATGTTGCATGTTTATATGTCATCTTGTTCGGCCATGCATCTTGTTAGATATGTTTCTTGCCCTAGTATGTACCCCTTTTATCTTGTTATATATATAGTGGTCATGTTGTTGATGTGTTCTTAGACCTTGTGGCTGACCTTGAGTTTAGGGTTCCTTGGGCAAAACCCCTTTCTCGCCCATTTGGTTTTCAGAAGTGAGTTCGAGCTCTAGTAGTGTAGGCAAAACCCCTCTCACTTGGTTGTTGAGAGGTGAGTCTATGCTCTAGTTGCTTGGGTAATACCCTTCTCTCACCATGGATTTGAGAGGTGAGCCTTGGTTATATGTTGACCTACTGAAGGTTGTAATCTTGACTGATAAGGGGATGATCCACCTTGTTGCCCGATATGTGATGGAGGTTGTGCAAAACCCCTCTCTCTTGGTTGTTAAAAGGTGAGCCAACTGTCTTGATCTATTAGGGTTTGATGATGGTGATCTTGAGGTTGATGATTACCAAACTGATATGGTCCTTGTGCCTTGTATGATACCCCTTTCTGATGAGTTGCCCGATACCCTTCTCCTAGGGTTGAGTCTTGGGCAATATGCTAAGAAGCATTCTTTGTCCCTTTTGCCCGATATGAACTCCTGCCTTAGTTGGTCCTTGTGGGTGTTATGCCTTTGGCCGACATGATGCATGGTAGACATCTATGTTTTGTGTCTTGGGAAATATGGGTTGGTTTTGGTGTTGCCTGGTATGGTTTTTGGGTGGTGGAACCCTAGTTAGGTGCCCTAGTGTTGATCGATATGTGGTTCCTGCCTTGTGGGGCGATAGGTTACCTTGGGCTTCATGGTGTCATTTTTTAGTTATGTGCTTGTTGGGCGATACAGTGGTGACCTTGGGCGTCCTAGCCTTGGATGATATAGTTGTGGATGACATGACCTTGCTGGTTGCCCAACATAAAACCCTAACCCATTATGGGCGATAGGGGTGATGGTCGATATGTGACGCCCATATGTTGTCCAATATCATCTTACACCTGGTTGCCCGATATCCGTGGGTGCACGACACAACTCTTAGCCCCTGGTTGCATGATATCCCTTGTGCAGGGGTGCATGTTATGATGGTGACCGATATGGGTGGCTTAGTGCCTTAGGGTTTTGATTCCCTAGCCGATAGAGATTTGGTGAGGGATATGACCCTACCCGATACCTCCTTCGGTGAGGAATGGCGCTACCTGCCACACCTTTGGTGAGGGTAGGCAGTACCTTTGGTGAGGGTAATGCCTAGCTCAGAAGCTTAGGTTGATGAGTTTGTTATCTTGTGCCCGCACCTTTATGGATGATGAGTTATGAATGATAGGTTGTGACCAGTGATATGTTTGATACCTAAAGTTGGTGCTAAGTAAGATGATAAGACACATGTTTATGCTCATAAGATAAAGGCATAGTGGATGCTCATGTTTTGATAACAATAATGTTATTTGTCTACAGATACAACTTTTGCTTCATGTAACTATGATCGTGGATGTTGTTCCAATCATGTACCTTCAAAGTCTAATAGCATGATAATCATAAAGATCTATGTTTGGTGATTCAGTTATCTCTCTTAATATGCATACTAACCATGCAGGTGAATCAAATGAATTCATAATCCAGGTAAGAGCCATTAGGTATATGTGTTTTGAATAACATTGAATGATGATAATCCTTGTTGATGAGATAACATGTATCCCCAGTATAATGTGAAAAGGTTTGTTGACCTGATAAAAGATGAGTGCCTAGTTGAGGTGTTATCATCTGATGTTGATATATGGGATTGCTATCCCATGGTGATGATGTAAGGCTTGAGAGGTAGTGGCATTCTGTGATGAGGGATTGAGATCCCATGGTAATAATGCAACTCAATGTTGTTTATGTTTTACAACTTGGTTGCCTCAACAATCCACTTAAAATATACAAATTAATTACAGTGGAACATATCATGTAGTTTTCCCGGGCCATAGATCCATCATCATCAGTAGTTGGTGATGGTGAAATGGGTTCTCCTGTAGGTTAACCCGAAAGCGCATATTGTTGAATATGTATGGTTGCTCCTAGCCAAAAATAGGAGGATTATAGTGCAACTTCGGTTGTAGACTATAGAGTGTGGTTTCAGGCCTATGGCTCAATATGAAAGAGCATGGTGAATAGGTCCATGGCTCAGGATGTGTGATAAGAGCATGGTGAACATGCCCATGGCTCAATGATTATGGAGCACGGTGAATACGCCCGTGGCTCGGATCACTAGCACTGATACCTGTACCAAGGTGGGCTAGGCAGAGGGTAGCCTGACCCTGTGTGGCTGCGACCACCTAAGCATGAAACTGTGGTCCTTCTTGTTAAGCACCCATGCACTGACCATGAGGTGGTGAGGTCATGGATTCCGGCTCTTCCATTGACCTTATATGGCACCGGCTTTGGGATTCGCAGCTGATGGTATGATTTGAGTGGTACGACTGACTTCCTCAGGGCATGATAATACATAATCTAGCCTAATAGTATATACTTCTTAGGGAAAAACATAGAACATTGATTGAGGCCTTGCTTGTATAGTTGATCTAGTTATACCTTGTAGTTATTTGTACGATCCTTATATTTTGTGATAAGTTCTTATAAATCTTATCTTGTCAATCATGTTCCGTAAAGAATATCTGGTCATATGCCTCCTGGATACCCTAGTAATATTGTTAATAAAATAAGTTCTACTCAAGATGTTGCTCTTATGATCTTCTGATATCAGTTATCTTCTTTACCTACTTCTTCTGAAGTCTTATAGTTTCAGTGGGGAGTTATGTTTCTCGATGGGACTGTGTGTCTCACCCCGTTGGTTTACAACCTTTTTAGGTGATCGTGCTAGACATGGTGGTGGTCGTGAGGTTGCGGATGAGCAGCAAGAAGAGACTTAGGAGGCAAGAGATGGATATGCTACCATTTTGGTTGTTTTGTAGTAGAGTCCTAGAGTCATCCCTATACTCTCAGGTCCTCATAGGTGTTTTGACAATGTTTTACGATGTTTAGCCGATGTAGCTTTGTATATCCTGCTGCTGGCTTGATGTGGCCTGTTATGTATTTATAAATAGGTGATGAATTCTGGTGCTGACAGAACAACTGGTTCCTATAGGCTGTAGACAAATATCAAATCTTGTAAATATTTATATAACATCTTTTCCTTGCAAGATAAGAATCTGGATGTAATAGTTCTCTTTTATCTACTTTTCACAATTGGTTTTAATTAACTTGTATTTTCGGTAATATGTGATTTATGGTGGTTTCACGCGTTTTTGTGTGGCATCTCATTGTTTGTGTGATGGTGGGATGTCACATTAGAAGTTTAGTATCAGAGCTCTAGGTTCTCTAAGTCTACATGGATCTAGGACTAGGGTTGCGTCTGTTCTTGTGAGTATTTCATATTTTTTTACAATAACCTTCTTCCCTCAGCGGAAGATAAAGCTTAAAGATGTCTGGAAACCATGAAGAACATGCTGTCGAGAGCAGTGATGTTGCATCTGTTGATGGAGCACAAGTGTAGGCACATGAAGATCGGGTACCTGAGGTCCCCCAACTTGACCCAGCCATTCTTGAAAACCCTTCCTATCAGCAGCTTATGGGGTAGTTAATGGCTACAATGAATCTCATGGTGGAAAGGTTGCCAATGCCTCCACCAAGAGCACAGGCTCCCCATGGTGAAACATCGGGTATTGGGAAGACCTTTGAGTGGCTTCGCCGAGTCAGAGCTTCAGATTATGCTGGAATGGTTGATCCAGCGGATGCAGATATGTAGCTAATAGGTCTCGAGAAGGCCTTTCGGATCCTTGACATCCCCGAAGCAGGCAAAGTCAAGCATGCTGTCTACCTTTTGAAAGGTAGTGCTGGCCACTGGTGGGCCATCAAGGAGGAGAAGCGACCCGGTGAGGTGATCTGTTGGGATGTATTCTGGTGGGATTTCGTCAGTCGATACTTCTTGAAGACATATCTAGATGAGAAGATCAACCAGTTTGAGCGTTTGCACCAAGGATCGATGAGAATCACCGAGTATGAAGCCAAGTTTATGGACCTGCTTAGGTTTTTTCCTCACATGGTGATGACAGATGACAAGAGAATCAGACGGTTTGAGAAAGGTTTGAGTGTTGAGTTGACAACACCTAGCTACTACTACTTTGGAGAACCGGGAGCGGTTCGCCACATTTGTGGAGTCTGTCTGAAGGATAGAATTTTCTGTCAAGGAGAAGAGAGAGTCCATGACCAAGAAAAGGCCTACTCAGTTCTCGAGACAGAGGTTTGATGGCTTCAAAAAGCCAAGGTTTTCAGCACCTTCTATGATACAAGGTTCTAGTGCGCTATTACAGTGGCCTCTCAGTAAGGGAAGAGGGCGGAGATTTTCGCCATCCAAAGTCCACTGTACATCTTCAGTGGCAGTAATAGGACCATCTAGGCCACAATAGAGAGACCAGTCATGTCATCTTTATGGTCAGGTTGAGCATTTTAGGACAAATTGCCCAAAGAGAGATGTTGAAGTGACACAGCAGCCGAGGCAGAATCAGCAAGGGTCAGATAGACAACAGTCTAGTGGTAACAAAGGGTGAGGATGCGGTCAAGCATCACAAGAGGGATCATCTACCCAAGGAAGCATGGGTCGAGGACAAAAGCAAGAAATGGCTCAATTCTATGCTATGAGTCAGCCAGAGGCGAAAGTCAACCCACGAGTGGTGGCAGGTCAGATGGAGTTATTTCATTCTGATTTGTCTTCTTCTTGCTTTATATCTATTCTGGTTAACCTGAGTGCTACACACTCTTTTATTGCACATAGTATGCTTGATAGTTGTCTTTTACATGTTAGCTATAAGAGAGATAGTCTTTTGTTAGAAACCCCTCTTGTTGGACCCGCATTGCTTCGAGAGGTTTGTCCATCTTGTATTTTATCCTTTTCGGGACACAGTATACAAGTGGATGTTATACCACTTGATATGCATGGATTCGACGTGATCCTTGGAATGGATACCTTAGAAAAGTATAAGGTTGTGTTGGACTATGGTTCCAAGAAAGCAGTATTTGATGACGATGGTGAGAAGTGGATCTTCTAGGGAGATAGAAAGATCCTTCTAACATGTTTAGTATCATCTATGGTGGCAAAGAAGTTGTTGCGGCAAGTATGTAAGGCGTTCTTAGCTCACATTGTGGATACCAAGGCAAAAGGTCCTAGCCTTGAGGAGGTGTCTATTATCTGAGAGTTTGCGGATGTGTCTCCTGATGAGTTCCCCAGTGTTCTCCCACCTCGAGAGATTGACTTTGAGATCAATCTGGTGCTAGGAACACAACTAGTTGCTCAGACACCGTACAGAATGGCTCCAGCCAAGATGGCAGAGCTGAAGAAGCAATTATAGAAGTTGCTGGATAAAGGTTTCATCAGACCGAACACATCACCGTGGGGTGCTCCAGTCCTGTTCGTAAAGAAGAAGGATGGATCGATGTGTTTGTGCATAGATTACCGACAGTTGAACAAAGTTATGATCAAGAACTAGTACCCGTTTCTGATGATAGACGCTCTATTTGATCAATTGACTGGCGCTATAGTGTTCTCAAAGATTGATCTATGGTCTAGATATCATCAGTTAAGAATTAAGGATGAGGACATACCAAAGTCAGCTTTTAGGACGAGGTATGGTCACTTTGAGTTCGTGGTTATGCTGTTTGGGCTAACCAATGCACCTGGTGCTTTCATGGATCTGATGAACAGGGTGTTCCATCCGTTTCTAGATCAGTTTGTTGTAGTTTTTATAGATGACATCTTGATCTATAGTCAGGACAGTCAAGACCATGAATAGCATCTTCGAAAAGTGTTGACACTTCTACGCCAACATCAGTTGTATGCCAAGTTTAGTAAGTGCGAGTTTTGGTTGAAAGAAGTAACTTTCTTGGGTCATGTGATATCTACATAAGGAGTTAGAGTAGACCCCAAGAAGGTGGAGTCAGTCACAGAATGGGAGCAACCAAAGAAGCCAAATGAAGTTTGTAGTTTTCTAGGTTTAGCAGGATACTACTAGAAGTTTATAAGAAACTTCAGTATGATCGCGTTGCCATTGACAAAATTGACCAGGAAGGATGTACCTTTTGTTTGGGATGATTGTTGTCAGCAAACTTTCCAAAGTTTGAAGGAGAAGCTGACTAGTGCTCCAGTGTTGGTGCTGCCAGAGCCTGGGAAAGGCAATGTTGTTTTCTGTGATGCTTCCAAGAAAGGCCTAGGATGTGTGCTAATGCAGGAAGATCATGTGGTTTCTTTTGCTTTGCAGAAACTTAAGAAACATGAGGAGGGCTATCCGACACATGATTTGGAGCTAGCAGCGGTGGTCCATGTATTAAAGATTTGGAGACACTATCTTTATGGGGAAGTGTGTCAGATCTTTACAGATCATAAGAACTTGAAATACATCTTCTCACAAAGTGAGTTGAACATGTGACATCATCGTTAGATGGAGTTGATCAATGATTATGATAGTACCATTGAGTATCATCCTGGTAAGGTGAACGTGGTAGCTAATGCACTTAGCAGGAAGCTTCTTCTCTTCCTATTAAGAAGGCACAATTGAGTTCCTTGGTATGCCTTAGGCAGGATATGTTTGTCTCTTTGCGGCAGATGAATGTACGGTTGGAAGTCTCCTTGTTGGCAGGATTGTTGGCATAGATGCAAGTAAAGCCGACACAGGGACAGTGATACATCCAGTTGAGTTTGAACTTGATGAAGACGTGACCTATGAGGAAGGTCCAATGATGATTCTTGATAGAAGAGTAAAGAAGTTGAAAAGGAAGGACCTAGTGCTTGTTAAGGTTCATTGGCATCATCGTGGCATTAAGGAAGCCACATGGGAGCTCGAGGAAGAGATGAGAAGGAAGTATCCCTCGCTTTTCTCTTCGGATTTCGGGGGCAAAATCCCTTTGTAGAGGTTTATGGCTTGTATGGACCCTGACCTTTGTTTTGGGCTTACCCTATTTGCTTTTCCTAAACCTTGTATTTAGATGCTTGCTAATCACCTCAAATGGTGATTAGGGTTTGTTTGTGCTTTGTTGAGAGTTGGAGGTTCAACTTGCAAATAACCCAAGTTTTAGGGTTGATGTGCAAGTTTGACACCTTAAGAGATGTTTCTCTCTCTCCTTGCATCCTCTAGGGTTGAGAGCATGGGTTGGGCTCGTTGTTTGAGTAGCTTTGGGCTTTGTTTTGCCTTGTTGAGCCTTATTTGGGCTTTGCCTAGCTTTGTTGGGCCTTGTATCGGGAAAGGGTGAGCTTGGTGCCTTGTATCGGCCATGGTGTATCAGCCAGGTGGTTGTGTCGGACAAGTGGTGTGTTGCCCATGAGGTGTATCATCCAAGTGACCTTCTTTGACCTAGCATCGATTGTGTCACCCCCCTTGTGGATACTTGGTACTTGTTGCTTGCATGTGGCAAAAGCTTTGGACATGTGGTGGTGGGTGAGATAGTAGGTGGCTTTTCCCCATGGAAAAGTGTCCCTTGGTTGGGTGACACCTTGCCTTAGTCTCCCCTTCACCCTCTTCTGTATATGTCTCTCATTTCTCTTGCTTGGGATCCCTTTAGTTCCTTAGTTGCCTTCCTTTTTCCTTGGTGGATGATACCTCTCCTTGATAGAGCTTGGTGGTCAATCTCCTTGGTGGAGTCTTCTTCTCCCTCTAGTGGTGATCGAACCCTAGAGTGTGTCTTGCTTCTCTTCTTGTGGTGAGCATCTCCCCCTCTTTCCTTGGCACCTTCTTCTCCTTCTTGCTTGTTCTTCGGCCATGGTGGTTATAAGCTTTGTTTTTCTTCTTGTGGTGACTGAAGGAGGTGCTTGGAGGTTGGAATCTTGGTACTAGGAGCTTGGAGCTTGCTTAAGACGGGTTACATAACTCCTAACCCTAGCTATACTACTTATTTTTCATGTTGCATGTTTATATATCATCTTGATCGGCCATGCATCTTGTTAGATATGTTTCTTGCCCTAGTATGTACCCCTTTTATCTTGTTATATATATAGTGGTCATGTTGTTGATGCGTTCTTAGACCTTCTGGCTAAACCTTGAGTTTAGGGTTCCTTGGGTAAAACCCCTTTCTCTCCCATTTGGTTTTGAGAAGTGAGTTCGAGCTCTAGTGGTGTAGGAAAAACCCCCTCTCACTTGGTTGTTGAGAGGTGAGTATATGCTCTAGTTGCTTGGGTAATACCCTTCTCTCACCATGTATTTGAGAGGTGAGCCTTGGTTGGACATTGACCTAGTAAGGTTGAAATCTTGACCGATAGGGGGATGATCCACCTTGTTGCTCGATATGTGATGGAGGTTGTGCAAAACCCCTCTCTCTTGGTTGTTGAGAGGTGAGCCAACTCTCTTGATCTATTAGGGTTTGATGATGGTGATCTTGAGGTTGATGTTGACCAAACCGATATGGTCCTTGTGCCTTGCACGATACCCCTTTGTGATGAGTTGCCCGATACCCCTCTCCTAGGGTTGAGTGTTGGGCGATATTCTAAGAAGCGTTCTTTGTCCCTTTTTCCTGATATGAACTCCTGCCTTAGTTGGTGCTTGTGGGTGTTATGCCTTTGGCCGACATGATGTGTGGTAGACATCTCTGTTTTGTGCCTTGGACGATATGGGTTGGTTTTGGTTTTTCTTGATATGGTGCTTTGGGGGTGGAACCCTAGTTTGGTGCCCTAGTGTTGATCGATATGTGGTGCCTACCATGTGGGGTGATAGGTTAACTTGGGCACCATGGTGTTGTTTCTTAGTTGTGTGCTTGTTGGGTGATACAGTGGTGACCTTGGGCGTCATAGCCTTAGATGATATAGTTGAGGATGACATGACCTTGCTAGTTGCCCGACATAAAACCCTAACTCATTATGGGCGATAGGGGTGATGGCCGATATGTGATGCCCATATGTTGCTCGATATCATCTTGCACCTGGTTGCCCGATATCCATGGGTGCACGGCACAACTCTTGGCCCCTGGTTACACGATATCCCTTGTGCATGGGCGCATGTTATGCTTGTGACCGATATGGGTGGCTTAGTGCCTTAGGGTTTTGATGCCCTAGCCAATAGAGCTTTTGTGAGGGATATGACCCTGCCTGATACCTCCTTGGGTGAGGAATGGCGCTACCCGCCACACCTTTAATGAGGGTAGGCGGTACCTTTGGTGAGTGTTATGCCTAGCTTGGAAGCTTAGGTTGATGAGTTTGTTATCTTTTGCATGCACCTTTGTGGATGATGAGTTATGAATGATAGGTTGTGACCAGTGATATGTTTGATACCTAAAGTTGGTGCTAAGTAAGATGATAAGATACATGTTTATGCTCATAAGATAAAGGCATAATGGATGCTCGTGGTTTGATAACAATAATGTAATTTTTCTACAGATACATCTTGTGCTTCATGTAACTATGATCGTGGATGTTGTTCCAATCATGTACCTTCAACCTTAATAGCATGATAATCATAAAGATCTATGTTTGGTGATTCAGTTACGCTCTTGATATGCATACTAACCATGCAGGTGAATCAAATGAATTTATAAGACATGTAAGAGCCATGAGGTATATTTGTTTTGAATAACATTGAATGATGATAATCCTTGTTGATGAGATAACATGTATCCCTAGTATAATGTGAAAAGGTTTGTTGACCTGATAAAGGCTGAGTGCCTAGTTGAGGTGTTATCCTCTGATGTTGAGATAAGGGATTGCTATCCCATGGTGATGATGTAAGCGTTGAGAGGCAGTGGCATTCTGTGATGAGGGATTGAAATCCCATGGTAATAATGCAACTCAGTGTTGTTTATGTTTTACAACTTGGTTGCCTCAACAATCCACTTAAAATATACTAATTAATTACAATGGAACATATCATGTAGTTTGCCCTGGCCATAGATCCATCATCATCAGTAGTTGGTGATGGTGAAATGGGTTCTCCTGCGGGTTAACCCGGAAGTGCATATTGGTGAATATGTGTGGTTGCTCCTAGCCAAAAATAGGAGGATTAGAGTGCAACTTTGGTTGTAGACTCCAGAGCGTGGTTTTAGGCTTGTGGCTCAATATGAAAGAGCATGGTGAATAGGCCCATGGCTCAGGATGTGTGATAAGAGCATGGTTAACAGGCCCATGGCTCAATGATTATGGAGCATGGTGGACAAGCCCGTGGCTCAGATCACTAGCGTTGATACCTATACCAAGGTGGGCTAGGGAGAGGGTAGCCTGACCCTGTGTGGCTGCGGACACCTAACCATGAGACTACGGTCCTACTTGTTAAGCACTCATGCACTAATCATGAGGTGGTGAGGTCGTGGAGACCGACTCTTCCATTGACCTTGTATGGCACCAGCTTTGGGCTTCGTAGCCGATGGTTGGATTTGAGCGGTATGGAACACTTCCTTAGGGCATGATAATACGTAATCTAGCCGAATAGTATATACTGCTTAGGGAAAAACATGGAACATTGATTGAGGCCTTACTTGTATAGTTGATCTAGTTATACCTTGCAGTCATTTGTAAGATCCTTATATTTTGTGATAAGTTCTTATAAAGCTTATATTGTCAATCATGTTCCATAAAGAATATCTGGTCATATGCCTCCTGGATACTCTAGTAAGATTGTTAATAAAATAAGTTCTGCTCAGGATGTTGCTCTTATGATCAGCTGATATCAGTTATCTACTTTACCTGCTTCTTCTAAAGTTTTTTAGTTTTGGCGGGGAGTTTTGTTTCTCGCTGGGACTGTGTGTCTCACCCCTTTGGTTTACAACCTTTTTAGGTGATCGTGCTAGATGTGGTGGTGGTCGTGAGGTTGCGGCCGAGCAGCAAGAAGAGAAGTAGGAGGCAAGAGATGTATATGTTGCTATTTTGGTTGTTTTGTAGTAGAGTCCTAGAGTCATCCATGTACTCTCAGGTCCTCGGAGCTGTTTTGACGATGTTTTACAATGTTTAGCCGATGTAGCTTTGTATATCCTGTTGTTGGCTTGATGTGGCCCATTATGCATGTATAAATAGGTGATGAACTCTGGTGCTAAGCGGACAGTTGGTTCCTATAGGCTGTGGACAAATATCAAGGCTTGTAAATATTTATATAACATCTTTTCCTTGAAGGCTAAGAATTTGTATGTAATAGTTCTCTTTTATCTGCTTTCCGCAATCGGTTTTAATTAACCCATGTTTTCAATAATATGTGATTTATGGTGGTTCTGTGTGTTTTCGCATGGCATCTAATTGTTTGTGTGATGGTGGGATGTCACACGGTGCCCCTATTCCAGATGTACAAATGAGTGGTTAAGACTCATAGCTAGAGACATTTGGGCAGGGGAGAAAGACCATCACCAGGAGGAGTCCTCAAAGCAACAGTTGAGGAGGTCTAACAGAGTTCATCATCTTCTTCCAGATATTTGACATCTCAATATATTTTCTTTCCTGATCAGGGGGAGCTAGAGACCTTTGAGGAGGCACAAACCCGTAGAGACAAAGAACAATGACATAAAACAATGCATGAGGATATGTCTTCTTTGGAGAAAAATGATACCTATGAGCTTGTGGCACTTCCCAAGGCCGGAGAGCACCAAAGATCAAGTGGGTCTATAGTATGAAGAGAGATGACAACACCAAGGATGCCAGATACAAAGCCAGACTACTTGTCAAGATTTTTACTTAAAGACCAGGGAAGCTTCATTAGAAAGTTTTTAAGACTTGGTACAGATGGTCAAAAATAAGGTTTTTATCTAGGATGGCTCTACTAATCGTTCAGAGGGAGCCAACAAATTTCTAGGTGTGGGCATGGAGAGAAAAGCAGAATTTCTAGGATACTTCTCAGTTGCTTGGGAACAAAGTGCAATTAAGATGGGACTATAGAAAGACAGATGAAAATGACATAATGCTGATATGTTTTTGGAGAACAGATCCACCACACATGGTGGTAGGGTCTACAAGCTATTCCAGATGATTTTTGAAGACAACGTCTCCCTCATTGGTCAAATGGGGAGAATGTTGGGAAAAGAAAAGGGATGCAACCAATCTCCAAGTTGGTTTTGGACTTGAGTAGGAGTTGGCTTGTGTTGCCAATCATAATAGGAGTTAATTCCAAGAAGTATAAAAGGTAGTCCCCTATGTGAAACATGGAATTGGATTAGGAATTGCAGTAGGATTCCTAGTTGCAACCACATGTCGTGGAGGCCTATAAAAGAGGCCCAGGGGAGGCCATTGAGACATCCCCCCTATTTTGGTGTGTGATCCCTCCAGTTGCTTGTTGATGCCTTCTATGATAGAAGCATCAGAGAACAAGAAAAACTAGATGAGGTATCTCAGTTGATAAGAGGGGGTCAATGACTCTGCATTGAAGCAAAGTTGCAGTTGATAGTCAGTGGCACATTGGGTGCACTAATAGAGATACTCCCTTTTTGATAAAAGAGGGCCAGTGACTTTGCCTTGAAGAAAAGTAGTGGTTGGTGGTTATAGATACATTGTTACCACTGCAGCACCAAGTCAGCGGTCGCATCGGCATCAAGCGGTCACCAACAACTATAATGGCATTGTGAGGAGATCAAGTAAAGAGGGAGGTTTGTACATATTGGGTGCAATTCTCTTCCTCCTTGTCTTTGTTTTCATGTGGAGGGGGCTACCTAGATTTGTGGGTAATTAAATCCAGGTAGTATGAGTTATAATATTGATTACATAGTGCTTGTTGGCCGGTTTTACCTTGAGGTTTTCTTTTCTCATCTCACTGAGAGTTTTTGACACTAAATCCGGTGCTTCTTATTTGGGTATACAAGTTTGTTGGTAAAGCTTCCACAACAATTTTTGGTCACATCTAAGACCCTATCGGTATAAAATCCCCAACAAGTGGAATCAAAGCACATGCTATAGATACTAGTCTAGATAGGCAAGGATGGAGACATGATTATGATAAAGTTGGCAAGCACAAATTGGCCAATTTGGAAACCAAAAGATGGAGGATATTCCTTATTGCAAAGATCTGCATAATTTGATTGAGGGACAAAAGCCTTGAAGAAGTATGTCTCATTCATATAGGAAGAAATTAAATAGGAAGACCCTGGGAACATTTCCAAAGTGGCTCTACATTTCCTTGTTCCATTATGTCTCAGAAGAGACCAATGCCAAATATCTATGGGAAAAGCTCAAGAAATTATGAGTAGAAGACTAACACAAATAAAGATTTCATGATTAGAAAGTTGGTAAATACCAAGTACCAGGACAGTACAAGCATCACCAGGCATATGAATGAATTTCAAAGCCTTTTAAATTGATGGGGGTTCATGAAGATGATTCTTGATGATGAACTTCAGGCTCTACTTCTCGAGGATCATTACCTAACAGTTGGTAAACACTCATAGTTACAGTCAACAATTATGCATAGGAAGGCAAATTGACACTTGACCATGTGAAAAGTAGTCTACTGAATGAAGAAACTTGATGACGAACCTCAAGAAATAGCATATTAGAGGTGCATTTCATAGAGAGCAAGGGTGCTCATAGAGGGAGAGACCGTGACACATTCAAGAGGCGTAGTGAGTCCCGGGACCACGAGAAGTCTCATGGTATATCCAAGTCAAAGAGTAGGGGGTGCTTCCATTATGGAAAGCTAGTTCGTTTCCAAAAGGATTGCAAGGTTTGGAAAAAGAAACATTGGTATGAAGCCAAATACAAGAAAGATGATGCCAATAATACTACAATGACAATCTCAGATGACATGGATGATGACGACAATGTGGTCTTGACCATCCAAGAGTAGTTATTTCATGATGAGGATGATTATTTTGAGTGGGTGGTGGATACTACAACTTCTTATCATGCTTCACTGAGTAAGGAATTATTCACTTCATTTAGGAGGGGAGACTTCTGAAGGGTGAACATGGGAAATTCTAGCTTCTATAGAATTATTGAGATTAAAGACCTTTGTGTTCAAACAAGTGTTGGTTGCACGCTCACACTCAAGAATGCTTGACATGTTCTAGATTTAAGTATGAGTTTGATAACTGATTCATTCTTTGATAGAGAAGGTTGTCATTTGGATTTTGGTGGTAGAAAATGCAAGATCATCAAGGGGGCTTTGGTTATTGTACGGGGCAAATTGTGGTGCACATTGTACAAGACCCAACTTAATGTGCTCAAAGGTGGTGATAAACATGCAGTTTAGGATCACCAGGAAGATATATGGCAAACGTCTAGGTCACATGAGTGAGAAAGGCTTGCAACTGCAATCAAAGCAGGGGCTGATTTCTTTTTGCAAGAACACTAGTCTTATTGATTCATGTCAGATGGGAAAGAATCGATGAGTTTCTTTAAAGACAAGATCAAATGTGAAGTCACAACTTCTACAGTTGGTTCATCTAGATGTTTGTGGACTATTTGAGGTAGCTTCACTAGGTGGCAATAGGTATTTTGTCATATTAATTGATGATGCATCTAGGAAGGTGTGGGCCTACTTGATGAAGACTAAGGATCATGTCTTTCAATGGTTTTAGAAATTTCATGCCATGGTGGAGCGGGAGATAGAGAAAAAGCTGAAGTCTCTCCGTACAGACAATGGGGGATAGTAAACCTCCAAGGAGTTCTAGGATTACTGCACACAACAAGGGATATGACATGTAAGGATAGAGCCCAGCACACTACAACACAATGGTGAAACTAGGAGGATGAATTGTACTATATAGGAGAAAGCTAGATGCATGTTGAAGACTAAATAGTTTCCAAGGACATTATGGGGTGAGGTAGTGAGTACTCCATGTTATCTGATTAATTGATCTTCATTAGTTTCTTTGGTGTTTGATATACCTGAGAAGGTATGGACAAACAAGGATGCATCCTACACTCATATGTGAGTATTTGGGTGCAAGGCATATGCACATGCTCCAAAGGAAAGAGGAAAAACCTGGATGATAAAGTGGTGCCATGTATCTTTGTTTGGCTATGGATATCACAAGTTTGGCTACAGGTTATGGGAGGTTATGGGACCCTGTGATAAAGTCCATGAGTAGACACAGAGATGTGACTATATGTCAGAGTTAGACATTGCCTGAGAGTGATGATGTAGAAGTTGTTGGACCAGGTGAAAGATCTTCTTTTGATGGGTATGAGGATGTTTCAACTTCTTCATAGGTGCAATATTCAGATGATGAAAAAGAGAAATAGAGTGCTAGCACATCCAGTGCTCCTATTCCATATGCATAGATGAGTGATTCTAACTCACAGTTAGAGACATATAGACAGGGGGAGAAAGATAATCACCAGGTAGAGTCCTTATAGAAGAAATTGAGGAGGTCTAATGGAGTTCTTCATCCTCATTCAGATATCCACCATATCAATATATTCTCATTCCTGATCAAGGGGAGCCAGAGAATTTTGAGGAGGCACAAACTCATAGAGACAAAGCACATTGGCATCAAGTGAGGTAGGAGGAGATGTCTTCTTTGAAGAAAAATGATACATATGAGCTTGTGACACTTCCCAAGGGTTAGACACCACTAAAGAACAAGTGGTTCAACAATATGAAGAGAGATGAAAACAACAAGTATGTTAGATATAATGGTTGAATAGTTGTCTAGGGCTTTACTCAAAGACCGAAGGAGCATTATCAGAAGGTTTGTGAGACTTGGTACAGAAGTTCAATAATAAGGTTTTCACGCAGGATCACTCGACTGATGGTTCAGAGGGAGCCAACAAAGTTCTAGATGTGGGCATGCAGAGATAAGTAGCACTACCCAGGTACTTCTTCTCAGTTGCTTGTGAACAAAGTGAAGTCAAAATGGGACTTCAATATGATGGATGAAAATGATAGGATGATGACATGTTTGAGGAGAATGGATCCATAACATGTGGTGGTAGGGTCTACAAGCTACTCCAGATGATTGTCGAAGATAATGTCTTAGTCATGGGTTAGAGGGAAAGATTGTTAGGAAAAGAAAAAGGATCTAGACCATGTCCTAGTTGGATTTGGACTTGAGTAGGAGTTGGCTTGTGTTTCCAATCCTAATAGGAGTTAATTCCAAGAAGGAGAAAAGGTGGTTCTTTATGTGAATCATGGAATTGGATTAGAAAATTGTAGTAGGATTTGTAGTTGCAACCAAATGTCATGGAGGCTTATAAAAGAGGCCCCTGGGTAGGACATTGAGACATCCCACCTATTTTGGTGTGTGATCCCTCTAGTTTCTTGTTGGCACCTTCTATGGTAGAAGCACCAGAGTATAAGGACAACTAGAGGATCTCTATTGGTTGATAAGAGAGGGTCAGTGACTTTGCCTTGAAGTAAAGTAGCAATTGGTAGTCAGTGGCACTGTCGCGCCCCAACCCCACATTAAGCACGAACCACCGGATTAGGGCACGGCAGGTGGGATCAACGCATAACCAACCATTCATTACTTTTAAAACAATTAAAGATATTACTGCAAATGAAGACTAACGAACTGCGGAAGCATTTCTATTAACTGATAGGAAATTAAACAAGTCTACAACATAAACATTGTCCAACATAACTAAAACACAACAGTTAATTTACATCAATATACATATTCTCTCTCTCACTCACACCTTGTCCCGTAGATCGAGGGGAATGGACTAAGAGACCTTCTAACTAGACTAACTACAAACCTTCTACTTATAAAGCGTTGGGATGGAACGATCCTTCTGATTCCTGAAGCTGGTGCTGACCTGAAAATTTTTTTGAGTAGAGGGATGAGCCTACTCGCTCAGTGAATAACATTTCACTTAGCTATCATTAAACAACTCGTCAGGTTCATTAACTGGAAGTAAACAGATATACAGTTTAAGCAGAGCAATTCTACTAATATAGCAGATATTAAATTACCACTCACATTCCTAAGCATCATCAGGTATTTCAAGTAAATAGACAGTTATATAAATTTACTGTGATCCTATGTGGTTATTTATTCATTTATTATTATGCCCTAAATATATGCAGTGTACTCTGCATATAAAGGTCCGCAACAAGTCCATGCTACGGCCCCACCGTACAAGACTTAGCGACACACCCGGGAATGCTAAGTCTGACGCCAGCCCCGTTCTGCCACAGGACCACAGGCTCTCCGGCCTACAGGCTCTCCGGCCTCAATGCACTACTCCGAGTGCTCTCTCTCGACTCCTCCTACTAACCTGAGCACACAGGCGGAGGGTCACAGGGTTACCTTCGCGACTCCGCACGAATGGTGTTAGATAACCGTGTTTTCTGGTGAAACCGCAGTGCCATTGTGACACAAGCACAATTATTGTTAGACACTGCCCTTTTTCTCTTTCCTCGTTTGTCCGCGACACACGCACGGATGATGTTGCAACACGAGTTTCACCCCAAAGCTGCAGATACCACTTTTGGGGTTCTACGGTGTTAGGGCATCTAAGTCTATACTTGATTAACAAATAACTAAAATAACACATTATTACTGTAAAACACAGAATTTCTCTTTCTCATTATTCCTATAGCACAATTCAAGTCCCAATGATCTTATTAAACTATCACTGAAGCATTCAGACATTTAAAATGAGTTAAATAATGATTTCTAGGTGAACTGCCACTCACCACTTGAAACTCGGCCGAACACTGTGAAACTCGGCCGATCACTTCCCAGATCCTGGAACTCGGCCGACCAAACTCGGCCGACAAACTCACCGCTTGAAAACCTACAAAGGAAACTCGGCCGATCAGAACCAAACTCGGCCGACCAAATCCCTGTTCGCATATCTAATTCAGGAAACTCGGCCGATCAAGACAAAACTCGGCCGATCCGGAAAACGCTGTACAAAAGCCCTAAATAAGAACTCGGCCGACCGATTTGGAAACTCGGCCGAACCGCGCACAGTCAGAACAGAAAAACGACCTGCAGAAGTCGATTTCTCACGAATCGACGGGCAAACTTCGCGCAAACAACACCAAACGATCACAAACGATCCCCACGACTAAACCGTACCTGAAAGGAGCAAGAAAACGAACAGGGGCTGCACTGTGCACCCCAATTCTTCGGCCGTTTTCTTCACAAATGCAGCTCCAGCCGCGAACTTGATTCGATTCGACGGAGAAGATGATCTACGGAGGAAAGGGACGATCTACAGCAACTAATTGGAGCAGAACGACGCTCCAGAGCTTCTCTCCTCAGCTCCCTCTCTCTTTCCCTCTCTTTCTCTCTTTCTCTCACGCCAGGGACAGAACGTTTCCTGCGTTCTGCGTTTCTGTGAAATGAAACGAGAAAAGGGAGAAAGGGAGATAAGGAAGAAAAACTTAGGGGCCACATCGCAAATTTCGAACTTTTCGCAAATTGCAATCGGGTCCCTAGAAGCCCAAAAACATGCAACTTTTGACTCGAAGGTCGGATTCGAACGATTTCTCTGGCAACGTTTCAAGCGTAAGATTTTACATACTTTAGAAGCTAGAAAACACACTAAGCACATATCATGTCCATTTTAAGCATTATTAACAAAAACATGCTTAAATCTTAACACATCAGCTAAACACGTGCTGAACAACTCACTTACGGGATAAGCTCGACGCGGGTCGTAACAATTCCTCTTACCCTTATAAAAATTTCGTCCTCGAAATTCCTAGAAGAGAAAAGGAAACTTGCTACGCATCTCAGACTCTAGCTCCCACGTAGCTTCTTCAAGATTGTGGTTTCTCCACAAAACTTTCACTAAAGGAATCTCGCGGTTCTTAAGCTTTTTGATCCGGTGATCGATTATCCGCACAGGTCCTTCAACATAGGACACATCTGTCCTAAGTTGCACCGGTTCTGAGTCTAGAATCTTATCTGTACCCGGGTGACACTTCTTCAGCATAGATACGTGGAAAACATCATGTAGATTTGCCAACTCAGACGGCAAATCCAACCTGTAGGCTACAGGTCCAATCCTCTCAACAATAGGATATGGACCCATATATCTAGGGGTCAACTTACCCCTCTTGCCAAACCGCAGAACTCCCTTCCACGGTGAAACTTTCAAGAAAACCTCGTCGCTAACCTCAAACTCAAGAGGTCGACGTCGTCTATCAGCATAACTCTTCTGTCTATCTTGTGCAGCTTTCAACTGATCTCTGATCACTGATATCTTTTCAGTAGTCACATCAACTAGCTCGGGTCCAAGAATTTCCTTTTCACCCACCTCGTACCAACAAACTGGCGATCTACACTTCCTGCCATAAAGAGCTTCAAATGGAGCCATTCCAAGACTAGAATGGTAACTGTTATTATAAGCAAACTCTATTAGGCTTAAGTGTTCTTCCCAGTTGCCTCTAAACTGTAGCACGCATGCTCTCAGCATGTCTTCAAGGGTCTGAATGGTCCTCTCAGATTGACCATCTGTCTGAGGGTGAAACGTCGTACTGAACTTTAACTTTGTGCCCAATGCACGATGTAACTGATTCCAGAATCTAGACGTAAACTTTGGATCTCTGTCAGAAATAATAGAGACTGGAATTCCATGCAACCTGATTACCTCATCCACATAAACTTTAGCCAGCTTAGAAACGTCAAAGGTTGACTTGACAGGAAGAAAGTGAGCAGACTTAGTTAGTCTATCCACAATCACCCATATTGAGTCCGAACCCTTAGGCGTTCTGGGTAATCCTACCACAAAGTCCATCGTGACGTGTTCCCATTTCCATTCTGGTATAGGAAGCGACTGCAAAATACCAGCAGGTTTCTGATGTTCAGCCTTAACCTGCTGACACACCCCGCACCTAGCCACATATTCAGCTACATCCTTTTTCATGCCAGACCACCAGTACAGCTCTTTGAGGTTCCTGTACATCTTTGTGTTACCTGGATGCATGGCATACATAGAAGTATGCACTTCTTCAAGAATCTGCTCTTTCAACTCACTGTTTCCAGGTACACATAACCTATCATGAAGATACAACACGCCTTCATCAGAAAACCTGAACTCTGTTCTCTTACCCTCTGACATCTCTTGCATAATTTGCCATAACTCATCATCACTTTGCTGCAATTCCTTTATCTGATTATAAAAATTAGGTCTAACTTGCATCTGTGCAATCAGTCCACTCTGTCTTGTCACCTCCAAGTCCAAGTTCAACCTTCGCATGTCTACAAGCAAGTCTCTCTTGAAACATGCCATAGAAAATGCGTTGGCTGAAGAACTAGACTTTCTACTCAAAGCGTCATCTACAACATTTGCCTTACCGGGATGGTAGTCAATTGTCACATCATAGTCTTTAATCAACTCCAGCCATCTGCGCTGTCTTAAATTCAACTCTTTCTGAGTGAAGATATATTTCAGGCTCTTATGATCAGTGAACACCTGACATGTCTCACCATACAAGTAATGACGCCATGTCTTAAGGGCATGAACTATAGCAGCCAATTCCAGATCATGAACAGGGTAATTCTCTTCATTCTTCTTAAGCTGTCTAGATGCATAAGCAACAACTTTACCTTCTTGCATCAGTACACAGCCTAAACCTCTTCTAGAAGCATCACAAAACACCGTATAGCCTTTTTCTGCTTCTGGCAGAACCAACACTGGTGCTGAGGTCAACCTTTTCTTCAAAATATGAAAACTTCTCTCGCAGTTATCAGACCAAACAAACGACACATCCTTCCTTGTTAAGCGTGTCAAAGGTGATGCTATCTCACTGAAATTCTTTATGAACCTTCTATAATAACCTGCCAAACCCAAGAAACTTCTGATTTCAGTAGGAGTCGTAGGCTGTTCCCATTGAAGCACAGATTCAACTTTCTTGGGATCCACGCTGATTCCATCTCTCGAGATAACATGTCCAAGAAATGCTACCTCGGCCAACCAGAACTCGCATTTGCTAAACTTAGCAAACAACTGGTGTTGTCTCAACAACTGCAACACTACTCTCAAGTGTTGCTCATGTTGTTCCTCGTCTCTGGAATAGATCAGAATATCATCTATAAAAACTACAATAAACTGATCTAGAAAAGGTTTGAAAATCTGATTCATCATATCCATAAAGGCTGCTGGGGCATTGGTCAGCCCAAACGACATGACCAAAAACTCATCATGCCCATACCTGGTTCTAAAAGCTGTCTTAGGAATGTCAGAAGCCTTTATCCTAAGCTGATGATATCCGGATCTCAAATCAATTTTTGAAAAGATCGTTGCTCCACGCAACTGGTCAAACAGATCATCTATCCTCGGCAAAGGATACTTGTTCTTTATTGTAATCTTATTCAGTTGTCGGTAATCTATACAGAGACGCATGGTACCATCCTTTTTCTTAACAAACAGGACTGGAGCACCCCATGGTGAAGAACTGGGTCTAATGAAACCCTTATCTAGAAACTCCTGCAACTGTACCTTGAGTTCTTTCAACTCCGCAGGTGCCATTCTATAGGCTGGCAATGCTACTGGATGACTACCTGGATATATCTGAATTTCAAAATCCAAGTCTCTGACAGGAGGTAAGCCTGGTAAATCTTCTGGAAAGACATCGGTAAACTCACAAACCACGGGCACGTCATAAACACTGGTGGTGCTCTTTTCTGCTCTGGTGTCAACTACATGAGCAAGGAACGCTTCACATCCCTTTTGTAGCATCTTATCAGCTACAGCAGCTGATATTATGCACGTAGGCAGAACTTTCCTGTCTCCAGTAAAGACACAAGAAAATTCTCCTAATTGAAAGGTAGCTTCCTTTTTCCAGCAATCGAGTTGCACTCGATATGTCTCAAGACAATCCATACCCAAGATGACTTGAAAAGTATTTACATCCAAGGGTATAAGATTAGCAGCAAAGGTAAATCCTCCAAAAGATAACAAACATCCGGGACAAGACTCAGATAAAACTGTCGGTCCACCTAGTGGAACTCTCAACACTAACTCATCTACCAACTCTTGAGTTAACAGATTAAGTTCAACAACTAAAGAACGTCGTATAAAAGAATGAGTAGCTCCCGGATCTATCAAAACTGAAACTGGTATACTATTAAACAAAAACATCTCTCCTGTAACAACTTGTGAAGAAATTATACCTTCCTGAGGTGTCAAAGAGAAGAAACGTGCTGAAGTTCTCCCTCTGCCACGTTGTCCTCTCTGACCACTCCTGCCACTAGATGCTTCACCACCTCTAGAACCAGAAGCCACAGAGGAACTCGGAACATCATGGTATTGAGGCTGAAAAGCTTGTGATGCTGCTTGATGAAGTTGAGGACAATCCCTTCTAAGGTGTCCTATTTGTCCACAGGCAAAACAACTTGGACCCCAACACTGACCAGTGTGTGGTCTACCACATTTATTACATAGCGGTATCTCTTGTCTCTGAGGACCTGATACTGACATTGATGACCCTGAAGACTGTCCACTAGTGGCACTGCTCTATCTTCCTGGGTTATATCCTTCTCTACCTCTAGAAGTAGTGACATTCTCAGATCTCTGTCTGCCAAAACAACCAAAGCCACGCCCAAGTTTAGAAAAGAAACCTCTACCTCCACCTCTATATCCACCACTGGGCTGTCCTCCACTGAACTCTGCAGATCTCTTCTTAGACTCCGGCACTCTGTCAGCATTCACAGATTCTTCAACTTGTCTGGCAGCCTCAACAAACTCACCAAAGTTCTCTCTGTTCCTCCTACTAGTAGCAGAGACTGTATGCCGAATCTCTGGCCTTAACCCTTCCTAAAATCTTCTGCACCTTTCTATGTTGTCAGGAACAAGCTGTGGACAGAAATTAGCCAAGCGTGTGAAAAGCGCTTCATATTCTGTAACTGTCATGTTCCCCTGCTTGATATTCTGCAACTGCCTGATTTTCTCATTAAGGAAAGTGGGTGGGTAGAATTTGAGATGAAATTCCTCAAAGAAATCCTTCCAGGAAAGCTCTGTTCCTCTCCTCTTTTCTTCCACACCACGCCACCACAACTCTGCATCGCCTGTCAAAAGGTAGACTGCACGACTAATCTTCTTATCTTCTGGAAGCTCCATCAAACGAAAAACCTTTTCTATCTGTCTAAACCACTCATCAGCTTCGGCGGGATCTGTGGTGCCACTGAATTCTGTGCCACCTAGCTTCTTCACAAGCTCATAAGATCGCATCATATCTTTACTGCTGGTAGAAGAAGATTCTCGCCTATCAGCCTTGTACCTCTTCTTGGTCTCCAAGAACATCCTATACATCCGGGATGCTTCGTCCACGTGGTCACCACCACCTGGACCCAAGTACAGAGGATCAGGGCCAACATGGCTCTCAGCTTGATCATCACGATCAAAACCTCTTCCTGCCATCTGCAATGATATAATAGAATATTTCCTATTAGAAAATTACAGATAGAAGAAAGACACTTAAACCTTAGTCCTATTGGTCTCTTATCGTCCCCTGACCTTGAGTAACTAAGTACTCAAACCTAAGCTCTGATACCAAAAATTGTCGCGCCCCAACCCCACATTAAGCACGAACCACCGGATTAGGGCACGGCAGGTGGGATCAACGCATAACCAACCATTCATTACTTTTAAAACAATTAAAGATATTACTGCAAATGAAAACTAACGAACTGCGGAAGCATTTCTATTAACTGATAGGAAATTAAACAAGTCTACAACATAAACATTGTCCAACATAACTAAAACACAACAGTTAATTTACATCAATATACATATTCTCTCTCTCACTCACACCTTGTCCCGTAGATCGAGGGGAATGGACTAAGAGACCTTCTAACTAGACTAACTACAAACCTTCTACTTATAAAGCGTTGGGATGGAACGATCCTTCTGATTCCTGAAGCTGGTGCTGACCTGAAAATTTTTTTGAGTAGAGGGATGAGCCTACTCGCTCAGTGAATAACATTTCACTTAGCTATCATTAAACAACTCGTCAGGTTCATTAACTGGAAGTAAACAGATATACAGTTTAAGCAGAGCAATTCTACTAATATAGCAGATATTAAATTACCACTCACATTCCTAAGCATCATCAGGTATTTCAAGTAAATAGACAGTTATATAAATTTACTGTGATCCTATGTGGTTATTTATTCATTTATTATTATGCCCTAAATATATGCAGTGTACTCTGCATATAAAGGTCCGCAACAAGTCCATGCTACGGCCCCACCGTACAAGACTTAGCGACACACCCGGGAATGCTAAGTCTGACGCCAGCCCCGTTCTGCCACAGGACCACAGGCTCTCCAGCCTACAGGCTCTCCGGCCTCAATGCACTACTCCGAGTGCTCTCTCTCGACTCCTCCTACTAACCTGAGCACACAGGCGGAGGGTCACAGGGTTACCTTCGCGACTCCGCACGAATGGTGTTAGATAACCGTGTTTTCTGGTGAAACCGTAGTGCCATTGTGACACAAGCACAATTATTGTTAGACACTGCCCTTTTTCTCTTTCCTCGTTTGTCCGCGACACACGCACGGATGATGTTGCAACATGAGTTTCACCCCAAAGCTGCAGATACCACTTTTGGGGTTCTACGGTGTTAGGGCATCTAAGTCTATACTTGATTAACAAATAACTAAAATAACACATTATTACTGTAAAACACAGAATTTCTCTTTCTCATCATTCCTATAGCACAATTCAAGTCCCAATGATCTTATTAAACTATCACTGAAGCATTCAGACATTTAAAATGAGTTAAATAATGATTTCTAGGTGAACTGCCACTCACCACTTGAAACTCGGCCGAACACTGTGAAACTCGGCCGATCACTTCCCAGATCCTGGAACTCGGCCGACCAAACTCGGCCGACAAACTCACCGCTTGAAAACCTACAAAGGAAACTCGGCCGATCAGAACCAAACTCGGCCGACCAAATCCCTGTTCGCATATCTAATTCAGGAAACTCGGCCGATCAAGACGAAACTCGGCCGATCCGGAAAACGCTGTACAAAAGCCCTAAATAAGAACTCGGCCGACCGATTTGGAAACTCGGCCGAACCGCGCACAGTCAGAACAGAAAAACGACCTGCAGAAGTCGATTTCTCACGAATCGACGGGCAAACTTCGCGCAAACAACACCAAACGATCACAAACGATCCCCACGACTAAACCGTACCTGAAAGGAGCAAGAAAACGAACAGGGGCTGCACTGTGCACCCCAATTCTTCGGCCGTTTTCTTCACAAATGCAGCTCCAGCCGCGAACTTGATTCGATTCGACGGAGAAGATGATCTACGGAGGAAAGGGACGATCTACAGCAACTAATTGGAGCAGAACGACGCTCCAGAGCTTCTCTCCTCAGCTCCCTCTCTCTTTCCCTCTCTTTCTCTCTTTCTCTCACGCCAGGGACAGAACGTTTCCTGCGTTCTGCGTTTCTGTGAAATGAAACGAGAAAAGGGAGAAAGGGAGATAAGGAAGAAAAACTTAGGGGCCACATCGCAAATTTCGAACTTTTCGCAAATTGCAATCGGGTCCCTAGAAGCCCAAAAACATGCAACTTTTGACTCGAAGGTCGGATTCGAACGATTTCTCTGGCAACGTTTCAAGCGTAAGATTTTACATACTTTAGAAGCTAGAAAACACACTAAGCACATATCATGTCCATTTTAAGCATTATTAACAAAAACATGCTTAAATCTTAACACATCAGCTAAACACGTGCTGAACAACTCACTTACGGGATAAGCTCGACGCGGGTCGTAACAGGCACATTGGCTGCACTAACATAGCATCTTTATTGTTGATAAAATAGGGCCAATGACTCTACCTTCAAGTAAAGTAGTGACTGGTGGTCACAGACACAATGTTTCCATAGCGGCAACGGCTCTGACCCAGCCAACGGTACACATCAAAATCAAGTGGTCCCCAACAACTACAACAACATCATGAGGAGATCAACTAAAGAGGGAGGTTTTTTACATATTGCGTGTGTTTCTCTTCTTCCTCGTCTTTGTTTTCATGTGTGGGGGGGGCTACTCATATTTATAGGTAATTAAATCTGGATGGAGTGAGTTGTAGTATTAATTACACAGTGTTTGTTGACAATATTGCCCTGTGGTTTTTCTCTTTTCATCTTGAGCAGAGTTTTCCATGTTAAATCTGGTGTTTCTTTTTTGGATTTACATGCTTGTTTGTAACACCTCCACAACAAGTTCTCATCACATATGGGACCGTATTAGTACAAAATCCCCAAAAAGTGGTATTAGAGAACAGGTTGTAGATATTGGTTCTAGATGGGGAAGGATGAAGATGCGACGTCGATAAAGTTGACAAGTACAAGAAACCCTATATGGGTGATATTCTCTATTGCAAATATGTGTACGATCTGATAGAGGGATAAAAGTTAGAGATTACATTTAATGCATACATGAAGAAATTAAATTGGAAGACCATAAGAATAGTGCAAAAATGTCTCTATATTTCTGTGTTCCATCATGTCTTATAAGAGACCAATGCCAAAGATCTATAGGAAAAGTTCAATAAAGTAAATTAGCAGAAGACTACCACAAATAAAGCTTTCTTGTTTAGAAAGTTGGTGAACCTCAAGTTTTGGGACGTTACAAGCATCACAGATCCTATGAAAGAATTTTAAAGCCTTGTAAGTCAATGAGGGTCCATGAAGATGACTCTTGATGATGAACATCATGCTCTACTTCTTCTCAGATCATTACTTGACATTTGGGAGACACTTGTAGTGATTGTTAGCAATTCTACACATGAAGGAAAGTTGACACTTGACCAGGTCAAGAAGAGTCTACTGAAGGAAGAGACCCAACGATGAGCCTCAGGAGACATCATATTATAGGTGTACTTTACATGGAGTACGGGTGTTGATAGAGAAAGATACCGTGGTAGATCCAAGAGCCACAGTGAGTCCTATGACCGTGGAAGGTCTCATGGTAGATCCAAGTCAAAGAGTAGAGGGTGCCTCCATTGCAGAAAGCCTAGTCATTTCAAAAAGGAATTCAAGGTTTAGAAAAATAAACATGGTTATGAAGCCAAAGATAAACATGATGATGACCAGAATACTACAACGAAATCATGAATGACAGGGACAATGATGGTGATGTGTTCTTGATAGTATAGAAGTAGTGTTTGCATGCTGGGGATGATGATTTTGAGTGAGTGGTGGGTACTACAACTTCTTATCATGCTTCATAGAGTAAGGAATTCTTCACTTCATATAGGTGGGGAGAATTCAGAAGGGTGAACATAGGGAATTAGCTTCTCTAAAATTACAAGGATTGGAGACATTTGTGTTCAAACAAGTGTTGGCTACATGCTCACACTCAAGTATGTTCGTCATGTTCCAGATTTGAGAGTGAGTTTGATATCCAGTTCATTCTTTGATAGAGAAGGTTGTCATCTAGATTTTGGTGGTCAAAAATGCAAGATCACCAAGGGGGCTTTGGTTATAGTATGGGGCAAATTGTGTCGCACATTGTACAAAACCCAACTTAAAGTGCTTAAAGGTGGTGATATACATGCAGTTCAGGATAACTTGGTAGATCTATGGAATAGATGACTAGGACACTTGAGTGAGAAAGGCTTGCAACTTCTATCAAAGCGAGGGTTAATTTCTTTTGTCAAGGAAACTAGTCTCAACTAATGTGATTCATATTAGATGGGAAAGCATCAACGAGTTTCTTTTGAGACAAGATCAAAGGTGAAGTCACAACTTCCACAGTTGGTTCATATGCATGTCTGCGGTCCACTGAGGTAGATTCATTGGTTGTCAATAGGCATTTTGTCACATTCATTGATGATGCATCTATGAAGGTGTGGGCTACTTGTTGAAAACCAAGGATCATGTCTTTTGGTGTTTTTAGAAATTTCATGCCATGGTGGATCAGAAGACAATGAAAAAGTTGAAGTGTAAAGACCCTGACCCACATTTTGGGATAATCCTATTTGTTTTACCTAAGTATGTTGCTTAACACCTTTCTCTAATCATTTGAGATGTAATTAGGGCATGTTGGAAGCTTAAAGTTTCTTGTTTGACCTTGTTTGGATGATGTGTGTGTTTCGTGGTGAGGTTTTGGTGAAATTTACAATTCACCCAGAGTAGGGGATTGATGTGCAAGATTGCCACCTCTTGTGTGTCCCTTCTCTCTCTTGGCATCATCTATATGAGAGAGAGATGGGCATCGTGTTTGGATCTTTGTGGTATGGTGACATTCTTGGAGACGTTTTGGACACATGTGTGAGGTGTGTCTTGCACCTAGATGTGTTGTCTTGGGCTAGAAGGCCCTAGAGTGGTTGTATATCAGTTTGTAAGTGTGTAGAGTTGTACCCTATTAGTTTGTGAGTGTGTAGGCTTGTACCCTAACAGTTTGTGAGTGTGTAGGGTTGTACCCTGTCAGTTTGTGACTGTGTAGGGTTGTGCCATGTTAGTTTGTGGGGTGTGTAGAGTTTTACCTACTGGTTTATGGATGTATGGAGATATGGTATCGAGCATGTCCTTGGTAGGAGACCAAGAGGGTGAGACTTTTCCTAAACCTTATCACCATGTCTTGCATGATGTTGTGCATGTGGCTCCATTTTGTGGACAAGTGGCACCTAAGATCCTAAGCTGATGACACATCTTCAATGATCCCTCTCTCATCCATCTTGTATATAATCTCCTTTCTCTTGATGCAAGAGGATACTTTTGGCCATGTTTGCTTTCTCTCCTTCTTGGTGGACGACCTTGAGAATCTTAAGGAGCTAGAGAGTCTCTCTTAGAGCTTGGTGGAAGAGTTCCAAATTGTGGAGTTCCTTGATCATCCTTAATCTTATACCTTGGTAAGCTATGTTTCCTAGCTTTCCTTCTTTCTTCTTCTTCTCGGCCATGTATCTTGGATGCCTTCCTTCCATCTTGAACCAACTTAACCTTGGTATCATCTTCTTCCTTTGAGGTTTGGTGGTGACCAAGTTTGGTGGATCATCTTCTACCTTGAGCTCGTGAGCTTGAAGCTTGACCTTGGAGCTTGGATCCTGGTGGTGATCTTTGAGGTGGGTTATATAACTCTTAACCTCATTTGTTATTTTAACTCTTCATATGCTTATGTTTGTTCTTCATATTGAAATTGTTCCTCGCTTGTATGCTAGTAGTTGTTAATGGTTTTAGAACTATTTTGAAGATGGAATCTCATTGGTTTTCTATTCATGTCTTGCACTTTCTTGTTATGTTAGTATATGGACTAGTGGCCGACCTTTCTAAGGTTGAAGACAACAAGACCACACACATACATGCTCCATGTGGAGGGTAGGTCATCATGACTTGTAGAGCAACAAACCGACACCCTATGTGGCAAGTCATCATGACTTGTAATGCAACAAACCGACACCCTATGTGGCAAGTTGTCATGACTTGGAGATTCCTAGGACAACACGCCTTGTGTATTCTTATGCCGACATGGGTTGAGAAGGTTAGTTTGTCTTGGCTTAAGGTTTTCATACCGATATGGTGGATAGATCTTGAAGAAGCTATCTCGTCATGCCTTAGAACTACCTAACTGATATGTGATGGTTGAACTGTTATGCCTTGAAGATGTTATCCCATCATGTCTATGGGTGTATCTCAAGGAGTTGGTCTATTTTGAGGGCTAACCATGACACCCTAGTTGAGTGGAGGCTAACACACCTCTAGGGTGATGTTTCTCTATACACCTTAACCCGTCATGCCTAGATAAACCCTAACCCTAATAATCAATACACCACGGGCTTCCCGACATGCTATAGTTGTCGGATACCTTTAGGTGGTGCTGGCCGTCACACCCTTAGCTGGTGTTTGTTGTCACCTATTAGGGTGGAGTTTCCCGTCACACCCTTAACTGGTGTTGGCCATCATAGCTTAGGGTGGAGTTGTCCGTCACACCCTTAGATGGAGTTAATCGTCACACTCTTAAGAAGTGGTAAACCGATACACTCTTGGTGAGGATACCCCTTGTGCCTTGCACGGTGGTAGTCGACATGTTGTGATGATGACAAGTCAACACCTTATGGCAAGTGCTAACCGATACACTATATGATAGTGTTAACTGATACCTTGTTATGGTGGTTATGTTACCTCAAGTTGATGGTAGGGTTACATGACATGACGTGATACTCTATGGGGTGGTTGTGTGAATATGAGGAGTGTTATTTTCTATAATCTTTACCTCATATAGTAACCATGGAAGCAATGATCTAAGGGTGGTTCTTGATCTAACCATGTAAACCCTAACTGATTAAAGGAACCCTAACTCTAATGATGTATCATGAATAGCATGAATCTTATGAGATGGTAGTGATGATGATGTATTATTCATCTTATTACAAGTCCCTAACTATGTAGGTGATACCAGTTGATAAGCATAGCCAGGTATGAGCTATGATGTTTATGATATGTTTGAATGGGACATATGAGGCATGTGAGATATTGGTATCATTGAAAGAGGAGGTAAATGGTCTTATGACCTAATGATGGGTTATTGCCTTATGTGAGATGATAATTTCCTCAGTGATGAGATGAGGGGTTGCTACCCCAAAGTATGTGATCCTTGTGATGAGAAATATGGTGATTGGAAAACAACAAGTGATAATGTGATGAGATCACACCTTATATGCTCAAATAGGTTCTGGTGATGTGTTATGCACTTATTTATGTAGAGGTTGTATGTTGTAACTTGATTGATGCCAAAAGATACTGAAATGACCTAACTGATCAAGGAACCTAATTTTTTTGTTTGCCCTATTCCATAGATCCATTCAGTGTCGCTATTTGTTGAATGGTGAAATGAGTTTAACTCAGAGTTCATATTCTTGAATGTGCGGGGTACAAGTCGAGTAATTCCTTGTATCCTTAACTACATGATGTGTGAGATGACCATGCATGAGTCGATCTCATTGTGATATGTGGATGGCCATGTGTGTGCCACTCCTTGTTAGAAAAGCCATGTGTGAGCCTGTTCTTCTAGCATCGTACTTGTACCAAGATGGGCTAGGTATGATTATATATGTGGATGACCATGCATGAGCCAATCCATGAGTTTGACTATGTCATTGTTGTAGTTGACTGATATGTCTCTATAGTGTTTTCTCTTGTACTGATCAAGAGGTGTGGGGAGGTTGTGGATTCTGGCTCTTCCATTGACCCTGTATGGCACCAATTTTGACTTAGTAGTGGTCGGTTGGATTTGGGTGGTACGACTCAAATCCTCAGAGCATAATAAAATACGTAATCAACCATGTAGTATGATTGTACATGATTAAACACAGCAGCATTAGATGAGGCCTTGCTTGATCTTTATACAATATTGTTGATATAAATTATACATGTTCTTCATATTCATTTTAAATTGTTAAAATGTTTCATACATTAACAGTAATTTCTCATCATGTTAATAAAGACTACTTGCTTCTTATGGTTGAAACTTTATTGCTGCTTTGATCATCTTATTTGTAATAATAATAGAGAGTTGGTGGAGAGTTATATGTCCCGTTGAGATTTGGAATCTCACCTTGTGGGTTTCTCACATCCCGTTTTAGGTGGACGTGTATGAGGAGGTAGAGATCATGCAACAGAGGTTGAGGAGCATAAAGAGAGGCAATAGCTGACAAGGTTGGAAGTGTTGTTGGATGTCTTTTGTTGATAGAGTCCTAGAAGCATCCATGTACACTCGAGTCCTTGGGGATGTTTTGTAGATGTTTTGTGAATGTTCTTTTGATATGTGGTTGGCCTGTGTGCCCTTTTGTGTACATCTATAGTGGATATATGTATATATGTTCTGGAACAAGTTCTTTGGTAACAGGTTGATGACACACACCATAAGTACTTTGAGGCATGAAAGGACTGGTATGTAAAATTTTTTTTATGAAAATGGTTTTAATTCTAAATTTTTAGTATTTTCCATTAAATATATTTCTTCAATCTTTCTTTCGTGGTTTTGTTTTGAGTAATCTTGCTTTTGTGTGGCAAAGGGTGTCACATTTGGTGGTATCATAGCTTTAGGTTCGCTAAGTCTATAGGGACCTTGGACTAGGGTTTGTGTATATTCTAGTATCCTCCAGTATGTCTTATAATGCCTTCTACTTATGTAGAAGAAGAAGAAGAAGAAAAAGCTTAAAGATGTCTGGAGAACACGAAGAACATGCGGCCAAGAGTAGTGTTGTTGTACCAAGTGGTGGTGCAAGGAACTAGGCACAAGAGGATCGGGTGCCTAAAGTCCTCCAGTTTGACCCATCCATAATTGAAAACTCTACCATTCCATCCCTTTTTGGTCAGTTTATGGCTACTATAACTCACATGGAGGTCAGGATGCCTAGACCTCAGCCTAAGGCACCGATTCCCCATGATGAATCTTTGGGTACTGGGAAGACTTTCGAGCGGCTTCGCCGTGTTGGGGCGGTGGAGTATACTGGGAAGGGTGATCTGACAGATGCAGATCTATGGCTTACTAAGCCTGAGAAAGCCTTTAAGATCCTTAGTATCCCTGAAGTGGATAATTTCAAGCATCCAGTCTAGCTTCTGAAGGGAAATGATGGCCATTAGTGGGTCATAGAGGAGGAGAAGAGGCATGGTGTTGTGATAATTTGGGAGGAGTTCCGAGTTGAGTTTGTAGTTGATACTTTCCTCATATGTACCTTGACGAGAAGATCATCCAGTTTGAGAAGATTCCACAGGGACCCATGACGATCAATGAGTATGAAGCAAGGTTTATGGAGTTGTTGAGGTTCTATCCTCACATGACTGCCCTGGATGACGAGCAGATTCATCATTTTGAGAAGGGGTTGAATGTTGAGTTGTCCACCCCAACTGCTGCTTTAAAGAATTGAGAGAGGTTTGCCGTGTTTGTGGAGTCTATTTGGAGGATAGAGTCATCTGTGAAGAAGAATCAAGAGGCAAATGCCAAGAAGAGGCATGCACAGTCTCAAGGGCAATTGTCATGAGGCTTTAAGAAGCTGAGGCTTTCAACACCACCATCATCATAGGGGTTCAATGCATCAACCCATTGGTCACCGAGTAAGGGAAGAGGCTGTATTTTTCTGCACGCGGGAGCCCAGAGTGCTACATAAGTGTCTGTAACGGAACCACCTAGGCCTTGGTATGAGAACAAGATGTGCTATAAGTGCGGATAGGTTGGGCATACTAAACCGTTCTTCTACGTGAAAGATGATGAGGTGACCCATCCATAGAGTAGAGCCAATAAGGATCGTAGAGACAACAGAACAACAGTGTAGGAGGATGAGTATGTGGCCAAGCATTGCAGGCTGGATCATCTTCTCAGGGAAGAAGAGGATGGGGGTGACAATAGGCAATGGCTAGATTCTATGCTATAAGTCAGCTGGAGGAGGTGGTCAACTTGCGAGTGGTGACATGTCATATGAAGGTATTTCATTTTGATTTGTCTTCTCCTTGTTTTGTATCTATTTTGGTTTACTGTTGAGAGTTTTAGAAAGTAAAGGATATCAACTCACTAATCACCCACAAGTATATGGGAGTCAATGTAGTCGAGTGTCAAACACGAGGAGCTAGGCTAGCTAGGTGCAAATATGTTAACTTTGATTAATTTAAATTGGGTTATAAAAGCTTGATTGAATGCACACTAAAAGTGGAAACAAAAGCAAAAGACTTAAACAAAGGTGTTTATTAAATGATTACAAACTTGAGCATTGGATTTTTCTACCATTACCATCATATCACATGAACATACAAAACAAAGATCATTGTTTAACAAGCAAGAAGGTTGTCATCATCATGCATCTCCCAATGCCATGAGATGGTTCTCAACTTCACATAATGCTCTCGCATCTATGTTTAGTGTCGAGCACAACTGAAACCCTCAATAATCTCTAGCCACTCCTGTGGTTAAGAGAATATTGTCATAGATCCTACTCCATACTCCCTAATGCATTCTCCCAAAGCACAAGGCAAACATAAAACGTGTATAAGAGGTGGCCAGTCAAGCATACAAGCAAAAACACACCAGAGGCATCCATGGAAGAATACAAATTAAAAAGCAATAAGCATAAATTTCAAGTTCACATGAACAATTGCATGGGAGCTACTCTCCCATGCTCAAGAAAAGAGCTCTACTCGTCCGTAGTGAAGATATGTAGATACATGACAATAATTTCAGAGTTTTGCATGCTTAAGAGAAGGAAGAAGATAGAGGAACCATAGATGTAGGCTAAGAGGAGAGAACTCCAGCTAAAGGATGAAGTTCCACCCATTGGGACTGCTCTAACTCAGACAAACTTCCCTCTCGAAAAGCTTGAATGAAGGGAGTAGCTCTATCGCACCTTTAGAGAAGAAAATAGAGAAGAAATGAAGTAGAATGGGGGTTCTCTTACAAGAAACCACCTTCTTCCACCCCAAAATCACCTTCCTCTGCTCTAGAACTTCTCTTGGGTGTAAAACACTTCAAAATGACTGAGCATAAATGCCTATTGGGTTCCAATTCACTTTTAAAATAAGAGGCGGTCATTTTCATTTTTGTAGAAATTGATAACAACATAGCGTGTTTGTTGAAGGACACACTGTGTCATGTCATTTGATCTTGCTTAGTATTACCGCTGTAGTGAGGTACACATTGTGTTTGAAATAGACATGCTGTGTCTCTACTTCCTGGAGGCGAATCAAGTGAAGGGCACATGGTGTGTTTGAATAAATGCACACCGTATGCGTTGGCAGAAAGGTGCAGCCGGTCTTCATGTACCAGGAACACGCCGTGTCGCCACTTCCTCAGCTCTGGGCAAGAAGCTACTGGAAATGCACATGTCGTGTATTTATTATCACATGACGTGTTCTTTGTCCCGTGAGGCTGCCTTCTGTAAGAGACATGTCATGTCCTCTAAGGAACACACTATGTCTTATGATGTTTCTTTAGGAAATGGATTTGAATCAACTATAAAACATGGAGAAGTCCCATTGAGGGAGTTGGGCTATCTCCAATTTGACCTTTTTAATACATATATGTAATCAACATCATGTGATAAGCAAAGAAACTAAAAAGTGTGACAGAATGAATATGAATAGAGGCTAAATGGGGATAGAATGAGCTGAAATTGTGTGTGATAATGTGCAGAAAGTCAATATAAAACACACATAACAAATCCCCCTAAGCTTGAACCATTTCTTGTCCTCAAGTAGAAAAAACATAGAAACACACACATGAAAGAATTTTCAAGCTCATGCATAGATTAACCGAAAGAAAGATGTGCAAGGTTCAACCAATAATGATCAACATGATTATACTCATAATCATCAACTCAAATTAAACATCAATGAAAGAGATTCTTAAGTTTAGCAAGGGCGGTCTCAATTTAATGAATCAATCAACTCAACAACACTAAATAAAATTTGGATAACCAAACCAAACAACTAATGGATGCAAAACACTATATCTCAACTATTAAGGATATAAATGATGAAATCTTAGTTAACATTAACAAAATTAGTTGTACTCTCCTTCTTTCCCAAAAATGATATGATAATGTATTATGGGTTCTGGAACTCGGATGCTAATGTAGGCTTATGCAAACATGGAGTGGTGATTGGGGTATTTTACCCTCTTTTAAGACATACCACCTAACCATCGTGGCTGGATCAGACTTACACTAGGCTAGCATGATATGTGAGTGGTAAAGTCGTCTGTTATGGGGTAAGAGGGTGAAGTGAGATAAAAGAGATTTTAATATTATTCCAAAACATAGGAGAGTCAACTAAATAGCAACATTAGCTAGATTTCATTCATTTATTTTGAAAAAAAATCACTGAAAGAATGGTTGAAAATGCACTAAGAGCTTGCAAGGGCATCCCATATTCCAAATTATGTTGTAAATTAATTTACTCACAAAAATTGAGACCATTCCATGTCTTAAACAATCAATGATGAAAAAGGTGAGTGTTCAAGCTACAAGCATAGACCCAAATTAAGCACATGTTGGAGGCCAAAGGATTTCAACTAATCTATGCATGCTCTTTACAATTCCTTCAAATGACTGATTAAGGTACAAGAGGACAAGATGGCTCAAACTTGGCAGGAAATTAGTTCATTACATCAAGATAGCATCACATCATACTAGATTTTTCCTCAAAAGGAAATAAAAAAAAGAACAAACATGAAAGCAGAATAGAAATGACATGACAAACAACATGAAAAATAATAAAAAGTAAACTAAATTACCGGCTAGTTGCATCCCCCCTAAGCTTGAAATTTGCAGTGTCCTCACTGCATCAATCAAACCTATGGAGAAAGCAACTGGGTACCTGTCATGGGGTGGGTGCATCAGTGGGATGGGCCAGGGCCCATATGACTAGAAGGGAAGAACTAGCTCATGAGATCACCGTCATATGAAATATCAACCCGCATGGGATGTGGAACAAACTCAAGCTAGGGAGGAGGAGTAGGTTGGTTCTGCTATGGCATGGAGTAGTGGCCTTGAGAAAGGTGCCAACTATCCATGCGGTGAACCATATCATTCATAGTATAAAATTATTGACCCATCAGGTCCAGGTGGTCGTCCATGTGGTCAAACTACTGTTGCACATAGCCATATAGATGTCTGACATTAGGCATGGCCCAGGAGTACTCTATCTATGTGTCTGTGGAGGGAGGTGGTGGATTAGTACGGGGTGCCTCAGTAGCATCAGGAGCTCTAGCTACTTCAACTTCTTCAGGGGTGTTCAGAATGACTTTCCAATTATCTTTGTTCTCCAATGTAATATGCTCTAGATCTGGAACGTCAATGTACTAATCTTTAGCAAAGAATTGCCTAAATTTGGTATCACTATTAGCAACCCTTGAGATCAAATCTACAGAAAGGAGATATTGAATGTCTACCAGGTTTTTGCCTGGTGCAGCCTCGAGACAAGTCAGATTAACATCCAACTTATGGGCCATCAGAGTGATCAAACCCCCACACACTATGTCCTCAGATTCTCTCTTCTTCATTTTCTTGATGTCGAGGACCCTAGTGAGAATATAGTATCCTGCATTGATCTTGTGTCCATACATCATTCCCCACAGAAATAACAAGTCGTGCTTTCCCCAGACACCTTGGGTCTCTTTTCTTGCAAAAACCCATGTACTAAGAAGGCGGTGCACATATTAGAATATGGGGTTGTGAATAGCAGACACCCTAGCTTGCTTAAAGTCATGGCGTTCCTCATTAGAAATCTCAAACCAAAATCCATCACTATCAAAAGCTGGTTGATAACTTATTGCCCCTCGTAATGGCAATCAAAGACTTCATGAGAACATCTAAAAGTAAGTTTAAAACTACAACCCAAAAGGCAGAAGTGAAGGATACCATAGGTATTTTGAGGGTCTTACTTAGTAGTGAGAGTTGTCAAAAACTCATAAATGAGGTGGTGTAAGTATTTGATACCATACAGAAAATGTAGTACATACCCTAGTCCTTCAGGTGGGAGAAGACCTCATCCTTGAACCTGAGGGTGGTGAGAGTTTGCTCACGTGCAAATTGCGTGGGGAGCACCATCCTTGCTATGAGGAACTAGTAGGTGGGGTCTTTGTAACATCCCTGACCTGGGTTATGACTTAACCCTGTGAGTTTTGCTTAATCAAGTTAATTAGATCCTTAATTTTATCTTGTGAAAAGTAATTAAGGCTAAAGAGGAACTTATATTTCAATTTTGGTCCTGTCTGAATAATGTTGAAGCAATGTTTGCTTATTTTGGACTAAAGTGCAAATTACTCAAGTTGAGGGGTTAACTTGGAAATGTTACTTGATAAATGTTCCTCATGTGTTGAAGCATCATGAGAATGAAGATGATGTAGAGGAATGGCTTGTGAAAGCCTGAGTACCAAGAAAGAGATGATCAAGCAATGTTTGTGCATTAAAAACCTAGTTTTGGTGTAATGTGCAATTTACCCAAAACTAGGGTTCAATATGCAAATTACCACTTCAATAAGGTCCCTAATATTTCTTGGCATCATGTAGAGAAAATACAATTAGAGGGGCGCCTCAATTGAATTAATTTGGAGGAGAGAGAATCTTGATATTAAAATAATCAAGATTTAAGCATAAATGGAACTTTAATTCAATTTAATGCAAAAAGAAATATATTAATTCGATTACCCTTCAACCAAAATTGTGTGGGTTGAAAATCAACAAGTGTGTACGTCCTTGTGCCTTGCAAAGGCAATAGAAATATCCTAAGGAGGTGAAGAACCCACTCACCTTATTATAAGGAAAAGAAATTTCCACTCACTTATGGATATTAGTATAATATGTTTAAGGTGCTTAATTTCTTTTCCATTAAATCATGTATAATGGAACGGAATTTGTATGTAAAGAATATTGCTTCGCATGCTTGGAATTGAGGAGGAAGAGGTGGCACTAATTTTGGAATTAAATGATTTTATAAGGCATTTCCTCTCTCATTGTTTTTCTTATAAAAGTACCCTTTAAAAGCCAAATCAAAGGAGTTTTCGGTATCCACTTCTTTCCCTTTCTTGCAAACGACCAAAGGAGCTTTGGAGGATCAGGAGGACGACCCCCAACCTGTTGGTAAGCTTCTTGACCTCCTTTCACCTTGAATCCATGGTGAAAATCGAAAATCAATGCATGAATTCTTCTTATCTCGATCCCCTCTACAAATCTAACCATTCCTTTTCACTCAAATCTTGAGGAAGAGCCTTGGGATAGTGAAAGGAGTTGCATCCACCATTTTTTATGTGATCTTGAAGCTTTGGAGCTCAATTGGAGGCGGGTTATATAACTTGAACCCCTTTACATTGTTATTCAACTATCAATTTTGCAATTTCATTGATTCCTTCATCTTCTTGATTAATTGTTGGTTGAAATTGGTAATTCCATGAAATCAGAAGTACTAAGATCTACAGGGACGAAGGTAGATGATGATGACATCGTCTTGGACTCATTTCCCAAAGAAATTGTATTTCATTCAGTTTCAACAAAGTTGCTCATTCGGTTTCAACAAAACTGTTTGAAAGCAAATGGCTTCATCAAACCGTTTGAAGCTAAACAGTTTCAAACCATTTGGGAGAGTTGACCATGGTTGACCGTTTGGAAAATATGATGCTAATATTGATGTTTAATGACCCATCAAATTTTATTGATTAATTCCAAAGGGTTCATCAGTTGCAGGTTAATGAATTAGCAAACCCTAATCGGGTTAAGTGCTGAAATTCAAATTTGGTTAATTTAGATTTTTGGGTATTTGAGCCCAAACGGTCTCAAGACCATTTGGAGGTTACCAAAGACCGTTTGGAGGTCTAGGGTTAAGTATAGTTGAGCAACTGAAGGCCCAAAGATACCAAATTGAAATGCAATCAAGTGTTGATTTGATGATCAATCTAATGATCAAAACCCTAATGGAATTTTACAAAATCCAAGGATAGTATGGGGCAAACAATCTCAAGACCATTTGGAGGTCATCCAAATGAGCTCAAGACCGTTTGGAGTCAGGTCATATCAAAAATTTGATGATGATTCATTAGTTGCAATGGAATCAATTCCACAATGTTGGTCATTGATGGCTACTCGATACAAAGCCCTAATTGAAGGTTTCTTGAGTAGAATTTCTAGATCAATTGGGTTCAAAACCCTAATTTATGGTCTAATTGAAGGTTGATTCAATAGTTCAAGCAACAAAGAAATCAAGGCTTCAATTGATAATCGATTCATCCATTGAAATCATGAATCATGTAAGTGTTGAAAGGACTTTTTGGTCCATTCGGTTTTGAGAGGGTTTGGACCAAACGGTCTTAAGACTGTTTGAGTCCAAGCGGTCTCAAGACTATTTGAGACCAAATGGTCCCAAATTGTTTGAAGACCCAAGACCATTCAGTTTCAAAACTGTTTGTTGATGAAACCCCAAAACCGAATGAAGGTCAAATGTGATGCAATCATTTGGAAATTGAAGGTAATAGGTGTTCCATTGATCCCATGATTGATAGCAATGATAATCAATGATAGGTATAAAGTTTGAATCCCTAAAGTACCTAGATGATTAGTACCTTTAAAGGGATAAACCCTAATTTCTTATAATAGCAATAACTTAGTACACTATGTTAATCATAGTTGTATATACTTGATCGTATGATTGATGTAACAAAATCAAGTGGAGATAATGATAGAATGGAATTCATACTTGAGTATGATTCATGTGGTGATTAAGGGTATGATCCTTAGTAAAGAGATCATAAAACCCTAATCATGAGCACAAAACCCTGATTATGGATACTTGAATAGGAATCCTAATTGGGATAAGTAGTAAACCCTAATGATGGTTAATTAAAGTGGAAATCCAAATTGAGGATGATTTCATGTATAACACTAATTGAGGATGATTTCATGTGAAATCCTAATTGAGTATGATGCCATGTTAAACTCTAGTTGAGGGTGATGCCATGAGAAATCCTAATCTAGGGTAATGCCATGTGAAACCCTGAGTTAGAATGATGTTATGTGGGACCCTGATGAATGATGTGATGTGAGACTCAAACCCAGGGTGATGCCATGTAATGATATGTGAAACCCTAGTGATGGTACAATAGCCAATACACTAAAGAAGGGTGTGGTTAATATAATCAAGTAAGATGAGGATGTTATATCCATGAAGGGTAAAGTTGATGAACCATTTGGATGGTAATGGTGATACTCTAATGAATAAGGATATAAGGGACAAGATGATGCCTAGATCATTACATATCTAACTCCATGCATGTGTAACAACCCTATATACCTTACAAAGATGAGAACATTAAATTCTTAGGAATGATGTATGCAACACTAAATAATGATGTGGATAACATCCTAAGAGTTGAAATACATAAAGTGGTTGATAATAGTTTTTTCTATATCAACAATGCTAAATCATTAAGATAAGTCCATATCATTAAAGATAGTTGGAAAAATCTAATGTGTAACCTATGTGCTATATAATGAAAGTGATAGGTGAGTGGTTAAAAGTATTAAGAGGGAAATACCTTAATACAAGGTTAGTTAATTATCTTAAGTAAGATGGAATGAAGAGAAAAGTGATACATCAAGACATGATAGATATCACATTTAGCATTTCAGGGTTGTTATACCTATATCTTTATGCATCTCAATCCAACATACTTGGATAAGAAACACAAGAAGTGTGTGCTATGTAAATTATTACAATGAAGATGTAATGAATCCAATTCACTTTGATAAGTGTTGGCTAAACACTATGAGAAAGGGGTTAAGCCAAGATAATGGGTATGATATAAACATAACATGGTAAGGTTAAGAGATGAACTCATACCTTGATTTTATATTCATATATGATATATGATGAAAGTAATGATAATGAGTAATTACTTGTGATAGTTTTGAATGCTTCTCGAGGGGTGGAGCAATATATTAGGGTTGAACTAATGATGTAAACATGAAACCCTAACTAATGAAAAATGGGAGATCCTAACCCTAAATTGGGTAATGGAATGGAAAGTCCTAATTGATAGTAAACCCTAATCTTGATATAGGAATGGTGTTGTTATTATTGTATCACATGATTTGATAATTGAATCATTTGACTGTTATCATATCTATTAACCATGCAGATATCATGAGATGGTGCTCATAGCCAGATTTGAGCTATTTCTTTTATATAATAAATATTTACTAGCCTTTTGTACCTTAATGTTGTTGTTCTTTAGTAAAAGTAACAAAATGTGCATGGACGTTTTGAGTCATATTAGTAAGTTTTTGCCTAGTAAAAGGTGACAAGACACTTAATGGGCCTTGTGAGCCATGTGTGATGCTTGTGTAACAAGTATCATGTATACCTCGGTCTGAGGACCTAGAGGTAATAGTTACCTAACAAATGGTAACAGTGATTAGTGATGAATTGAGGGTATGAATACCCAATTTTGATAAGTAAGATAATGATGTTGCTGAGCGATGTGAACTTTCAAGTAATGAGATAAGGGACTGAGATCCCAATGCCTGATAAAGAATGAGAAGTGAATGGTGCAAATAGTACATGTTTCTTTGTAGCATTTGTCTTGATAAGTTATGGTCGAGAACTTGGCTGATGCTAAAAGAATACGATAATGTACATAATTAAGCAAGTGATACCATATCATGTAGAGCCCTGACCATAGATCCATCAGTGTCAGAATTGCTAAATGGTGAAACGGGTGCTCTGCGGAAAAACTCGGAACTCATATTTTGAATATGAGGGGGTAAATGGGCGAAAATATCCTTACGTCCTGGTGAAGAGATTGATGGAAGGTAAACATTAAACCTCTCAATCCTTCATGTGTCGGGATGGATGTATCACAAATCTCCCGATGATTGGGATAGATGTCATACACATCTCCCAATAATATTAATGTCGGGTCGATGGAGATAAACATTAATTCTCTCGATTGCCGATGAGAGTGCAGTTGACACTGTAACTCTATAGTGAAGTTGCCAGTATACCCTGATAAGCTATCTAGAAGAGACACAAGATGTCCTGCATGTTGTCTCGTAACTGATCGAGATATGGGAGGTCTTGGAAGCTGGCTCTTCTATTGACCTTGTATGGTACCGATTTCGACTTCGCAGTGGTCGGTTGGAGTATGAGAGGTATACCTCATCTCCTTAGGGCATAAGTGTGATTGTAAAATGTAACCATCTGTATAGCATGTTTGCTTAAGGATTGAATATGGAGATTCATTGGCTGATGTTACATTTCTTTTATGCATCTCTAGTTGATAGATGTTATTCATATTTCCTTATATTCATTGCAAGTAGATGGATGAATTAAGATTCAACCATGGATAGATGCAATGCTATACTTAGGAAAGGAGATTACTTTATTCTTTTCATTCAATGATTTATACTGCTGTTAATATATATAAGAATTCATGTTCAGCTTTATTATAATAAATTGCTATAACAATGTTTTGGTGGAGAGTTATATCTCCCATTGGGGAACTTTTTAATTGTCTCACCCCCGTGGGATCCAATGTTTTTAGGTGGACACGGATGAAGAGGCAGAAACCTTATAGTAAAGAAAGAACAATAGCAACATCTGGGATAGCAGTAATATCTCAGGTGGAGATACTACCTGTCAAGTCATATAGATAGTAGTCCTATGTGTCGTCTTTGTACTCTCAGGTCCTCAGAGTTTATAGTTAATATTTTAATAAATCAATCTGAGATTTTGGCTTGATGCCTCAAGGTTATCATGTTGTCTGTATATAATGTTAATAGGGCAGTTGATGTTGTAACCCTCGGGAAGAGATGATACAAGTTATGTACTTATGAATCGGGATGTAAATGTTATACTTTGGCACTTGATGAAAAAGATTTCCTATGTGTGGATCTCTTTGCAAAAAAATTTAATTTTTAGTGATTTTTAGTAATCCACTGCAAATGATTCGCTTACACTTATGTAATTCTTGTTTTGTGAGTTGGATGCCACAATTAAGTGGTATTAGAGCTCTAGGTTCGCTGAGTCTACAGAGACATAGGACTAAGGTATTAGAGTCTATTCTAGTGTCTTCCAGTGTATCTAATAGTGTCTTCTGCTCATATAGGACAAGAAGAACTTGAAGATGACTGGGTCACATGAGGAGTTTGTTGCAGAAAGCAGCAATGTTGCACCAAGAAGGGATGCAGGGGATCAGAGCAGAGAAGAACATACACCTGCACATCCCCAGCTTAACCTAGCCATGATAGAGAGCCCAGCTTTCCCTACTTTGTTCGAGCAATTTAGGACAGCTATGATGCATATAGTAGATCGTGCATTAGCAATGCAACCAAGACTACCAGCCCCCCATGATAAATTGTTGAACTCCAATAGGTTTCCTGCTCAGCATCAGCCTGTTGGAGCAATGAATAATGATGAAAGGAATAGGATACAATCTGAAACCAAGATCTTCCATAGGTGTAGGAAGCCTGGACATATCAGACCTAATTGTCTAGAAAAGGAATATAAAGGAAGAATTGAGAAAAGGCCTATCCAAATCCAGGAACAGAGGCCTGGTAGTTCCAAAAGGAAGAAGTTTTTGATACCATCGGTACAATCGGGGCCTAGTGTACCAAGACAATGGTCATCTAGAAAGGGTAAAGAACCCTTTAGACCATATCTAGCACCCAAAATTTTCTACCAATGTAGATAGGTAGGACATCTGGCAAGAGATTGTTCAGCCAGGAATGTTATGGTGAATCAACCTCTGAGGCAGAATCAACCTGAGGCAGTGAACCATCCACGAATTATGACAGGTTAGACAAGATAATGTCATTCTAATATGTCATTTTATGGTTTCCTGAGTTTAATTGAGAAAGAAATTGATTGAGCTTTCCTTGATTAGTCCTAAGAGGACTTACATTTTGCATAGTAAATAATATAGATGTTTTATATTGCTCTTACCTCTATGAGAGAAGATGAGGTATAGAAAAGATGCCTGGATAAAATCCAAGAATGATGAATCTTATGCTCATGATGATAAGAAAAGAAAGGAATATGATAGTATACAAAGTTCATACTACTTAATCTTAGTATTTATATACCCTGGCCAGGTATACAACTATTGATGATAAAGTGAGTATGGAAACTCTTTGATTGTTATCATTTTGATTGCTCTGATTAAGTAGTCATTCTGAGACAATCTAATGAGTATAATGAAATTAGAAATATGGAATGAAATAAATGTGTCGTATCCTAAGCACAAGAAAGAGAAATCTGAGATAATATCAGATGAGTATGTGTGTATGAGGAAGTAAAAAAGTATACTCCTCATAAAATAAGAATGGGAACAAGGGAGATGATCCCTATCCAATAAAGTTTTTAAACATAATAAAGATCTTTTCCCATAGTGTAGAAATAGGAAATGTGATGAATATCACAAGATGCTCATAAACATGTTAGACAATGACAAAGAAAGGAATAATGTTATGTAAACATCCTTATAAATTCCTATGTTAAGGGCAAGGAACTTGGGATGACATAAAGAGTAAATGTTTCTTGAATAGTTGAAAATACATGAAATAATAAGAGGAATATGATTCCTTGTTTTCTTCCCTTTCGGGGACATGGCAATCAAGTGGGTCTTAGGACACTTGATGTGCATAAGATAAAAATGTTCATGTGATGGATACTTAGAAAAGTATCAGTTTATCTTGGACTTTGTTCCAATGTGAAGATATATGTGACAAGTAATGTCCCAAGTTGAAAGGAAGATAAATATGTGATGTGTTTTCAACACATGTGATAGATACCAAGGTAAGAGTTGCTGGTATCTAAGAAATATCATATGGTTTATGTTGAATATCTGAAATGGTCAACCATAAAATCAGATTAATCATGTAAAATAGTATGAACATCACATGTTAGGGCTTTATGCTTTGCATAAACATAATAATTAAAGATATCTTTAAGATAAATTATTAATTGATAAGTAACTTCTCCTTATGATGATAAAATGTACAACTAATTAAATAGTTAGTACAAGTAATAAGGGAAGTGTTACCTGACACAGAATCAACTCCACAATCAATAATAAAAAGGACAGTGGAGTATGTGTCCGTGTGAACCATTCCATGATAAACTTGTGTGGAATAACTTGATGTTTATCAAAGACTTATGATATCTCCATAAGAATGAAATGTTATGTAGAGACTTGATAGAATAATGAGTAAATAATATCTGTCTTCCTTTATCTGGGATTTTGAGGACGAAATCCTTGTTAGGGGTTTATAATTTGTAACATCCCTGACCTGGGTTATGCCTTAACCCTGGGAGTTTTGCTTAAGCAAGTTAATTAGATCCTTAATTTTATCTTGTGAAAATTAATTAAGGCTCACGAGGAACTTATATTTCAATTTTGGTCTTGTCTGAATAATGTTGAAGCAATGTTTGCTTATTTTGGACTAAAGTGCAAATTACCCAAGTTGAGGGGTTAACTTGAAAATGTTACTTGATAAATGTTCCTCCTGTGTTGAAGCATCATGAGAATGAAGATGATGTAGAGGAATGGCTTGTTAAAGCCTGAGTACCAAGAAAGAGTTGTTAAAGCAATGTTTGTGCATTAAAAACCTAGTTTTGGTGTAATGTGTAATTTACCCAAAACCAGGGTTCAATATGCAAATTATTACTTCAATAAGGTCCCTAATATTTCTTGGCATCATGTAGAGCAAATAAAATGAGAGGGGTGCCTCATTTTAATTAATTTGGATGAGAGAGAATCTTGATATTAAAATAATCAAGATTTAAGCATAAATGGAACTTTAATTCAATTTAATGCAAAAAGAAATATATTAATTGGATTACCCTTCAAACAAAATTGTGTTGGTTGAAAATAAACAAGTTTGTACGTCCTTGTGACTTGCAAAGGTAATGGAAATATCCTAAGGAGGTGAAGAACCCACTCACCTTATTATAAGGAAAAGAAATATCCACTCACTTATGGATATTAGTATAATATGTTTAAGGTGCTTAATTTCTTTTCCATTTAATCATGGATAATGGAAGGTAATTTGGAGATAAGGAATATAGCTTTTCATGCACGGAATTGAGGAGGAAGAGGTGGCACTAATTTTGGAATTAAATGATTTTTATAAGGCATTTTCTCTCTCATTGTTTTCTTATAAAAGCACCCTTTACAAGCCAAATCAAAGGTGTTTTCGGAATCCACTTCTTTCCCTTGCTTGAAAACGACCAAAGGAGCTTTGTAGGATCAGTAGGACTACCCCCAACCTGTTGGTAAGCTTCTTGACCTCCTTTCACCTTGAATCCATGGTGAAAATCGAAAATCAATGCATGAATTCTTCTTATCTCGATCCCCTCTTCAAATCTAACCATTCCTTTTCACTCAAAGCTTGAGGACGAGCCTTGGGATAGTGAAAGGAGTTGTATCCACCATTGTTTACGTGATATTTAAGCTTTGGAGCTCAATTGGAGGCGGGTTATATAACTTGAACCCCTTTACATTGTTATTCAACTATCAATTTTGCAATTTCATTGATTCCTTCATCTTCTTGATTAATTGTTGGTTGAAATTGGTAATTCCATGAAATCAGAAGTAATAAGATCTTTAGGGACTAAGGTATATTATGATGAAATCATCTTGGACTCATTTCCCAAAGAAATTGTATTTCATTCAGTTTCAACAAACTTGCTCATTCGGTTTCAACAAAACCGTTTGAAAGCAAACGGTTTCATCAAACCATTTGAAGCTAAATGGTTTCAAACCATTTGGGAGAGTTTACCATGGTTGACCATTTGCAAAATATGATGATAATATTGAAGGTTAATTACCCATCAAATTTGATTGATTAATTCCAAAGGGTTCATCAGTTGCAGGTTAATCAATTAGCAAACCCTAATCGGGTTAAGTGCTGAAATTCAATTTGGTTAATTTAGATTTTTGGGTGTTTGAGCCCAAACGGTATCAAGACCATTTGGAGCTCACCCAAATGGTCTCAAAATCGTTTGTAGGTTACCCAAGACTATTTGGCGGTCTAGGGTTAAGTATGGTTGAGCAATTGAAGTCCCAGAGATACCAAATTGAAATGCAATCAAGTGTTGATTTGATGATCAATCCAATGATCTAAACCCTAATGGAATTTTACAAAATCCAAGGATAGGATGGGGAAAACGGTCTCAAGACCGTTTGGGTCAGGTAATATCAAAAATTTGATGATGATTCATTAGTTGCAATGGAATCAATTCCACAATGTTGATCATTGATGGCTACTCGATTCAAAGCCCTAATTGAAGGTTTCTTTAGTAGAATTTCTAGATCAATTGGAATCAAAACCCTAATTGATGGTCTAATTGAAGGTTGATTCAATAGTTCAAGTAACAAATAAATCAAGGTGTCAATTGATAATCGATTCATCCATTGAAATCATGAATCGTGTAAGTGTTGAAAGGACTTTTTGGTCCATTCAGTTTTGAGAGGGTTTGGACCAAACTGTCTTAAGACCGTTTGAGTCCAAATGGTCTAAAGGCCATTTGGGTCCAAATGGGCTCAATACCATTTGAGACCAAACGGCCCCAAACCGTTTGAAGACCCAAGACCATTCGGTTTAATGAAGGTCAAATGTGATTCAATCATTTGGAAATTGAAGGTAATAATTGTTCCATTGATCCCATGATTGATAGCAATGATAATCCATGATAGGTATCAAGGTTTAATCCCTAAAGTACCTAGATGATTAGTACCTTTAAAGGGATAAACCCTAATTGCTTATAATAGCAATAACTCAGTACACTATGCTAATCATAGTTGTATATACTTGATCGTATGATTGATGTAACCAAATCAAGTGGAGAGAATGATAGAATGGAATTCATACTTGAGTATGATTCATTTGGTGATTAAAGGTATGATCCTTAGTAAAGAGATCATAAAACCCTAATCATGAGCATAAAACCCTGATTATGGATACTTGAATAGGAATCCTAATTGGGATAAGTAGTAAACCCTAATGGTGGTTAATTAAAGTGGAAATCCTAATTGAATATGATTTAATATAAAACACTAATTGAGGATGATTTCATGTGAAACCCTAGTTGAGGATGATGCCATGTGAAACTCTAGTTGAGGGTGATTCCATGGGAAATCCTAATCTAGGGTAATGCCATGTGAAACCCTGAATTAGAATGATGTTATGTGGGACCGTAATGAATGATGTGATGTGAGACTCAAATCCAGGGTGATGCCATGTAATGATATGTGAAACCCTAGTGATGGTATAATAGTCAATACACTAAAGTAGGGTGTAGTTAATATAATCAAGTAAGATGAGGATGTTATATCCATGAAGGGTAAAGTTGATGAACCATTTGGATGGTAATGTTGATACTCTAATGAATAAGGATATAAGGGACAAGATGATGCCTAGATCATTACATATCTAACTCCATGCATGTGTAACAAACCTATATACCTTACAAAAATGAGAACACGAAATTCTTAGGAATAATTTATGCAACACTAAATAATGATGTGGATAACATCCTAAGAGTTGAAATACATAAAGTGGTTGATAATAGTTTATTCTATATCAACAATGCTAAACCATTAAGATAAGTCCATATCATTAAAGATAGTTGGACAAATTTAATGTGTAACCTATGCGCTATATAATGAAAATGATAGGTGAGTGGTTAAAAGTATTAAGAGGGAAATACCTTAATACAAGGTTAGTTTATTATCTTAAGTAAGATGGAATGAGGAGAAAAGTGATACATCAAGACATGATAGATATCACATTTAGCATTTCAGGGTTGTTATACCTATACTTTGATGCATCTCAATCCAACATACTTTGATAAGAAACACAAGAAGTGTGTGTTATGTAAATTATTACAATGAAGATGTAATGAATCCAATGCACTTTGATAAGTGTTGGCTAAACACTATGAAAAAGGGGTTAAGCCAAGATAAAGGGTATGATATAAACATACCATGGTAAGGTTAAGAGGTGAACTCATACCTTGATATGATATTCATATATGATATATGATGAAAGTAATGATCATGAGTAAATACTTGTGATAGTTTTGAATGCTTCTAGAGGGTTGGAGCAATATATTAGGGTTGAACTAATGATGTAAACATGAAACCCTAACTAATGAGAAATGGGAGATCCTAACCCTAAATTGGGTAATGGAATGGAAATTCCTAATTGATAGTAAACCCTAATCCTGATATAGGAATGGTGGTGTTACTATTGTCTCACATGATGTGATAATTGAATCATATGATTGTTATCATATCTATTAACCATGCAGATATCATGAGATGGTGATCATAGCCAGATTTGAGCTATGGCTTTTATATAATAAATATTGATTGGCCTTGTGTACCTTAATGTTGTTGTTGTTTAGTAAAAGTAACAAAATGTGCATGGACTTTATGAGTCATATGAGTAAGTTGTTGCCTAGTAAAAGGTGACAAGATACTTAATGGGCCTTGTGAGCCATGTGTGATGCTTGTGTAACAATTATCATGTATACCTTGGTCTAAGGACCTAGAGGTAATAGTTACCTAACAAATGGTAACAGTGATTAGTGATGAATTGAGACAAAGTGTTTTCTGGCTTAATTTTGAGGACGAAATTTCTTTAAGGGGTGTAGGTTGTGATGGAGTGGACTTTTGGAATCCTAAATATCTAATCACATAAGTGAATTCATGTATTAAAGTATACAAAGTGTTCAAATAACCTGATAAAATATGGATGTTAATTGTTATTGACATCATGATTATGTTTCAGAAGTTTATGCCTTAAGCAATAATTAATTAAAAAGTCTAACAATTGAGTTATGACACGAAAATTGTATGGGATGTAGCTTGGATGATAACAATTCTATGGTCAAAGTTTCATTACATTTTGACACCCCTAGAGGAAGATATTTAGGTTTTAAATAGGCTTAATGATGAGGTTACTTGGGACCAATTTATCACTTTTAGTAACATAGTTTGTGATCAATTGGATGGTGCTTTATGTGATCGCCCACTTTGACTTTTAGTTGGCTTGGCCTTAACAAGTAGCTGTGGATTCTATTTCGAAGGGAGACAACCCTGACCTTTGGATGCAGATCGGGAGGTGGAGTGTTGTCTTCTTCTTGCTCGGGTACAACTGAAGTAGTGGGAGGGAAACTGACGTGGTATTTTTGAACGCACTAACAAACTCACTCGGAGTTGAAATCTCTGAGCTTTTACCAAAACCAAAGTGAAATAATACCACCCGCAAGCGGACGAGTCTTATCGCAGTATAGTTAAGGATCGAACCCAAAGGACAACCTTTTTAAGAATCCTCGTCAGTCAAATATAGCTCAAGTAAAACTAATATTTAGAATGATTGGTTGATTTGATGTTACTTAAACTAATTGTAAGAAAGTAAAAGCTGAATTAAAGTTGGGTTTAGATTAATGAAATGGAATCACTGGGATGGTACCAGGTTTCACCACTACTACACACGTAAACACATTCAATCGCAAATGATCCAGGCAAGATATATCAATCCAAATAGCGTTGTTGCAAAACCCCCCATATGGGCGTTAGGTTCACGTAAGCATCATCGTAGGCATCAGATGTCTCCTCACCATCCGGATCACTTACTTATGACTCTAAAGATAAAGAAATCCAACGAATGTTGTGGGCCCCCTATACAGGCGTTAGGCACACAGAAGCGTCACTGAAGGCTAGATGGCTCATCCACTCGCGGATCATACACTTACGATCTCGATGAAATCCCATCCTATTTCTAGTTTGGGAGTCAGCCGCATTAACCGATAAGCAAGAAGACGGTTAATATATGAGCAAACATCGATGATTAACAAGAAGTTACAAAATCCAACTAAGGTTGTGAACCCCCTATACAGGCGTTAGGCACACAGAAGCGTCACCGAAGGCTAGATGGCTCGTCCCCTCACGGATCATACACTTACGACCTCAAGGAATCCCATTCTATTTCTAGTTTGGGAGTCAACGTGTTAAACGACATTCAATCCTACATATAGATGTTCTCACAACATAAGAAGAACAAAGTTGAAAGCAAGCAATTAATCAAACTACGAACATAATGGTTAACGACGAAATGAAGAGTTATATACATTGCCATGGAAAGTTTAACAATATAACATGTTTGCATGGGCAGCGGGGCTAGTCCCCGCACCCCAGCGAAATGGTACTACTCGCTCATGATGCAAGAAACAAGAGGAGTGAGAAAGAGAGAAATCCGCCATGAACTCGATGCAGAAGGTAGTCATAGCTCGGTGAAGAAGATACGACCTCCTACATCGTGTCGGAGCAGATCTGGATGCAAACGAGAGTTGCCAAGACAGACCAGACAGTCTCCCTTGCTCTGTCTTCTTTCTCTCCTCAGCCTCCTTGGTTGCAACACGGACAGTAGGTGAAATGAAACTGGCACAGACTGGACTGTTTTGGATCAGACCTGTGTACAGGCAGCCTGTCGGCATCCTGGAACCGATGCCAAAATGAGGTCCCTTGGGGTCCTATTTATAGGCACAGATCTATCCCTCATGCTTTTGGTATGAGTCCAAATGGTTTTGGTAAATATCTTCTTTAAATGGTTTGCATGGTTCCACTTCACCAAATGGTTTCATAACTTCAGCCCATATGGTCTTCAAGCAGCAATCGGCCATGCGGTTTACAACTCATGCGGTCTGCATGTTATTGTTGCCTACACGTGAGAAGCTAAACGGTCTTCACATACCTACTTTAGAAAATGGTTTTGGCATTCGGTCTTTGTATTTTCCAGCAAACGGTCTTCAAATCTATTCGGTTTTGCAAGTTTACAGCAACCGGTCTTGCATAGGCTCATACGGTCTTGGTATTGCATGCGGACTCATGCATGCGGTTTTGCTAGCAACGTAACCATACGGTCTTGTGATAATTTCCTTCATTCGATCTCATGTAAATGTCCAATGCATGCAGGCATGCCTTCCAATGCACGTAGATCTTTCAATCAGCTGGGTCCATTCAGACTTCACACGTAGGCTGTAATTCGGTCTTCACTTCTTGCACCAAAAATGGTTTCTGCTGCTCAAACGGTCTTGAGACGGCACAGGCACAAACGAACTTGAGACCGCACGGGCTCAAACGGTCTTGAGACCGCACAGGCTCAAACGGTCTTGAGACCACACGGGCTCAAATGATTTTGAAACCACATGGACTCAAACGGTCTTGACATCGCATGGGCTCAAATGGTTTTGAGATCGCATGGGCTCAAACGGTCTTGAAACTGCATGGACTCAAACGATCTTGAGACCGCATGGGATCAAACGGTTTTGAGACCGCACGGGCTCAAATGGTTTTGAGATTGCATGGGCTCAAATGGTCTTGTGACCGCATGGGCTCAAACGGTCTTGAGACTACATGTGCTCAAACGGTCTTAAGTAGATTGATTGGTCAGGACCAGGGGTGAGGGAAGGTAGATTCTAGCTGATTGTTCAGCTTTATCAAGACCTGCATCAATTCAACCATAATTTCAGTTAAAATCATGATAATTGGATTAATTAAGTAATTTTGCACATTATGATTTGCATTGATATTTAATGAGTGAAATAGTATATATAGAGTTGAATTGGTCCCGAAGTGATAATTGAATTTCATGGTGAAAATACATTCATCAAAATACCCCGAACTTAAACATTGCTCGTCCTCGAGTAACAAAAAATCTGAAATAGTCGCCAAATGAATACTTTCAATTCGTGTGATTGCTTCATCTTCACATCACGAATGTTTTCTTTCTTCTTAATATGACACAGTATCTCAACCTCCTGAGACCACTAAACACATCTTATCATATCTTCATCTCTGAGTTCATTTTCCAAAATCACTTCCTCCTCACCTTTTCCAACAACAGGCATGTCACAGAGTTTTGTAAGAGTTTAGAGACACCCGCAGAACAACAAGTGTGCATTTGATCTGACACTGGTGTTTTCTAGGATAGGGTAGGCAATTATTGTGCCATTAGGTAGAAAAGGGAGTGAATGGTGGTATGGAAGGAAGAAATAAATCTCTCCTCTATTCGACTAGATATTTTTATTTTCTTTGCTATTTCATTTATTGCATTTTTTTGTGCGAATCCCTCCTCTATTCGACTCAAGATAGTATTTCTTTATGTGTGCGCTTTGGCATCTTTTTGTTTGCAAATCTCTCCTATATTCGACTCGAGATTGCATTTTTGGTGGTACGCCCCTATTTGTTTGCGAGGGGTATGGAAGAAGCGGATAAAGAGGGAAGTGGTGTGCCACCCCGAACTTAGGGTTTGGCACATATTTGGCTATTTTTGTTTCTTTTTTATGAATGGAGGGATACGAAGATGATATAAGAGGTGTAGAAGAGAGTTCAGATCAGAATGCAACTTGATTTACAATTTAGTGCACCGGGTTGTTCTCTTTATCAAACTCTACTCAAATAATGACTTGATGAGGATCCAGTGGGGATTCCATGCTATTGTTCCACAAATCAGTTAGGAAGCACGACATGTTTGATCCCTATCAGTTTGACAGACACTTATCATCTTTGCAAAAGTATCATGATGTTAGGAATCATAAGCTTCACAAGATGATTTCAATCAAAGGGCTTGTTTCAAAAACTGGTCCTTTTGAGGATTTACGTCGAATAAGGAGGATATAATGATTCAAAATGCATAGAAGGTTAGTTAGTGACTTTTAATGAACCCAGAAAGTGTCAAAAAGTGTCAAAAATTCATCAAGTATCTGTTCAATTCCTTTGAAAATCATTAAAGAATTGTGAAAATTTTGAAAATTTGTATCAAGAATGTGATAGTGAAAACTTAAGTATGAAAAGGATGGGTGTAGGTGGAAAGTGAGGTCCGTACCACCCACCCTCCACCCCAAACTTTGAGATTTGCTCATCCCGAGCAAACCCTAAATCCAAGATGGAGGGGAAAATTTATGCCAGAATGACCACTAGGTGTGGTTGTGTTCCGATCAGCGTGCACCCTTTTATCTGAAAATCTCAAAGGTAGAGAGAAATTAGATAGCATCTTGCGATGCAAATTTTATTTAGTGAAGAATTAACTAGAATGTAAAAAAAATTGAATAAATATTCTAATTTGAGAAGAAAAACAAATTTATTGATCGGGTTGCCTCCCGACAAGCACTGTTGTTTTATGTCGATGGTTCGACTGAATTTTTCAGCTTCATGGTGGATCCTTGGGATTGGTGAGTTCCAGCATTGTTTCAGTGCCTATGTTAATGGAGGTGAAATATCTCTTTAAGAGGTGACCATTTGCCATAAATTTGCCTGACTTTTCACTCCATAAAGAGAAAGCACCATGTGGGGAGATGCTTTTGACAATGTAAGGTCCAGACCAGCGAGAATGGAATTTCCCTGGGAATAACTTCAACCTTCAGTTGAATAGCAGAACTTGGTCTCCCACTTGTATGTCTTTTCCTTTTAGATGCCCATCGTGCCAAAGTTTTGTGTGTTCTTTATAGATTCATGCATTCTCATAAGCTGTCATCCTGAGTTCATCCAGCTCTTGGAGTTGCAAAATCCTGGCTTGGCCAGCTTCTTTCATATCAAAGTTCAGTTGTTTAATTGCGCACCATGCCTTGTGTTCCAGTTTGACTGGCAGGTGGCAAGCCTTTCCATATATTAATTGAAAAGGTGTAGTCCCAATAGGGGTTTTATAAGCAGTTCGATAGGCCCATAAGGCGTCGTTGATTTTTGCCAACCAATCCTTTCGATTTCGTCTTACAGTTTTTTCCAGAATAGTCTTTAGTTGACAGTTAGAGACCACTACCTGTCCACTTGTTTGTGGATGGTAAGGTGAGGCTACCTTATGTGTTACACCGTATTTTCCCAATAAAGCTTCAAAGCTTCTTTCAAGGAAGTGGGACCCTCCGTCAGATATCACGGTTTGTGGCACTCCAAAATGGGGGAAAATAATATCTTTGAATAATTTGATGACGGGTTTGGAATCACTAGTGACTGTTGGTATAGATTCAACCCATTTTGAGACGTAGTCTACTACCACTAGGATGTATGAAAATCCATGAGAAGATGGGAATGGACCCATGTACTCCACCCCCCAAACATCGAATATCTCTACTTCTTACCATAGATTCAGCGGCATCTCATCTCTCTTTGTTATATTACATGTTCTTTGACATTTGTCGCATGATTGGACAAAATCATAGGAATCTTTGGATATGGTTGGACAGAAAGAATCCACATTGCAAAACCTTTAAAGCAGTCTTTTTAGAGCTCATATGTCCTCCCACTGGTCCTGAGTGACATTGTTCCAAAATAAGTTGAGCTTCTTCTTTGGCGATACATTGTCTATACAGGCCATCAACACCTAGTTTAAAGAGATATGGCTCATCCCAGTGATATTGTTTCACATCATGCATAAATTTCTTTAGTGCATTTCCAGTGCATTGAGGGTGGATAACCCCAGCAGAAAGGTAGTTCACGAAATCTGAGTACCACGGTACAACTTTTGAGACTTTCATTAGTTGATCATCTGGCAGGGAATCATTGATCGGAATCTTCTCAGTATCCAGAGTGTGGAAGCGACTGAGGTGGACTGCTACAACATTTTTTGTACCCGTTTTATCTCTTATCTCCAAATCAAATTCTTGTAATAGGAGGATCCATCTAATCAACCTGGGTTTTGCATCTTTCTTTGCTAGAGGTAACGAATGGTGGCGTGGTCAATGTAGACAATGACTTTTGAACCAATTAGGTAGGATCTGAATTTGTCAAAGGCATACACGACTGCTAAAAGTTCTTTCTCGGTAGTAGCATAATTCCTCTGGGCTTCATCGAGAGTTTTTTATGCATAATAGATCACATAGTGTTTCTTCTCTATATATTTCCCTAAAACAGCACCCACAGCATAATCACTGGCATCACACATAATTTCAAAAGGGTGGTCCCAGTCAGGAGCTCTAATGATGGGGGTGGTTGTAAGGGTCTGCTTCAGTGTGTTGAAGCTTTTGACACATTCTTCATTGAAATTGAAATCAATATCCTTTAGTAATAGGTTCGTCATTGGCTTCATTATCTTGGAGAAATCCTTTATGAATCTTCTATAGAATCCGGCATGGCCAAGGAAAGCATGAACTTCTTTTACATTTGCAAGGATAGGCAGTTTAGAAATCACTTCAATCTTGGATTTATCGACTTCAATTCCTCTATTGCTAACCCTATGACCGAGCACAATGCCTTCTCTTACCATAAAATGGCATTTTTCCCAATTTAGCACAAGATGTGCTTCTTCACAACGTTTGAGGACTAGGGAGAGGTGCTTTAAACATGAATCGAATGAATCTCCGTAAATAGAAAAATCATCCATGAAAACCTCCATAATTGTTTTAGTAAGACCAGCGAATATGGCAGCCATGCAACGTTGGAAAGTTGCGGGCGCATTACAGAGACCGAATGGCATTCTTTTAAATGCATATGTTCCGAATGGGCAGGTAAAGGTTGTTTTCTCTTGGTCATCTGGGTGTATGGGTATTTGATAGAATCTAGAGTAACCATCAAGATAATAGAAATATTCTTGATGAGCCAACCTTTCTAGGACTTGATCAAGGAAGGGCATTGGAAAATGATCTTTTCGAGTTGCCTTGTTCAATTTTCTATAATCTATGCACATCCTCCACCCTGTCACTGTTCGAGTGGGGATAAGTTCATTGTTTTCATTCTGTATAACAGTTGTTCCACCTTTCTTCGGGACATGTACTGGGCTCACCCATGGAGAATCAGATATCAGATAGATTATTCTAGTTGTGAGCAATTTAATGACCTCACTACGGACCACTTCCTTCATATTTGGGTTCAATTTTCATTGGTGCTCAATAGTAGGTTTGTGATCTTCCATCATAGGGATCTTGTGCATACACAGTGCTTGACTGACCCCAGTGAGGTCACTCATTTTATAATCGATGGCTTTCTTTCTTTCCCTCAATTCCTTCAGAAGTTTCTCTTCTAGTTCAGCTGTTAGATCGGAATTTATAATAGCTGGACAAACCTTGAGATCGTCTAAAAACACGTACTTTAGTCCTTCGGTTAGGGGTTTCATTTCGGGAGCTTCTGGTTTTTTTCTTGCTTCTATTGTAGTTTCCACAGCCTTAAATTCTTCACTGGTGGCTTCGACATCTTCTTTAGAAGAGTCAAGGGATTCGATGCAATCCTTTACTTGTTCGTCAATTGGTTCATCCACTGATGAGTCTGTTAGAGCAATTTCCAAGGGATCGTTTGATTCATGATGCTCTTGAGTCAGAAGTGATATTTGTTCAATGCAGTCAATCAGATAGACTTCTTCCTGCATACTTGGTCTTCTCATACTTTCAAAAACTTTAAATTTGAGAGTTTCTTTGCCTAATCTGAGCAGTAATGTACCGGCTTCAACATCAATTAGGGCTCTTGCAGTGGCGAGGAATGGATGATCGAAAATGATAGTACATCTGGCATCTTCTTTTATGTCCATAATGATGAAGTCACAGGGAACATATGTGTCCTTACCTACCTTGACCGGGACATCTTCGAGGATTCCTAACGGATGTTTTATCGAATTGTCTGCAAGTTGTATAGTCATACCAGTAGGAAGCAATTTTGCAAATCCTAATCTTTTGCATAGGCTAAGTGGCATAATAGAGATGCTTGCACCTAGATCTGCCAATCCTTTCTTGCATGATGAATCGCCAATATGACATGAGATTCCAAAGGATCCCGGGTCTTTTTGAATCTTGGGCATCTTGCTCAATATGATATCCGATGTAGTTGTTGCCAGTTTTACTGTCACATATTCCTCATTTATATACTTCCTGGTTAGGAGTGACTTTAGGTACTTAGTCCAGGCTGGTATCTCGACCAGCGCATCCAAGAAGAGTATATCAACATTAAGTTTCTTCATAGCCTCTTTAAACTTATTGAATCGAGTATCAAGCTTGGTCTGCCATAGACGAGCTCGGAAAGGTATACGAGGCTTATATACAGGAATATCAGGTTCTAGTGTTTCAATTTCTTCATCAGTAGATTTCTCAGGACTTCCCTTATCTATCTTATCATCTTTTGATTGAGACTCTAGTGTTGTTGGGTTTTGGACAATCACAGGTTCATCTTCATATGTAATAACCCCAGGTGTCTTTATAGGGGGGATCCGAATAGTCTTTTCCTGGCCTCGTGGTGACTGCCTTCAACTGTTCAGGATGCTTAGGATTGTTCTCGGGTTGGCCAGCAAAGACTCCAGCAGGTGGCTTTATGCTAGCTGCCAGTTCAGCTAGTTGGGATTCAATAGCCTTCTTCTGAGCTTGTTGGTTGGCTATCATAGTTTGCTAAGTTTGCAACATTTTTTCAATGGTTGATAGCTTGTCATCAGAAGAGATGGGTCCTGCTTGCTGTCCTTGTTGTTGATTAAGATTCTGATACTGAGAGTTGTTTTGATGATTATTGTAATTCCTATTCTGAAAGTTCCCCTTGAAATTTCCTTGATACCCAAAATTATGTTGTTGATTATACTGGAATCCCAGTGGGCCTCTTGGTTGATTGTTTGAACCAAATTGATGTGATTTTACTACTCCAGAGGGGTTTCCATATTGAAAACCTGGGTGATTCCAATTCTGATTCAGATTGAAATAACTTTGCCCAGGAATAGTGTTGATAGCATTAAGATTTGCCATCTGACCATTATCTCCTTGTCCACATACATTGCTCAGTACAACATCATAGAGAACATTGCATGATAAAGTGGAATGATCGGTGCTCTTACATTCTTCACAGAACAACGAAGTGGACTTGACCTGTTCCGGTTGCCGAGTGGGCGAACGTCCTCTTCCAATAGTAGCTAGAGATGATTCAATATGGTCTTGCTTGGCAACTAAGACTTTCAAGGTTTCGGCGATAGACTTGTACTCGGGAGTAGCTTCAACCATAGCTACCTTCAAGACTCCTTTACCTACAGATCTACCCCAATTGGCTTGATTTTCTGCTCCCAGGGTGACAACTCTCCATGTGCTGTCATAACTTTGACGCATGAAGTTTCCTCTAGACGAGGAATCTAGAAACCTCTTAATATCATCATCCACACCCCTATAGAAAATTTTGATGAGTTGATTCTTAGGAATTCCGTGGTGTGGACATTTGCGTAGAAGCTCTTTGTACCTATCCCATGCTTCAGTGAGAGTTTCTCCAGGGACTTGAGTGAAATTTGTTATCCGGCCCCGAATTTCATATGTGAGAGATGGAGGATAGAATTTTTCCAGAAACACATTTTGGAGTTGTTCCCAGGTGGTGATGGGTATTTCACTTTGCAATGAATTGTACCAACTTATGGCTCTATCAGCAAGGGAATACTTGAAGAGACGAAGTCGAATGGCATCATCAGTGACTCCATTTTGCTTTGTCATAGCACATAGATCGATTAATCTTAGAAGATTTTCTTGGTTGTCCTCTGCTTGTTTGCCATAGAAAGGGTTATTCTGAAGCAGGGTAATCCAATGCGCTCTTATCTAAAAATTAGAAGCATTGATAGGAGGGGATTGTACTGGATGATGAACATTTGTAGCTTTCGGGATTGAGAACTCTCTAAGATCCTTTTGTAGTTCAGCTTCTTGCGTTGCTGCTTGCGCTGCTAGGATTTCCTGTTGAACTGTAGCCCTAGCTTCTTGCACGAGTCTCTCTCTATGTGCATTGATGGCTTGAGCCACTCTTCGGGCTACTTCTTCTTCATGAGCCATCCTTGCTTGATTTTCTCGGATTTGACGATGAAAAGTTCTGTCCATCTCGGGATCAAAGCTCGCTGTTAATCTGGGGCTGTCCGAACGGTGCATGCACTACGCCTTGGATTGTACCTGAAATTGGGAAGATTTCGAAAGTGAGAACTACAAAGTAAAGTCAAATTCAAGTAGATGATCGATTGATTCAAAAGAAAAAGCAAAATCCTAGATTAGTCTTAAAAGAACTAGATTTGACTGACTGATTCTGTTGTCACCGGCAACAGCGCTAGAATTTGACGTGGTATTTTTGAACACACTAAAAAACTCACTCGGGGTTGAAATCCCCGAGCTTTTACCAAAACCAAAGTGCAATAATACCACCCGCAAGTAGACGAGTCTTATCGCAGTATAGTTAAGGATCGAACCCAAAGGAAAACCTTTTTAAGAATCCTCTTCAGTCGAATTTAGCTCAAGTAAAACTAATATTTAAAATGATTGGTTGATTTGATGTTACTTAAACTTATTGTAAGAAAGTAAAAGATGAATTAAAGTTGGGTTTAGATCAATGATATGGAATCACTCGGATGGTACCATGTTTCACCACCGCTACACACGCAAACACATTCAATCGCAAATGATCCAGGCAAGATATATCAATCCAAATAGAGCTGCTGCAAAACCCCCCATACGGGCGTTAGGTTTGCGTAAGCATCACCTTAGGCATCAAATGTCTCGTCACCATCCGGATCACTTACTTACGGATTTGAAGATATAGAAATCCAACGAAGGTTGTGGGCCACCTATACAAGCGTTAGGCACACAGAAGCGTCACTGAAGGCTAGATGGCTCATCCCCTCGCGGATCATACACTTACGACCTCGATGAAATCCCATCCTATTTCTAGTTTGGGAGTCAGCCGCATTAACTGATAATCAAGCAAACGGTTAATATATGAGCAAACATCGACGATTAATTAGATTATACAAAATCCAACTAAGGTTGTGAACCCCCTATATAGGCGTTAGGCACACAGAAGCGTAACCGAAGGCTAGATGGCTCGTCCCCTCACAGATCATACACTTACGACCTTAAGGAATCCCAATCTATTTCTAGTTTGGGAGTCAATGTGTTAAATGACATTCAATCCTACATATAGATGTTCTCGCAACATAGGAAGAACAAAGATGAAAGCAATAAATTAATCAAACTACGAACATAACGGTTAACGATGAAATCAAGAGTTATATACATTGCCATGGAAAGTTTAACAATATAACATGTTTGCATGGGCAGCGCGGCTAGTCCCCACACCCTAGTGAAATGGTACTACTCGCTCATGATGCGAGAAACCAGAAGAGTGAGAAAGAGAGAGAATTCCACCATGAACTCAATGCAGAAGGTAGTCGCAGCTGGGTGAAGAAGATACGACCTCCTACGTCGTGTCGGAGCAGATCTAGATGTGAACAGGAGTTTCCAAGACAGACCGGACAGTCTCCCTTACTCCGTCTTCTTTCTCTCCTCAGCCTCCTTGGTTGCAACACGGGCAGTAGGTGAAATGAAACTAGCGCGGACTGGACTGGTTTTGGATCAGACCTGTGTACAGGCAGCCTGTCGACGTCTTGGAACTGATGCCTAAATGAGGTCCCTTGGGGTCCTTTTTATAGGCACAGATCTGTCCCTCATGCTTTTGGTATGAGTCTAAACGGTTTTGGTAAATATCTTCTTTAAACGGTTTGCATGGTTCCACTTTACCAAACGATTTCATAACTTTAGCCCATACGGTCTTCAAGAAGCAATCGGCCATGCGGTTTACAGCTCATGCGGTCTGCATGTTATTGCGAACTACATGTGAGAAGCTAAAGGTCTTCACATACCTACTTTAGCAAACGGTTTTGGCATTCGGTCTTTGTATTTTCCAGCAAACGGTCTTCAAATCCGTTCAGTTTTGCAAGTTTACAACAACCGATCTTGCATAGGCTCATACGGTCTTGGTATTGCATGTGGACTCATGCATGCAGTTTTGCTAGCAATGTGACGATACGGTCTTGTGATAATTTCCTTCATTTGATCTCATGCAAATGCCCAATGCATGCAGGCATGCCTTCCAATGCACGTAGCTCTTTCAATCAGTTGGGTCCATTCAGACTTCACACGTAGGCTGTCATTCGGTCTTCACTTCTTGCACCGAAATAGGTTTTTGCTGCTCAAACGGTCTTGAGACCACGTGGGCTCAAACGGTCTTGAGACCGCACAGACTCAAACGGTCTTGAGACCACACGGGCTCAAACGGTTTTGAAACTGCATGGACTCAAACGGTCTTGAGACTGCTTGGGATCAAATGGTTTTGAGACCGCATGGGCTCAAACGGTCTTGAAACCGCATGGACTCAAACGGTCTTGAGACCGCACGGGCTCAAACGGTTTTGAGACCGCACGGGCTCAAACAGTCTTGCGACCGCATGGGCTCAAACGGTCTTGAGTAGATTTATTGGTCAGGACCAGGGGTGAGGGAAGGTAGATTCTAGCTGATTGTTCAGCTTTATCAAGACCTGCATCAATTCAACCATAATTTCAGTTAAAATCATGATAATTGGATTAATTAAGTAATTTTGCACATTATGACTCGCATTGATATTTAATGAGTGAAATAGTATATATAGAGTTGAATTGGTCCCGAAGTGATAATTGAATTTCATGGTGAAAATACATTCATCAAAAACCCATCATGCCTTGATGCATCACCACCACGATCTCCGAACATGGGTCGAGAGGCAAGACTAGGTGGGCAGTTGCCCTCTATGCATTGAGACAAAACATGTAACCCTACTCAAACCTCTCGGGGTGACTAGAGTAGGGAGAACAAGGCATAGCTTTCCCTCTCATCTCCGTTCCTGAGCACAGACGAAATGGGTTGGAAGGAAACGAAAGAAGTAGATGGAGAAGGTCACCAGGTTGGGCGGTGTAGCAAGAGGGCTCAGTGGCAGTTTCGAAGGTCAAGGACGAGTTCAGGGAGGAAATTTGAAGCTGTTAGAAGCCCCAGATGTCAGAATGGAGGTGGGAAACTAGTTCCCCCCTTTCTTGGTGCCATGGCAGCTGCCATGGCCGGAGGTCCCACTGATCCAGAGCTCCAGAGGAGAACCACCGGAGCCGAATCGCCATGGAGGTCTACCTTGGATCAACGAAGTTGATGGTGCCATTCATAGCAGATGAGGAAGACTGGGTCGTGATGTAATGCTCGCCGAAGATCTCTCTCGTAGTGGTGACCTACCGCGGCGGCCTCCTCGAGCTCATGAATAGGAGGAGTGTGCTGAGGGGCAACAGGATGGTGGCATCGAGTGTGTCTGGAAGAAGCTGAGGGAAGCCTTAATGGTTGACTAGGAGGGCTTGGTCGTGCAAGATTGCTCGACAGAGGAGCTACCTAGCGGCGTCGCTCTGTTTTTGAGTCTCTCGAACAGATCGCGTTGAACGGGAGAAAGAAAGAGGGGCGAGTGGTGTATCTAGACCGGGTCCCATCTAGCAAAAGCAAAGAAGAACCAGGTCCAGATCACCAAACCGACCGACCCGCCTCATGCAAGTGAAGCGCACCATACGGGACACGTGGCACTTGGCAATTGGACGAAAAAGGTAAATCTTCAGTTAATATGTAGATCTTCCAAAATTCGTAGTAAATAGCTCGATGATTAGAAAAATACAAATAAGGTACCGAAATTCTCAGAAAAATGTGTAGAACAATATGAAAGCATAATATTAGCCTTTTTATGCTTCAAACATAGTGATATCATGTAAGATGTGTAATGCTTGTTTCATGGATAAAAAATATCAAATGATGATATAAAATTATGATAAAATGTCATTAAGTCTATAATCATGTTTATAGTGCTTATGAAGTCAGATATGGTCATGTTATGACATGAAATCATGTAATTTGCTCCACATGTCTAATTAGGGCTAATAACCCTAAATAAAATGCAGAAAATACATTAATGATCAGTAAATGATGAAATTCACAGAATACCCTCATATCAATTACTGGAATATAATATGTAGATCTGAGATCAGTTTTGTAAATGAAATTTATGTTTTATGAAGAGCACCATTAATACATGTGATGTAACCCTAATATGGTTAATGAAAGTGGCATAATGTTAAATATGTTTACATAATAATGTGACACATGAATATATCCAGTTGATAAACTATAATCTGGAATACGACATCAGTAAGATAATTCTAAGACAAGAATACAAGTAAAAGTGGGAATATTCTACTAAGTTAAGTAAACCCTAAAATGGATATAAGTAGGGTTAAGATGATGAGAACCGGATGGTGATATATGATCTTATCTTAATCAGGGTTGACCAGAACATAGTTGACATGAAGAATATGTGATTAGAATGTCTCTTTGGAAGGTACGCCATTACCTCTTACTTGGCTTATTATACATTATACTTCTGTTATATGGTAGTAAAGACTTGGCATATGGTATCGATTGAAATGATTGTCTTGTATGATATGTTTCTTGAATTTCCATACTTATGGCTATGAACACCTGCAAACATAATATAGATGTTCCATCATAAGATAGCTCATAAAACACTTGGTGGTAGAGCACATGCATAATGATCACAAACCACTTGGTGGTAGATCATATGATGTTTGTATAATGATCACAAACCACTTGGTGGTAGATCATAAGGCCTAAAGATGTCAAAACCACTTGGAGGCAGACGCATGAGATGTATGATGGAAATGTGCTTAAAATACGTGTTCTCTTTTGTTAATGGATATCTTTGTGCAAGTATACGCTTTTCTTATATTGTTCTATTACTATCAAGTATTAGTTTTATCTTATTGTCAATATATGATGAGAGGTATATAAAAGACACGTAGGCATACTCAGTACAATATTCTTGAATATTGTTCTGACATGTACCACATGTAATCTTTTGTGTAGGTTGTGGCTTGTCCTCTTGAAGAACCAGGATAGTTGTGAGTTGTGTGGCGAGCTGATGTACAGGTGGACCTATTGTCTTAAGATCTTGTAGTTTAGTAGTAGTACATGTATATGTATAAGTTTGTTGTTCAATATGTAATATCAATTGTTATAACAATTCATGTTGTAATTATATGTTGGATGGTGAACATGTGTGTATGGTTTTATTATTGTTCATGTGCATGTGCTACTGTGTTTCCTTCTAACTCCCTTGATTTTCTTCTTCTTAGCCTTGTGTGGGATGTTTTAATTGGGATTCTCACTGAGGTGAGGGTTTCAATTTGGAGGTCACACATCAGATTAAGTTTTAGAAACTCTGGGGACGTCACATGAATTGAGGGTATGAATACCCAATTTTGATAAGTAAGATAATGATGTTGTTGAGAGATGTGAACTTTCAAGTAATGAGATAAGGGACTGAGATCCCAATGCCTCATAAAGAATGAGAAGTGAATGGTGCAAATAGTACATGTTTGTTTGTGGCATTTGTCTTAATAAGTTATGGTTGAGAACTTGGCTGATGCTAAAAGAATATGATAATGTACTTAATTAAGCAAGTGATATCATATCATGTAGAGCCCTGACCATAGATCCATCAGCGTCAGAATTGTTGAATGGTGAAACGGGTGCTCCGCGGCAAAACTCGGAACTCATATTTTGAATATGCGGGGGTAAATGGGCAAAAATATCCTTACGTCCTGGTGAAGAGATTGATGGAAGGTAAACATTAAACTTCTCAATCCTTCATGTGTTGGGATGGATGTATCACAAATCTCCCAATGATTGGGATAGATGTCGTACACATATCCCAATAATATTAATGCCAGGTCAATGGAGATAAACATTAATTCTCTCGATTGTCGATGAGAGTGCAGTTGACGCAGTAATAGTATAGCGAAGTTTCCAGTATACCCTGGAAACCTATCTAGCAGAGACACAAGATGTCCGACATGTTGTCTCGTACTGACTGAGATGTGGGAGGTCTTGGAAGCCGGCTCTTCTATTGACCTTGTATGGTACTTATTTCGACTTCGCAGTGGTCGGTTGGAGTATGAGAGGTATACCTCATCTCCTTAGGGCATAAGTGTGATTGTAAAATGTAATTAGTTGTATAGCATGTTTGCTTAAGAATTGAATACAAAGATTCATTGGCTGATGTTACATTTCTTTTATGCATCTCTAGTTGATAGATGTTATTCATATTTCCTTATATTCATTGCAAGTAGATGGATGAATTAGGATTATACCACGGATAGATGCAATGCTCTCCTTAGGAAAGGAGATTACTTTATTTTGTTCATTCAATGATTAATACTATTGTTAATATATATAAGAATTCCTATTCAGTTTTATTATAATAAACTGCTATAACAATGTTTTGGTAGAGAGTTATATCTCCCACTGGGGCAATTTATAATTGTTTCACCCCATGGGATCCAATATTTTTAGGTGGACGCGGACGAAGAGGCAAAAACCTTATAGTAAAGAAAGAACAACAGTAGCATATGGGACAGTAGTAATATCTCAGGTGGAGATACTGCATGTCAAGTCATATAGATAGTAGTCCTATGTGTCGTCTATGTACTCTCAGGTCCTCGGAGTTTATAGTTAATGTTTTAATGAATCGATCTGAGATTTTGGCTTGATGCCTTGAGGTTATCATGTTGCTTGTATATAATGTTAATAGGGCACCTGATGTTGTAACCCTCGAGAAGAAATGATACAAGTTATGTACTTATGAATCAGGATATAAATGTTATACTTTGGTTCTTGCTGAAAACGATTTCATATGTGTGGATCTCTTTGCAAAAAGTTTTAATTTTTAGTGATTTTCAGTAATCCGCTACAAATGATTCGCTTATGCTTAAGTAATTCTTGTTTTGTGAGTTGGATGCCACAGTCTTCCTTAGGAGTGACCCGGAACTGGGTCATAGAGATGTACGTTGGTGCAGAGGATGAGCTAGCTCCATGCTTGTGGTTGGACGTTTGCTAAAAGGGTGCCATTGCTGAAACTCTGTGGGACATGGTGCGTGACTTGTGGAACATGGCATGTCTCTTGCAACAGATCTTGTCGGTCTGGAGAAAGATACGACATGTCTTCAAAAGACACATCATGTACTTGGGTGACGGTGATGGCTCGAGAGTGTAGAACACATCCGATTCAGTGGCGCTCATGACATGTCTTAAGAGGGGAAAAGAGAGGAATGGCGGACACAGCCTGGATGTAGCTTCTCCTTTAGGGTTTCACACTGTATTGGGTTAATACGATGCCGTAGATGAAGCTTTGTCTTCTTTGAGCTTGAGAGAAGAAGAACGAGGCTTGGCAGCGGCAGAGCAGAAGTGCGCAAGAGGAGAAGTGCTTTGCGGCCTTGTAGGATGAGGGTGTTGTCGATGGTGGCTCAAGAGGAAGCTTCTTTGCTGCAGATCACACACGGCTGGTCGTCGGCGGAGGAGGCTCGAACATGGTTGGCATCACAACTAGAAATGAAGTTAGGGAGTAAGGGAGGCGGCGACCGTTTAAGGTTAAAACCTCTTTTCTCGTCAAAAGACACAACATGTCTCTTAGCAGAACTTCCCTACGATCCTATAAGCAATTTTGTGAATTACAAGACACGTCGTGTGATTCTAAGAGCCGTGTTTGAATCAAAAGTTTAAATTATAACTCTTTCACTGATAACGACATGCCGTGTGCAAATAAAGATACAACGTGTTTGATTCTGGATATCTCCTTCTCCATGTTGCCTCTGAAGTACACGTCATGTCTTAATTAAGATACGTCGTGTCCACTTCCAGATCTAGTATTTGCATGGTCTTCTTGATATTAAGACAACATGTCATTTTAGGATAGGTCATGTCTTTTTGAGTTTTTGCTCACTATAAGAGATGACACACCATGTCAAATAAAGACACATCGTGTCTTTTTGAGTTTCTATAGAATTCAGCTTCTTGCAAGCACATGCAGAAGTAATGTGATGTAAGTATAAGTGTTTAAATTATTACATACACCATTGACAAACTTATTTTTGGGAAATTAAAGATTGTTTTTTACTCAAACTATAGAAAGAAATTCTAATCTAATGTGGGGTCAACTCCCACAAGTTCCTCCATTTAAAGTCTAAAGTAGGACTCTTCAATCTTTTGATCAAGCATCCTGGAGGGAGTAAGTGGCTCTCTTGTCAACATCATCTCCTGTGATGTACAGCTTGTAGCATTGTCAATTGACCTTAAAAGAGGATTGTTTCCCTTGTAGCTCCACGGTCCCGTACGAAAAAACATGTAGGACCAAGAATGGTCCAGACCAATTGGATCTCAATTTTACTAGAAACAATTTGAGTTTGGAATTGAAAAGCAAAAGTTGGTCTCCTTCTTTGAAGTTTTTGATCTTGATTCTCTTATCATGCCATCTCTTTGTCTTCTCCTTGAATATTTTGGCATTTTCATAAGTGTCCATTCACATCTCCTCCAACTCTTATAGTTGCAGTAGCCTCTTCTCTCCTACCTTCTTAAGATCATAGTTCAGAAACTTGATTGCCCATAATGCTTTGTGCTCCATAAATGACATGATTTTCCATAGACTAGCTTGAAAGGAGTTGTTCCAATGGGTGTTTTGAAAGTTGTCATGTATGCCCATAATGCATCATCCAACTTAAGTGCCCAATCCTTTCTTGAGCTAGAGACAATTTTTCTAGAATAGTCTTCAATTGTCTATTTGAGATCTCCACTTGGCCTGATGTTTGAGGGTGATAGGGTGTAGATATCTTATGCTTTACCCCATATTTGTTAAGTAGGTTATTGAAGTTTCTCTCATTAAAATGGCTGCCACCATCTGAAATGATTGCTCTTGGAACCCCAAATCTTGGGAAGATGATCTTCTGAAAAAGTTTGATGACTGACTTTACATCCGGAGCTTGAGTGGGGATTGCCTCCACCCATTTGGACATGTAATCGCATACCACCAATATGAACTTGTAGCTACATGAAGACGGAAAGGGCCCCATATAGTCTATACCCCACACGTCAAAAACTTCTATCTCCAGAATTGAGTTTAATGGCATTTCATCTCTCCTTAAAATTCTCCCACCTCTTTGGCAATTGTCACAAGCTTTGACAAATGTATGCATGTCATGGAATAGACTTGGCCAATAAAGGTTAGATTGTAGGATCTTTTTTGCTATTTTGTTTGCCCCAAAGTGTCCTCCGTAGGGAGAAGAATGACAATATGAAATCACTTTACCAATTTCCTCATTTGGGATACATCTCCTTATGAGTTTGTCAGCGCATTGCTTGAACAATAGCAGATCATCCCAGTAGTAGAACTTTACATCATGGACAAACTTCTTCTTTTGTTGGTATGTCAGGTCTGGAGGCAGATGCCATGTAGTAAGAAAGTTTGCAAAGTCTACAAACCATGGTGCTTGTGTGGATGACAAAGTGTAGAGTTTCTCGATAGGCAATTGGTCCTCAATAGGTAATGAATTTCTACTATCGGTAGTCAACCTAGATAGGTGATCGGCAATGTTGTTCGTTGTCCCCTTCTTATCTCGGATCTCAAGATCAAACTCTTAAAGGAGTAATATCTAGCAGATGAGACGACGTTTGGTATCTTTCTTATTAAGCAAGTACTTTATTACAGCATGATACGTATACACAATTACTTTGGATCCTACCAAATATTGTCTGAACTTTTTAAAAGCATACACTATGGCAAGCATATATTTCTTTAATGTTGTATAGTTTATCTGTGCCTCATCTAAGGTCTTTCTTGCATAGTGTATGGCATGAAGCTTCTTTTTCTTCTGCTATCCAAGAACTTCTCCTACTGCATAGTCACTCGCATCACACATTAATTCAAAAGGAGCAATCCAATCTGGTGTTTGGATGATTAGGGCTGAGACAAGAGCTTCTTTGAGCTTGTTATAGGTTGTATGGTAGTCATCATTGAATATGAACCGGACATCTTTTGCAAGAAAAGAACACAATGGTTTTGCAATCTTAGAGAAATCTTTAATGAATATCCTATAGAACCCAGTTGTCCAAGGAAACTATGGATGTCCTTTGCTGAACAAGGAGTGGACATCTTCTCGATAGCTTCCACTTTGGCCCTATCAACTTCAATACCCTTATTAGAAACAATATGGCCTAGTACTACACCGGATTGTACCATAAAATGGTACTTCTCCCAGTTTAGTACTAGGTTAACCTTTTTGCAACGGGATAAGACTTTACATAAATTGCATAAACAATGATCAAAGGAATCTCCATAAATGCTAAAATCATCCATGAATATTTCCATTATATTTTCAGTGAAATCGGAGAAAATAGCCATCATGCAACACTAAAATGTTATGGGGGAATTACAAAGGCCGAAAGGCATGCGACGGTAAGCATAGGTCCCATAGGTGCATGCAAATGTGGTTTTCTCTTGGTCGGGAGGGTAGATTGGAATCTGGAAAAACCTAGAATACTCGTTGAAGTAGCAAAAGTAAGAATGATTCGCAAGTCGCTCAAGCATCAAAATCAATAAAAGGAAACGGAAAATGATTTTTGTGAGTTGCTTTATTCAAGCACCGATAATCAATACACAACGCCGACTAGTGACTATACGAGTTTGTATTAACTCATCATTATCTCCCTTAATAATAGTTGCACCCCCCCCCCTTTTAGGTACCACATGAATGGCACTAACCCATGGGCTGTCACTTATAGGATAAATGATACCAACATCTTTCAACTCAAAATTTTCCTTTTTAACCACTTCAAGCATGTTTTGATTTAAACATCTTGGTGGTTCAACAATAGGTTTAGCATCATCCTCCATGTTTATTCTATGCATGAAAATGGAAGGATGGATGCCCTTTAAATCATCAATAGAGTAACCAATGACATCTATATATAAACATAATTCATCAAGCAATTTATTTTCTTATTCATTAATTAACTCATCATTGATTATGATTGGAGAAGTAGAATCTGTTGGGTTTTAGAGGAGGCAGAGAAGCAGTGGAAACAAAAAAATTTCTCCCCAAAACCCAGAACAAAAGGAATCGTGTCAACATCTATACAATAGGAAAGATGGTTTGTGGATGCATACCTTGTCTCGAGGCTTGCTCGGCGACAGTACCTCGCGCCTTGCACGGTCTTCACCTCCAGTCTTGGACGGTGTCTGTGCATCTCCTAGTCGCACCAGGACTGAAGACTCCTGGTCTCACCGGGACTGTCGGGATTGACAGTTGTCCTCCAAGCGACAGAGGTCTCCCGCCTCTACAGTCGTCCACACGGACCGCCTGGAACTCTGATCTCCTTGTCACACAAGGAACCGGAAGGAGTCGCACCCTCCTGTTGGCGTACTAGTTGCCAACACACTCTCCTACTGCCAGTTACAACTGTAGTTGTCTTTCCCTTGCTATGCCTCCCTTTTCAGGTAGCACTTGCTCGGGCTCTCTCGGTTACCAAAACCAGAGAGAACGACAACTTTTCAGAGCAACCGGCTTGCACTAAGTTGTACTTTGAGAAGCCCCCAATACCCCTATATATATAGGAGGTTCATGGGACAGGGTTCTCTTCCCTTGGAAATATGGGACTAAAGCAGGAGTAGAAGGGTTCGTGAATTTTCCACAAAAACAACCAAGTCGCAACCTGAACCGATCGTTTCACAACTGAAACGGTCGGTTGGGGACCTGAACCGGTCGGTTGACACTCAACTGATCGGTTGGGACACCTCAACCGATCAGTTCACTTTCTGAACCGGTCGGTTCGTGGTCCTGATCAGTTCCCGATTGACTTTCCTTCTTTTGTTTCTAATTGGTATCAAATACCAATCCTTATTCCAATCGAATTGGACAAGTAAAACAAAAGGAATTTTCTCACCAATCTTTCTTTCCCAACTTGCTCAGTTCGACCAGTTGAACCGATCGGTTCAACACTTGAACCAGTTATCTCACCTGCCAATGAGCCGATCGAATCACAACCTGAGCCGATCAGTTCACCAAGCTCAGCCGATCGGTTCATCACATGAGCCGATCGGTTGGGAGTGTAGATTGTGCAGAAACAGTCATTTTTGATTTCAATCAATCCGATACTCTAATCAAGTTGTCCAACACCTTGAACACTATGATTTTGAGCTATCAATTAATTGAGTGTTTAATTGAACTACTAAACTCCTTTAGCAATCAATCTAAACATTGTTTGTGGACAAACTCCTCTTCCAGGTTAAATCCTATGTGTGTGACCCTGCAGATCCATTTCACGTTGGCAGTGAAAGTCCATAACACTTATGACTTCACAAGAAAAGAGCGGTGCCTAGTCACACATCAGTGCTACCCAAGTGAAATAGAAAGTTGGAGAACAACTTTCAATCCTACAATCTGTGAATGGTGTTACATTGAATGTATAATTCCTTTGTCACTGATATCCTGAATGAACTCGAGGCATGGAACAGTCATTCTATCAACGTTCATTCATTTCCTTGATCTCAGAGCATACCGAGTGAGATGTGTGTGACATCAATATCACATATTGATTCACATGTGCATGCGCATGCCTTTCTCAATCCTACTCATCAAGTGGCCAAGGACATCAAACTCCCTCAGGAGGGACAAATCCCATATCTATCACTCACCCCTCAAAAGCCCCATGTGTCAAAGCCACCCAATCATCACCTTTATAACAACCCATGTTTCAGGACTGTGTTTGATGATGTCAAAGTGTACCCAACGACATGTGTTGAGTGTAGTGATTTCAGGTCTAAGAATCACACTCACCACCATCACTGTGAGAGCTGATTGTGACTACCAAGTCATGGTTCCATGTGTCACTCTCACAGTGGGTCTGTCCGGTACCTTGTTCTCTAACAAGTACCTATGTGCTTGGTTTGATATCACTATATCATGACTAATGAGATTCTGTCATCAACCAACACACAATCTAGTCTTCAGTGTTATTGATGTCTATAGTTATTTCCACAATAACAACCGACTAGGGACCAAACAAGAATGTATACTCTTAACATCTGTATGATCTCATCGTTTAGGTCCTTAACCTAAAAGCATACGTCATTGAGTAAAATCATTCTTTAGACATCTATCATGTTACACCATCATCTCAGAAACAGTTTAAATATATAGATCGGAATTTGCCTTTATTATTATTCAAATCATTTACAAAGTATCCCATTACAATCATCACATGACTTGCTCTATGGGCATACATACCAACAGAATCGAGGTGAAGAAACGCATACCTTCGCCCTGGTGGAAGGGCTTTGAGTTCTACTTTTGTCCCAACTATGTTTTCTTTGACTTTATCATCAACAAGTGAAGTATCTTCATTAATAGCATTTGGTTGAGCAATAGAAGATTCTCCAAAAATTTTGGAGTCATCATTAGTAGCTTCATCATCATCACAATAGTTAAATATCAAATCAGCATCATCATGGTCTTCCTCCACAATAGATTCAATAGAATCAATAAAACAAAGTTCTTCCACTTGTGAAGGTACCGTCATGGCATTAAACATAGAAAACTCCATAGCTATTTCACCAACCCGGAGTGTAAGCTTTCCTTCCCGGACATCAACAAGGCATACGACAGTCCTCAAGAAGGGTCTCCCAATGAGAATGGGATTGGAAGGGAGTTCAAGTATGTCTAACACAACAAAATCACAAGGAATGTAGAATTTACCAATTTGCACTGGTACATCCTCCACAATACCTTTGGGATATTTGATTGAGTCGTCGGCTAGTTGGATGGTCATCTTTGTAGGCTTCAACTTTCCAAGATCTAGCTCCTACCACAAAGTAGACAGAATGAGACTAATGCTAGCTATAAGGTCAACAAGACCTTTGTCAAATGTGGTGTTGCTAATCTTGCAAGGTAGAGTGAATACTCCCAAGTCATCTAGCTTGGTGGGAAGTCTATTTTGTATGATTGAACTCATTCTCTCAGAAAGCATGATTGTTTCAATTTGGTCTATCCTCCTCAACTTTGTGAGGATGTCCTTCAGAAACTTGGCATATGATGGCATCTCATCTATGACTTCATCCAACGAAAGGTTTATATGGAGTTTGTTTAGGATCTCCCTGAATTTTCTAAACTTTGAATCCTCCTTCTTATTTGCAAGTCTTTGTGGAAATGGTGCACTTGCTTTGTAATAAGGTGGTACCTCAGCTTTACCTTTTCCTTTATCATCAACGTGATCATTTCTTCATCAACAACCTCAACATTCTTCTCCTTGGGTGGAGAAGGTCTTTGAATTTCAGCTCCACTCCTTGAGGTGATAGTATTTACTTGCCCTCTTTGATTCACCTCCGATTGGCTAGGAAAATAACCGGATGGTGTATTCTTTTGTTGCACCAAAGCTTGCTGGGAAATTTGGTTTTCCAACATCCTTGTATGAGTGGAAGACCATCCACTTTCATAGAGAGTTGAGCAATTGCATCTTTCAACAGTTTGCCATTGCCCCAAAACTCTTCATTTTGATGCGCTTGAGTGGAGATGAATTTCTCTATCATAGTCTCCAAAGAAGATTTCTGGGGTTGTTGCTATTTTTGGTAACCCCTATTCTTATTGAAACCCGATGGATTCTCATTTGTTTGCTGGTTGAAGAGTTGTTGCTATTGCGGTTGTTGTTTTCCTTGTTGAAAGTTTTGAGCATTGCTTGTGTTTCGGTAAGAGAAATTAGGATGATCTCTCCATCCTAGATTGTATGTGTTGGAATAGGGATTGTATTGTTGTTTTTTCCCATGCATCCCAAGGACATTGACTTTCTCTTGGTTCTCCTGATTCATATTAGGAGCAAAACAAGTAGAAGAAGTATGCCCAGTAAGTCCACAATCTTCACAAGTTACCTCGACTGCTTGGATCTACATTGTAGTCATCTTTTCAAACTTTTGTGTAAGGACATCGAGCTTAGCTATAATTAGATCAACTGCATCAACACTATGCTTTCCTCCTTATTTTTCAATTGAAAAACTCGGTGTAAAAGACAGTTGTGCTTTCCAATCCGACCCCCATTGGAAGTGGTTGAGTGTTATATATTCAATGATACCATAAGCCTCACTATAAGACTTATTCATTAAATCTCCATTAGCTACGACATCCACTGTCATGCGAGTGTTGTAGAACAATCCATTATAGAATGTTGAAGTAGCATCCAGTTAGTCAATCCATGGTGAGGGCAAAGGTGTTGTAGGTCCTCGAACTTCTCCCATGTGTCATACAAAGTTTCTCCATCTAACTGAGAAAAGTTTGTGAGTTGGCTTCTTAGCTGAGTTGTCTTGCTTGGAAGAAAATACTTTGCAAGGAAAACATTTAATAGTTGGTCCCAGCTCTTGATGGACTTTTTGGGAAGAGATAAGAGCGACACCTTGGCTCTATCTCTCAAGATGATGGGAAACAGTAAAATCTTTATTCCATAAGAAGATACACCATTGATCTTGAAGGTGTTCATGTACTCCAGAAATTTAGCTACATGAAGATTTGGATCTTCAGAGGCGGTACCTATAAAGTGGGTTTGCTGGATCATCTGCATCATAGAAGGACTAATAGAGAAGTTGTTTTCCACTATCACAGGTAGATCAATGGCTCCACAAATGTTTGTGGCAGCCGGCATGGTGAAGTCCTTCAAAGGATGATTGTCCTCCATGGTTGGATCTTCTTGTGTGGCTTCTTCAAAGGATGAAGAAGATGGTGGTGGTGATGATGGTTGTGATCCCTCCAAGCTTGAAGAGTTCTCACACCTCCTTTCTTGTCTACAACTACTAAAAGTTCATTCTATCTCTGGGTCTAAGAACAAAGAGGTTTGAAGACCTCTCTTAGAATGACGCATGCAACCTAAAAAGTAAGATTTGAGTGAGATTCAAAAAATTAATAGGTATCACAAAATAGAATGGAAAAATGGTAATTTAGTCTCAATTACTAGTTAACACTTTTACTCTAACCAAAAACTAACGTGGCTCCCCAGAAATGGTGCCAAAAACTTGTTGAGAGTTTTAAAAAAGAAAGGATTGCAACTCACTAATCACCCCCAAGTATATGGGAGTCAATGTAGTCGAGTGTCAAACATGAGGAGCTAGGTTATCTAGGTGAAAATATGTTAAATTTCATTAATCTAAATTGGTTATAAAATCTTGATTGAATGCACACTAAAAGTGGAAACAAAATCAAAAGACTTAAACAAAGGTGTTGATTAAATCATTACAAACTTGAGCATTGGATTTGGCTACCATTACCATCATATCACATGAACATATGAAACAAAGATCATTGTTTAACAAGCAAGGAGGTTGTCATCGTTATGCATCTCCCAATGCCATGAGATGGTTATCAACTTCACATAATGCTCCCACGTCTATGTTTAGTGTCGAACACAACCGAAACCCTCAATAATCTCTATCCACTCCCGTGGTCAAGATAATATTACCATAGATCCTACTTCATACTCCCTAATGCATTCTCTCAAAGCAAAAGCAAGCATAAAACCTATATAAGAGGTGGCCTGCCAAGCATACAAGCCAGAAAACACCATAGGCATCCATGAAAGAAAAAAATTAAACATCAATAAGCATAAATTTTGATTTCACATGAACAATGGCATGGGATCTACTCTCCCATGCTCAAGAAAAGAACTCTACTCATCCATAGTGAAGATATGTAGATACATGACAGTAATTTCAAAGTTTTTCATGCTTAAGAGAAGAAAAAAGCTAGAGGAACCACATTTTTAGGCTAAGAGGAGAGAACTCCAGCTAGAGGATGAAGTTCCACCCCTTGGGACTGCTCCAACTCGAACAAACTTTCCTCCCAGAAAACTTGAATGAAGGGAGTAGCTCTGCAGCACCTTTGGAGAAGAAAACGGAGAAGAAATGAAGTAGAATGGGGGTTCTCTTGCAAGAAACTATATTCTTCTACCCCAAAATCACCTTCCTCTGCTCTGGAACTTCTCTTGGGTGAAAAACACTTCAAAATGACCAAGCATAACCACCTGTTGGGTTCTAATTTGCTTTTAAAATGAGAGGTAGTCATTTTCATTTTTACAGAAACTGATAATGACACAACTTGTCTGTTGAAGGACACGTCATGTCATGTCATTTGATCTTGCTCAGTATAGCCACTGCAGTGAGGTACACGGTGTGTCGGAAATAGACACGTCGTGTCTCTACTTCCTGGACGTGAATCAAGTGAAGGGCACACGACGTGTTTGAATAAATGTATGTCGTGTGCGTTGGCAGAAAGGTGTAGACGGTCTTCATGTACCAGGAACACGCTGTGTCCTCTAAGGAACATATCGTGTCTCCATTTCCTCAGTTCTGGGCTAGAAGCTGCTAGAAATGCACACACCATGTATTTGCAATGAGGACAAAATGAGCTAAAATTGTGTGTGATTATGTGCAAAACGTTCATATAAAACACACACAACTTTGACCCGGGTGCAACACACTCTTTTATCTCTTATGAAGTGCCTGACAGTTGTCTTTTTCCTATTAGTCGTAAGAAGAATAGCTTGTTGTTAGAAACCTCGTTAGTCAGTTATGTAGTGTTTCAATGTGTGTCCTTCCTGTGTCCTCTCCTTTATGGGACAAAACATTCAAGTGGACCTCATACCACTTGACATGCTTGGATTTGATGTAATCTTTTGAATGGACACCTTGGAGTAGTACATAGTGGTCTTGGATTGTAGTTCTAAGAAGACAACATTTATAGATGGTGGTGAGACGTGGATCTTTTAAGGAGATAAGAAGATTCTTCCAACATGTATGGTATTGGCCATGGTGGTGATAACGGCAAATTTTGTGATGTTTTAGACTATTTTTCTTCTATCAAAACAGCCCTTTTAAACTATTTTCCTCTCTTTTATATGTACTTTCGCAAAAATTGGCCAAATGACACTCTTAATCCAATATTTCCATCTTTTGTAGAGTTTTTCCTCATTTTGGTACATTTTGTCATCAATGAGGTCGTACCGGCCCACAAATAAGTTCCACCTGCATCGGCCTTCCAGATGCCCGATACGATCGCTGCCCGACAGGGTAGCGCGACACAACGACGTGCGGCATGGGGATGCCACACAAGAAGAAACTAATGGACGACACATCTTTTACCCGACAGGGAGCTGAGCTCACCACGACAACCCAAATTTGTCACGCGACACAGGCCACCCACCGGCAGGCGCCGCCCGTAACATGACCGAGAGCCGGCATCCATGTGCCGGGCGATATGTGTATCGACCGTCCATCGACCCCGTGAATAAGGAGGACACGTGGCGCTTCAAGCACCATAACTTCCCCCAACCACTGCCTATAAATAGCAGCTACAGGAAGCCGAAAAGACAGGTCGGAATAGGTCAGAACAAGTCGGAACCCTGAGTAAGTCCTCGGAGGAAGCTGCGAGAGCAGAAGTATCGTGCCTGAGTGTTCGTGTCGGGCAACTCTAGGTGAGCTCTTTTCCATCTTGAGAGGGAGGGGATGGTTCACTTAGGACCGTCCCGGGCGACACTGCAGGTCGATATCGGCCAACGTGGATGAGCGATACAAGTGCCCGACATAGATGCATCACTACTAGCCCGACACGATATCGAACCTGATACGCTTCGCCCATCATGGTGTGCCGCCCGAGAGGGTGCCACCCGACTTGAGCGTATCGGCTAGGGTCCTTGAACGATACAATCGGCCGTCACGGTGTGTCGCCTGAGAGGGTGTATCGCCCGACACGGTTGGATCGGGCTAGGCTCCTGACTGGTATCGGGTTGGAGAGCCGTTGTAGTCTGTCGTCCTTCTACATCAAGAAGGCGACCTCTATCTTTATTTCTGTTATTTAATTCTTTACTTATGCAATGTAATTAAGACCCTTAATGTTTATGGAAATGGAAAAGCGTAATTACTTGCTACTTTATGTTTGGTGCAATTATTGGATGACTGCTATGTTTAATATCTAAACTCTAGCTTGCATGTTTGGATCGCGTTTCGCTTAGCTACCGAATCGTGTTTTCCCGTCGCAACAACTTCGAGAGATGTGTTATGGCTCTAGTGTTTGGGCTGATTCTGGAGTACGAGAGTGCCCGGAATCGGAGTTCCTTTAGTAACATTTCACTCTAACTTAAAGTCCAGCAACCTCGAGAGGGGTGTTGATGCTTGGTTAGAGGTATCCTCTCTGAGAGGAGGGGTACAGGATGTTCCTACTGCTGCTTGTTTTACCAAAGTTTATCCTTCGCACTTTGCTTTAAGCTCTAGTTTTATCTTTCTATTTCTATTGCATGAAAATCCCTAAAAACTGCTAAATGCCTAAAACCTTAATCTTTCTAGTAGCTCCAGTTGGAGATAGTTTTCTTTGTTTTGTTTGTGACATCTTGTTGTTTCCCCTTGGGGAATTTACTATCTCTCTGTACCTGTCGGAGTGTAGCGTGTCGATTCAGAGTTCTCAACACTACCACCTGTGTCCCTGTGTTTGACCCCCTATATCTACTTCGACCCTGTAAACAAAGTTGTGGGGGCCTAGAAGGATTTGGGTTATAAATGTAAAAGCTCGACTACCTCATATCCGCCTCCAATTTTAGGACGCGCGATTTAGGTCGGTCAACTTTTTGGCGTCGTTGTCGGGGACAAGGCAAAACGGCACTGTTGACGAATCTGAATCCACTAACTACACTCCCGTGCCTCAAGCTTAGAAATGAGCTTGACAACACCCTTTTTATTTTATTATTATTATTACTCTTTGCATAAAAATTAATAATTCTATTTTCTGACTTGATTTTTCGTGCCATTTCAGGAACTCTGAAGTGCGGTGATCTATTCCGCCAAACACCAACACCAATATGCCTCCTCGCGTCGAACCCCAACATTCTGGAGGCGAACGCCAATGGGAGGAGGCCTGACTCGCCGCCACCCGAAGGCGACGACCGGTACGACGGTAACGCTGAAGATCCAAAATTGGGAGAGCACGAGGAGGGACATCGCCGCGATAGACGCCATCGCCATTGGAGGCACATAAGAAATCATGGTAGTCAGGAACGACGACATGACGCCAGTGGTAGAGACGACTCGGAGGAAGAAGAGAAAACGCTGAGGGAGTTGGCGTCCACGAAGGCCAATAACTCCCGATGCCCCGTCATGGTCCCCCGTTTCAACGCGGAAAATTTTGAGCTCAAGTCGTCCGTTATCTCAATGATCCAGAACAAGAGCTTCAGGGGGAGTTCAAAGAACGACAACCCCTACCACCACCTGGATGCATTCAAAAATATGTGTGATACAATAAAGATGTGGGGGTCCCCCAAGAGGTGATTTACTACAAGGGATTCATTTTCTCCCTGGAGGACAAAGCTCTATCCTGGTATCTTGGATTACCCCACCAATCTCTAAACGGATGGGGAGCTTTGGCTGACGCATTCATGAACAAATTCTACCCCACAGAAAGGACAGTGAGAAACCGACAGAAAATAACCTCTTTTATGCAAAAGCCGAATGAAAGCCTCCATGATGCCTGGGAGCGATTCCAGGAATACCATAGGGATTGCCCCCATCATAATTATAAGAAGGGTTTCCTCGTCACCACGTTTTATAATGGCCTAACTCCCGATGAAAGGGTGTCACTAAATGCGGCAGCAGGCAGTGACTTCCTCAGAAAGAAACCAAGCAAGTCCGAAAGGATCATCAAGAATATGGCCGAGCTGATGGTCGGCACTGATTTTGATCGATCCGACAGAGGACATGTCAAGAAGGTCGGTGAAGGGTCCGCTCTTGAGTCCAAGGCACTGGAGTCCATCACCTCGTAGTTACAGAGAATTGCCACTGATGTTAAGCAACTGCGAGAAGCTGGCGGGAAAGGCAAGAAGCCAGTTGAGAAGGTGATGAAATGTGTTACGTGCGGCGAAGGAGGACATGGGGTAGACAACTGCGTCTACACCCGACCGGACGTGGATAGTGATTCTGACTAGGAAGACGAAAGGACTGAAAATGTCTCTTTCGTGAACTACAAAAGGCCAGATCACCCCGGCTTTAACTACGACAACAAAGATGCAGCTGAAAACTCTCATGAGTTGCATATCTCGTCCAAGCCGAAGCAAGTTTTTGAGAAGAGAGGGGGGCCTGGTCAATACGCCAAGAACAACCAGTTCCAGTCAGCAAAAGGAAACTTCCAAGTGTAGGGAAAGTATCAAGGGTCGAATCGAAAACAAGACAAGGGCACGGGCCAAGCAGACGTGATTGGCCAGTTATTTGATTATGTTAAGAAGCAATATACAATCAATAATCAACTAGCGCAAAGTGCGCTATCAAATTCCGGTGTTTTGAACTCATTGTAGGTACAACTGGCGGACATGCAGACGCATCAACGCCAGATTGACCAGCAGCAAGCTCAACTGCCAACATTATGAAGAACCCATCGGGAAAGATTCCGTCGAATATCGAACTGGTGAAGAGAACAGGACAATGACCGCACAGGGAGAGAATGAAGATGCAGAAAGAAGCCATAGACGAAGACGAAGTGCTTCTCGGGAGGCATCCCGAGCTGCCTTTTTAAATTCATAGATTAGGACGCTTTTACTTTTCTGCATGAAAAACACTACAAACATTATGGACTGTAATAAGGCCCGAGTTAGTGCGTGCGCCACATGCGCTGGCTCTTCTATTTTATGGGTCACCAGCTTAGTTTTATTGACCGAGATGGGTAATACCATTTGAGACCAGGATCTTAGTCCTAGGCCAATGATGTTTTACTCATCAGCCGCTTTTAAACCGCTATGTTTTCAAGTTGTATCGGGCAGCAGCTCAATCGGCGCCTTAAACGCACCCATATCGGGCAGTGGAATCTCGAGTATTGCAAGGGTCGTGTCAGTTAGCATGCCTGGGCGGTGTGCACTCGTATCGAGCAGTTGGAACAAGTTACCCCAAAGGCTGACGCGCACTCCGTATTTACCAAGTTTCACCCCCAGTTGAGATTGCTATATAAAGGGCCGAGTTTTTACCATATCGGGTACTTGCCTTACTGCTTTTTACTCTCCTGTGTCGTGCTAAGACCTTGTTCTTTTGCTCCCATGTCGTGCCAGACATCCCTGCTCCCGTATCGTGTGGAAGTTGAGAACACAACAAGGTATAGCCCGACAGACCTTATCGCCCGGCAGACTGTGCCGCCCGACACGATTTTTCCTTTTAAACGAGTAACTTATCGGTCTTGCAGTTCCTGAGCTGAGCAGCCTTGTATCGCCCGACACACCCATGCCGGGCGACATACCTGACGTGTATTTATCGCAGTATCATCTTGTTTCTCTATCGCACGTATGATCTCTCGACGTGACAGGCGGTACCCATAACTCGTGTCGGGCTCGAGCTGAAAACCTCGTATCTCCCGATACGGGGTGTGGATCATTTCTGTATCAGTACATACTTTATCGAGCATTGAGTGTAACTTCTTCAAAACATAGACACATCTAATTGACCAAGGACTTTGTTTGTTAATTAACAGAATGGCCTGCATCAAGCAAACCGCCGTCCTTGTTGACAAGCAAGGTAGGAGGGTCTACCCCGAGACAGTAGCTGAAGCACCCACTGCCGGGAAGAAACGACCAAATATAGAAGTAGCTGGGGCGTCGACAGCAGAGAAGAGGACTAGGGTTGGAGAAGTGGCATCCCCAACTCCAACTCCAACACTGACAGTAGCAGTAGAACCTCTGGAATACTCGCCTGGGAGATTCTTGCCTAGGGATGACGAGCACGCTTGCCGTTATGATGAGATAGCAACAAAGGTGTACAGGATGAGAAGGTTCTGCCATGAAGCTTCGTTTGCTGAGCTGGGAATCCTTGAGAGGTTGAAAGGCGTCCTCGCCGCGACAGGGCTGAGAAAGATCTGCTTTAGTCGATCTTCCTCTTATACTGGACTCACAAAGGAGTTCATGTCTTCTCTCTACTGGGTGAAGAATTCTGCTGCAGAAAGAAAAGAATATGGCAGAGCAGATAGACTCCAGGCCCAACTTTACAACTCGGAGCACTCCATCTCCGAGAAGCTGCTGAACAAGATCTTCTCTTCCAGCGAGGAGGAGAAGAATCTAATGGATAATGGTGAGAGAATCATCGAGGGAGACGGGTTCAATCCCGTGGAGATCTGGAACAAGCTAACCGGCGAATCATCATTCAAGCCGGGACAAAAGGTGGTAGCAGTGCACTCCTGTTTTTGGAGAATAGTGCACAAATTGGTGGCGTGCTTGTTATTTAGCAAGGATGAGTCCAACAACATCTACACAGAAGAACTCCATGTCATGTGGCATATGATGGGGGGTCGAGTGATCAACCTCTGGCGGTTCTTGCTGAACACACTTCACCCGATGAAGGACGCCACCAAGGAATATTGTATGGGTGGCATCGTCAACTTGATTACGGCAGGGCTCGGGTACCCTAAGGAGCCGCATAGCCTTTCAAGGATGCAAGGCGATGAGCTGATCAACACCACGTACCTGATGAGGACTAGCATCATAAAGAAGGAGGGAAGGGATTACTTCTAAAATTTTCAAGGACGAGCATACTACTCCCGCTCCCTCGCTGCGCCACCTATGACACAGAAAAGTTGGTCTTCACTACCAAAGAGATTGAAGCTTTGGCGGTAGACGCAGCCTATGCCGCCACAACCAGAATTCAGGAAAGGGCAGCCACGAGAGGAGAATCGATTCCTCTCGACCCAAGGCAGGGAAAAGCTTTGATGACCCGTGCTGAATGAACCACCATTCCAGAGCTCCCAACGACAGCTGCTAATAGAGATGTCGTCGCTCCGACAATACCAGCCACTACCACAACAACAGCTGTGGTGGCTGAAAAAGACCCGGTGATCATTGAGGTCACCGAGCCAGAAACTATGGGAGCTGCTGCGAAAGAGACAGTCGCAGCCCTCGAAATTCCTATATTGCCTGAAGAGGCAAAGGAAGAGCTACAACCGGACGCCAGTAATGAGGTGTTCACTGCGATCCTTCAGAGGGAGCTCGAGGGCGCACGGTTGACACCGACACCGCTGCCGGAGTCTCCTTTTGTAGTGGCTGGAGAGTTCGCCGACAGTGTAGAGGTGGAGAAAACGTCCTCCCACACCACGACCATCTCCACTCTGACAAGAGGGCAACGCGGTAGCAGCTGAAAGACCTTCGTCGCCTCGACTGACAGCATCTGCATCACGGACGATTCAGATAGACTCTACTTCGCCTGGAGGACCATCACGTGAGCAGGGTGTCGCGACGACGGGAACGCCTCCATCCCTCGGGAAGATGCTCGGGCACGAGTTCGACTACTTGCGGGAGGTAACGGATACCAACTCAACTACCTGTATTTTCTTAACCCACAAGTTTGCATCTTTCCAAGACAGGTTGAATAGCCAAGAGCGAGAGCTACTGGCTCTAGCTAGCCTTCCCGGCAGACTAGAGACTTTGAATGCGACACTTTAGCAAGTTCTCCAGTGCCTCAACAAGATTGAGGAGAGGCTGGATAGGAGGGATGACCATCCGTGCCGAAGGCAGCCGAGAAGGTCGCCATCGCCCCCTAGCCGTGGCTCTCCTCCTTCTTCTACATCCTCCTCAAGAACTGCATCCTCCTCCTCCAACGGGCAATCTACAACGCCCGAGGAGGGGATGCAACAAAGGTCAACCGAAGGAGCTCTAGCAAGACAGGAGAGCTCCCTAGGGCTGGAAGAAGAAAACCCCTCTGTCCCCCTAGATGAAGTCAAAGATGATAATGAAGATATCAGCATCGGGGGAGAATCTTCTCATGAATCTAAGGGAGAAAAGGGGGACGTTTACGTAATCAATGAAAGACACCTTCCCCGAGGGAGACGCTCGATGGCGGATAGATTCCGTGATCTATCTTAGATACCCTCCTTTGAAATGGCCAACTTTGACAGAAGAGCCATTGGATACCTGACGATCAGAGACCAGAAGCTACTGAATAAGGTCTTAAGATCGCAGGCATATGAAGAAGACGTCGTCTGGAGCGATGGGTACCTCTCCGTACGATGGGGAGATCTTCGAAGTATGTTCCTCTCACTGGCCGTCATCGGCAAAAGACTGTTTAGGGTCCTTGAGAATGCGATAATAGAAAATATCAATAGCAGGACAGGCCGGAAGACAATATACACCGCCACCCCGACCTTGGCAAGGAGGTTGATGAAAGGAGACCCAGACTCCAGTGCGGTGGCCGACAAGCTACAATACATCGGAAAGCATAGAACAAACTTCATGTTGGCCCCGTATAAGCACCACAACGTGTGGTTCCTCTGCGTTGCAGACCTCAGGAACCACGACGTCCAGCTATTGAACTGCAGCAAAGACGAGGTGCCACGCTCCAAGAATGTTTCCTGCCGCCTAGAGGACAAGAAACTGAGACTCCTGCCGCTGCGCCTCCTTTGAGCTATCAAACACAGAAGTCAACATCACAAAGGCATTTGGAACTTCTTTACTCTCTGAGACCTCCCCATCCAAGCAGAAGAGGGGAGTGGAAATAGCGCTTTTGCCATCTTGGGTGCCATTGAGGTGCACAATACATTTGGAAATTTGGGAGCCCTTAGGGGCACATCCTTTTATCACTGCAGGGGCATTTATGCCATGTTGCTGATCAAGGACAAGCACTATTTCTGAGACGCAGGGGTACCTAAGAAGCTACTGGACAGCAACACTAAAAACGATACTTCACAATCCAGCAGCTCTCCGGAAAAAGAGGCAGAGACGGCAACTGACACCTACGGGGCAGGCAAGCAGTTAGAGATCCTACAGAAAGTGCACGGATTTGAAGACCCTGCTTCGCCTGAAACTGTAGAAGGGCTGATCAGAAATTTTGACCGCTTCTCGTGCGCTACACTCATGCAGGAGCAGGTCAACGACATCCTTCTAAAGTTAGCAGACTCTACCCCGAGGGATGTCGCATATGAGGCGGGCGATGTCATAGTCCCAGTCGATGATTTGAGGGACATGGTAAAGGAAGGAGGATGCTTGGCCGTATCTCTGGCAACTGCTTACATCCAAACTATACAGCCAAGGCTTGAACATGCATACATAGCTCATCCTATGTTGTTCAATGACATTTGCCTCGCCGACGAAATAGGAGCAAAGCAAATTTTTCAGGCAAAATTGGAGAGCAGGGTCCCACACACTAAGTTTCTGCCAATCTTGCATTATAACCATTGGACTCTCCTGATAATGTACACTCGGCAACGAGCAGGTATTTTCTACAACAGCTCGGACAGCAACAAAAACCATCCAGTGTCGTGTACATCAGAACCGTTGTCACCCGTCGAACGCTTAGTTCGAAAATACTACGACGAGGTGTCAAAGATGATCCAACCATTCCTCGACACGCAAGCAAGCAGATGGCACGAACTTCAGTTCTGCCACCGCAGTCCGCAACAAATTCCTCAATCCAACGACTGCGGCATCTTCGTCTTGGAGTGGATAGCAAGTAAAACAACGCCTGACCAGCTCCACCACATCGATTATCACAGCAAAAGAGGAGAATATGTGAGGGAGCTTCTATCCGACGCAGGAGCACTCAACAGCTAACCTCACTGGAGTAACATTGCCTCACCTTATCTACCTCACAACTCTGGGACAGAGTGTGATGTAAGTTTGGGGGGGTACCATGTACCAGTGAGGGAGGTACAAAATTTTGAAAATTTTCTGATTTATTTGACTTAAATTCTTCATTCTTTTGTCTCCTTTATCTCAAATTCTTTATTCTGTTGTTCTTTGTGTACATATATATGCTCATACCCAATTTTGAAAATTTTCTGTTTATATCATTTCCATACATATGTACAAAGTCGCTATATTAGTAAAAACTTGATGCAACTTCTTGCCAAGTTTGTTTTCTACATGCTTAACGAAATGCAAGTTTTTTATATCTTTCTGATAATGTTTCTTTAAAAGAACAAAAGATTACGTTTTTCCGTGCCAAAAATTTCTAAAAATATAATATATAATAATCTTGCAAATAGCTAAGAGACGAGTATGGAGAAGGAAAAAGCTGCCCAAACAGCAGAAATCTCTTTTGTTTTCCATTACCCAACAAAAAATCCCAAAAGAGAAAGCAGCCTTATGAGGATGAATAAAAGCATGAGAGTTGTGCCCAATAAAAGAAAAAGGAAAAAAATATATACACACTTGTTTTCCAAAAGTACCCATCTTTAGGCATGGTAGATCTGGGGCAATGGTACGTAGGATGTGAAATCATTGCTCTAAAGCCAACTGGCTTGGACTGTAGGGACCACTTGCCCATTAACGGACCCTTACCTGGATGGACTGATGGGAGACAAGAAAAACCCCAAAAATCCTTAGCCTACCCTATACACAACTTTCTGACCCAAAAAAAAAAGTTGTTTGGTGTGTAAGCTAACTTCAGAATCATGCACCAAAGTCTCGCTGAGGCTGTAGAGAAAAATTTTACTGAAATAATAAGGCAGGAAACACAAGGTCTTTTGTTTGTAGTGGGGCAGCATTACCTCTAAAGCCATTACGATACTTGTTTTACCTCTTGGCCTGAAAGCTAAACCGAGCAAGAAGAAGCATCACTAAATAAAGTTTAAATATTAATTGTGGACAATCAAAATGCTAAGTTTGGGGGAGTTGATAACGGCAAATTTTTTGATGTTTTAGACTATTTTTCTACAGTCAAAACTGCCCTTTTAAACTGTTTTCCTCTCTTTTATATGTACTTTCACAATAATTGGCCAAACGACGCTCTTAATCCAATATTTCCATCTTTTGTAGAGTTTTTCCTCATTTTGGTACATTTTGTCATCAATGAGGTTGTACCGGCCCACAAATAAGCTCCACCTACATTGGCCTTCCAGATGCCCGATACGATCGTTGCCCGACAGGGTAGCGCGACACAACAACGCGCGACATGGGGATGATGCGCAAGAAGAAAATGAAGGACGACACGTCTTTTACCCGACAGGGAGCCGAGCTCGCCACGACAACCCAAGCTTGTCGTGCGACACAGGCCACCCACTGGCAGGCGCCGTCGTCATGTGACCGACAGCTGGCATCCATGTGTCGGGTGATATGTGTATCGGTCGTCCACCGACCCCGCGAATAAGGAGGACATGTGGCGCTTCAAGCACCATAACTTCCCCCAACCGCTGCATGTAAATAGCAGCAACAGGAAGCTGAAAAGACAGGTCGGAATAGGTCGGAACAAGTCAGAACCCTGAGAAAATCCTCAGAGGAAGCTGCGAGAGCAGAAGTATCGCGCCTGAGTGTTCGTGTCGGGCAACTCTAGGTGAGCTCTTCCCCATCTCAAGAGGGAGGGGATGGTTCACTTAGGACCGTCCCGGGCGACACTACAGGCCGATATCGGCCAACGTGGATGAGCGACACAAGTTCCAGACATAGATGTGTCACTACTAGCCCGACACGATATCGAACCCGATATGCTTTGCCCGTCATGGCGTGCCGCCTGAGAGGGTGCCGCCCGACTTGAGCGTATCGGCCAGGGTCCTTGAACGATACAATCGGCCGTCACGGTGTGTCGCCTGAGAGGGTGTGCCGCACGACATGGTTGGATCAGGCTAGGCTCCTGACCGGTATCGGGCTGGAGAGCCGTTGTAGTCTGTCATCCTTCTACATCAAGAAAGTGACCTCTATCTTTATTTCTGTTATTTAATTCTTTACTTATGCAATGTAATTAAGACCCTTAATGTTTATGGAAATGGAAAAGCATAATTACTTGCTGCTTTATGTTTGGTGCAATTGTTGGATGACTGCTATGTTTAATATCTTTCTTTTTTTTTAGTTTAAGCCAGAGGATCTTCTATTCATCCCACTCCTCTCATTGTGGGCTAAAATCGAGCAAAAAGGTTACAACTCCTGCTTACTAAGCAGGTAAACAACCATCAAGAAAACAAACCAAAGCCAGAAGGTGACCAAACACGGGCCACCCACGAAAGAACAAGAAAGACTAGCTATGCTCCCATCTAAAGAAGATATAAGGGGTGTCATTTCTCTCCAAGATGTTCATGCCTCTTATCCGCATGGGAAGAGAAGAAGGATCAGAAACGATGTAGGGATGCTCGAAATGAGCACCCCACAGCCCCAGCTCTCGAGGAATAGAGTTAATAATCTTCGAGACCAAGGAACCAGAAATGGCTTCTGTGTCAAGCAACTCTCGAATCTCTCTGGTGATATGAGTAATGTGCCAAGGGCCAAGATCATCCTGCCAAAGGATCTTAATCACATGAGGGTCATCTATTTCAATAGCAGAAATAGTAAGGTTCTTATCGTCTGCAATCTTGAGAGCAACCATGATGCCACAGATGTAGGTCGATATATAATCATTGGCATTTAGCCAGGCTCTGAAAGAAAGGCGAATGCAACATCGCCTATCTCTAATGACGCCTGCAACCCATCTTCTAGGAATGTTATTATTAGTGATGCACTTTCCGGTGGTGATATTCATCTTAAGATTGTTGATGTCGGGCTTGTTCCATCTCACACTGTGAATTCTTCTCATCTTCATAATAGGCTGAATGATATGAGCATCGTTTAGCCTAGAAAAAAGATCAATGTCCTCAATGCAAGAAAGGAAGTGACGACGACTATTGAACCGGATGACGTGCAGAATATCGGCCCATGATCGTTCAGGATTGAACGCCTTGCTATCGTATCTAGCAGAACATCTCGCTTTCCATATAGACCAGCATATGAGGGTAATCAATTCCATGATTAACCATCCGCGCAAGGAGCGCTTCAGCTGCTGTCCGCCCAAGCTGAGAAGGCCATCAATGAAGGTGGGCGGGAACTGATCATCAAGCAAAAGATCAGCAGCCTTGGTCCAGAGCTCAGTATCCATGTCACTAAAGATTAATAAGTGAGTGTCATCCTCGCACGTATGATTGATACAGCAGACACAACGAGACGCCAAAGGAATATGACACTGTCTAATATGGTCGTCAGTAGGTAAAATTCTTTTACCGAGCTTCCAAGTTGTCGCACTGGCCCTTGGGTTAGAAGCACTCCATATCCAGTTCCATTTGTTGTTGCCGTCAGGAAGATGATGACAGGTTGAGAGCATTTTTGCAGATCTAAGACTGAAATGCCCATAAGGATTAGGCATCCAAACCAGTTGATCCGGCTGCTGGTCGATGAAGGAGTGTGTATTGCGTATGAGTTGGCAGCCATCGTAATCAACAATCTGCTCCAAGGAAGTCCAATCCCAGCCGTCATTGGGTGTCCAGAAATCTTTGATGAGAAAATCTCTATCAGTGTCTCCTCGATGAATGGCATAAGAATAGAGAGGTTGATCGCACCACCGACTGTCCCAGAAAGATATGTTCCCGCAACCAACAATCCATCTAGTAAGAGGGAGGACCTTAGGAAAGAGGCTCCAGATCTTCTTCCATCTTGGAGACGGGTTAGAACCCAGCTTAAGATAAGGCGGATAACATCCCTGTATGTGTTTGTACGGTGAGGAATACTTATTGCGGCAGAAGAGAGCCCATAGCGAGTCACCATGCATAATCTCCCAACAATCTTTAATGATATAAGCATTCTCGATATGTTTGATAGAGGTAAAACCCAGGCCACCTTGCTTGGTTGTTTGAGCAAGAAGATCCCAAGCAATCCACGCTCTACGTCTTTCATTGCTTCTGTTCGCCCAAAGAAACCTGGAACACATAGCTTCGATTCTCTTGGTGACACCAGCAGGGATACCAATCGAGGCAGCAGTATAAATGGCGGTTGAAGTCAAAGCATGGGTGATAAGGAGCTTTCTACCCGCAAAGGATAGAAGTTTTGCTTTCCACGACGACGTCTTTTTCATGAACTTTTCAAGGAGATATGTGAAGTCAGAAAGCCTGTACGGACCAGCAGTGAGGGGAACACCCAAGTATGCGATGGCGTGTTCAACTGGGGAGATGTCCAGAAGATTTGAAATCGACTGAATAGAGTTCTGTGAAGCTCTTCCAAGAAGGAAGGAAGACTTAGACTTGTTGATAATCTGTCCCGTCGACGTGGAGTATAAATCAAGGGCAGCATCAAGATTGGACAAAGTTTGCATATCAGCGTTGAAGAACATAATCAAATCATCAGCATATGCAAGCACAGGGGGTGCGCAACCACCACCTCTAGTGATATATCTAGAAATGAGCCCATCATCTGTAAGACGTCTGATATGTCTGAGAATAGGTTCTTCATACATGATAAAAAGCAGTGGAGAGATAGGATTTCCTTGTTTCAGCCCTCTCCCAAGAGGGAAAAAACCGGCAGTATGATCACCCACGGAGACCGAGACCCAGGTATCCTGTAAGAAGCGAAGACACAGATGAATGGCAGCTTGATCCATGCCGAAGGCCTGCAGAATAGATCGAAGAATAGTCCATTCCACTCTGTCGTAAGCTCTGGACATGTCATACTTAATGATGATATTCGGATGGAGCGTTCCTTGATTAAGATCGTGACTAATCTCTTTAGCAAGCTTGATATGATGAGTGATGTCCCTGCCTCTAATGTAAGCACCTTGTTCCTTCGAGATAAGATTTGGAAGCATAATAGACATTCTGTTGCTAAGAATCCTCGCCAAAATTCTGATAGAAACATTTTCAATAGCAATCGGCCTGAAATCAGAATGAATAAACTTAGGATCGTTCACTTTTGGAATAAGAACCACCTTGCAAGCGGCAAGGCTTCTGTGGCACACATCACCCTTGAAGAAATGGTCAACAAGATGCATTAAATTGTCCCGAATAATATCCCAGGCAGCAAGGTAGAAGGAAACAGTAAGGCCATCCGGACCCGGAGCAGTGTGAGAATTCATCTCTTTGATAGTGCAGTAAACTTCTTCAGGAGATGGGGAGGCAATCAAGGTGGCGTTATCATCCATGGTGACAACAGAGCTAATGTATCTCAGGAGGTTACCGTCAAGGGAGTCATTAGTGCCCGAAGTAAAGAAACTATGATAATGGTTGGCAGCGGAAGTAGCAATGAGCTCCGGGTCAATGATCTCAGATCCATCCTCAAGAACAATCTTCTGAACCAGACGTTTTCTCCTTTTGGACTTGACAATAGAATGAAAGAAGGCTGTGTTTCTGTCACCTCCCTCGAGCCAGTCAACTTTTGCTCTCTCTTTCCAGTGTTGTTCTTCAGTATTTAGGAGATCTTCCATCTCATCTTCAGCAGTCTTCAGGGTGTGCGCATCCAAGGGAGTCGGGTTGTCATCAAAGGTGTTCTGAGCAATGTGAACAACGTCTTCAATATCAAGAATCTTCTGCTTTAAGTTTCCAAACGTGTGCTTGTTCCAGGATTTGAAATGCTGCTTAAGATGCTTGGACTTGGCGTAGAAAAGAAAGGAGGGATCACCACTTAAGTTAGTAGTCCATGCAGCTTCAATATTCTAACGGCAATCAGGGTGACTCAACCACGCATTATTAAAAGAGAAAGAGGTTTTATGGATTCTGGAAGAAGCACAGTTCGCAGCTTTGACAAGAATAGGGCAATGATCGGAAACTCTGAATCTAGTAAGGTGTTGTGAAGCACAGGATGGAAAGAGAAGCTTCCAAGGAGTGTTGAACAGAACTCGATCTAATCTCTCCCAAGTGGTGGGCGTGCCATTCTGCTTATTAACCCAAGTGAAGCGGCTTCCACTGAAATTAGCCTCATGAGAATCAGAATCAAGGATGAAATTGTTAAAATCAAGCATCGCCTGGAAGTCCGGGGAGTCGCCACCTCTCTTCTCATGATGGTTCCTAATAGCGTTGAAGTCTCCAGCTATGAACCAAGGCGTGTCACCCACAGTGTCCATCAAGTTGAGAAGATCGCTCCATAACTCTCTTCTAAGATTTCTATGATAGCTAGCATAAATCGCTGTAATGTACATAGGATGGCCTTGAGCAGGCTCGAGCTTAATCGTGAGGTGCTGTTTGTGAACCTGAACCACAGAAGGTTGTAAAGCATCATCAACATAGAGCCATATCTTGCCGAGCTGCTGCTCATTATCCGCAACCCAGTCCAACTTAGTAATATCCACTAGCTCAACAGCTCTGTCAGCGTGAACAAACGGTTCGAAAAGGGCAACAACTTGCGGTTTGTGCTTGCCACAGAGTCGCGCCAAGACTCTACAGGTTGGATTATTTGCAGCTCCTCTAATGTTCCAACACAGAAGCCTCAGGTCAAGCATGAACACCAAACAACCTACTCGTCTGCTAGCAACGCAATGCGTATCAGAAACTATGAGATCTTCTTGCAGACTTGCTGCTAACATCAATCTCATGGACGGACCTGGTGTCATCGTCAAAGGTGTTGTGCCATTCATCGTGGTACAAGCTATCATCGTGCCTTTCCTCCCAATGTAGGATTTCCTTAAATCACATAACATTATCATCAGTTCTCGTGTTTCTCTTGCGGCCAGGAATGATCGGACTCGGTTCAATGAAGTCACTGAGTTGAGCTTTGAGCAATCTAGTTCTAGCTCCGGCGGCATCAGTAACAATCCTCCTGTCAACAAGAGGTTCCGCAATAGAGCCATCTTCTTCGGGTTGCGCTGCACCATGCGTAATGGGATCAGAACTGCTGGAACGGGCATCGATAGGCTCTATGCTGCTGGGTTTAGTAATGAGCTGCGCTGCCATAACAGATGGCGACGTAAGATGAACCTTCTCGGGAAGTATCTCATCCTCTGAAGAAACAGATGAAGTAAAGGTGTCTCCGTTTGGAGGGACCCTGAGGGCATAAGGTGGGACGCCAAACTCTTTTTCGATCGCAGTGAGAACGAAATCATTGCTGCCTATCCTCCCTTTTGCAATGATATCTAACCTGAGTTCTGATCTGTAGATGTCTTCTGTTAGAGAGATGAAACATGGGATGTCTTCATTGAATGTCTCCACCAGAACAAGGATCCCAGACGCGTCGTCGCTAGATTGCTGCCAATTAGAAATCCAAATAAGCTCGCCAAAGGAATTGACGATCTCTTTGATCGATTCTCTGTTTCTACAGAAAAGCGGAATGTTCTCAATCTGAAACCAGACTGCTTCTTTCATGTGTTGCATCCCTCCTTCACGTAGGGACATCAAGGATAGGGAGACGACCTTCATCATAATCGATTTGAGCTGTGTGTGACGCCATGCTTCATAGGAGGATTCAAAATATACCACCGCTCTGCGGGCTTCGAATCTGAATATCTCAATAGCCTGGGGCCATCGTTCCCGTAGGAAGGTTGCGACTTCATCCCACTGAACATTATCATTCCATGCTACGCCGACCGCAAGGTCCAGGGCTCTCATGTAATCTCTTCTGATCGGAGAGTCCGGGTTTAACGTAACTGATGTTCTTTTAGGGTTGTGGGCGGTGTTGCTTCTGACAGGAACGAGACTCGGCAGCGGAGGAAAGGACGCATGAGACGCTAGGTCAAGCCTGGGCGTAGCCCTCGTTTTTTGACGGCAGGAGCGAGCAATGTGTCCGGCAGACCTGCATATGTAGCATACTCTCGGGTTTTGGCATTGTCGCTGCCAGTGCCCCTTGCGCAGACATTTGTAGCAAGTGTCTGAGGCGATCCGGTGTGCAATCGATCTTTGGCTGCCATCGTGTCTGTCATTAGTCCGTCTGTATCCATCATGGCGATCTTCCTTCGAGGCCATGGGCGAATCGCTATTCCTCACTGGTTCCCACAGGTTCGCTAAAGAAGGTAGCACTTGATCGGAAGGGATGATCGATCTAGCAAGGATCTGTCTCCTGTTGACGACCGCCTCCCGAGCGTCGGAAGATCGCTGCTCGTCGGGCATCAGGTTAACCGTGAGAGCCACCGGACACCAAGGGGTCTCGGAGGGTTGGTAGCCCCCAGCGGACGGAGTGTCCCACTGGGGTGAGGCAGCGGCGGAGCCGCGGTATCGGCCCTCACGATCGCCCAAGATCGCGGTATCGGCCCTCGCTGGAAGATTTTCAAAAGAAAATGCTATGTTTAATATCTGAACTCTAGCTTGCATGTTTGGATCGCGTTTCGCTTAGCTACCGAATCGTGTTTTCCCGTCGCAACAACTTCGAGAGATGTGTTGTGGCTCTAGTGTTTGGGCTGATTCTGGAGTATGAGAGTGCCTGGAATCGGAGTTGCTTCAGTAACATTTCACTCTAACTTAAAGTCCAGCAACCTCGAGAGGGGTGTTGATGCTTGGTTAGAGGTATCTGCTCTGAGAGGAGGGGTACAGGATGTTCCTTCTACTGCTTGTTTTACCAAAGTTTATCCTTCGCACCTTTCTTTAAGCTCTAGTTTTATCTTTCTGTTTCTGTTGCATGAAAATCCCTAAAAACTACTAAATGCCTAAAACCTTAATCTTTTTTGTAGCTCCAGTTGGAGATAGTTTTCTTTGTTTTGTTTGTGACATCTTGATGTTTCCCCTTGGGGAATTTACTATCTCTTTGTACCTGCCGGAGTGTAGCGTGTCGATTCAGAGTTCTCAACACTACCACCTTTGTCCCTGTGTTTGACCCCGTATATCTACTTCGACCTCATAAACAAAGTTGCGGGGGCCTAGAAGGATTCAGGTTATAAATGTAAAAGCTCGACTACCTCATATCCGCCTCCAATTTTAGGATGTGCGATTTAGGCCGGTCAGGTGGCGAGGAAGCTTATGAGACAAGGTTGTGAGGCATTCTTGGCACATGTGATGGATATTAAGGTGAGGAGTCCTAGTATTTAGGAGGCGTCGGTCATTAGAGAGTTTGAGGATGCGTTTCCTGAGAAGTTTCTAGGTGTTCCCCTACCCCGAGAGATTGATTTTTAGATCAATCTGGTCCCCGACATGCAATCAATAGCTCAAACATCGTACTGGATGGTTCTGATAGAGATGGAAGAGTTGAAGAGGTAGTTGCAAGATTTGGTTGACAAAGGTTTCATCAGGCCGAGTACGTCACCGTGGGGTGCTCCAGTGTTGTTCATAAATGTAGAAGGATAGGTCTATGAGGCTGTGTATAGACTACATGCAGTTGAACAAGGTGACGATAAAGAATAAGTATCCCTTGCTAAGGATAGATGACCTATTTGACCAGTTGTGTGGTATGATGATGTTCTCAAAGATAGACCTAAGGTCAGGATATCACCAGTTAAGGGTCAAGGAGGATGACATACCTAAGTCGGCATTTAGGACGAGGTACAATCACTATGAGTTTGTGGTTATGTCGTTTGGGCTGACCAATGCACCAACATCATTCATGGATTTGATGAACAGTGTATTCTGAACATTTCTTGATCAATTCATAGTGGTTTTCATAGATGAAATCTTGATATACAGTCGTGAAAGACAACAACATGAACAACATCTTCATCAGGCATTGACTATGCTAAGAAAACACCAACTTATTCTAAGTTTAGCAAGTGTGAGTTCTGGTTAAAAAAGATATCTTTCTTGGGGCATTTCATATCGACTGTGGGAGTACAAGTGGATCATAAGAGGGTGGAGTCTATGACAGAGTGGGAGCAGCCTAAGACATAGACAGAAGTGTGCATTTTTCTAGGGTTGGCAGGCTATTACCGAAGGTTTATCAAGCACTTTAGCACTATCACGTTACCCCTAACTAAGTTAACAAGGAAGGATGTGTTGTTCATCTGGGATGACATATGTCAATGTGCTTTTCAGACATTGAAGGAGAAGTTGACAAATACACCAGTTTTGGTCTTGCATGAGTAAGGAAAAGGATACATAGTCTTCTGTGATGCATCCAGGAATGGTTTGGGATGTGTGTTGATGCAGGACAAACAAGTGGTTTCTTTCGCTTCCCGATAGCTTAAGAAACACAATGATAATTACTCGACCCACGATCTAGAGATGGATGAGGTAGTTCATGCTTTGAAGATTTGGAGGCACTACCTGTATGGGGAGAAGTGTCAGATCTTCACAGATCACAAGACATGAAGTACATCTTTACACAACATGAGTTGAATATGGGCCAGCGTCGCTAGATGGAGTTAATCAAAGAGTATGACTGCACAATTGATTATCATCCAAGAAAGGTGAATGTTGTGGCAGATGCATTGAGCAGGAAGTCTTCATCATTACCTATGGATAGAGCCCAGTTGAGTTCTTTGATGTGCCATAAGTGAGACATATTGGTCTCCCTACATTAGATGAATGTTAAGTTGGAAGTTTCCTTTCTAGAGGGTTTGCTGGCGCATCTACATGTAAAGCCTACGTTGAGATAACAAATCAAAGAGGCACAACATAATGATACCATGAAACAAAAAATTTGATCAGAGTTTGCGAGTGAGAAGCGTTATGGTTTCCATGATTCAGATGATGTGATAATTTGTTATCATGGCAGGATAGTGGTTCCTTATGCTAATGACCTAAGGAGGATGGTGCTCGAGGAGGCTCATTTGTCCATGTACACTATATAGCCAAGTAGCACCAAGATGTATCATAACCTGAATGATATGTATTGGTGTCCAGGCTTGAAGAAGGATGTGGCTGAGTTCATTACAAGATGTGTTGTATGTCAACAGATTAAAGTAGAGCATCAGAAGCCTATAGGGATGTTGTAACTATTGCCTATTCCACAGTGTAAGTGGGATCATGTGACGATGGACGTTGTGGTTGCTCTGCCTAGGACAGCCAAAGGCCATGATTCTATTTGGGTGATTGTTGATAGATTGACCAAGTTAAAACATTTTCTTCATGTGAAGATGACATGCATAACAGAGAATCTTGCCCAGATCGATGTGAATGAGATAGTGTGTTTGCATAGTGTTCTAGCAACTATCATGTCTGATTGAGGTCCCTAGTTCACCAGTCACTTTTGGGAGTGACTGTAGACAAGTTTGGGTACACAGTTAAAGTTTAGCACTACTTTACACCCACAGACAAATGGTCAATATGAGAGGACCATTCAGATCTTGGAGGATTTGTTGAAAGCATGTGTTCTTTAGTTTTTAGGAAGTTGGAATATACATCTCAGTTTGATAGAGTTCACCTACAACAACAGCTATCAGAGTAGCATTGACATGGCACCTTACGAGGTGATGTATGGGAGGCATTGCAGATCACCATTGTGTTGGTACAAGACAGGTGTGTATTAGCTTCTTGGTCTTGAGCTTGTGCAACAAACGATAGAGAATATCAAAGTATTACAACAACAGTTAAAGGTAGTACAGGACAGACAGAAGTCGTATGCAGATAACCGTTGTAGACCCTTGGAGTTCTAGGTGGGAGACAATGTATATTTGAAAGTCTCTCCTTGGAGAGGTGTCCTGAGGTTTGGGAAGAAGGATAAGTTGGATCCTAGGTTTATGGGACCTTACCCAGTGATGGCACATGTTGGGAAGGTGGCCAATAGGTTGGAGTTGCCACCCGAGTTGCACAGTTTGCATCCAGTATTTCATGTGAGTATGCTAAGGAAGTGCCATTTGGATACAGAGTTGATGTTGCAGCAGGTGGAGATGGAGCTTGATGAAGATAGGACCTATGTGGAAGGTCCAACGTTAATCCTTGAGCGAAGAGTAAAGAATCTAAAGAAGAAGGACCTAGTGCTTGTGAAGGTTCTTTGGCATCATTGTGGTTTTGAGGAAGCCACGTGGGAGCTCGAGGAAGAGATGAGGAGGAAGTACCCCTCTTTTTTATCTTAGGATTTTAGGGGTGAAATCCTTATTAGGGGTTTATGACTTGTAAGGACCCTGATCTATGCTTTGGGATAACCCTATTTGTTTCGGCTAGGTATGTTTCTTAGAACCTTGCTCTAATCATCAAACATGTAATTAGGGCATGTTGGAAGCTTAAAGTCTCTTGTTTGAGCTTGTTTGGATGATGCTTGTCTTTTGTGGTGAGGTTTTGGTGCAATTTACAATTCACCCAGAGTAGGGGATTGATGTGCAAGATTGCCACCTCTTGCGTGTTCCTTCTCTCTCTTGGCATCATCTAGAGCGGAGGGAGAGAGAGATGTGCACCTTGTTTGGGTCTTGGTGGTGTGGTGACATCCTTGGTGACGTTTTGTATGAGGTGTATCTTGCACCTAGATGCGTTGTCTCAAGCTAGAAGGCCCTAGAGAGGTTGTGTATCAGTTTGTGAGTGTGTAGGGTTCTACTGTATGGGTTTGTGAGTGTGTAGGGTTGTACCCTATCAGTTTGTGAGTGTGTAGGATTGTACCCTATCTGTTTGTGAGTGTGTAGGGTTGTACCCTACCGATTTGTGAGTGTGTAGGGTTGTGGCCTATAATTTTGTGGGGTGTGTAGAGTTGTTCCTACTAGTTTATGGATGTGTGGAGATATGGTATCGGGAATGGCCTTGGTAGGAGACCAAGATGGCGAGACCTTGCCTAGACCTTATCAACATGTCTTGCATGATGTTCTGAATGTGGCGCCTTTTTGTGGACAAGTGGCACCTAAGCTCCTCAGGTGATGACACCTCTTCCATGATCCCTCTCTCATCCCTCTTATATATAATATCCTTTATCTCCATTCAAGAGGATCCTTTTGGCCATCTTTTCTTTCTCTCCTTCTTGGTGGATGACCTTGAGAAGCTTAAGGAGCTAGAGAGTCGCTCTTGGAGCTTGGTGGACGAGTTCCAAGTTGTGGAGTTCCTTGATCATCCTTCATCTTCTACCTTGGTAAGATATGTTTCGTAGATCTCCTTCTTTCTTCTTCCATTTGGCCATGTATCTTGAATTCCTTCCTTCCATCTTGAACCATCTTAACCGTGGTATCATCTTATACCTTGGAGGTGTGGTGGTGACCAAGTTTGGTGGATCATCTTCTACCTTGAGTTGTTGAGCTTGAAACTTGACCTTGGAGCTTGGATCCTGGTGGTGATTGATGAATGCATGTTCATTCGGGCTCAACCACCTCCCTTGGCCCAGTTTTTCTTACATTCTCGTGTTTATCGACCATATCTTATAACATTTTACCTATTTTGGTTTAATCGGAATTTTTCCCTATTTTTATTGGTTTTTTGCACCTTTGTGTAGGTCATTTGGGCAATGGGCCTTGTCTTCTCAGCCCATTATGGAGCCTTGTTTAACATGGTTATTAGTGGTCAGTGGCCCCTCTTCTCCCTTTGATTGTGATTAACGCTAGCCAACTGCGGTCGCGGTTATTCATCTACCTACTCGCGGTTCCCTCTGCTACCATGATCACGACCACCAAGAGAACTGCGACCTCATCTTGGTCACGGCCTTCTTCTCCACCCCATGTGCCTGTCATCCTCTTCACATCTCTGCTCAAATTGCGTCTGTTGCTCCAGCCAAAATATCATGACTGGGTCGAGTCGCCAAAAGATCATGACCTGCACCATGCCCAAAAGATTGTGATCAGCGTCACCTATAACCACGGGCAAGCTTCCAGATCACGACCGCAATTTTGTTAGCCATGATTGTGTGTCACACCTGTCTTCAACGTCGTGATCTTCCTCATCCCCTTCACCTTCCTTGCTGCAACCCTACCTCTGCCAATAGTCGTTAGAAACTAACAGACCCGCATTGGGATCCATTACATGCACTCCTTGAATCTACACCCTCCTGACGTCGGCCCGCGGTGGTCCCTGATACCTCATAACCGCGGACACCTGTCCGCGATTCCAGTAATCATGACCTGCACCCATTCAACTAACCGCGACCGAATCAAGCCATCGCAGTCGCGACCTAAACTCCCCAAGAACCATAGACACATGTATGTGATTCCATAGCCGCGACGTAAAAACAAATCATGCCCACAATCACCTCTGCAAAATACTGCAACTTGCACCACACCAATGACTGCGATCGTGCCTTCATGATCGCGACCACCTAAATATCGCGACCGGGCCCAACTAACTGTGACTGTGGCAAAGGAATTGTGACCCCCCTTCCTTCCTACACATCACAACAACCTTCTTCCCTCTACCTTTGCTAACCCTAGATGCAGCAACAGTGCACCCACATCTCTGTCTCCCTCCACGTCCATCTGCCATCGCACCTCCATCTGCCACCCTTCATCGCAGCAGAGAGGGTGTGACCATCACCTTCGACCAACTGACCGTGATTCAGCAGATCGTGACCTACTGTCAAACAACCGCAATTGTGATCTTGAGTCGGTGCCAACCGAGCCTATAAATAGGACCTGACCCCCTTCATTCAGAGAATCCTCTCCACACACCGTTAGGCTGTAGGTCTGCCCTGAGCCTAGGGAGACGATCTCCACAGCCAAGCACTACTACATTTTTGTCCAGTAACGTGGCTGCCCATAGTGTCATTTTTATTCGAATAACCAACCTAATAGACTATTGCATCGGTTTTATCATAAAAACTGACCTTACAGGTTTCCCGTGGAAAAACTTCACACGATTTTGGCTTCACGCGTCGATCTATAGTGTCGGTTTTTCCAAATAACCGATGCTATAGCGTCAAACAAAAATGCAGGCACCGCTTTGGAACTCTAGGGTCGGTTTTATGGATAACCGACCTTATAGATACTGACCTCTAGGGTCGATTTTTTAAAATACCCGGCCTTATAGATGGTTTACGAAAATTCAAGCACCACTTAGGCTTTAGCGTCGGTTTTTTGGAATAAACGACCCTATAGACATGACTTCTAGCGTCGGTTTTGTCAGTTAACCGACGCTAAAGGTCGGGTTGTTACCAAAAACGCGTGACTAGGACCCTATCGACTTCTGTTTCATTTCATTTTGCTCGAAAGCACGGTTCTAGAAACCCCCTCCTCTGTCGTTGTGTCCAAGGAGCCCATCTCTGTGTCCTTCCGATGCCGCCGTCGTGTCCAATGAGCCGTTGTGGCCGCCCTGTCTAAGGAGCTGAGTCGTGTTGTGCTGCCGTCGAGCCGTGTTGTGCCGCCGCCTAGCCGTACCTGTTGTGCCGTCACCGCCAACTAAAGGTCGCAAGGTACATTCTATTAATCGAAAATCAGTCGCAAGCTTCTCGGTTGTACATGTTGTGCCACCGTCAAAGAGCCTTCTCAGTTGGAAAGGAGAGGCGGGGCAGGTGGGGGATGATGTGGTCGGGGCTGGGGTCCGGTGGTGGGTGGTGATGGGTGATGCAGTCGGGGCTGGGGTCGAAAGTGGGTAGCGATGGATGCTGGTAGTATTGGCACGATCATGCCATAACCATGACCATTTTTCTTCTTATTGTCATGCCACGAGTGAGGAAAGGTTCGTAGGGAATGTATTTGTTAGGTAGCACGGCCGTGGTGGTTGCGGCTGAGTGACTGTATTTGTTAGGTAGCACGACCATGCTGGGTAGCATGGCCATGGTGGTTGGTAGCACGGCCGTGGTGGATGTGGCTGAGTAAATGTATTTGTTAGGTAGCACGGCCGTGTTGGCTGAGTTGCTAAACTACATTTGTTAAAATCTTTCTGCTCCTCTAATATTGATGTATATTGACCCTAATGCCTTACATTATAAGAGAATTGAATCGTGCATTTGTGTTGTTGTAGGTGTTGTTGACTTGCATATATTTCTTCTTCAGCCTTCAAGTGAGGTATAATATTCTCACTCCCCCAATGTTCCATTAGGCTTCATTTTGATTCAAATATTTAATACATGTAAGGTAGCGCATGGTAGACATTCCAAAAATATGAGGGTAGACATTGTGTAGTCCCAGATTGACACTTTAGGGTTTATATATGATATCATTGAATGCATGATGTTTAACTTAATATATAAATAAGACAATAATACATTTATGCATGTATCAACTTAGAAACACATTCAAATTTACTCATAGGAGTAAATATTGGATAGTCCCCAGTTTGGGACTTTTTTGGATATTTAATCTCACTTAGGATGTAACTGTATAATGTATGTTTAGTTTTGAAGAAAATTTTAGTAGTATTTCCTCATTTGTTCTCTGGGTACATATGTGAGTGGTTATTTACCATTTACATCGGTGTACTTGGAGAACTTAGGGGAAATGCTACTGAAATTTTCTTCAAAACTAAACATGCATTATACAGTTACTAATGAGATTAAATATTCAAAAATAGGATAGGTGGTACACTTTAGTATAAAAGTAATTAACTTCCTATCAATAAAAACTTACATCTTATAGTATCAATATTAAATGCTTAGTTTTATAATTAATTTTTAATGTGATATAGAAAATGGATCGAAGTTGGATGTCTAACAAGAACCATTGTAGTCCAGAGTTTTCCAAAGGTCTTGATTAATTTATCAGATTTGCGGAGGAACATAGGAAACTACCTATAGATAGGTTCTATTGTCCATGTAGAAATTGTGGTAACAATTTGAAAGTTGATACTGCTGAGGAAATTAAGGATCATGTCATATGCAATGGGATCATACAAGGTTATAATGAATGGTATTGGCATGGAGAGAAAATTAATAATGGATCAGAAAATTTTGATACTAATAGTTGTGACATAGAAGATATAGATAATGATGATAATTTCAATGATGAATCGATTCAGGATGACCCGATTCAAGATGATATGGTTGATGAGATGCTACACAGTTGTCGGGACAATGTCATTGATCCACCTTATTTATTTGCAAACATAGTCCATGATGCTGAAAAACCTTTATATAAGGTTGTACTGAGTTCACGAGGTTGAGTGATGTGATGCGATTATATATTCTTAAAGCTTAAAATTGGTGGAGCGATAAGAGTTTCACTTCACTGTTGTCTTTGTTAAAGGAAATTCTTCCTAAAGGCAACGAGCTTCCAATTTCAACATATCAAGCAAAGAAAATAATGTGCCCAATGGGAATGGAGGCTAAGAAGATTCATGCATGTCCAAATGATTGTGTTTTATTTCAGAAGGACTATAGTGATTTAATAAATTGTCCAAAATGTGGTGCATCAAGGTATAAGACCACAAATTCAGTTAAGGCTAAAAATGGCCCTCCTTTCAAGGTGATGTGGTATCTACCAATAATACCACGATTTCAACGCTTATTTGCTAATACAGAAGATGCGCAAAATTTGTCTTGGCATGGGGAGTTAAATGCCAATGATGATGGCATCCTACGACATGCATCTGATTCTCCACAATGGAAGAAAATTGATTTATTATACCCTCAATTTGGTAAAGAACCAAGAAACTTAAGACTTGGACTCTGTACAGATGGAATGAATCCCTATGGTAAATTAAGCAGCCAACAAAGCACGTGGCATGTTATGATTGTTATATACAATCTTCCTCCTTGGTTGTGTATGAAAAATAAGTATGTCATGTTGTCAATATTGATATCAGGGCCCAAGCAACTTGGAAATGATATTGATGTTTACCTTCAACCTCTAATAGATGACCTAATGAAACTATGGGAAGAAGGTATTATGACATATGATGCTTCACGTAAAGAGACCTTCAGTTTGCGTGCTATGCTATTTTGCACGATTAATGACTTTCCAGCTTATGGAAATTTATTCTAGGATATAGCATAAAAGGTTACAAAGCATGTCCTGTTTGTGAGGAAAATACTGATTTAATCAAACTGAAACATGGTGGTAAAATCGTATATCTTGGTCATCGGAGATTTCTCCCACCAGTGCATCCTTATCGAAGGCAATGCAAAACCTTTAATGGGTCAACTGAGGAATGAAGTGCTCCTAAACCTATACCAGGAAATGTTGTATATGATAGGGTGAAACATATTGACAATGAATTTGGAAAGAGTTCAAGTAGTCATACACTCGCATGTGACAAATCTCTATACAAGAAGAGGTCAATATTCTGGGATCTTCCATATTGGAGATCTTTGGCAATTATACACTGCATTGATGTCATGCGTGTTGAAAACAATATTTGAGATAGCATCATCGATACGCTATTGAACATACCAGGAAAGACTAAAGATGGCATCAAATCTAGAAAAGATTTAGAATTAATGGGTATAAGAAAAGAATTATCAGTGGAGATTAGGGGTCACCGCACATATTTAGCACCAGCTTGTTACACTTTGTCAAAGAAGGAGAAAAAGACTTTCTGTGAGTGCTTGTATAATATTAAGGTTCCACAAAGATACTCTTCTAATATTCGTAGATTGGTATCAATGAAGGATCTGAAACTGATAGGTCTCAAATCTCATGATTGTCACACCTTAATGCAACAAATTTTACATGTGGCTATTCGATCTATATTGCCGAAGCATGTAAGGTTTGCAATCACAAGACTCTGTTTCTTCTTCAATGAAATATGCAACAAAGTGATACATCTTGATACTCTTGATAAATTATAGAAAGATGTAATTGTTACCATGTGTCAGCTTGAAATGTACTTTCCTTCTTCATTTTTTGATATCATGGTTCATCTTGTAGTACATATTACAAGGGAGGTGAAGATGTTGGGTCTAATTTTCTTACACTAGATGTATCCATTTGAACGCTACATGAGTGTTTTTAAAGGTGATGTTTGGAATCGTTATCGTCCTGAAGGGAGTATTGTTGAGGGTTACGTGTCTAGGGAGGTGATGGACTTTTGCAATGATTTTTTGAATTGCAATGAAACTTCTAGTGATCTAAAAAATTCCCATCACATTGAATCTTATTGTGGCAAAGGAACTCTGGGAGGACGAGTGAAAGGAATCAGTCATGAGTTGTGGGAACAAGCACATTTGTATATTTTACACAACATCGATGAAGTTAGTAGCTACATCACAAAACACAATGATCTTATCAAGAGAAATCATCTGCGATCTAGTTCAATTTGGCTTGCAAGAGAGCATAATCGAACATTTATTAGGTGGTTTGAAGAGAAAGTATTTAATCAACTATCTGAATCACCGAATAATGTTGTTGAGAACATAAAATGGCTCTCCTTTAAGCCAAAAATGGATGTCATGTCATATGAAGGTTATGACATAAATGGATTTTCATACTACACAAAGCGTCAAGATGAAAGTAGTGTAGTTCAAAATAGTGGGGTCACTGTTCAAGCTTGTTTGTTTTTTTTGCTAGTGCCAAAGATAAAAGACCACGCGAAGCTGAGATGTCATATTATGGCATCATTGAGGACATATGGGAAATAGACTATACATATTTTCGAGTTCCTATCTTTAGGTGTAATTGGGTTGACAACAATAAAGGAGTTTTACTGGATGAGTTGGGTTTCAAATTGGTGAATTTTGAAAATATTGGTGAGAAAGATGAGCCATTCATCATGGAAGACCAAGCAAAACAAGTATTCTATATTGATGACTCGGCAAATAAAAATTGGCCTGTCGTTCTTCATGGAGAAAGATAGTTTACTGTGGATCCTATAAATGAAGAAGAATACTACGAAAAGTATGATGATTCCATTCCATTCTCAGTTGGTTTGCCAAGTGTAAATGTTGAAGATAACACCGATGAATATTATAAATGTCAAGACCATGCTGAAGGAATTTTCCTTGACTAACAACTCAACCAATACTAGAGTCATGTATTCTTTTTATTATCACTTGTGCTTTTATTATCACTTATTTATTTTATTATCATTCCATCTAGTATACCTTATCACTTGTGCTTTTATTATCACTTATTTTTTTATCATGTATACTTGTAGGTTCTAAAATGGTGAGTGAAGATGAACATTCTGAGCATGAGCATGAGCACCATGAGGATGGTAGTGGTGATGCTAAGAAAAGTAGAGGTCCCACACTGATGCGTAGGCTGTAGGAGCTCAGGGCTGAAGGGGAAAATTTGCCAGTCTAGTTTGATATCACAGGATCACCTGTTGGGGAACATGCTAGTTCTTTCAAGCATTATGTAGGGGCGATCATGCGCAGTAAGGTGCCAATAGATATAGAAAATTAGCATGATGTTCCTAATGCCAAAAAAGACCTCATATGGAAAGATATATCTGTGAGTGGAAGTGATATTATTTTAATATGTTTTTTATCTATTGATTCTAATTTAGTTTACTTGGAATTAATTGCTTTTCAAAACAACAGTATTAATTGCTTCTTTTGTATGTATAGGGTGTTTTTCATCTAAATGAAAAAGATCACAAGAAAAGAGTGCTACAACGTTGTGGCGTACGATGGAGGGGTTTTAAGACATATCTCGCAAGGGAATTTATAGATAATCCTAAACAAGAGAAGAAAGCAACAGATGTATACATTTTTATAGATCCTGAGGTGTGGTAAACATTTGTTGCAGCTAGGAGATCGGAAGAGTTTCACGCAATAAAGATTGTGATGTATTGTATGAATCTTTAATTTTATACAATTAAGGAGGTGAATCTTTTTATACATGTTTGCCAAGTCTGAATTGCAATATCTCATTTTAAATGATCAGGATATCCACCAGGCTCAAAAGGAAAGACAGGCCAAAAATGTGCATGACCATCGCTTGGGGCCCGGTGGTTATGCCTTCTTCCGCCAACTACAAGAGAAGCAATCCTCTTCTGAAGAAGAATCTAGTACAACTCAAGTTGAGCGTCCACCCCGACACTTGACATGGATTGATGCTAGAAAGAATTGAGCAGGTGAAATTGTCAACCCTACAACTAAGGAGGTGGCACAAAAGATGGTAGGTTTATCCCAACTAAGTAAAGAGTAACTCCCACAAACTTAGATTTATTTATATCTAATTGATATTGTGATTTAATATTTTTATTACCTATGAATAGATTGATCTCCACGAGCAAAGGAAGGAAGGAAAGTTCATCCCAACTGGCCACATGGATGAACTATCAGCTGCTCTTGGTATGAAGGAGCATCCTGGCCGTGTTAGGGGATTAGGAGCTGGCATAGGATTCAAGTCTTATTTTGTCCCTTCGCAATCTAAAAGAGGTTGTGCAGGAGGTCTTACACAAGAGGAGGTTGAAGCATTAGTAGCACAGAAAGTACAAGAAATAATGTCTTCATTTCAACCTACTCAACCTTCTCAACCTATTCATACTATGCGTCTCTCAAGTGAGGAGGTACAAGCTAGCCATGCTCCAGTTGTAGAAGGTCATGGGAGCACTCCCAATGATCCACCACAACAATCTGTAGTAAGTTTTTGTTCTATATGTTGTGTTATTAGTATGATATATACATGATAATATATATAGTTGTAACAGGTATCTGTTCTACTTCTTCTTATATAACCTATATTATTTCAATCTAGGTTGGTATGAACTATAAAGTTGTAGTGGAGGTTCCAGAATATAATATTATGGCAGCAGGCAAAGTGTACAACTTTGGTGGTACATTGCATTGCCAACAAATTACTAATGACATTTGCCGTGTGTCCATCCATCTTGTGTATGACGGAATGGGGGACAAACCATACCCATACCTAATCCTAAATATAGTACAGTTGAAGAAGCAGAGGGTGCTATGGTGGGTTGGCCTAGACACTTGGTTATCAATGACAACGTATACTTGAATTCTACCATGTTTTTCATATTTGACTGCATATATGAACTCGTGTAATATAAGTATGTAATTTAATTAACAGGTTTGCAAACCAAAAAGTAAAAATTCAACTAGTCGTCCTCCTATGCCCAAGCCATCTATTATTCCAGAATCCACATTCGACGAGTTGGGAAGTAAATGTAAATATTTGTGTCGATACTTAGCCAACCAAAGCTCTGGACTACAAATGTTGATCAATTTAATAGAAGATGCAACTGGGAGGGACTTTGACAATTATATTTTTCTTGATGATATTATAGAGTTGATCTGTTATGATAGGCTAAATACTTTGATATTAGAAGTATGGATAAGGTAAGGATCTATCAATATAGAAAATTCCAATACACATTTTTAGCTTATTTCTACATATGAAAATAATTACAAATGTTTAACAGCCATTTATATACTGAGGCCACAAACTTTGATATAAAGAATGTTGGATTCTTAGTTCCTTTGGTCACTAGTCAGGTGGAGACACATATTGAGGAAGTGAGTGAGTACTTCTCTGATGCATTCAAATATTTTGCTACTGTGGGAAAGGAAATTATCCTAATTCCTTTTAACGTCCAGTAAGTATTATTATTCAATATAATTTTAATAATGAACAAATGTATTTATTTTACTGTTTTTTTTATTCTTACTCAGATCTAGACATTGGGAATTAGTGGTGATTGTCCCAAAATTGATGACTCTTTATTATCTTGACCCAATGGGAAAAACAACAAGGGGTCACAAACTAAAATTGCCAGCTATGGCGTAAGCATAAATATAGGCAATGCTTCAACATGATATTTCTGTTTAGAATTTCGATTTTACCAACTATCGTTTGATTGATAAGGGTATAAAAGCTTTTTTTGAAGGCGGAGGACAAATACCCACAAAATTAAAGACATTGACTTTGAAAAATGTCAAGGTAGCTACTTTGACAACTGCTTAGTCTTATATGTATTAAATTTCAACTCTTATATGTCAACTCTTATAGTCTTCTGTTTATAGTAGTTACTAACATTAAGTATAATTCATTATTTGTAGTGTCCTATACAAAATAATGGATGGGCTTGTGGTTACTATGTAATGAAATATATTCAAGCTATTGTCAAACAAGCATCAAATGACATTCAGACTATAGATCAGGTAATAAAGAATAACATCATAAATTTACAAGTGATTTGTAGTCATTTTTATAAAATATTATCATGTGCATTTTCTATTACAGATCTTTACAACTCATCCTTACACACGTGAGGACTTAAATGAATTCCGAGAAGAGTAGTCAGATACTTTTCTAAATGAAGTCAATATAGCATTGGAATAAATATGTCAGTTACGTTCTATTTATGTACGTGGTTTCAGTACTCTTTCACGTATCTGACATTTAATATCATCTCAGACTTGCAATCTATCATTTTGTAAATTATGATGTGACTATGTGTACTCAACTCCATATATGAATGTGTGGTTTGGAATGGTGACGGTTGAGCATTAATGCTCCCCTCTCCCATATCTTATTCTTGTTCTTCTATTTTGTTCTGTTCAGTTTCTACCGAAATTATAAAAAAACATCCGACCCTATAGCATCGATTTTCTTAAAAAACCAATGCTATAGGTGTCTTGGACATTCCGCGTAGAACGGTCGTGCTGCATAAAACGGTCGTGTTGGGTTGAGGTAGAACAGTCGTTCCGTGTAGGACGGTCGTGCTAATATAGACCAACACGGCCATGCTAGGCGGCACGATCGTTCTACCTCATCCCAACAAGGCCATTTTATGCAGCACGACCATTCTACGTGGAATGGCCAAGACACCTATAAGGTCGGTTTTTTAAGAAAACCGACGCTATAGGTTTTTTAGAGTCGGTTATTTAGTAAAAAATCATCCTTAGAAATAATCTTTAGAGTCAGTTATTTATTAAAAACTGACATTATAGGGTTCAGGAACAAATTCATTTCTCATTTGGGTTTAGTTTTTGAGGGCCTATAGGGTTGGTTTTTATTATACAATGTCAGTTTTTTTGGGTTAAAAAATTGACGCTATAGAGAAATTTCTGTAGCGACAGCCACTTAGGCGTCGGCTGAAAAGTGACACTATAGGCTTAAAAAACTGACGCTATAGACCGTTTCTGTACTAGTGAAGAGCCTACCTCCATGGTGGTCTTGCGCCATGTTCACCCAGATCTGAAGTGGGAACTCAGATCTGCAAGCCACCCCATCTAGATCTAGATCTAGATCTGTTGCATCCACATTGTGCCTACACTGCCATCACATCCACGAGCTGCTCCTCATGTTGTGAGTAAGGAGCACGAGAAGAGAGAGAAGGTGGAGAGAGAAGATCTGCCCCGACGTTGTATAAAAGACCATTTCTCCACCGAGATGCAATCATCTTCTTTACCATGCTCATGGCGGAATATTCTCTCTCTCTTATTCTTCTTGTTTCTCTCAGCATGAGCGAGTAGCTTCCTTTCACTGGGGTGCGGGGACTAGCCCCGCTGCCCATGCTTACATGTTCAAATACTAAACATTCCATGGTAATGTATATAACTTTTCATTTCATTATTAGTCATCGATGTGTGCTTGTGGACTGATCACCTGCTTGCATTTATCTTGTTCTTTTCCTATCTTGTGAGGACTTCAATATGTAGGATTTGAATGTCAGTTAACGGGGTTGACTCCCTGACTAAAAATAAAAAGGGATTCCCTAAAGCTGTAAGCGTGTGACCCGTGAGGTGACGAGTCATGTATCCCACGGTGACGCTTCTGTGTGCCTGACGCCCGTACAGGGGGGGCCCACAACTTCAGTTGGATATATGTATCTTCGGAGCGGTAAGTATGTGATTCAGATGATGACAAAACATCTGATACCTATGGTGATGCTTACGCAAACCTGACACCCGTATGGGGGGTTTTGCAGTAGCTCTATTTGGATAGTTATATCTTGCATGGATGTTTGTGATTGAATGTGTTTGCATGTGTAGTGGTGGCAAAACTTGGGACCATCCCAATGATTCCATATCATTAATCTTTAATCAACTTTTAATCATGCTCTTTACTTTCCTCGCATTTAGTTTTATTAAACTCAAATCAACCAACCTAGGTTCTAAATATTAGTCTTGATTCAACAGGATTTGACTAGTAAAAGATTCTTAAAAATGTTGTCCATTGGGATTCGATCCTCAACTATATTGCGATAAGACCCGTCTGCTTGCGGGTGGTATTATTGCACAAGGTTTTGGTTAAAAACTCAAGGATTTCAACCCTGAATGAATATGTTAGTGCAATAATATACCACGTCAAATTTTGGCACCATTTCCGGGGACAACGGAATCAGTTAGTCAAATCTAGTTCTATTAAGGCTAATCTAGGATTTTTCTTTTACCTTTTGATACTACTGATCATATATACTTGAATTCGGTTCTACTTTGTCCATCTTACTCCCGAAAGATATTTCAATCCTAGGTACCCACAAAGTCTAGTATATGTGCCGTTCAGACAATCGTAGACTCTCTACTTGTTGTTCTGCGGGTGTCTCTAGACTCTTATGAAACTCTTAGATATGCTTGATGCTGGAAAAAGTAGAGAGGAAGTGATGTTGGGAAATGAAATTGGGAACGAAGATATGGAAAGATGTGTTATGTGATCTCAAGATGTTGAGATGCTTAGTCATACTGAGTAGAAAAGAAACAATCGTGATGAGAAGATGAGGCAATCACATGAGTGAAAGTATTTATTTGGCGATTGTTTCATATTTTGTGTTACTCGAGGATGAGCAACGTTTAAGTTCAGGGTATTTTGATGAATACATGTTCATCTGGGCTCAATCACCTCCCTTGGCCCAATTTTGCTTACATTCTTGTGCTTATCGACCATATCTCCTAACATTTTACCTATTTTGGTTTAATCGGAATTTTTCTCTATTTTTATTGGATTTTTCACCTTTGTACAGGTCATTTGGGCAATGGGCCCTATCTTCTCGACCCATTATGGAGCCTTGTCTAACATGGTTAGCAGTGGCCAGTGGCCCCTCTTCTCCCTTTGATCGCGATTAACCCTAGCCAACTACGGTCGCGATTATTCATCTACCTGCCTGCGGTTCCCTCTGCTACCATGATCGCAACCACCAAGAGAATTGCGACCTCATCCTGGTCGCGGCCTTCTTCTCCACCCCCTATGCCCGCGATCCTCTTCACATCTCTGCTCAAACCGCAGTCGTTGCTCCAGCCAGAAAATCATGACCAAGTCGAGTCCCCAAAAGATCGTGACCTGCACCATGCCCAAAAGATCGCGACCAGTGTCACCTACAATCGTGGGCAGGCTTCCAAATCGTAACAGCGATTCTGTTAGCCAGGACCGTGGGTCATGCATGTCTTCAACGCCTCGATCTTCCTCATCCCCTTCACCTTCCTTGCTGCAACCCTACCTTCGAATGCAGTTGTGAGCAACTAACAGACCTGCGATGGGATCCATTACCTGCACTCCTCGCATCTACACCTTCCTGACCTCAGCCCACGATGGTCCCCGATACCTCATAACCGCGGACACCTGTCTGCGATTCCAGTAATTGTGACCTACACCCATTCAACTAACCGCGACTGGATCGAGCCATCACAGCCACAACCTAAACTCCCCAAGAACCGTAGACACCTGGCCACGATTCCATAGCCGCAACATCAAAACAAATCATGCCTGCGATCACCTCTGCTAAATACCGCAACATGCACCACACCAATGACCACGATTGCGCCTTCATGATCGCGACCACCTGAAGATTGTGATCGGGCCCAACTAACTGCGATCGCGGCAAAGGAATCACGACCCCCCCCCTTTCCTTCCTGCACATCACAGCAGCCTTCTTCCCTCTACCTTTCCTAACCCTAGCTGTAGCAACAGCACACCCCCGGCTCTACCTCCCTCCATGTCCATCCACCATTGCACCTCCATCTGCCACCCTTCATCACAGCAGCAGAGAGGCTGCAATTATCACCTTCCACCAACTGACCGCGAATCAGCAAATCGTGACCTGTTGTCAAACAACTGCGATCGCGATCTTGAGTCGGTGCCAACTGGGCCCATAAATAGGACCCGAACCCCTTCATTCATAGGATCCTTTCTAGACGATGTTAGGTTGTAGGTCTACCCTGATCCTAAGGAGATGATCTCCATAGCCAAGAGTCTGCCTCCATGGTGTTCTTGTGCCCCGTTCACCCATATCTGAAGTGGAAACTCAGATCTGTAAGCCGCCCCATCCAGATCTAGATTTAGATCTACATCTAGATCTGTTGCATCCACACCATGCCTACACCGCCATCATGTCCATGAGCTGCTCCTACTGTGAGCAAGGACCATGAGAAGAGAGAGAAGGCGGAGAGAGAAGATCTGCCCCGATCTTGTATAGAAGACCATTTCTCCACCGAGCTGCGATCATCTTCTTTACCATGCTCATGGTGGAATCTTCTCTCTCTTGTTCTTCTTGTTTCTCTCACTATGAGTGAGTAGTTTCCTTTCACTAGGGTGTGGGGACTAGCCCCGCTGCCCATGCTTACATGTTCAAATATTAAACATTCCATGGCAATGTATATAACTTTTCATTTCATTGTTAATCCTCAATGTGTGCTTGTGGACTAATCACCTTCTTGCATTTATCTTATTCTTTTCCTATCTTGCGAGAACTTAAATATGTAGGATTTGAATGTCAGTTAACACGGTTGACTCCCTGACTAGAAATAGAAAGGGATTCCCTGAAGCCATAAGTGTGTGATCCATGAGGTGATGAGTCATCAACCCCACGGTGATGCTTCTGTGTGCCTTACGCCCGTACAGGGGGGCCCGCAACTTCAATTGGATATATGTATCTTCGGAGCGGTAAGTATGTGATCCGGATGGTGACAAAACATCTGATACCTATGGTGATGCTTATGCGAACCTGACGCCCGTATGGGGGGTTTTACAGCAGCTCTATTTGGATAGTTATATCTTGCTTGGATGTTTGTGATTGAATGTGTTTGCATGTGTAGTGGTGGTGAAACCCAAGACCATCCCAGTGATTCCATATCATTAATCTTTAATCAACTTTTAATCCTACTCTTTACTTTCCTCACATTTAGTTTTATTAAACTCAAATCAACCAACCCAGGTTCTAAATATTAGCCTTGATTCAACTGGATTTGACTAGTAAAAGATTCTTAAAAATGTTGTGCCTTGGGATTCGATCCTCAACTATACTGTGATAAGACCCGTCCGCTTGCGGGTGGTATTATTGCACAAGGTTTTGGTTAAAAACTCAAGGATTTCAACCCTGAGTGAGTTTGTTAGTTCGATAATATTCCACACCAGTGATCTTTGAGGCGGGTTTTATAACTCTTATCCTCCTTTGTTATTTTCACACTTCATATGCTTATGTTTATTCTTCATCTTGAGATTGTTCCTCTCTTGTATGCTAGTAGTTTTTAATGGTTTTAGAACTATTTTGATGATGGAATCTTGTTGGTTTGCTATTCATGTCTTACACCTTCTTATTAGGTTAGTAGATGGACTAGTGGCCGACCTTTCTAAGGTTGAAGACAAGAAATCCACACACATACATGCACCATGTGGAGGGTAGGTTGTCATGACTTGTAGCGCAACAAACTGACACCCTATGTGGCAAGTCGTCATAACTTGGAGATGCTTAGGTCGATATGCCTTGTGGATGCTTAGGCTGACATGGGTTGAGAAGGTTACTTTGTCTTGGCTTATGGTTGTTAAACTGATATGTTAGATAGATCTTGAAGAAGCTAGCCTGTCATGCCTTCGAAGTATCTAATAGATATGTGATGGATGAACCATTATTCCTTGAAGGTGTTACCCCGCCATGTCTATGGGTGTATCTGGAGGATTTGGTTTGTTTTGATGGGCTACTGTGACACCCTGGTTGAGTGGAGGCCGACACACCTTTAGGGTGATGTTGTGCAATACACCTTAACACGTGATGCCTAGCTAAACCCTAACCCTAACAACTGATACGCCAAGGGCTGCCCGACATGTTTTAGTTGCCTGACACCTTTAGGTGGTGTTGGCCGTCACACCCTTAGCTAGTTTTGGTTGTCACAACTTAGGGTGGAGTTTCCCGTCACACCCTTAATTGGTGTTTCCGTCACAACTTTGGGTGGAGTTTCATGTTACACCCTTAGATGGTGTTGACCGTCACACTCTCAAGAAGTGGTAAACCAATATACTCTTGGTGAGGATATCCCTTGCGCCTTGCATGGTGGTAGTCGGCATGTTGTGACGATGACAAGTCGACACCTTATGGAAAGTGCTAACTGATACACTACACGATAGTCTTAAATGATACCTTGTGATGGTGGTTATGTTACCTCATGTTGATGATAGGGTTACATGACATGACGTGATACCCTATAGGGTGGTTGTGTGAATATGAGGAGTGATATTTTCTATAATTTTTACCTCATATAGTAATAATGGAAACAATGATCTAAGGGTGGTTGTTGATCCAACCTTGTAAACTCTAATTGATTAAAGGAACCCTAACCCTAATGATGTATTGTGAATGGCATGAATCTTATGAGATGGTAGTGATGATGATGTATTACTCTTCTTGTTACAAGTCCCTATCTATGTAGGTGATAACAGTTGATAAGCATATCTAGGTATGAGCTATGATGTTTATGATATGTTTGAATGGGCCATATGAGGCATGTGAGATATTGGTATCATTGAAAGAGGAGGTAAATGGTCTTATGACCTAATGATCGCTTATTGCCTTATGTGAGATGATGATTTCCTCAGTGATGAGATGAGGGGTTGCTACCCCAAATTATGTGATCCTTGTGATGAGAAATATGGTAATTGGCAAACCATAAGTGATTATGTGATGAGATCACACCTTATATGCTCAAATAGGTTCTGGTGATGTGTTATGCCCTTATTTATGTAGAATTTGTGTAGAGGTTTTACGTTGTAACTTGACTGATGCTAAAAGATACTTAAATGACCTAACTGATCAAGTGGAACCTAATTATGTAGTTTGGCATGCTCCATATATCCATTCAATTTCAGCATTTACTAAATGGTGAAATGAGTTCATCTCAGAGTGCATATTCTTGAATATGGGGGGAACAAGTCAAGTAATTTCTTGTATCCTAACTACAAGATGTGTGAGATGAACATGCATGAGTTGATTTTGTTGTGATATGTGTATGTTCATGCGTGAGCTGCTCCTTCTTATTATAATGACCATGCGTGAGCCTGTTCTTCTAGTGTCATACATGTACCAAGGTGGGCTAGGTATGATTATATATGTGTATGGTCATGTGTGAGCCAATCCCTGAGTTTGACTATATGTCATTGTTTTCGTTGATTGTTATATCTTTATAGTGTTTTCTCTTGTACTGACTAAGGGGTGTGGAGATTGTGGATTCCAGCTCTTCAATTGACCTTGTTTGGCACCAATTTTGACTTAGCAGTGGTCAGTTGGATTTGGGTGGTACGACTCAAATCCTCACGTCATAATAAAATATGTAATCATATGTGTAGTATAATTGTATAGGATCAAATACGAAAACATTGAATGAGGCCTTGCTTGATATTTATAAAATATTGTTCAAAGGAATTACACATGTTCTTCATATTCCTTTTAAATTGTTAAAATGTTTCATAATTCAACACTAATTTCTCATCTTATTAATAATGACTACTTGCATCTTATGGTTGCAACTTTATTACTACTTTAATTATCTTATCTGTGATAATAATAGAGTTGGTGGAAAGTTATATCTCCCATTGAGATTTGGAATCTCACCCTATGGGTTTCGCACATCCCTTTTTAGGTGGACGTGCATGAGGAGGTAGAGATCGTGCAACATAGGTTGAGGAGCAACAAGAGAGGTAGTAGCTGACAAGGTTGGAAGTGATACTGGATGTCTTTTTTTGATAGATTCCTAGAGTCGTCCTTGAACACTCGGGTCCTTGGGGATGTTTTGTGAACATGCTTTCGATATGTGGTTGGCCTATGTGCCATGTTGTGTATAGCTGTAGTGGATATATGTATACATGTTTTGGAACATGTCCTCTGGTGTTGATGTAGTAGATTTGATTCTAGCAAAGTTTGATGTTGTTTCTCAAAAGTTTGAGAAGTTAAGCACTCAACACTCTCATCCAGTTAACCTTTCTTGTGAAGAAAATGAATATCCTGGGCAGGTAGCTTCTTCAAACTATCCTTCTATTATTCCATTTGAGGAAAATATGGAATAATGCAATGTTATAAGGAATTATGGTGATAAGAAGCCTTAAAACCCATACTCCAACACCTACAATCTGAGCTAGAGAGGTCGTCTCAATTTTCCTACCTCAACAATACTACCGAAAATCCTCAACAGTCACATGTCCAACAACAACCACAAATGGGGAGCAAGCCACCAATTTCAATCAACCATCTTCAGCCATATTCAAGACCCAACCTTGAGAAATTCTAAGAAGATTTTTTTTCATCTCAAATGAATAAAAAACTAAGAATTTTTCCAACAAGAAAGCCAATGAAGGACGTCAATCAACAAATTCTTACAAAGGTTTACACCATCGACACGCATACAAGAATGTTGGAAAATCAAGTTGCTTAACAAACTTTAGCCAATCAACACGTTCCTTTAGGGGTTTTACCAAGTTAGCTAGAAATGAATCCAAAAGATTAAGGCAAATTGGGAGCTTCAAGATCCTTCTCTGGAGAAAAATGAGGAATATGAAAAGTCTCACTTAGGACTCTAAATGAAGGGCCTTTATTGGAGTTAACCCCACGTTTAGCTTAGATTTATTTTATGTGATTTCCTTCAAGAACATTTTCTTTCCAATAAACGTTTTTGTGGATGATTGTAATAATCTTAGGCCCTTAAAATTATATCCAAATTGCATTGCATGTGCATCTAAAACCCAATAAAAATACAACATTTTGCAACACTATTGTTGCAACATGCCATGTTGGTCAACCAGCATGATGTGTATGTATCATAATGGAGTTTCAGAGAGATAAAGTTTAGACAACAAATGTGTGTTGATATCAACCCGACATGCGTTCCAGGGGTCGGAAATGCTAGATTTTCTATAAAGCAGATTGTATCTGACATCAACACTTTGTCTCAAGTTTCACGGAGAATTCCCAAGTTTTAACTTGGGAAATATGCGGTGTGTTACATTATTAACACAGCATGTGGCATTCTTCCACAATTATCTGGAGTCACTGTGACAAAAAAGTCATCATGTTGTTATAAAAACACGATGTGTTTAAAATGATCTTGAATCCCCAATGTCACTTGGAGCAAGACACAATGTGTGTTATTTCTAGCATGTTATGTATTTAGATGTTTCAAGTTTACAAGGGTTACAACAAAGATAAACATGGTATGTTTTTGTCTCGACACGCCATGTTACGTGTGATTCAGGAAAAAATAAAAATGAATAGCTCTCTATGTAACTCACAAATACAATGTGTTCTTCTAAAAGCACAACATGTATGCAACACTCAAATATGGTTTAGAAACCCTATTTTGGGACACATTCATTTTCAATCCATAACCCTACACTATGCTCTCCTTTTTCCATGTTATTTGTGCCACTTTTTCTCCTTCAAGAATGTTGCCACTACCACCTAGAGACCACAGAGTTTTCAATCTCCACTGATAGTAGTAGTTCCATCCCCAATAGTAGGCATCCATTACAGATATGCTAGCTTGAGCCATCATCGTTGTTGACCTCAACCTTCACCACAGCTAAAGCATTCAGTACTCGAATTCGTTGCCCCAAGAATCGACCACTTTGAAGCAGCTGTCATTTTCATCCAATCCATTTTTTGCCAAGAAACTCAACTCCCACATCGTTCGTCCTCACTCACGATGTATTTGGGAAAACTTCATGTTATATAGGGGCTCTACAAGTGTCGTTCGTGACTCCATTGTTGTTGTTCCATACTCTTTGTTTGAGATAATTCATGCATTGCTTTAGGTTTCTCTTCAACCCCAAACTCATATTGCAAACTCAACACAACGTACTTGACAACAAACGTGTTATGTTGAATATCTTATATGCTTCTTTTTTGTCATCACCACCCCTTTACACTTCTTCAATCACCATACACAGCAACAATAACACAAGCTTTAAAAGGAAAAGGGGAGACAAATCTTCAACATCCACAGCCTAAGTCTCCTTCACCGAATTTGATGCCACACAGGATGAAGATGCAATGTACCAAAAATTGGTTACACGTATGGTCTTTCCCACTAATTTTTCTTGTATAAACACTATGGAAGAATTTAATTTTATTGATGAAATACAAGGACTTCTCGAAAAGGGACTTTTGAACATCTTTTGCAAAACTAGCTTCACATATTCATTGTTAACCTATAATTTTTTCACAACTTCAAAAGTTGAGGCAGATTCAAAAATGCCCGTTGAATCCTTTGGTATTATCCATTTCTGACTTCTTGCTAAAGCTTACAAATTCACATTTAAGAAGTTCTATGAAGTATATTTATGTACGTATGGTGGGAGCGTCATAATGCCTGAAACTTTTCATAGCCATGATTTCTGGAGTAAGATAGTTGAAGACACATCGCTCATAGCAACCTCTACTGGGGTGTCCCATATACACAATCCAATCCTCCTCTATATTGACAAACTTCTTAATACTTGTCATTTCTCTTGGAAATAAACACAAGGGGTGGTCAATAATAGGATTTATTATTTCATGTCAACTATAAGGTAAATATTGGCTATTATATCCTCCAGTGCCTTTTCAAAATCAAAATATAATCTACTGGCGACATCATAATTGGGTGACTAATCACCTATATTTCTTACAAGTTGATTATAGAAATGTTAGGATTGGAGTCTAATTCTTGGAAAAATGAAGTTGGTCTTCAATTTTCTCATTAATTAAAATTTAATTACTATACATCCTTCTAATAAGACAAAATATATCAGTACTTCCATAATCATGAACGTTACATTGAGCTACCAAATTAGGAAGCACATACTTTAACCAATACCGACAACTAAAAATAATCTTTTGATAATGAAAAAAAATTGATGACACTCATGGAGATAGGACCAGGCCTTTTGCTGCAGTTGAGGCACATTCAGCACCACCTCCTCTCCTTCCATCGATATGTGGAGTAATTCAATTGGGTCATGCCAAATGTACGCTGCCTATTTGGTTAAGTTTGGAAGTGCTTTGACCAGCAGGATACTTCTCTTCACCAACTCTATCACTAGTACATAGACATGCATGCAGTGATGTAGAGTATGGACATGTGTCACAAGGCTCATGATCACTACACCATTCCAACACATCAGCCACAACCACTGCCACCTTAGGATTCTTCCTTCCTAGATGAATCTGATGATGACACATTGGAGTAGCACTTTTCAACTACGGAGTAGGGAAGTGGTCCTCCCTTTTGATCATTCACCATGATCAATATCCAAATTGCAATCCTCTTGAGTTTTTTATATCATGTGAGGACACTACAAATTTCAAGCTTAGGGGTAGTGCAACTGGCATGTAGTGTAATTTTTCCTTTTTTTCAATTCTTTCCCATTTTTGCTTTTCCTTCTATAAATCAAAGAAAATTTGTGCATGACCATTCTGATTCATTCTTGTTTGGGTAGAAATTGATTCCCTTTTAAGATAAACAATTGTACTCATTGAGATACTAGTTGAACAACCATGGCATGTACATCCAACATTTTAATGACAACATTTGGCCAATCACTTTGTTGCCTTGATATTTTTGCTCTATCATGTTATTCATTTTTTTCACTCTCGAATTAATGCATTTAATGGTTCAACTACTTTGGATTAATCATCATTATAGTCTTGTGTAGCATTTCTGATGATTTTTCCAAATATGTAATGTGTTCTCTACCACCCTTAATGATAAAAAAAATTACAAATAAAAACTTACCAGGTGTTGAATCACATGTTTGCATGACTTTTCTGCCTTTTGAAAAATTTAATTATCCCAAGACTAAAGTTACAAAGTAGGATCAGAATGATGTTAAAAACAAATATTCATTTTATCAAAATAAAAAATAAAAACTTTTCTAGATCCATACAAAAGATGGGTAAGTTGCCCACGTAATCTCCCAACCCAATGAAGTTTGTGAACTACATCAAAAAGAGGGTAAGAAACCCAAATAGCATTCCACGTGCAAGTAAGCCTATATTAGCAATAAAATTCCATACCAAATCTCATAACATAAAATATTTTTCTTAAGTAGAAGTCTTTGCAGATTTGTTGATGTCAAATTGGAATTTCCCTTTATTTATCCTTATAATTAGAATGGTTTGGTTGTATATTCACTACACTTTTGGCTTTTTCATCACACCTATATTCATTTCTATCTTATTGATTTATTAAGAGTGAATTGGTCACCTTTATGAACTTAACTTCCAATCTTGTCTGATTAAAATGAATTCAATCTTAGTTGCAATATCTTGGCAATGATTGGTGTGCCATGATTGAATTCTCTCATTTAATTGTATTGATGTGTGTGTCGTGCTAGTTCTTCTTCTAAATCCTTATTTCTCTTTGTTGTAGGAAAATCAATGATTTAATCTTAGGTGAATTTGATGTGCATATTGGATATCATCTTTTTGACCACTTTTGGTCACATTTGCAAATCAATTTCACCCAAAACCCACTCTTAATTATGCTAGATTTGTAATTTTGTTCTTTACTTAATACAAAGTATGAATTTTAGGTACTATGACCTTACACCAAAATGGGGATGAATTGACCATGATTCAACCTTCATCACATTCCCCAAGTGATTCCCAAAGTTGGAGCAAATTCCTAAAAAATCTGACTATAAGATGTCATGTTGATCAATTGACATGGCGTGTCTATAGTAGGAAAAGTTCAATCTAAAAGTGAGTGAATAACATGTCATGTTCCCCAACCAAAATGCCATGTCACCTCAATTATAGAGAAGTTAGAAGTCATTGGATTCTAGAAACACATCGTGTTGGCCAACCAACACACCTTGTCCTCCCATTCTAGACTTTCTAGAGTTTCCTGGCTTGCAACAATATGGTGTGTAGGCCAAACAACATGTTGTGTTCCCTCGCTCTAGACATTTCTAGAGTTCCTTGGTTTGTATGAACATGTCATGTTACCCAACCAACACATCGTGTCATCTCTGGTCAAGGCAGTCTGACTATAAAAACCACAAGTGATATATCATGTTGACTTTCCATCAAATCGTGTTACCTACAGTTTTGGCTCGTATCAAAAGAAATATGTCCCACACTTTTTAAATGTAAATGTAACCCGCTTAGGATTGTTATCATGGGTCATTTGAAGCCACAGATGTCCAAAGAAGATCAGAGAAGAGTTGAAGGTGATTTTGGAGAGGAAGGACCAGTTGCTCGAGAGAGAACCCTCTTCCTCCCCAATTCTTCTTTAGAAATTATAGAAAATATTCATGTTCTCCATTTCATCCGATTGAGGGAGAAGGTTGCTAGAGAAAGTACTAGAGCAAGGAAGAAATTGTGACTTCTAGCCAGATTTCTTCTTTGCTCTACTTCTTCTTTGGAGTTTTTGTTCTTTTCTCCCTCTTCTACTATGTCATGTGTCATATTCAATTTCTTGTATCTATATACCATAGACATGGATAAGTAGAGGCCCTATTCTTACATTCTTGGATGGCTACTTTTTGTGTTTGATTTATACTTTTTGCATGATTACATAATATATGCATAGGAGTAAGGAGATGTACCTTGGCTACACTCCGTTGACCACAACAGTATATGGAAATTGTTGCGGAGCAAGATTTGTAGTCCAAAATTTAGTATATGCACGGTAGTGCTTTACAGAAATAGGGTTGTCCTAAATTATCGAGAGGTGGGTGTAGGATACAAACTTCCCTTGTGTTGTTTCTAGTATAGTTGATTTCGTTGTTATTCATGTTAAGATACATATGTGAAACCTTGTTCTCAAGACCTTTTGATTAATTGAGATCATTGAATCAAGTGATCCCTACTCTAGTTTCATTCTCTCTAATGCGTTCAATTTACTCGTATTAAAACTTGGGCATCTTTTAAAACCAATCTATATTGTTTAAATTTAGTACTCTTATGTTTAATAATACCTTTATCCTTGGATGACTTTGATTATACTACATGCACCCATATACTTGTAGGGTAGTGTTCGAGTAACAAATTGAAGGCTTTTGCACACATATTATAGGTAGAACGCCTTCAATTGACTTCTTTTATTTTTTTGTTGTCCATGCTTTGTTTTGAAAACAAAATATTCTATCAACAATTTTGATGAGAAATCATACATGGCATTATTTCTTGTATATAGCACTACTAGTAGCTTATAGAGTCTTTAACGTTGAATTGTCTGAAGTACAAGAATCTATCAAAAAAAATTAGAATAACCCCTCTATTTCCAATAATTTCATTTTTGATGATGTTCTGGATAATGTGATTCCCATATTAAAAGAACTAGACATCAACAACAAAGCATAAGAGGTTGATGAATTTGAATGCTCACATGAAAATGAAAAGAAGGATCCCACTCCCTGCTTTGTAAAGGACCATCCAAAGGAGCTCATCATAGGTAACCCTTTTGAACGAGTGAAGACATGGATTCCTTCAACAAATAACAAGTCAACAGCGTCTTCATTTCACAACTTCAGCCAAAGAATGTCAACAAAGCTCTTGAGGATGATGAGTGGATTATATGCAAGAAGAACTTGAGAAATTTGGAAAGAACAAAGTGTGGATTCTAGTTCCAAGACCAACAGATACAAAGATCATTTTTAAGGAGTGGGTTTACAATAACAAGCTTGATTAAAGTGGCAAATTGGTACGAAACAAGGCGATGTTAGTAGCTCAAAATTACAATCAATAGAATGGTATGATTTTGATGAAACTTATGCTCATGTTGCTATACTTGAATCTATTAGACTACTACTTGCCTTTGATAGTTATAAAAAATTATTGATCTATAAAATGGTTGTTAAAAATGTGTTTCCAAATGGAGATCTAGGGGAGGAAGTCTATGTGCCTCAATCTCCTAGTTTTGAACATTAAAAGCATACAAATTATGTTTATGTATTACAAAAGGCCCTTTATGGACTCAAACAATCCCACAGATCTTAGTATGAGAAATTAAAGAACTTTTTAATTGATAATGGTTATGTCATGGGAAAGGTTCACTCTACTCTCTTTTTAAAACACACTTTTAGAAATATGTTGATTATTCAAATACATGTTGATGATAATATCTTTGGTGGTACTAATATTGATCTTTGCAAGGAGTTTAGTTCACTCATGTTGAGTGAATATGAAATGAGCATGATGGGGGAGCATACTTTCTTCCTTGGGCTCCATTTTAGCGATTAAAAGATGGGAACTTCATCAACCAAAGCAAGTACACAAGTAAACTCTTGAAGAACATTGGGAAGGAGAACGCAAAGCCAATTGATACTCCCATATCCAACACTGCCAAGCTAGACAAGGATGAAGAAGGTGAAAAGATATATGAGAATCTCTATAAAGTTATGATTGGTAGCTTATTATATATGACTACCTCTAGACTTAATATCAAGTTTAGTGTTTTTTGTGTGCTAGATTTCAATCAAGCCCTAAAAAGTTCCATATTGTAGCTATTAAGAGGATTTTGAAGTACCTAGCCAAAAATCCCAAATTTTGGAATATGACATCCTAAGTCAAAGGACTTTACTCTACATCCTATAGTGATGCAGATTATGCCAGGTACTTAGTTGATTAAAAGTGCATGAGTGACAGTTGCATCCTTCTAGGACCTTGTTTGGTTTCAACACAACAATGCGGCTCTATCAACTATCGAAGTTGAATACAGAGTAGTTGGTAGTTTTTGTGCCCAAGTCCTATGCATGAAGTAAATTCTCCAAGACTTTAATATTTTCTAAAAATGATTATCCTATATTTTTTGATAATAATAGTGTAATAGATTTGTCTTACAATCCTATATTGTATAGTAGAGATAAACATATATAGGTTCACCAAGAAATACATCTACAACACACATGTGGATATGAAAAATCAACTTGGGGATATTTTCACAAAACTACTAGCTAGAGAGAAATTCAATTTTATTATATCTAAATTGCTTATAATTGTCAATGATGATGCTTCTATGTCTCCTAGCTAGAATGTTCTTATAGACCTCCTTTTTTCTTAATAGACTATCATCCACTCATTTTTTGCTTAAACTGACAAAGCTTGTATGCCTTGTTATGCATGTATTGGGATTAAATGCAAAATGATTTTTCTCTCTCTATTTTAACACAAAATAGTAGCCAATGATGATAAAATCGTGCCTCTATATATCTTACATACTTGCTAGGCTCTTTTGGTACATTTGCATAAGTTTACAGGGCCTTAGAATTACTTTTATGAAATTTGAGACAAAACTTGCTTTCGGTCGAGTTGGCCCTGAGGTAAGTTGACCAATAATTCTACCCAAGGATGGAACAACAGTTGTTTTCGACAAAGTAACTTATTTGTTCAATTGAATTTCTTTGAGATAAACATCCCTCTCATGTCTACGAGCATCACTAATAAGCTTAAGTTCAATATTTTCAATTTTAAGTAACTCAAGCTCATTAAGGCACTTATGATTGTCTTCCTTAAGAGATGCAATATTCTTAAGATATACACAATTCTCTACTTCAACTCCATTGTATTGGAACTCAAGATAAATAAATTTGCCTTTCAAGTAATCAATGCTCTCAAGATGAATTTTCTCATTTTTCTCAAGAATATTAAGTTTTGCATACAAGTCATCAATGAGTTTACCCAACCTCTTCCTTTTAGATTTACATTCGGAATAAGAAGAACGGGTAGTAACAAGCATGTCAATAAGAGTTTCTTTAGCTAACTCATAAAAACTTACCTCACTTACCTCACCAATATCTTCACTTGTATCGGCCATGAGTGCAAGGTGGCACTCCCCATTTTCGTCGGAGCTTGAGCCACTAGAGGATGATCCTTCCCAAGCCGCATGAGCTGCATCTTTGTGTCTCCTCTCCTTCTTGTCCTTCCTTTTGTATTTTATACCTATCTTGTACTCTTCCTCCTTCTTGGAGCTGCTCTTGTGGTGTGACTTTCTAGACTTAGTACATTCACTCTTGTAATGTCCTTTTTACCACAATTGCAGCACCTGGGAGTAGACGAAGAAGATTGCTTTCCTTTGAAGTGCTTTCCGTTGGAGTAACTTGCTTCATGTGCACTAGGGCCATCATCTTCACTAGAGGATGAGGGAGAGGTCTGACAAGCAAGTTGTTGTTGAAGGATGAGGGCCTCCACTTGATCTTTGAAGGCACTATCTTTTATCTTCCTTGATTCTTTTTTTTTCTTACTTTTCTTCCTCTTCTTTCTTGTTAAGTCTTGGCTCATGAGCTTGTAGATTGCCAATAGGATCCTAGATTGGAATATCACCAAGATGTCTTACTTCTTCAATGGAGGTCACCTTTGACTCCCATTTCTTTGGAAGAGACCTCAAGATCTTTGAGTTGATTTATCCTCTATCCAAAGTGTGTCCCAAAGTAGTTAGGCTGTTGATGATGATGTTGAGCTTTGAGTACATCTCGGCAACTCCTTCTTTCTTCCCCATCTTGAAGTTCTCAAGAAGGCTATTCAACATGTATATCTTTGACTCCTTCACTTTCTGTGTGCCTTCATAAGTGATGCACAATTTGTCCCATATCTCATAGGTTGTATCCCATGAGGAGATGTGATTGAAATCGGATGGAGTGAGGGCTGCATAGAGGATGCTAATTGCTTTGGCATTGAGTTGTGAATTCCATAGGGCTGCTTTATCCCAAGTTGATACATCTCTAGTTGGCTCCTTGTAGGGTATAGTCATCACTTTACACATATCAAAGTTCATCCCTAGAATGTAGAGTTGCATATGCCACTTCTAATAGAGGAAGTTAGTGTCGTCGAAGACTAGGGGCACATGAAGAAGCCTCCCTCTAGGTTGAGTGAACCAAGTAGGTTCTCACCCCTGTTCTCATCTCGTAGGAGATTTGTTGGAGAAGATCCTTGCTCTAATACCACTTGTTGTATCTAGGGATCTAGAGGTGGGTGAATAGAACTTCAAAATTCTCACAAGAATAGTAAGACCTTCAAATTATTTTAACTAAAATCAAATGCTAAAACTGAATTTGAAGTCCTATCTAAACAAGCATAGCAAGGATGAGAGAGATTGAAACAAAAACTTAGATAAGGTTTTTAGAGTGGTTCCTATCTCCAAACTAGGATACCATCAATCCACTACCTAGAGAGGACAACCTCTAGGACTTTACAACCCATGTATACTTATATTCCATTATAAGAGAAATAAGAAGACCACCATACATCCAAGGACTTACCTATTAAAGACAAGACTCTTCCTCTTACACAAGGACTTACCCACTTGATCAAGATGTCTTCAGCCTTCACCAAGGACTTACCCACACTTGCATCAAGTCTTTGACCTCATAGGGATTACCCACTCCTATTGAATCTTTTTCATTATCCTTCTCATTCACTTGGAGAATATCTTCACACCTTCTTCAACCTTGAAGAAAAACACCAACTCCTCCTTCACTTGGAGAAGACCACTTCAACCTTTGCTCTTTGAGAAAGGGGATTGGGAAGATGGGAAGATGGAAATATGGAGAGCTTGACAAGATAACATGGAGGTAGCTCTCTTACAATATTCCTAACTCACTCATAATAATGAAATGCTTTTTAAATGAGATAGAGAAAGGGGGTCAAAGGGTTGTAGCACACTCAACTATAGCAAGGACAAAGGATATCATGAATGAGCAACCTTGGAATGAACTCCAAGAGGTCCTATTTATAGTTGGGGTGTTCCTTTGAGTGTGGGATCACTTATGAACGAAAAATCGCCATTTAACAACTTGCAACGGATCTTATTTTTGTTTCTAACAACTCTCCATTGGTTGGAATCATTTTTTCTACATTTTACGTACAGTAAATTTTTTTTAACTTCAATAAAGGTAACTTGACCGATCCACTAACTGAAAAAGCCAATTTTCAAACTATCGGTTGAGTTTGTCCTGGGGTAACTCGACCGATCAGTCAAAATCAACTTTGGTCAGTGAGTTGGTCGGTCGAGTTCTATGAATGTACAACTTGACTGATGCAGCCATTTCCAAAATCCATCACTAATTGGTCGAGATTCAAACTCGACCAACGAAGTTGCTGTGAAAAAATTTACAAAATGATTTTTGAGTGATAAAACATTGCAATTAAGTGTCCCTGATTTTTTCTCATCTTATTTACAAGTCATATTATCAATACAAATGATTACAAAAATATTCTAAGGTGGTTTTAAGTGATTTTCCCAGTTGCACACTTGCATTGCTTTTGACTTGAACTTGGACGAGCTAGGGCATGTGTAATATGCTCCTTTTCATGTACCTAAAGCCTGAAATCAATCTTAAACAAACATATTAGATACATATGAATGGAATGGTTAAGTTATTATCAAAATATGGACAATGTATAACTCTCAAGTCAACATTCCCCCCTTTTGGACAATGGCATGCCATTCCTCAACTTATTGAAAAGGTATGTAAAGTTATAGCTTAGCCTTGTGGATTGCAAGGGGATTAATAATTTGAACAATGTGAATTGCTCTCCCTCAATCTATGCTTACTCTTACCTACATATTTTGTCTTTCTACACAAAGATATATGACAAATTTACTACATGGTCCTTTACCAAGTCACATGATAAAACAATACTAGACAAGAAAAGGATCACATAGGCAATAAAAGCATTATGGTTGAGCTTCAAAACATTGAACTTCTCTCCCCATTTTGGCATTATCAAAAAGTAATGGGGTAGAAGAGCATAAAAAATGGGTCTTCTCCAAGCACAACCAAAAACATATAACCTTAAGATAAAAAAATGTAAATACAACACATATAAAACAAAGATGAGAGAGAAACAAGCAGCATGTGTCATGATCAAAATATGGATAGCTTACCACCAACTCATGAGATATAGTCAAATAGAGAGTAAGGGTACATGTGATTAAAATAGAAAGCATGTTCTCAAAACAACTACAAGCCAGAATGATGAGAACAACATGATGGTAGAAATAGTACATATCAGAAAATGTATCGAGATGTTTTAAGTAAAAATAGTCTAGAAAGATATATATGATCAGTATTTAAAGACTAAAAAGTAAAACTTTGACGCAAATTTACCATGCGCAGAAACGCAAGTGAACGCGTCGAAGTAATACAGGCCTTTGTGAGGCCCGAGTCGAACTCAGGGATACGTGAAATTGTCGGAGACTCCTACTAACTGCTCGCAATCAGCTAGACCGATTTAATAGTTGAGAGTTGTTGTTAAAATTAAAAGAAAACAAAAATAAAACAAAACAAAGCAATCGATTAAATGTTTGGTTTAATCAATTTAAGATGAGATCTTTAGGATTGTGGTTTCACCGCGGCTTTTCATTGTATTAAATTCTATATAATTACTCAATTTTATCTCTCTATCCGGGTAGTGGCCTGAAATCAGAATTTACCACTGTCGTGGTACAGTTCACTACCTATGTCTAGGTCGGTTCCACCGTCGTAGTAACCTATACCCTAAACTAGGTGCATTAAAATCGACCTCTCGGTATCCACCATTAATCTTACACCACCTTGTTCAAGGGATTTGTCAATTAATGTAAATTCTATCTCTTTTCAACCGTTAATTCTTCTTTCAAAGCAATTAAAGGCATTACATTATTATTATGGTGATCAAGCATAACAGTATATTTGAGAAAACGAAATTATACCACGGATTTAAGAGATAAGATATGAATTATTATGATAAAATCGTCATACAATGAATTCCCGGGCTACTCCCAGTCCTAAAGACAAAGGGGATTAGCCCTGCATGTTCATCTTAGAGTACAGCGTGGAGTAGAAAAAGGGAAACATGGAGAAAAATGTGATTGAGTGGTTAAACCCCTGAACGGAGAAGATCCAAGCAATCCTTGGCGTGGAATACACGTTCTCCCGCCTTTCGGTGGTGGAAATCATCTTCTTCAGCGTCCGGATCGGCTGGGGCGTGCTCTCGAGCTCCGTTCTTCTCTTCCCCTCCTCTCGGGATGTGTGCAGCGGCTAATGACGTGATGATCCCCCTTGGGCGCCGTCATTAGGTATATTTCCCGAATTAGGTCGCCAATTAATCACAGCCGTCCGATTAAGATTAATCTGAAACAAACTCATATCTGACGGTGTCGATACCATCGACGCGGGTCGATGGTATCGACCTAGCACGATATCGGCAGTTCTTCTTTTCTTTCGTTTTGCGCCTGATGTCATATCGATACCATCGACGCGGATCGATGGTATCGACGAACCTATAGCGACAATTTTGTCTTTTTGTGTCGTTGTAGCTCCACCAGTCGATAGTATCAACATTTAGGTCGATAGTATCGACTCACTTCTCGCCACCAACCTGATGGTAGCTCGATACCATCGACATCCCTGTCGATAGTATCGACTTTCTTTTGGTCTTTGCGGCTAGCAACCTGTGGTCTGGTCGATGGTATCGACCACCGTCGATGGTATCGACAGTAGCAGATACTTGTTTTTCCTGAAATTAACACACAAAACCACATAAGTTCACACAAAACATATTCTTTTGATAATTAATACCCAAAATGCTTGAAATAGGGGAAATTTGACATAAAGAAGTAGCATAGACCAAAGTGAATGAATTATGCAACATTAACCATGAAAATGACTAATAAATGCATAAAACACATATCAAACAAGTCTATAAATGTGACTCAAAATCATCGCATCAAACTTCTAAATATCTAGGCTATATAAAGTCCATGGGGGTCATCATCATTGGCATCATCATCAGAAGCTTCGGGATCATAGTCATCATCTCCATCTGAAGGTGTTATAACATCACCTTCATCACTGGAGCCACAAACAAAACCGTCATCAGAACCATCTGAACCATCCTCGCCGTCATTATCAGATGCCTCCTCATCAACAACAACAACTTCCTCATCAACCAGGTCAGGAATATCCTGATCGATAGAAGAACCAAAACTGTGACCGGGTCACATGGCACTCTACTCAGCCCAAGACATACCAAGATCATGCAACTCCTGGGCTTGAGGGAAAGTGGGAGCAAAGGTGCCAAGTCCTGTAAGCAAGGTATCTATAGGGACAGTAGGGAGATTATCACTTCAGGGGTAGATCCACTAGTAACAGAGGGTTTAGAAATAGAAGCAGCATGTGGAGGGCTGGGTAGAAGTGAATATATGCATAGGATGCATAATCACCACCTGGGTAGGGCTGGTAGGCAGGGTAAGGATGGGCATGAGATAGGTTCAAAGAAGGCATGATAGAATAGAGATCTTGATGTAGATGCTCCTAAACTTATAGGTTGTACACCTGTTGATGCACCCAGAGTAGAAGCAAGTCATATGGTGAAGAATGTATCTAGACCTCTTGACTCTGATGTTCTTCAGAAGGGAAACCATAATCACTATGGTATTCTCTACAATTTCAGTCTAATTCTTTGGTATGAATATTGTAGTCGACTATCAGAGCAAGAATGTAGTTTTTAAGGTCCAAGGAAGATGAAGGTAGGGTGGATTTCTTCCTATAGGGAAATTGAGGCTTCTTCAAGAACTTATGTATCTTAGGGAGAGTGATATCATATTTCTTGTAGAAGGACTTAGGGTCTAGGAGGTCAAAATACTCAGGATAGTATTTCCTCCAAGTGTCGGTCACCTCAGTACCATTTAAAAACATATTCAAGGTATCATCTGAGATTTGAACTTCTTATCGGCAATCATGGAAGTAAGAATTGCTTGAGTAGTAAGTGGGGGTACAGGAATGTCATAATTCCATGACAAATTAGCATAGAACTCATGAACTGCCTTAGTACTTGTGATGGGGTTGTTATAGCACTGGCATTCAACACTCAGGGCAGCTAGGTGGTGATCATACAACAACTTGGGTACCTCATCTATGACCTTTTGTCTACGCGGATGAGGCTCAAACAAGGCACACAAAGGGAAGGGGTTCCTAGGAAGGAGCTCCTTGTACCTATTTAGAGCTTCATCATAAACAAAGAAGGTATCATCCAATGGAATGAGGTGAGAGTTGGATGAAGAGGATGGTTCTCTAGAGGGAGAGGCTCTCTTTCTCCTATTTGAAGCCATGGACGTAGGAAGAAGAAGATTGAGAGGTCAAAAATGAAGGAAGCACCACAAAGGGTCGTCCAACCACCTAGGGCTGATAGGCAAGGGAGGTAGGAAGGTCAAACAAGGGTTGGTTAGGTCTAGGAAAGGAAATGGCATGGCTAGGGTTGAGAGATTAAGGGAGCTAGAGAAGGAATCGGTTGATTTTTCTCGAGTTGAAAGGGAGAAACGACGGTCAAACCCTACTTAAGTTTTGCTCCAGCCCAGCCATCGATCGAGTTCCATGACATGGAAACTCGACCGAATGGATTTTTACGAAAGTCCTCGGCCACGGATCGGGCGAGTTGGCAACTCGACCGATGGTCAACATGATCCATCATTAGAAATCTTAGATTATAACCTTGTGAGTGCTAATTAAATTTATTTTTCTGGTCCATTTTGCATTTTAAACATACTTAGGAACATATCATTCATCATTGGGTACTATTTAGCGACAAAACAAGCATTTGCAAAAAATAACCAAAAAAACAAAAAATAAGGCACAGGAAAATGAAAATTTTAGCACTTTGGCAAGCAAGGGTCATCAAGACATGAGAAAACCATATGGGATAGAAAGAAACTAACTAGAAGGCATATTAGATTCATCCAAAGTAGTTATGAGTAGTTTAGATCTATTAAATTAAATTTCTCTCTAGCTAGAGGTTTAGTAAAAATGTCTGCCAACTGATTTTCCGTGTCTACATGCGTGATATAAATATCCTTCTTGGCAATGTGATCATGAAGAAAATGATGACAAACCTATATATGCTTGGATCTACTATGCAATATTGGATTGTAAGATAAATTGATTGCACTAGTATTATCACAAAAGATAGGAGTAGCATCAAAATATATGTTAAGTCTTGGAGCATTTGCTTCATCCATAGAACATGGGCACAACAACTCCTTGCTGCAATGTATTCAACCTCGATAGTTGATAAAGCCATTCTGCTCTGTTTCTTGGAAAACCATGACACCAAGCATGATCCTAGGAGGAAGCAAGTGCCACTTGTGCATTTTCTATCAATCAAATATCATGTGTAATTCACATCACTATAAGCCGTAAGAGTAAAGTCCCTTGACTTGGGATACCATAGTCCAAAATTTTGTGTTTTGGCTAACTATCTTAAAATCCTCTTAATAGCTATAAGATGTGATTTCTTGGGATTTGATTGAAAGAAAGCACACAAGCCAACACTAAACATTATATCAGATCTACAGGTAGTTAAATGAAGTAAACTTCCAATCATACCTATATAGAGCATTTAATCAACTTTCTCACCTTCTTCATCTTTATCAAGTTTGGCAGTTTTTGACATGGGGTGTCTATCAGCTTGGTGTTCTCCATCCCAAAGTGCTTAGGTAGCTCACGCTTAAGTAGATCACTTGTGTACTTGCCTTGGTTGATGAAGTTCCCATCTTTAGTTTTCTTGATTTGAAAGTCAAGGAAGACATTAAGCTCACCCATCATGCTCATCTCAAACTCACTATGCATAAGATCACTATACTCCTTGCAAAGATCAAGTGTAGTTCTGCTAAAAATAATATCATCAACATAAATTTGAAAGATAAGAAAATTTTTAGAAGTGTGTTTGAGAAATAAGGTAGAATCTACTTTTCCCATGATATACCCATGATCTAATAAAAAGTTCTTTAATTTCTCATACCAAGCTCAAGGTTCTTTTTTGAGTCCATAGAGAGATTTTTGCAATAGATAAACGTGGTTAGGTAAACTATCATGTTCAAATCTCAGAGGTTGTGCAACATACACTTCCTCCTCAATTGTACCACTCAAGAACACACTTTTAACATCCATTTGATATAGAAGGAAATTTTTGTAACTAGCAAAAGAAAGAAACTTATGAATGGACTCAAATCTAGCTACAGGTGCATATGTTTCATCAAAATCTATACCTTCCTACTAATTGTAGCCTTGAGCCACTAACCTAGTTTTGTTTCTTACAACCTTGCCACTTTCATCTAGCTTGTTGTGGTAGACCCACTTGGTGTCGATGATCTTGTTACACCCACTTCCCACAATTACCACTAATCATGAGATTATGGCATAAGTTTGAGGATTATAATTAATACAAAGTTCACTGCCAACTTTTTCTTTTCTGTTATTTTAAACTCTTTGTTTTCTCACATTCAATCATAAACAAACTTTACAAAGGAATTAAACCTTAATTACTCAAATATGATCTCAACATTAATGATACACATCCAAACATTCATTTTGTTCCTCACATTTCCATGTACATACAACATGATAACCAGATATATACTCTATCATTAAGGAAACAAAGATACAAATCATCATTTAGAATTCTCTCTCAACTCTATACAAGGACCTAGAGTGATAAGGATCGACTACACTTAACTAATCTCATACTTAACTCATGTATAGATCTATGTTGATGCAATGACATCTTCAGTCCACAAGTTATCCCTAAAAATTGTTAGTAGAGGGGTGAGCCTACTCGCTCAGTGAATGAGTACTTCAAAGAAATAGTCTACAGCACTGATATAATTACATATATACTATTTTGCAACTGAATCCAATCATAACAGCAGTAAGCTTTAAAGAGATTAATCATTCACAAACATGAATATGGTAGAATACTCTAGACATCTACAAGAGTGAATCAATATATGAACATGCTTTATTGATCATAAAGAAAACTAATAATCCAGAAACACACAAAGAATAATTGAATAACTGCACACACTTGTTTAACCTCTCATTCATCTTATTATGAATCAGTAGTAATATACAAATATCTAAATATTTTTTTCATTATTCTCTTTGTAATCTTTCATTAACTTTGACTTGACCTAACTATAGAACTGACTACTACTATGTTGGCCAACTAAACATAACTGACTTATCTGACTACTGTACTCTTTATCTGGTCTCAATGAACTTCTCTTTTTACTTTGCCCCTGAACTCACTTGGATTGTACCATCCAAGCAAAAGCCACTATTGTGTGACTTACCATACAAGTCTTAAGGTAAACTGGGGACCTTAAGACTTCTAACTACCTCAGTCTCCAGAGAGGTTTCATGTCTGGCCTAACGGTGACTAAATAGCATCTGTAAAATGTGGCCCTTTATCCTGGGTACTCGGGTGGGGTACCTCTAGGCTAAAAAGCCTCAACTCTACGTAATGTGGTTCCACTAGGGCTAACACGCAAAATGGAGTAACTACCAAAAGAAGTAGGTCCACAAGGGTTGTATACTTCAACTGGTGGGTACCACTAGATCTCTAGTTATTATTGGATACCCCTACTACTAAAATAGTACCACCAGGTTCTCTGGTTATTGTTTGGTACTATGCTACTCAACAGAAGTATCGCCGACATCCAATCAGTTGATGTTAGATACTCAGTTCCAGGATACTTCTTCCTATATCTGATAGCCCATAGCCTGTTTCACCCATCCCGGTACAAACCTCCAGGGAGGTTCTACGGTGTTCAGGGAATCTACTATTACTATTGTAGTTTTACTAACTACTTGATCTATTGGACTGAATTCACTAATAATACTTAGTTGACTGCATAACATATTGGTTACCCTTATCTTAGGGTTTCTCATTTCTTAGATGCTTAACATATTGATTACCCTTCTCTCAAGGCTTCTCATTTCTCATGCACATAAAAGAATTTGCATATGTTCAAATAGATATCATGTCTAATGATATAAACATTTACATTAAAAATTTCTCGTATTCATGCATGACATCAACAACATCCCTATCTAGGGAAATGTCTTTTCTATTTTCTTAAATTACCATAACAACTTATGCATTTCATGTCAATTAACTCAGCTAGAGATTTTTACATCACAAATCAAAATTTGAATCCCTATAAAATGATATTCAGTTAGAAACTCAAATTATCACATAACTCATTTCAATCAGTCATGCGTATGAAACCCTGGTATGAATTTAACTAGGGCTTCCAAAATATTCATTAAAATATCATGCATCAAGAATAACCTTAATTAAATGAATTTATAACAATAAAAGAATCACATCAGTTGAAATTCATGAATCTATTCACAAACTTCCAACTTTTCATTCATTTAGGGTTTCATGTTAGATAAAACATATTACAGACATTGATATCATCAAATGAAGTACAAGATCTTATATGAAATATATGTACTACTCATTTAGATAAAACAATCACTTGTAACCAAGGAGATTCAAATAGACAAACCTCTTTTTCAATTATTCAACAATTTTAGTCATAGCTGAAAACCCTAGATTTTGCTATTTTCATATAAACTCTACAATTACTTTAGGAATTCTCATTTAGATAATTTGTATGCATTTCTATATGATTTATCAACCAGAATCCATCATAATAGAGAAATAATCTATTTCATATCATCCTACAAAAGCTAGGTCAAAAGGGCAGTTTAGGGTTTGTAGTCGTATACAAAACAAGTAAACATTATTGATCATTTTACTCATTTTTATGCAATCTACTATTTAAAGGAAGTAACCAATCACCCTAAGGCGTGAAAACACCTTAAAAATGAAACTCATCTCTAAAAATCTCGAATTCATATCAAAACCCTAGCAAATCACCGGATTCTTCTTCCTTTAAACTCAAAAACCCTAGAAATGGAGGATTCTGAAGATAGAGTGAGAAAAAGGGAAGATTTGGTACCATTTCGAATCAAATTAGAGGAGGGACGGAATCTTGACATGTGAGAGATTATTCACCATGAAAGGCTATGCAAAGAAGCTAAACTTACTTAATATCATCATATCTCAAAAAGAGAAACCTTAAATCAGCCATTCCACCACTTTCTTCACTCAAACCCTAACTCTCGCTCTCTCTCTCTAGGATTTTGTTTCTCTAGAATGGATCACAAAATCTGAGAACTACTTGGGTGATAACTTGCTCATATACAGCAATTTAGGTACTTGGATAATTTACACATTAACCCCTCACTATACTTTTTCTTATTTCAACAGATTTTTGTGTTATAAAAAAGTTACTGTAATATGTTTATTTCAGAGGTCAAACATCCTCCAAAAATAATGAAAATTTCATATCTCCAATATAAATTTTAGATCATTCGAAGTTACCAATAAATAATTCAAAATCAAACACTATACTACTAAATAGCACTCTGTCAGCATTTTGGTCGAAGTATAGCTCGACCAAGAATCACATCCAAAGAACACCCAAATATTCTGAACTTTTTCTTGAATATGCATGATTGAGTTATCCATGATTGAACACCCAAATATTTTAAAAAATTCATAGAAAATATGAAAAATAATTTACCACACTACTATCCTGATCAAATTCCATATTCATGTACTATCAAAACCCTAATTTTTTCTAATTAGGGTTTACATTTATCAAACCCTAATTCTTCAGACTGAAATCATAATTAGAGTTTATTCTTAGGTTTGAAACATCACAATTGAGCTACTATCAATAATCAAGTCTAAACGATGTTCAATCTAATCAAGCATGTAATCATTCAGGTAAACCCTAGTTTACCAATTAAGCACAAATGTGGTCATTACAATTCTCACCCCCTTAAAAAGTTTCATCCCTGAAACATAAATATGCAAACAAAGTATATTTAAAGTTTCTTTTAAAATTCTAAAATCTTATGTGTCACTATACTCTTGTATTTCATATTTGAATGTTATTTTCAATATTGAGTCATTTGTTACTCTTCTAATCACAACATATTTTAAGCCAGACTTCTCAATGATAGTCGAAGACTTTTTTTGTCACAATCAGTTATAGGAAAGAGATAGATAAGCAAATTTCTCTTTGTCATACCCTGTTGATATGTTACTTCGGTACTGGTAATCTGATCCCACTATCTTAATTCATACACATCAATTTGTACTTATTTTCCTACATCACATCAGAGTTATTAAACACAGTTCACCTTTCTATTTTGAATTTCACTATTTTGCCACTCTAATAGAAAAGCATCATGAACTGCAAGACTAGAAGTAACAAAAATTGTATAAAATTGAGTCAGACTACTAATATGAATGATTGAAACCATAAAACTCATTCCAGTTTAATTGAAGTCATATGTAAAACAAATTTTCATCCATTGAAATGCCTTCAACAAACTATACTTCTTTAAAATAAATTCACATATTGATGATAGCCATTTGTTTTCTCTTATTTCTCTTCTTATGCATTACAACTTCTTCTTGCTTATATTTCTCATTTTGATCATCTAGTAAAAACATCATGAATATTGAAACATTCAAGGTAAGAATAGATTATTCGTCATTCTTGCTATCACTACAAGAATTTATTTTAGATTACAATTTGCTCATGTTGCAGTTCTCCTTTTATTCAAATCACACTTCTTATATTTCAAATCTATCTCTTATCCTATGTTCATACTCATTTATGTATTATTAATCTATCCTTCACATTTGCAACCTTTAAACCTGTGGATACTATAATTGCTACTTACTTGTCATATTGATGATCTCTGGATTTTATTTTATACAGACATTCATGCTCAAGGTCAAATCACTATTGACATCCCTTTAACTGTTACAACCCTAAATTATCTAGGGTTTGATCCTTATAAAAAAAACATGATGTTATCGTAACATGATTTTACTCCCTTATTTTGATATGCAAACCTTAGCTCTCTTGAGGTTTACCAAAGTATTCCTCATCTTTACCACTCAAATTTTCTTTATCTCACTTGACCATTTTGATAGATTACTTTCTTGATCTACCTTGCTAGGGTTTCATCATCATATTATGTTTCATTAGTATATTCAATAGATGTGTCTCTCATCCCATTTTACACTCACTAAGGAGGATATTGAAGAGAAGTTGATTTTGAGACATAGAATTATAATCTTTGAGCATTCACTTAACACAATTCTCATATTAGTCATCATCAATGAAACTAGACTATTTCACATTTCCTCACATCTCACAATCTCTCTCTTTTATCATCTATATTACTCCCTCGTGTTTTAGCCCCTTCTTTATTTTCTATCATTGGCTACATGGTTCTTACTCTTTCCTATGCCATTATTTACTTTTACTTATCTCTTACGATCATTTTTCTCACTCTTGTGTATGATTCCATATTTCATTCCATATAAACTTTCGTATCATGCTTTTACTTTTATCTAATTGAAATTTAATTCAACATCCTCCCTACTAGCTTCATATTATGCATAATACATTACATGTCCTTCATTTTGAATCAAACTTCTCATGCAGGAGTCAACCATAGCTTCCTTTTCAATCAAGATTTTATGTTCTGAATACAATTTACCTTTATATGAGTTGTTCATTTATTTAGTCGCACCTTTGTTCTTCTTTTAAGATCTAGCTCCATTTCATCACTAGGAACCTATTGAACACACTTGATGTCAACTAGGTTGCTACTAAATAGAGACATTGAATCAAAAGCTAGTAAGGATGAATACTTTAAACTTTATGATAGAAGTACACATTCCATGCTCCTCATTATACCATGTAACCCTTCTTTCTAAATCAAACTCATCATTTCCATCACCTTTTTTTTGTTTCATCTTAGTTTCTTATCCTAGTCTTATAATTTACATGTTTATCTAGTTATCTTCACTTTCATTTTTCTAAAATTCTCTTCTATGTAATTATTGCATACTTCACTTTTTTTCTCTTATTTTCCTTTTTTTGTAGAGTACATAAGTACATTTTACTCAATAATATGATCCATTCATTCTAATTGATTCTTTCTATCTTGGCTTTCCATGTAGTTTTGTCTTATCTTTCCTTGATTTTAGATTGGATAAAGTGCCACAATTAGTTATATAGTTTAGTTCTCTTTATCCATCCTTTCTTCTTCATTTTGTATGTTACATACTAGTGTATGTCTTGTATCTATATCCCTCTTCCTTCATTCCCAACTTAGGGTTTCTTATCTGAGGCCCCAAAGTTGGATCTCATATTTCAATTCCAATTAATTCTTAACTATTCTAATCTTTTCCTTATATCTCAACATCTTAGTGTATGTATATTCTCACTATGATGTGGGTTTGATTTATCCAGAGTCTACTCTTATTATAGTGTTAATAGCAGTCGTCAGATCCCAGTAACACATCCTGCCAGCCGGAAAAGGCCGAACCTACAGTCTTGAAGCCAAGAGCTACTCAGGATTAACCAACTTCTATATACCTCAAACATATAGAAAGAATATCCACTCAGGGTAAATTCATTTAATGATAACTTATGGTCTAATTGATACAAAGAATGTAAACAATAATTGAATAACTTCATAGTGTACAAGAATCTTAAAGGATCACATATATTTCTAAGAACTAAATATTCTAATTCAAATATATAAGAGCATTTCCATTGATATCCAATCAAAGAAACAATATAAAACAAGAGTTGCCTCACATTCTATTCTTATGCTCAATTCATTCATTTCTTTTTGGTCTTCTAACCCTAATATTTCTAGGGTTTCTCTCTAGCCCATCCTTCCTCTACATACCTGGCCAGGGCATCCAGAGAAGAATAGACAGAGTAGCTTGATATTGGTCAACCTAAGTAATCAAATACCGGGCCACGGTATCTAAATACTTAGACCTCCAAGAGTTATAGACGCATCACCTCCTAACTGCCACACTAATAACTCTAACTTTGTATCATAATGGTTCCGGACAACGCAGCCTAAGCTCTGATACCAAGTTGTTACACCCACATCCCATGATTACCACTAATCATGAGATTAGGGCATACATTTGAAAATTATACTTAATACAAAGTTCACTCCCAACTTTTTATTTTCCTTTATTTTAAACTCTTTTTTTCTCACATTCAATCACATAAACAAACTTTACAAAGGAATTAAACCTTAATTACTCAAATATGATCTCAAAATTAATGATACACATCCAACCATTCATTTTGTTTCTCACACTTCCATGTACATACAACATGATAACCAGATATATACTCTATCGTTAAGGAAACAAAGATACAAATCATCATTTAGAATTCTCTCTCAACTCTATACAAGGACCTAGAGTGACTGGGACTGACTAAACCTAACTAATCTCAAACTTTACTCCTGTGGCAGATCTATGTTGATGTAATGACATACTCAGTCCATGAGTTATCCCCAAAAATAGTAAGTAGAGGGGTGAGCCTACACGCTCAGTGAACGAGTACTTCAAAGAAATAGTCTAAATCACTGATATAACTACAGATATACTATTTTGCAACTGAATCCAATTATAATAGCAATAAGCTTTAAAGAGACTAATCATTCACAAACATAAATATGGCAGAATACTCTAGACATCTACAAAACTGAATCAATATATGAACATGCTTTATTGATCATAAGAAAACTAATATTCCAGAAACATACAAATAATAATTGAATAATTGCACACACTTGGTTAACCTCTCATTCATTGTATTATGCATCAGTAGTAATATACAAATATCTAAACATTTTTCTCATTATTCTCTTTGTAATCTTTCATTAACTTTGACTTGACCTGACTACTGAACTGCCTACTACTATGTTGACCAACTAAACATAACCGACTAATCTAACTATTATACTCTTTATCTAAAATCAATTGAACTCAATTAACTTTTCTTTTTACTTTTCCCATGAACTCCCTTGGATTGTACCATCCAAGAAAAAGCCATTGTTGCGTGACTTACCGTACAAGTCTTAAGGTAAACCTAGGACCTTAAGACTACTACTAACTACCTTAGTCTACAGCGAGGTTGCCACGTCTGGCCTAATGGTGGCTAAACAGCATCCGTAAATTGTGGCCCCTTATCCTGGTTACTCAGGAGGGGTGCCTCTAGGCTAAAAAGACTCAACTCTATGTAATGTGGTTCCACTAGGACTGACATGCAAAATGGAGTAACTGCCAAAAGAAGTAGGTCTACAAGGGTTGTATACTTCAACTGGTGGGCACCACTGGATCTCTAGTTATTATTGGATACCCCTACTACTGAAATAGTACCACCAGGATCTCTGGTTATTGTTGGGTACTATGCTACTCAACTGAAGTACCATCGATATCCAATTAGTTGATGTTAGATACTCAGTTCTGAGCTACTTCTTCACGTATCTGATAGTCCATAGCTTGTTTCACCCATCCCGGTACTAACCTCCAGGGAGGGTTCTACGGTGTTCAGGGCATCTACTATTACTATTGTAGTTTTACTGACTACTTGAGCTATCGGACTGAATTCATTGATAATACTTAGTTGAATGCACAAAATATTTGTTACCCTTATCTTAGTGTTTCTCATTTCTTAGATGCTTAACATACCGATTACCCTTCTCTCCGGGTTTCTCATTTCTCATGCACATAAACGAATTCACATATGCTCAAATGCATATCATGTCCAATGATATAAACATTTACATTCAACATTTCTCATATTCATGCATGACATCAACGACATCCCTATCTATGGAGATGTCTTTTCGATTTTCTTAAATTACCATAACAACTTATACATTTCTTGGCAATTAACTCATCTAGAGATTTTTGCATCACAAATAAAAATATGTATCCATATAAAATGATATTCATCTAGAAACTCAAATTATCACATAACTCATTTCAATCAGTCATGCATATGAAACCCTGGTATGAATTTAACTAGGGTTTCCAAGATGTTCATTAAAATATCATCCATCAAGAATAACTTTAAGTAAATGAATTCATAACAATAAAACAATCACATCAGTTGAATTCATGAATCTATTCGCAAGCTTTCAACTTTTCATTCATTTAGGGTTCACCCTCTTTACTGATATATCAAGAAAACATTAATATCATCAAATGAAATACAAATTCTTATCTGACATATATGTACTACTCATTTAGATAAAACAATCACTTGTAACCAAGTAGATTCAACTAGACAAACCTCTTTATTCAATTATACAACAATTTTAGTCATAGCCGAAAACCCTAGATTTTGTTATTTTCTTATAAACTCTGTAATTACTTTAGGAATTCTCATTTAGATAAATTTTATGCATTTCTATATGATTTATCAACTAGAATCTATCACAGCAGAGAAATAATCTATTTCATATCATCTTGCAAAATCTAGGTCAAAAGGGCAGTTTAGGGTTTGTAGTCGCATACAAAACAAGTAAAGATTATTGATCATTTAACTCATTTTTGTGCAAAATATTGTTTAAAGGATGTACCCACTCACCCTAAGGCATGAAAATACCATAAAAACGTAGATCATCTCTGAAAATCTTGAATTCATATAAAAACCCTAGCAAATCACCAGATTATTTTTCCTTTCAACCCAATAACCCTAGCAATGGGGGATTATGAAGAAAGAGTGAGAAAAAGGGAAGATTTGATACCATTTCAAATCAAATCAGAGGAGGGACAGAATCTTGACATGTGAGAGAAGATTCACCATGAAAGTCTATGCAAAGAAGCTAACCTTAATTGATTTCTTCATATCTCGGATAGAGAAACCCTAGATCAGCAATTCCACCACTTTCTTCTCTTAAACCCTAACTCTCCCTCACTTTCTCTAGGATTTCATTTCTCTAGAATGGATCATGAAATATGAGAGCTACTTCAGTGCTAACTTTCTCATATAGAGTAATTTAGGTGCTTGGGTAATTTACACATTAACCCCTCACTATACTTTTTCTTATTTCAGTAGATTTTTTTGTTATAAAAAAGTTATTGTAATATGTTTATTTTAGAGGTCAAACATCCTCCAAAAATTATGAAAATTTACATTAATGCCTAAAATGTAATTTTATAGATCTTATATAAATTTCAAATCATTACAAGTTACCAATAAATAATTAAAATCAAACACTATAATTCTAAACAACACTCTGTCAGCATTTTGGTCAAAGTATAGTTCGACCAAGAATCACATTCAAAGAAAACCCAAATATTCTGAAATTTTTCTTGAATATGCTTGATTGAGTTATACATATCATATACAAAATTTGTAGAAAATATGAAAAATAATTTCCCACACTACTATCCTGATCAAATTCCATATTCATGTACTATAAAAACCCTAATTTTTGCCGATTAGGGTTTACATTTCTCAAACCCTAATTCTTCAAAATAAAATCAAAATTAGAGTTTCTTATTAGGTTTGAAACATCACAATTGAACTACTATCATTAATCAAGTCTAAACGGTGTTTAATCTAATCTAGCATGTAATCATTCAGGTAAACCCTAGTATACCAATTAAGAACAAATGTGGTCATTATAGATCTTTCTATCACATGGTCTTGGCACTAGAGCCCACACTTTGTTCTTCTCAAATTACTCTAATTCTTCCTACATGTTTAGGATCCATTCATCATCCCCAAGAGCTTCTTTGACGTTCTTTGGCTTGAGTTCTGAGATTAAGGTGTTGTTTGCTTATTTGTTGTTGTAGAAAGCCCACGTCTTCACTCTTTCAAAGGGGTCACCTATGATTGGCTCTTTAGGATGATTCTTTGCAAAGAGGGGAGTTGGATCCTTATTTTCTTCATCTATCTCTTCTTCTTGAGTGGCCACCTCTTTTCCCTTTTGGGTGATGTTGAGTTCTTTCAAGACAGGAATTACTTCTTCTGCAACATCATAATTAGAAATATCCTTGGGAACATAGGGGTTAGTCTCAATAAATTTGACATTAATAGATTCTTCTACTTTAGAAAGATCAACATTAAACATTCTATAAGCCGTGCAGGTAGTTCTATATCCAAGAAAGATAGCCTTGTATGATTTCAGATCAAACTTGTCAAGAGAATCTTTCATGTTCAAAACAAAACAAGGACACCCTTAAACGTGAAAAGATTGGATTGAGGTCTTCCTACCATGCCATAGCTCATAGGGGGTTTTCTTCAAAGAAGGATGTGTGAAAACCCAGTTTTGCACTAAACATGAGATACTAACGGTTTCATCCCAAAACGTCTTTGGAGTGTCATACTCTAAAATCATGGTCCTAGCCATATCCTAACCTTATATGTGGTTTTTTCACTTTTTCACTAAAAAATATCTCCCAAATGATTTCAATTATCCTGCCAGTATGAGAGGTATTTCAATAAGTGAAACTATTGTGAAGAAGTCTTACTACAACTCCATCTACACCGCACCTACTGCCACTTCCTATTAGATAACTCAGCACAACTAGCTCCCTCCTTCACCACCTAGACCTTGTAGGGATTCTTTCTTTGAATCTAATGGGTCACTCATGGGATACATGACATGCTAGAATGTCAACCATATATAGGTCAAGAATATCTTCACCAAAGCATGGTTCACATCATGTCCAACATAAACATATCCTACCCCTCTCCTTATCCACCTTTTCCTTATTAGCTATTAACCATGCTACATATTCATATGATTAGTTCTATCAAATGCAATAGTACACTCCTTCTACTTCCCATTTTGTAGTTTCCGCTAGTCCACCTCTCATTTCCTCTCACCCAGCTTCGAGCCCGACTCAACTAATAGCTCTTCTACTTGGTTTGGTGTATGTTCCTCTTATAGACTTTGATGGGGTTCATATGCCTAGCTTTGAGAAAGTGGTGGCTCTAGTATCCACTAGAAAGATGACATGGAATGATCTAAATGCTAGATGGTCAACCACATTCCCTTTGTCTTCTCTAAAGATGTCATGATGAAGGAGGAAAAGGATCATGATGATGATGTGGATGGTGAGTAAGGTGATGAGAATGGGGAAGAGAGGATGAGGAGGAGGTTGAGGATGTTGTTTATTCACCTATGGCTTCCCCACAACCATAGCTAGCCAGTGATGAGGACTACAATACGGCTTAGTATGACCCAGCTCAATATGACCATTTCCTAGGTCTTGGATTGCATGTGTACTTGTATTTTGTGAGCTTAGCATGTATTACATAGGGCACTTGTATTTGAGGCTACTATTACTTTTTTATGTCATTCTCTAACGTTTTGTCTTCGTCATGGACCTAATTTAATTTTTTTTAATCATCTCATGTACCTCTCTTTTTTATATGACAAAGGGAGAGAAAAAGCTTGGCTACATATTGAAATTGATCTAACATTGCATATACTTTTGCTTATGGAAACCTAGTTGAAAATAGTATATATATGTGTTGGTTATGTTTTTGGAAGAAGTAACCATGTATGTTAATCTAAGAATTAATTGAGGGGGAGCAATTTCTATCATATATTCATGTATACCCCTCAATTTCAAAGGTAAAGTATTTATCAATATTTTTCAATTTGATTAGGAAATGTTTGTCATCTTCAAAAAGGGGTAGAATGTGGACCTTACAGTAATACATTGTCCATTAATTGATAAAGACTTAACCACTCCATTCATGTAAATCTATTATGTCTATTTGAGATCAATTTTAGATATGAGGTACATCAAAAGGATGAAATCGGAAAATCCTAATTTGCAGAAAAACAAGTCAAAAATAATACACAAGTAAGAATTAAATAATCAATAGTATCTCTATTATAATTGTTTGTAAATCATTAATGTTGAACGTATGACTTGTAACCGAAACTAATGGAAATTTAGAGAACTTAATTTGAATGTTTATACACTTTTTGGGCATTTATCATAAGCCTTCACAAGGAGGCTTTTTGGAAGAGTTTCCCCTTAGGTAAATAGATCGACAACCATTTTGGCTTTTGACAGATTTCACTGTCAGATGAGTTTTCCATGGGGTAACTCGACCGATAACTTAGTGTTAGCTAAAATAAAGCAGTCTTTGCAAATGGTAAGATAGTGAGCATTGTCGGTTGTGTTATCCAAAAGGTAACTAGACAGGCAGCATTGTGTTGTAAAGTGCTAAAAATTGTATCTATACATTTAGGAGGTTGCAAAGTTCATAATTTTATCTATTTCAACCCCCAAATATGTCTAGAATACAATCCAAAAGTCTCTACAGCTAGTAGGAAACCTCAACCATAAAAGTGGTCCTTGGACTTCATTTCAAGTTTTTGTTATATGCTCCTTCGATATACTTGAGTGTTTGAGCCTTCAACAACCCCTAATATCCATCAAACTTGATTGGTTATCTACATATAAATGAATCAGTTAGGGATTCTATGAGATGGATACTCCATTATAGACTTTTTGAAGCTCTCAAATCTTCTTTCCAATCTCTCTCTAGAAAAGTGGTAATTGAAGATTTCATCCTTGAAGAAGGAAATGGTGGCTTCAAGGCTAAAGATCTTATATAATAATGGGTAAGACCTTAGTGAAGGCTGAAGATTATTAGTAGATAGATAGGTAAGTCCTTGTAATGGTCATTGGCTCCTTGATCCAAACAGGAATGCTAGTTTAGCCCTTTCTCTTGAAAAGGGTGGCATTTTGTTGTAACTCTTCATGTGCAATATAAAGAATGAGACAAGTTTTCAAACTCCAGAGATTGAACCCTCGAATTAGTGGATGTGTATCTCCTAGTTTGGAAGTTGGAACCACTATAAATCTTATCCTTCTTTTGGTGTTTTCTCAATTTCTCTCTTCCTTTATTTTTTATAAATTCAGCATGCCTCTATATCATTACCTTTGTGAATGAGTATGTACAATGCATGGGATAAAACTTCCCTAAGGCATGTAAATAAGAAGAAAAGGAAGTAAAAAGAAGAAAGCTAAACAGCTATCTAGAATCTATCTATGTAGACATTTTGTGTCAACGCAATTGTTGGACCAAATATCACTAGGCTTCTTCTCAGTATATTCAAAGATCTTGAGATTCCTTTCTCATCAGAGTTTGTAGATAATGAAAATAGCAACTTAATTCCTCTCCCTGTGAAGCCAAAGAAAATCTTGGAATTCAAAGGTCTGACACCATAATCAGTAGAAATTGATACCATATTTTAGAACTATAGGAGCAATTAAAGAATGGATGGTTAACAACTTCTTCCTCATTTTTACATAAATGCATCTTAAAACCATAAAGAATCCAATCCTTTTAAGGAAGTCAATAGTAGGTAGTCTATTTAGAAAACATTTCTAAAGGAGGCATGAACATCTTCTGGGCACTTTTCCTTTATAGATTCATTTTGACCACTTGACTGGAGAGTTTTTCCTTCTAACAATCTCCCATCCATCCCTCATACATAAGAGGATTTTACCATTGTATCTCAACTAATCATAGGTTCATTAGGCATAGGTAAACTATAAAGAATGTCTTGAACAACTTTACAACCCCTAATCTTCAAAAATTTCCAAACAACATTTAACTTTATAGTTAGGACCATGTCCCAGTCTCAGCATCATCTTACTATCACAGAGATCAAGAAGGGTTCTCTTCAGCATAATACATGGATCTTTCTAAAGATGAAATTTACAACCATCAACAATGAAAAAATCAATGTGAGACTTGAGATATCTTTGTATCTAAGAAGCTTCTGCCATAATCATGAAGAGCAGGGTTTGCTCCCAATTAACCAAATGGAATCTTGGAAAATGTACTTGTCATGTAAACACTTGACTCATAGAGATTCTTTGTTATTAGCAACGTCCCATAGATTTTTCAAAATCCCATCCTTGGACCAGTCTTCAACAAATCGGGTACTTAAACTTGCTTCTGACATGGGCTTACAAAGAGTGTATTAGGACATAGTGTGGACATGCTTTGGTAACTCCATATGATTCGGAAAAAAAAATCCTCATTACTCTCTCAATATGACGGCCTAAGACTAGAACACATAATATGATACAAGTGTAAAAATAACAAGCCCAACTCTATCAGTAAAGGACAATATTTTACCTTTTTGTGAATCAAACTTTTTCTTGATTTTATCAAGGAGCACGTGCATTGCACTTGTGATTCCACCTATAAAAAATATAGCCACAAATATGTACATGAAGGGAAGCATTATCAATTTTAATATTAGTCAAGGAAGCTTTATCAATAATAATCCTACTGACAAATAAGTAACTCTTAGAGTTATTCAGCTTGAGGTCGGACACCCTATCAAAAGACCGAATAATCCTAATAATTACATGGGCATTAGACTCATCAGCTTTAGCAAACATAAGTAATTATCCACAAAAATGATATGTGATACACCAACTCTATCAAAGTCTTGTAGTAGGATTCCAACAATTTCCTTTAATAAAGGAATCAATAATATCAATAAAACATTGAATGGAAATTAGAAAAAATAAGGGGCCAGAGGGTCCCCTTGCCTCACACCATTAGAATCTTCAAAGTTTGGAGAAGAAGAACCATTAACAGAAACTTGGAACAAGGAATTATTGAAACAAACATGAATCCAATTTAGCATGTAGTCTAGAAATCCCATCTTTGTCATCATAAAAATGATGTAGTCTCTCTTTCTTGCTTTTCTTACTTGCAGTACCTTTTTATAAAATATCTTGAAGGTCTTATGAATTTTGTTTAAGTGGTTCACCCCCTCTAGAGCTCATAGATCCAACATTACCCACCACACCATATCATGTAGGGTACTATAAACAGAGTCATGTTTTCCCCCACCATCTTTTTACCCCTTTTCCCCAATCTAAAGAGGATAAGATAAAGGGCAAAGCTTTACCCTACCCACATCAACCATTTATGCATTATTCTATGGTTGATTTTATAATATCATATTCTAATATATTTACTAATGTACACTGAAATCCTCTGAAAGCCTCAACACTACTTTCTTATTTGTACTATTGTGTGATTCTAATGTTTTTATCGGACAATTGTTAGTGTGCCACACTATATACTAGAGATAAGTGAGGTTCTCAATAAGAAATAGTATAGAAAAAGATACACCATTTATAAAAATAAATGCTAGATTAAATATTTGTATATTTGGTGATATTACACATAATACTACTATACAAATTTAGTTTGAGTAGTTTCTTGTGTTTTATGAGGAGAACATCATATGAAAACTTTGTTGAAAATATTATGTGTCTATCTTCATGTTGCTTTACTTGTTTCACATGTTGCCTTATAGGTAAGGGGAGGCTTAAAGGCTTTCACAAAAAGAGTAATTATCCTATCTATTAACTGCAAATTTGATGTGCGTAAGGGTAGGAGCAAGGTAAGAATTTATCCTATCCTACCATATCCATTTATAGTCATGTAGATATTCTTATGAAAATATTTTTTTGTTTAATAGAACATTTGTGACATTTGTGTACGTACTTTTGTTGGATCTTAGGGCTCCAAGTAGGGGGTGAATAGAGCTTCAAAACTTGTACAAAAATAGTTAGATCTTCAAACTAATTCAACTTGGTACAGTTGCTAATAGTGAATTTGATGGCAATCTAAACAAGCATAGAAAGGATGAGAGAGAAAGAAAAAAAACAAGCACTCAAACAAGTTGTTTGGAGAGTGGTTACACTCTCCAAACTAGGAGAGATTGAGTCCACTACCTAGAGATGTCAAGCCCTAGGATTTTTCAATCTATGTATACTTATACTCCTTTATAAGACATACAATTGACCTTCATTTTCTTGGAAAAGGATATACAGGTTCCCTTTGAGGTCAAGGGAGCCAACAACCTTACATACAAGGTCTTACCTATCCAAGAACTAGTTTTCTACCTCACTAAGATCTTACCCACTCTTGCAAGAAACAGGATGCCTTCACCAAAGAGATTCCCTTCTTGCAATGAGTTTTTAGCCTTAAAGGATTTACCACTCATCTCCTTAAATCTTCCACCTTGTCCTCCTCCTTCACTCAGAGAAGCTTTATGCACCTTGTTCTAGTAACTTGAAGAAGCTTGCCCCTTATCCTTCACTTAGATAAGCTTTCATCAACTTGATCTTGAAGAAAGGGGTTGGGAAAAGAGAATCTCTAAGAGCTTTACAAGCATACAATGTGGTAGCTATCTCATACATATCCTAACTCACTCCTAATGATGAATTGAAGTGTAATCAACAGAGAGAAAACGACTCAAGTGGACCGGATGCACTCAACTATAGTAAGAAGCTCAAATAGCATGATGGATCAACCTTAGATTGAACTCCAAGAGGTCTTGTTTATAGCTCAGGGTGTCCACCTGAGGGTAGGAGCACATATGAACATTTTATAGCCATTTTTAGGGTCGTAATAGATATGATTTTGACTTTCGCAACTCCCCTATGGCTAGAAACACTTTTTTTACATTTTTCGTATAGTGCATTTGGTCGAGTTTCAATTAAGATAACTTGACCAATCACACAATGTGACAAAGCCAATTTAAACCATCAGTTGAGTTTCTCCTTGTGGAAACTCGATAGATCCACTTAAATCAATTTTAAGCTACACAGGGATCAGTTGAGTTCTATGAATTTGTAAGTCGACCGATTCAAAGTCATTCTCAAAATCCATTAAGGATCGATCAAGTTTCCAACTCAACCAATCAACAGCCTATAATGAATTTTACAAAATGGCTTTTAAGTGATCAAAAGTATGAATTAAGTGTCCCTTATTTTCTCTCAATCTTAGTTATAAGTCATATCATCAATACAAATGATTACAAAAATTATCTAAGGATATTTGGAGTGTTTTCCAACAATGTGCATTTGCATTGCTTTTGACTTGAACTAAAACATGATAGGGATTGATCAATTTGATCCTTTTCATGTACCTAATGCCTTAAATCAATATTAGACAAACATATTATATACATATGAATGGATTGGTTAACTCATTATCAAAATATGGACAATGTATATCACTTAGGTCATCATTCTCCCCCTTTTTTACAATGACAAACCATTCTTGAACATATTGAAAAGGATATTAAACTAAACATTTAACTTTGAGAAAGGATGTGAGAGTTAGACCTTTACCTTGTGAATTGCAAGGGGATAGATGAATGAACAATATCAATTGCTCCCCGACCATTCATGCTTACCTAATCCTGCATGGTTAGTTTTACACATATAACCATAGAACCTATACATACTATATGGTCCTCTAGCATAGATAATTGACAAGAAAAGGATCATATAAATAATAAAATAGTATGTATGAGATCACTTATCACCCTTTGTCATATCAAAAATGTAGGGAGGTAGAATATCTAAAAAAACATAGGTCTTCTCCACAAGCACAAGCTAAAGCAATCAACCACATGTAGCACACACCAAATAGAGACAAAGCACAAAGAAACAAGTAATCTAGTGTCATAATCAAAATATGGGATAGCATACCAATAACTCATGAGATATAGGCAACCAAAGAGTTATGGTACATAATATTGAGATTACAACACAAAACATGTTCTCTCAGAATGAGCCATAAACCAATGATAAAACAACAATATGATAAAATAGTATGCCTCAGATTCAGTGCCCAAATGTCTTAGTACAAAATAGTCTAAAATGATAGATATGATCATCACCTAAAGGCTATAGAACTAAAACATTTAATCTATATCTATGCTATCTATGTCAATGGTGTCATCATCAGCATCATCATCAGCCTCGGGCTCGTAGTCCTCACCACCATCTGAAGGTGCAGCAGAGATAGCAACAACATCTTCACCATCATCTCTAGAGGAACTAGCAAAGACATCATCAGTTACATCCTTAGATCCATCATCCTAAGTGCCCTCAGCATCAAGAAGCCTGGTCAGGCATCTCCTCATTGGTAGGAGGATGAAAACTATGACCGAGCCATCTAGCAAATTGCTCAGCCCATGACATGACAAGTGCACGTAAAGAATTTGCTTGTCTAAAGGAGGGAGCATAAGTATCAAGACTAGCAAGCAAGGTGGCAGTAGGACCAGTAGGAAGAAACAAAGGAGGAACCACACCAGGAGCTTGGATATGTCCACCATCAGCAGTAGTGGTGGATGTGCAAGCAACAGGTGGACGGGATGGGCAGAAGTGATTGTATGCATAAGAGGCATAGACACTTCTTGGGTATGGCTGGTAGGAGGGTTAGGGATGGCTACATGATAGGTTCATGGTAGACATTATCTGGCATAGGTCCTAGTGGAGGTCAGCATGAACCTAAAGGTTATATGCCTGCTAGTGTATCATGTAACCCATAAGGTCTTCATTTGACACTGAGAAAGCGGTGCAATCAGGTCAAGGTGGTGGTGGAGGTGGAGGTTCCGAGGTGGAGGTAGAGGCTCTAGGTGTGGTAGGAGAGGTAGGAAGGAAGGTCTTCTTGATCATATTATCACTTATATAGACACGTTTTTTACTTTATTTGTAATGAAGAACATGGAAAAGGGAATTCTTAGTTGCAAAGGCAAAGAGACCACAAATCAAGGCAAGGTAGGGGGTCAGTACCACAGATGTTCTTCCTGGAATTATAATTGGTCATGTGATGTAGAATGTATCATGACCATTTGACTCTGATGTTCCTCAAAAGACATTACATGATTACAGTGGTGTTTTCTATAATTTTTGTTTGGTTTTTCTTTAGATGGACATTACAGTTAACGACCAATGCAATCAGATGGTTTTTGAGATCCAGGGAAGAGGATGGCGGGGTTGACTGCTTCCTATAGGGAATAGTGGGCGTCTTAAAAAACTTGTGAATATTAGGAAGAGTAAGTTCAAAGCTTTTGTAGAAGGCCTCAGGGTCAAGAATGTCATAATAATCAGGATAATCATCCCTCCATGTGTTAGTAACCTCAGTTCCATTGAAAAAGATATTCAAGGAATCTTCAAAGATGATAAATTTTGTACTAGCAATCATGAAAGTTAGAATAACCTGAGTATTAGGAGGTGGAACTATTGCATCATAGTTCCATTTGAGATTCACATGGAACTCATGGACCACCTTAGTGCTAGTTATGGAATTGTGGAAGCACAAGCATTCTACACACAAAGCACCTAGGTGATGGGAAGAAAATAACTCAACAACCTCCTTGATAACCATCGTCGTAATGAGACGAGATTCAAACAAAGCTCTAAATGGGAAAGGGTTCCTAGAAAAGAGTTATTTATAGTGATTTAAAGCTTCGATGGAGAAGAAGAAGATCCTATTAAAGGATAAGAGGTGAGGATTAAAGGAGGATGAGGATGATCTACTAGGACGGCTCTCTTCCAACTGTTGGATGTCATAGAGGCATATGGAGAAGTAAGAGAAACCAAAAGAGAGAGAGAACCTCACCAACAAGTCATCTAGCCACCTAGGAGGGTGTGGTAAGAGATAAGGGAGGCCAAATGAGGCAAGGGAGAGGATGTGTGAACCTAGGGTTGGAGGTCAAGGAGGTTGGAGGTCATGATCGGTCGACTTTTCTCTAGTTGAGAGTGATAAATGTCTATAGATGCCCCTTTTAAGTGTGGTCCAACCCAGTGGTCGGTCGAGTTTTGAGATTTGAAAACTCAACCGATCAGGTTTTTTCACATGACCTTAGCCAGGGATTGGTCGAGTTTGTAATTTGATTGATTGATAGTCTATCCAAAAAATAGAAATTTTCATTCCTAGCCTCTAGGGTGCTAAATAAATTTATTTCATAAGCCTATTATGCATTTTAGACATATTGAGGCAAGTTTTTCTCATCATATGGTACTATTTTATGATAAAACATTTGTTTGTAGAAAATACCCAAAACAAGTGAAACAAGACAACTATAGCACATGGCAAGCAATAGATCATTAATTTTAAGTAAGAAACGTATAGGTAAGATAACAACTAGATCGAAGGCATGTCAATATCATTAAGAGAAATAATAATAAATTTTGATCTAATAAAAGAAATTTTCTCTCTAGCGACAGGTTTAGTGAATATGTCTGTAAGCTAATTCTCTGTATCTACATGCATGATATAAATATCCTTATTGGAAATATGGTCACGAAGAAAGTGATGACGGGGCTCTATATGTTTATCTCTACTATGCAATATAGAATTGTAATATAGGTTAATTTCACTAGTATTATCACAATAGATAGGAGAAGAATAAAAAAAAATTAAAGTCTTTGAGCATTTGCTTCATCCATAGGACCTGGGCTCAACAACTCCCAGCTACAATGTATTCAGTTTCGGTAGTTGAAAGAGACACAATGTTTTGTTTCTTAGAGAACCAAGATAATATGCATGGTCCTAGGAAGAAGCGAGTGCCACTTGTGCACTTTCTATCAATCAAAAAACTTACATAATCATTATCACTATAAGTGTTAAGAGTAAAGTCCCTTGACTTGGGATACCATAGTCCAAAATTTAGGGTTTTGGCTAGATACCTCAAAATCCTCTTAACTTCTATAAGATGTGATTTCTTAGGATTTAATTGAAAGTGAGCACACAAGCCAACACTAAACATTGTATCAGGTCTGGAGGTAGTCAAATAAATTAAACTTCCAATCATACCTCTATATAGCTTCTCATCTACATTTTCTCCTTGCTCATCTCTATCAAGCTTGGCGGTGTTTTACATGCGGGCATGCATTGTCTTGGTGTTCTCCATCCCAAAGTGCTTAAGTAGTTCACGGGTGTACTTTCCTTGGTTGATGAAGTTCCCATATTTTGTTTGTTTGGTTTTAAATCCAAGGAAGAAAGTAAGCTCCCCCATCATGCTCATCTCGAACTCACTCTGCATAAGAGCACTAAACTCCTTACTAAGATTAAGGTCAATTCTACTAAAGATAATATCATCAACATAAATTTGAATGATTAAGAAATAGCTAGAAGTGTGTTTTAGAAATAAGGTAGAATCAACTTTTCTCATGATATAGACATTGCCTAGAAAAAAGTTCTTTAGTTTCTCATACCAAGCTCAAGGTGCTTTTTTTAGACCATAGAGAGCTTTTTGTAACAAATAAACATGGTTGGGCAAAATACATGTTCAAAGCCTGGAGGTTGAGAAACATATACTTCCTCCTTCATTGTACCTTCCAAAAACACACTTTTAACATCTATTTGATAAAGAAAAAATCTCTTATGACTAGAAAAGGAAAGCAGAATTCTAATTGACTCAAGTCTAGCTACCTGTGCATATGTTTCATGAAAATCAATACATTCCTACTTATTGTAATTCTGAGCAACTAACCTTGGTTTGTTTCATACCACTTTTCCACTTTCATCAAGCTTGTTGTGGTAGACTTATTTGGTGCCAATGATCTTTCTGTCACTTAGTCTTGCATGAAAGTCCACACTCGATTCTTCTCAAACTACTCCAACTCTTCTTACATGGCTAGGATCCATTCATCATCCTTGAGAGATTCATTGACATCTTTTGGCTCCAGTTGAGAGATGAAGATGTTGTCTACTTGTTCATTATTGTAGGCATCCCACGTCTTCACACTTTCAAAATGATTTCCTATGATGAGCTCTTTATGATGATGCTTTGTAAAGAGGGAGATTGGATCTTATTTTTCTTCTTCATCGACAAACACCTCCTTTCCTTTATCAATGAAGTTGAGTTCTTTAAGCGAGTAATAACCTCATCTGCAACATCATCATTAAAAAGATTCTTGGAAATAGAGGGGTTAGTATCAACATATCTAACATTGATAGATTCTTCTACTTTACATAATTTGATGTTAAATACTCTATAAGCCTTGCTAGTAGTGCTATAGCCAAGAAAGAAAGCCTAATAAGACTTCAGATCAAACTTGTTGAGGGAATCCTTGGTGTTCAAAAAAACAAGGAAAAACCAAAAACATGAAAGAAATTAATGGAAGGTTTTCTACCACACCATAGCTCATATGGGGTTTTCTTCAAACAAGGCTGAGTAATAACCCAATTTTGCACAAAACAAGCAGTACTTATGGCTTCGGCCCAAAACTTCTATGGAGTATCATACTCTAGAAGCATAGTACTACCATTTCCTATAGTGACATATTCTTTCTCTCTACAACCCCATAGTTGGATTCCTCACAAAACCATTCAAACAAATCATTTTCAAATTCTCTCCCATGATCACAATGGATAGAAATGATCTAAAAAGAAGCTTCATTTTCAGCTCGTTTGCAAAAAGTTGATAAAACATCAAGAGTATCACTTTTTGAAATAAGAAAGAAAATCCAAGTATAGCAAGAAAAGTCATCAACCATCACAAGAAAATACTTGCTACTATGAAGTATTTGCATACACATTGGTCCAAATATATCAATGTGAAGAAGCTCAAGAACTCTTTTGGTACTAAGGACTTCTTTGGATTTAAAGGAGGACTTGGTTTGCTTTCCTTGGGTACAAGGTTGGCATTCCTCATTCTTTTCAAAATCCAATTTAGGAAGTCCCTTTACCAAATCATTTTTGCTCAACTTCTTCAATTGATGCATATTTACATGATCAAAGCTAAGGTGCCATAAATAAATATGATTCGAATTGGCAACAAGATGTCTACCAACAATAGGTTTAATAGAGTCAAGTACGATAATATAGAGATTACCTTTCTAGTTCCCTTATATATAACATTTTAGGAGAGGGAATCTAGAATAAAGCGTTCAAGTGAGGTAAAAAGAACAAGATAACCATTATCACAAAGTTGACTAACACTTATTAAATTATGATGTAGGCCATCCACAAGAAGTACATGTTAGTAAGGTATGCCCATCGAGAAAATCATGTGATGATTGACATGGCATATACCATAAAGGATTTGATTAATATCATAATGGAAAACTTTTGATTCATTCTAATTCATTCAGTTATGAGATAATGAGGAAATATTATGAATGTATAAAGAATGACAATACGCAATGATGTATGTCTTCAAGTACGTGATTTGGAAAAATGAGATACTATGAATGCTAAGAGTATGTACATTCTTATTATGTCCCGAGATGGTTGTTATTGTGGAAGGTAGATAGATACTAGTAACACATAAGAATAGAGTGTGGGTTGGTTGATGACAGAATCTCAATAGTCATGATATGGAAATATCAGACCAAGCACATAGATACATGTTAGAGAGCAGTGTACTAGACAGACCCACCTTGAGAGTGACACGTGGAAACCATCATTGGTGGTCATAGTCATATCTCATAGTGAAGGTGGTGATTGTGATTCTTAGACCTACAATCACTATACTTGTCACATGTCGTTGGGTGCGCTTTGACATCATAAAACACAGTCCTAAAACATGGGTTGTTATTGTTGGTATGTATGCCCAGAGAGTCAATCATATGATGATTGAGATGTGGCATTGGATATCTGATTTGATAATAATAAAGGTAATTCCATATATTATGTTTGTCTCAGTCATGAGATGATGACACAGACATAAGTAGATGTCTAAAGAATGATGTTAGTCAATGACATATGTCTTCAAATTGAGGACCTGAACAATGATATTATATGTATGATAAGATTACATGCATTCTTATTTTGTCCCTAGTCAAATATTACTATGCAATAAAAATAGACAACGATAATACATAAGACTAAAGTGTGTGTTGAATGAGATATTTGATATCAAGTCAAGCACACATGTACAAGTTAGAGAATTGTGTATTAGACAGACCCACCATGAGAGTGATACATGGATACCATGGAACAGTAGTCAAAATCAGCATTCATAGTAATAGTGGTGATTCTGGTTCTTAGACCTAAAGTTACTACACTCATCACATGTCGTTGGATATACTTTGACATCAGCAAACATAATATTGCAATACGGGTTGCCATAAAGGTGATGATTAAGTAGCTTTGACACATGGGGACTGAGTGTGAGTGATGTAGATGGGATTTTTCCCTCCTATAGGAGTTTGATATCCAACGCCTCTTGATAAGAGATACTGATAAATGTATGGGCATACTGATGTGGTACAATATGTGATATAGGAACTCATATACATCTTAGATAGTCTGCTCTAGTTCAAGGAACATGGATTGAACATTGAGCGGATGACGATTCCATGCCTCGAGTTCAATCCAGATATAAGATACAAAGGAACTATATGATCACGATAACACTAATCATGAATTATAGGTTGAAGTTGTTCTCCAACTTTCTGAACTACTTGGGTAGAAATGATGTGTGACTAGGCATTGCTCTTTGCTTGTGATGTCATAAGTTGTTATGGACATTCATTGCCAATGTAATTTTGGACCTATAGGGTCACACGTGTAGGATACACCTAGATTAAACACGTATATTCATGAATTATGTTTAGATTGAATTCTAAAGGTGTTTGGGTATTAAATTAAATAATGGATCAATGGACATGACACAAAATCATCAAGTTCAAGTGTTGGAAAGACTGTTTATAGTGTCAGGTTGATTAGAAATTGAATTGGATGAGTTCTGTCAGAATTGGGGCACGAGATGACCGTCTCACATAATGGACATGAGATGACTGGCTCACACGAGAGAGACACCCGGTTCGTGGGGAAATTTGATTACATCAGGGATTAGTGTTGATGTGATGTTGTGCATGAATTGGATTCAAATTGTCAATTTGATTGAGAATAGGAAACTGTGCAAAAGGACCATCTCACTTGGTGAAATGATCATCTCATGCATGAGACGGCTATTTTGTAGTGTGAGACGACCATTTTGCAGTGTGAGATGACCATCTCGTAGTTCCTAGGTTCTAGAACATTCATGATTCTGAACCCTTCTACTCCAAACTAATCGAGAACCCTGACCCTGGCCTCTACTATAAATAGAGGGGTATTAGGGGCTTCCCAAGACACACAATTGAGAATATGTTACTCTCACAATTGTTGTCCTCTCTAGTTGTGGTAACCAATAGAGAACCCAAACAAGTCCTACCCATCAAAGGGAGGGATAACAAGGGAGAGAACAACTGAGGATCAGTTGTGGGAGAGCATGTAGGTGACTAGTACATTGACAGAAGGGGATAACTCCTTCATGTTGGCTCTGGAAGCACAACGTGGAGTTTTCGGTGGTCCACATGGACTACTCTAGAGTAGGGAGGTTGTCGTCTACTTCTAGGAGGACAATGTCAGCCTATAGTTTGTGGTGAGACCACATGATCCATTGTATATGTTGTTCTAGTCTATTATCTATGGTAAAGACCAGGAGCCACACAGACGCCATCCAAGAGAAACTAGACGATAGTTGCACATCTATGATTGCAAGGGTAATGTCGATGTAATTTCTCCAGGACCAGGTATGACCTTGCAACCTTTCCTTCCTAGATACAATTTTTTTGGTGTGGTCTTGTTCTTGGGAAATAGGCAATTAAATTTTTGTTTCCGCTACCTATATAAGTGCCCTATTTCCCTACAGTGGTATCAAAGCCACATTAATTTATATTATATATAGGATCTAAATCGATGTAATTGGATTTATTTTTCATTATTTTATTGCATACAATGCAAATATTAAAAATATTAATGTGTATATCCGAATAAATTCCACATACAACTCCACAAACTAAATATATATGAGATGATATATATATGCAATTCACACACGTCACCCTAGAATCAGTTTTGATGGTGGATGTGAAGCATGGTTATGGCCAATAACCCTAGATATATGTGTGCATGATTGTGGTTGTTTATTCCTATTGTTACTCAGTTTGCATATCGAGCCTCTCTCTTCCTTCTACATGTAAATGAATTATCTCTTTCCTATTTCCCCTCAAATATAACTTGAGGTTTCCCTTTTACATTGTAATAAGAAATAGGGTAGTTTTAATTTATGTTTAGACGTGAGATGATGATTTGCACAAAGGAAAAATGAATGGCTTGTGAGAAAAACTAGCCAACTGGAAGACTAAGGAGGCCATATGATAGGAGGATGAACCTATCGGATGGAGAAGTCCAGATGTTGCTTGGACTTGAGAACCAGACGACTGTTTCAAGAGCCCAACTAAGAGACCAGGATGTGATTGATTGGTTCAAGAGTTGAACTGATCAACCTGTATTGGTTCAAGCATGGATCTTCACCAACAACATGTTGCATATGATGTGGACCTTAGGTGGTAGTAATTCCTTATGGCTCCAAGGAATTAAATTAGTATGGATATTACCATCACTTCTGTGTTTTAGTTATTGCATGTTCTTGTTTGTGGCTATAGCATGTATATGATACATACTATAAGTATGTGGTGACTGGATATGTATATGTACCTATATATAAAATCCCTCAATCAAATATTAAGTCTTAGATGCTTTCCATTAGCAGCACACATGAAAAGCTTGATCGACCAGACGTGGGCACGCCCTATCATGGTGTGTCATCTATCTCATGAAAGTGTCATGGTATATATGTGGGTATGTCCTAGCAGGGTGCATATTCTATCTTCTCGGATTATGGGTCAGGCTTAACTAGGTGATCTTAATTGGATTAAGCACTTAGAAGCATATAGATGATCAATGATAAGTATTTGTGCATATCATCTATCAAGAGTTGCATATGATGCAATTGGCAGTAGTTGCCTACTTGATAGAGTCAAGTTGTGGGTGATAGCCCTAACGGCTCATGATTTGATGAAATTAGGGTCTTGGCTCACTAGAAGATTATACACTGCAATATTCTGAATTGATACATGAAAATTATCAATTTGAACAAAAAATGGGAATGATAGTTAATTAAAAACCTAATCAATATCGTCAAATTTATCAAATCAAACAAATCAAAAATATTTGATAGTTGCAATATTTCTTTGTAGAATCAAATGCCAAACACAAACATGTTCTAGTTGGGATTAGTCCTTTAGAAAGGAAAGAACGGGATAAAGTTCCACAACTAGTTTAGGACTTTGAGAAGTGTTCTCAAACATGAGTGAAAGCTTTATGTCCTTAAAAGACCGGTTCCAGAGGAACCCGCTCTGAATGTGCCTAAGGATGAAATGGGTGCTTACTAGAAGCAAGGCAGTGACACCATAGACAATTGAGTACCTAATGCTTTGTTGTATGAACTATGAGTTACATGAACAACATGAAAATATAGGCATTCTCAAGATGGTAACATATCTTAAGAATCATGTAAAGTAGACAATGTATAATGTCTTCAAAGCGCTAATTGAGTGCAAGATGACAAAGGGAGGTGCAGTAAATCCCCATGTACTCAATGTGATTGGGAATGTGGAGTGACTGGATTTCTCCTAGGTTAAGAGTTGACCATGGATATGATTATGCATGTGTTGCGTGAATCATATAGTTAGTTTATCAAATGCAGGGCATGTTGATGTTGAAGCAAGGAAGAAGAAGGATAAATTTGTGATGGGGATCAGCAGATGTGAGTCCTAGGGCAAAGGCAAGGGCAAGAAGTGTTCAGAGGTTAATCTTAAGTCCAAGTCTTCTCCACTCAAGTTATGGATAAGGGTAAGTGAAAAAGGGATCTATCCTTTTCACTTAAAAGATAAAGAAAACAAAGTACCACCATTGTCACATGTCTGGACATTAGAAAGAACTATCCTCCTTATAGAGGATCTTAGGAAGAATATGGAGATAGAGATCTCTACTTCAAGATGTGAGGAGAAGTAAGCTAGAACTGTATGGAGCAATGGTTTCTTCCTACATATTTGGAAATTGTCATTCATGGGCACATAATAGAATTAGAGAATTGCTATTATGTACCTACCATTAATGAGGCCATCATATGTCTTGCGTGACAAGGACATTATGTTTCATTTAAAGATATGATCTTTATGGAAATGCCCTATGTCTCACAATATATAGTAATAGTTGTAGAGACAAATGTGTATGACACATATAATGAATGACTTGATAACTCAAACATTGAATACCCATAGCATTGTCATTTAAAGCGCATAAATGAGAATGCATTTCTAGAATCCATATGATGGTTATCTAGACTCTTTGGGTTATTGAACCAATAGAGACATGCATATCTTATTTGTTGTGCAATATGACAAAGCATCTTCACTAGAAGTAGTAGGAGAGTGAGTATTCTATTAGGACTCATACATACTGATGCATATAGACCTTTTAGAATAAATGCTAAAGGTAGTTACCAGTACCTCATTATATTTACTAATGTTATTAGTAGATATGAAAATTTGTATTTAATAAAATACAAGGATGAATCTCTTGAAGTGTTCAAGGAGATTATCAATGAAGTAGGTAACTGACTTGGTAAAAGTATTAAGATACTTCGACGTGATCTATGTTGAAATATTTTAAACCAAAAATTTGAGGACCTTCTGAGAGGATCATGATAGTGTATTATGATGAACTCCACCTGAAACACAATGACTGTGTATCATGAGAGTGTATTAGAAAAAAGCAATCATACCATGTTAAGTCATTGTGTGATTATCAATAGAATCTAGTTGATATTCCATTTCTTTTAGGCACATGCTTAAACACTAAGTAATGTACCGTCTAAAATTGGTTCAAAATACATCATATGAGATATGGCATTGGAGGTGTCCCGATGTGTCTTTATAGTGATTAGGGATGAATACTTACATAAGAAAATTGTTTCTTAAAAGAATTTTCCACAAATCACATAAATGTTATTTTGTTAAATATTATTCCTATCTCAATGTGATAAGAAAGTGTTTGTCAATATGTATAACTATATTCCTAAAGAGGAACTTAGTTCTGAATGAATCAGTGGGAGTAAAATTAGAACTCAAAATGTTCAAGACAAATCAGAAAACATTTAACCTAGAGAGGTACAGTAGGAACAAGGAGAATCACAAGTTGTTGTGGAATCTCAAGTTCCTTATGTAACACACAAAACTCATAGTTCTAGTAGAATACACCTTGAGTTTAAATATTGCGATATCTTATAACTCTAAAAGGGCAGTGAGTTGATCACAGAGATGAGTCAACAAACTACCTAGAAGCTATTGAGGGACCAAAATATGAGAAATGCCTTGAGGCCATGAGATTAATGATGGACTCCATGTAAACCAACAAGGTATGACCTTGGTGGATCCACCATAAGGGGTAAAACCCATTGGGTGCATTTTTGTCTTTGTATAAATACCATAATGGAAGTATAGATTGGTTGCAATGAAGCTTCAAACAAGTTCAAGATGTTGAACATCATGAAGTCCTTGACCAGTTACCATTGTTAAATCCATCTGGATCATGCTTGTTGTTGTATCTTAGTAAGACTATGAGATTTGGCATACGGATGTTAAAAATGTGTTCCTTAATTGGAATAATTATGTGGATGTGTATGTGATACGGCCCAAAGTTTTACAAATCTAAGAATGCAAATAAAGTCTATAATCTATAAAGGTTAATATATGGATTCAAGCAAGCATCTTAGAGTTGGAATCTTTTGTTTGATAATATAGTCAAAGGGTTTGACTTGAGTCAGAATGAAGATGAAATATGTGATAACAAATGATTTAGTGGGAGCATATTAAAATTCCACCTAATGATGGGTAATAACGTCCTTATCCTGCATATGTTAAAATCTGGCAAGGAAAGTACCTTCTCTGAAGGGTTTAGGTAAAGCATCCTATGTGATAGGGATTGAGATATATAGAGATAGATATGGAAAGCTTCTTACCTAAGAAAGAGTGTATACATTGGCAATATGCTGAAAGGGTTCAGCATGCAAGACTCAATGAGAGAAAACATGTCCGTGTTTGCATGGATTTAGTCTATCAGGAGCCAAGTGTCCCAGTTCTTGTGAAGAATAGGAACACATGGATAGATTTCATATGCATTCGCAATTGGATCTATTAATGCAATGTTATGTACGTATCCCATTGTTTTGTATGTATTGGACATGACTAGAACATATCTAGTTATCTCATATGTATTGGACAAGACCAAAGGATATCCAGTCATCTCATATGTATTGGACATGATGAGAAGATGTATATATACCTACCTTATAATCTTGTATGTATTAGACATGACAAGAAGGTATATGTTAGATGCTAGTGAGAGTCACTGGACTACTATAAAGAACATCCTTAGGTGCTTCTGAAGCACTAAAAGGATTGTTTCCATGGTTATGGTAATAAGGAAGAGTTGGGTGTAAAGGGTTCACCAATGCAAGCTTCCAAACTAATAAAATGATTGCAATCTATATTTATGTTTGATGTCAAATGAGAACTATAAACTAGAAAGGGAACTGAGCTAGTAATAGTTTTTCAAATCTACATAATATTTGTCAAGTGTCTCTGTGTAATAAGAATAAAAGGAGAATATTGTATGGACCAAAAAAGTTCATATGGGTGAACTTGTGTGAGGTTCCAAACCATTGATGACATAGTAGAGATACTATCACAATAATGGAGTACTGGTTAGGCTGGGAATCTCAGATAGCATCTTACGGCTCTTCCATCTCATATGAGTAGTCGTATAGTGAAGAGATATGAAAAATTACAAAATACCAACTTGAAGAAAATGTTGTTAAACCCACTATAAAAGCATTTGCATAGTAGAAACATGATGGACAAGTTAAGATAACTTGGAATATGATCATGGGTGATTGGCTCTAAGTGCAAGTGGGAGTCTATTGGTATGTATTCCCAAAGAGCCAATATCATGATTGGGATGTGGCATTAGATATCTGATTTGATAATAATAAAGGTAATTCCATCTATTATGTTTGTCTGAGTCATGAGATGATGACACAAACATAAGTAGATGTCTAAAGAACAATGTTACTTGAGGACATATGTCTTCGGATTGAGGATCTAAACAATGATAGCATATGTATGATAAGAGTACATGCATTCTTGTTTTGTCCCTAGTGAGATATTATTGTGGAAGAAAAATAAGACAGTAATACATAAGACTAGAGTGTGTGTTGACTGATGACAGAGTCTCATTAGTCATGATATGTGATATCAAGTCAATCACATAGGTACATGTTAGAGAATAGTGTATAGGACAGACCCACCATGGGATTGATACATGGAGACAATGGAATGGTAGTCAAATTCAACTTTCATAGTGATAGTAGTGATTGGGGTTCTTAGACACGAAGTTACTACACTCATCACATGTTGTTGAGTATACTTTGACATCATCAAACATAATCCTGAAATATGGGTTGCCAAAAAGGTGATGATTGGGTAGCTTTGACACATGGAGACTGAGTGTGAGTGATGTAGGTGGGATTTGTTCCTCCTATAGGAGTTTGATAACCAAAGCCTCTTGATAAGTGACATTGAGAAATGTACGGCCATACTGATGTGTTTCAATATGTGATATGTGAACTCATATGCATATCAGATAGTCTGCTCTAGTTCAAGGAACATAAATTGAACATTGAGAGGATGATGATTCCATGCCTTGAGTTTAATCTGGATATCAGAGACAAAAGAACTATATGGTCACGGTAACACTAATCATGTATTATAATCTAAAGTTGTTCTCCAACTTTCTAAATTACTTGGGTAGCAATAATGTGTGACTAGGCACCAGTCTTTACTTGTGATGTCATAGGTTGTTGTGGACATTCACTGCCAATGTAATTATGGACCTATAGGGTCACATGCATAGGATACACATGGATCTAAGGAGTATATTCATAAATGATTTTTAGATTGAATGCTAAAGGTGTTTAGGTATTCAATTAAACTATGGATCAACTGACTGCACTCAGAATTGTCAAGTTCAAGTGACGGACTAACTGTTTGGAGTATCAGATTGATTTGAAATAGATTTGGTTGAGTTCTTTCGGGATTGGGTCACGAGACGACCGTCTGTCATGATGGTCATGAGACGATCGTCTTGCATGAGCGAGATGCCCAATTCATGGGGAAATTTGATTACATCAAGGATTATTGCTGACATCATGTTGTGCATTGATTGGATTCAAATTTCCAATTTAATTCAGGATAGGTAGCTACACGAAACGATCGTCTCACGTACGAGATGACCATTTTGCAGTGCAAGACAACCATCTCGTAGTTTGCAGGTTCTAGAACACTCATGATTCTGGCCCCTTCTACTCCCAAACTAATCAGGAATCCTGACTCTGGCCTCTAGTATAAATATATGGGTATTGGGGTCTTCCCAAGACACACAATTGAGAATCAGTTTCTCTAACAATTGTTGTCCTCTGTGGTTGTGGTAACCAATAGAGTGCCCAAGCAAGTCCTACTTGTCAAAGGGTGGGATGGCAAGGGAGAGAACAACTAAATATCAGTTGTGGGAGAGCATGTTGGCAACTAGTATACTAACAGAAGGGGACAATTGCTTCCTGTTATCTCTGGAAACACAACGTGGAGTTTCAGGTGGTCTTCAGGGACTACTCAAGAGGAAGGAGGTTGTTCTCTGCCTCTAGGAGGACAATGTCAACCTATAGTTCATGGTGAGACTACAAGAGCCACTGTAGAAGTTGTTCTACTCTATTTTCTGTGGTACCATGATTTGCACAAACATTGTCCTAGAGAAACTAGATAATAGTTGTACATCTATGATTGCAAGGGTAATGTCTCTAGACTTGCTCCATGACCAGGTATAACCTTGTAAGCTTTGCTTTCTACATACATTGTTGTTTACTTGGGAAGTGGGCAATTAAATTTTTGTTTCTTCTACCTATATATACGCCTTATTTCCCTATAGTTATGGCAGTGACGATTGGGTAACTTTGGCACATGGGGACTGAGTGTGAGTGATTGATGGGATTTGTCCCTCCTGCTAGAGTATGATATCCTGGCCACTTGATAAGCGAGACTAAGAAATACATGTGCATGCACATGTGAATCAATATATGATATTGAGGTCTCATTATTTCAGACAGTTTGGCCTTGGTTCAAGGAACATGGATTGAATATTGAGAGGATGGAAAGTCTATGCCTTGAGTTCATCCTGGCTATCAAAGACAAAGCAATTATACAATGACTACAACACTTTACATAAATTGTAGGTTGAAGTTGTTCTCCAACTTTCCATTCACTTGCGCAGCACTGATGTGAGACTAGGCACCTTTCCTTGCTTGTGATATCATAAGTTCATTATGTACATTCACTACCAACGTGATATGGGACCTATACAGTCACACACATAGGAACTCATCTAGAAGAGGAGTTTATCTTGAATGTGATTGGATTGATTACTAAAGTATTTAGGTATTCAATTCACGCAACAAATTGGCTGACTAAACTACCAAACAACCATATCAAGGTTTAAGATGGTGGTTTGGATAGGCCAAATGAGTGTCTCAAGTGTTGAGATGGTCGTTTGAATTTCCAGGCTGATCAGTGTTCGAATTGGCTAAGTTTTACCTAAATTGAGGAGTGAACTAACCGGTTCAATCTATTGAACTGATAGGCTCGACTCATGTTCACTGGATGGTTGATTGGGTGAGTGAGACGGGTGTCTCACATGGGTGAGACATCTCAGTTGGGGCTGAACGAAGATTCAAGATGTTTCCCGAACTTATTCAATTGCACATTACTTGTGGTGCAAGTAATTAATATGTAATATTAGCTAGAATCCAATTGTCAAGTTTGTATGAAATTGAAAATCTGCCAAATGACTATGCAATTGGGAAACTATCAAGCAGTCATTTGGCAGTGTGAGACGACCATCTCCTGTGACCAAATGACCATCTAGTTTACCAGATGACCATCTTGTGGTTTTCAGGTTACAAAAACTCAAGATCCTTCGGTCCCTTCCATTCCCGCACAGATCTTGAACATATTGGGAACCCTGGCCTTAACCCCGCCTAAATATAGAGGGGTATTGGGGTCTTCCTAGAGCACAATAACATCAATTGACAATCAGTTTCTATGAAAATTGTTGTCCTCTCTGGTTGTGGTAACCGAGAGAGGCCAAGCAAGCCCTACTCGACTAGGGAGGGATAGCTACTGGAGAGAACAACTGAGGATTGTTATTATGGGAGAACAGGTTGGTGACTAGTATGCCAATGTGAGGGACAACTCCTTCCTGACTATTCTAGTTGAATGATGTGAGTTCTAGTTTGTCCGTGTAGACTACTCTAGATGTAGGAGTCCTTTGGCTACTTCTAGGAGGACAACATTGACATGCAGTCTGTGGTGAGATCAAAAGAGTCATTGTTGAAATTGTTCTACTTATTGTTCAAGGTGAAGACCAGAAGCTACACAACCACTATCCAAGAGAAACTAGTAGACAGTTGCATTGAAGCAAGTTGGTGTCATTAGACTTGCTCTAGGATCAGGTATAACTTATTAAACCACCCTTCCTATTTCATAGTAGTTGATGCGATCTTGTTGTTATGGGAATATTGATAGATAAACTTTTTGTTTCTGTTGCTATAGTTTGTGTTCGTGTTTCCCAACAGTGGTATCAGAGCCACATCAATTTACTATATTTTAGGATAATCGATATGATCAGAATTTTGGTTTAATCATTTATTTATTGCATACGATGTAAATATTTAAACTCTCTCGTATGTGTATTCGATCAAAGACCACATAAACCCAAATGTGTGTGTCTATATATATATATATATATTTGCAATTTACACATGTCACCCTAAAAGTGATTTTTGTGCTGGATGTGTATCATGGTTATGGCCTAAACCCTTTATCTGTGTGAGGTTGGATGATTTGGTTTTATTCCTATTTATATTGTTCTATGAACCGACCCTCTACCTCCATCTTCCCAATGTAAAGTTAATTATTTCCTACCTTTGCTCCCCTCAAATATAACTCGAGATTTCTCTTTACAATGTAAGCGTTTAATATCAACGGGATAGTTTCTTTTCTTGCAATGATGAGGAAGATGATCATCACCAGATGACACGACCAGTTCGTTAAACGAGCTGACAGTCTGGAGGACCATGGAGGACAGAATGATGGAGCCACATGACTTCCTGGTGGACCCAACCAACTGTTTGGAAGGATTCTAAACATCAGTTTGACTGGAGGTCAGACAACCATCTTGGAGGACCAACCAACCAGCCAAGAGGTGAGATGACTGGTTCAAGGGTTGAACAATCTACCCATATAAATCCCTCAAATCAAACATATTAAGTGTAAGATGCTTTCCAGTAGTAACACACATAAAAAGCTTGATCAAAAAAACATAGATTTGCACAAAGCATGGTGCGCCATATATCTCGTGGCAGTGTGATGGTAGATATGTAGGTTTGCGCAAAGTATGGTGTGTATCTATTGTTTTGGTTATTGGATCAGGCTTAACTGGTGACTGAGAGAGACCAAGCCCAAAGGCATGCAAATTATTATGGTAAAGAGTTATGCATATCATCTATCCAATAGTTGCATATGGTGCAATTGGCAAGATGGCCTACCAAAATAATCTAGTTGTGGGCGATCGTCAAAATTTTACTCATGATTTGACGAAATATGGATCTTGAAAATTATTCACTTTAGTTTTTTGAATTGATACTTGAGGGTTGTCAATTTGAAAAAAATAATGAGAATGATAATGAATTAAAGATCTAATTGTTATAACCCAAAATTTAATCAAATCAAATAAAAAAAATTAACAAAATTGCAAATTCTTTTGTAAAATCAAATGGCAATGAACAACAATCATTTTTTCTCAATGATTGGTCCTTGATAAGGACAAACTAACTGGGAACAACTTCCATGTGTGGTTCAGGACGTTGAGAATTGTTCTCACATAGGAGCGCAAGGTCTATGTCCTAGAGATGCCAGAATCAGAGGAGCCACCTCAAAATGCACCAAGGACTGACAAGGATGCTTACAAGAAGAATATTAAAGATGTCATGGATGTCAAGTGTCTGATGCTATGCTCCATGAACTATGAGTTTTAAAGGCAGCACGAGAACATGGATGTGATTGAGATGGTCACACAACTCAAGAATATGTTCTAAGATCAAGCAAGACAAGGGAGATATGATGTCTCCAAGGCATTATTCAAATATAACATGGCAGAAGGAGACCCAGTAGGTCCTCATGTACTCATGCTCATTGGGTATGTAGAGAACCTAGCTAGACTAGGATTCCCCTTAGGCTAAGATTCGGCCACTAACGTGATTCTCAGTCCCTGCCAGAGTCATACAATCAGTTTGTCATGAACTACAATATGAACGACTTTGACAAACCGTTGACAAAGTTGTTGGGCATGTTGAGAATAGTTGAGACACAAATGAAGAAAGAGAGGCTCAATTCTATGATGATGATCAGCAAGACAAAGGGGAAGTCTAAAGGCAAACGTAAAGCTAATAAGAGTTCTAAAGCTAGCCAGAAGCCAAGTCTTCATATCTCAAAGCAAAGGGAGGTCTCAAGAAAGTAAGAGGTGATTTTCACCATTGTCACCAGTCTGGACATTGTAAGAGAAATTACCCACTTTAGTTAGAGGAATTAAAGAAGAAAAAGGAAGGCACTGAGGCCTCCACTTTAGGTATAAATGTTATAAGATAAATTTTATTACTTCTTCATTTTGGTATGAGATACCAAATAGAGATATGTCATACTTGATGTGCAGGATCTGACAAGAAGTAAAGGCCTTCATGGAATGACAAAGACAAATAGAGATATGTCATACTTGATGTGCAGGATCTAGTAAGAAGTAAAGGCCTTCATGAAAGGACAAAGATGGACAAGGTGAAGCAAGAGTTGTTGGATCTTTAGTCTACATTTAAATTTATCTTATCCCAATGGGCATATAATAGAGTTAGTAGAACTGCTATTTCATTATTGCATTAAGTAGAAACATTTATTTTAAAGCATATTGTATGACAAGGATGATACATCAATAAAGTGAGATATTAATGTTTCTATTTTAAAAGATATGATCTTGCATGGCAATTCCCAAACATCTAATGATATTTGTATGAAAAATTTTTAGATGAATGTTTATAGCATTAAAACCAAAGGATTGTAATTGATAACTCAAGACTATCACTACCATTAGTCACCTTGCATGTACATATAATAAATGCATGTATGGAATGCATATTGATGTTAATCTAGATTCCCTTGGTTATTGAACCTGAGGAAATATGCAACTCTTACTTACGCACAATGTGAAATAACATCCTTCACTAGATATTGTGGGAGGATAACCTTTCCATTAGACCTCATACATGTGATGCATTAAGATCTTATGGAATGAATGTTATAGATATTCCTCATATTAATTTACATGTAATATGATGATATGTACTTAGTAAAATGGAAATCTCTTGAATTGTTCAAGGAGATTTTAAATGAAGTATGACTTTGATGAAAGTATTAAGAAACTTTGATGATATAAAATGTTGAAATATTTGCATCAATATCTTGAGAACCTTCAAGAAAAAACTAGGATAATGTATCACAAGTCAAATCCATCTAAGCATGATGATGTGTTAGAATGAAGGAACTATAACATGATGAGTCATAATATAATTATCAATTAATCTAATCTTCTTATCCTCATAAATATATATTGATCACTAAATTATGTACTATATGAATGGTTTATAAGACATCATATATGATATGAATTGGGAATGTGGCAATAAGTATAAAGGATCAAAACCTACATTGAGAAAGTAGTTTCTTGAAGAAGGTTTATCCACAAATTATAATTGTTGAATATTAATGTTAATCCAATCCAATAACAAAAGTGGTTTGTGGATAGGATAACTGAGTTTCTTATAGAATCAATGGGAGTAAAAGTAAACCTCAAAATGTTTGAGGTAAACAAAAGGGTACAATAAGAACCATGAGAATCACAAGTTGTTGTGGAGTCTCAGGTTCATCATGTAACACTTAATAAAATAGTTCTAGTAGAACACATCTGAGATTGGAGGATTGTGAATATAACAATTCAGATGGGTTGGTCATAAATGGATGAGCCAACTAGTCAACTAGAATCTATTTCTAAGTAATATGGAAACCATGTAAGATAACAAGGAAGGACCTTTATTGCTCCACCTAAAGGGGTAATACCTAAAGGGTGCAATAGTTTCTTGTGGAAAAGACCTGCATTGATAACATAAAAGGACAAATTGGTTGAAAAGATTTTTTTTCAAATCAGTTCAAGTTGTTGAACATGATGGATATTTTTTTACCAATGGCATGCTTGTTGTTGTAGTTAAAATAGACTAAGATATTTGGCATATGAAGATAAAATTGGATTCCTTAAAGGGAATACATCAGAGGATATGTATGTGACACAACCTAAAAGGTTTCATAACTTCAAGAATGAAAATAAAGTCTATAAACTACAAAGTTCTTTCTGGGATTGTAAAAAGCATCTCAGAGATGGGATCTTTTGACTTGAGAAGATATTCAAAGAGTTTGACTTGAATCAAGATAAAAGATGAAATCTATGATTACAAAACATTTAGTGGGAGCATACATGAATATTCCACATATGATGAGGAATAACATCTCAATATTGTGAATGTTGAGAACTGGCATGAAAATCCCTTCAGCAATGAAGGATTAGGTGAAGCATCTTTTGAAATAAGGATCAAGACCTATGAGATAGTTCTTTGATGTTTCACAATGGAAGTTTGAGCACACACAATGGCAATGTGTAGAAGGATTTCAACATGGATGAATTCAATGAGAGAGAATTTGGATTAGTTTCTCATGAACCATATGTTCCAATACTTGTGAAGAATGGAAATAACATGATTAAGATTCCATATGATGGATCCATCATGGAACGCTATAAATGTGCTTATCCCATGTAATCTTGTATGTATTGGATATGACAAGATGATACTAAATTCCAATAAGGGTTAATGGAATGTCATTAAGGGTATCCATTAGTACTTAAGAAGTATCTAAGGATAGATTGCTAAGGATAGAAATAAAATGAAGAGTTAGAATTAAAGGGTTACATTGATGCAAGATTCCATAATGACAAAAGTGATCGCAATAAAATATATTTAATTTAAAAGGAAAAATGTTGTTAGTTGGAAGGGTTCCAAACTAATTGCTATGAATTCTATTATACAATAGATACCAAGTATAATCGTGTCGTGAACACAGAGTGATACCATATGGATCTAGATGAACTTATAGATGTTTCAAACATTAATGACTCAATGGTGATACTGAGACAACAAAGGAGCTACTTGTTAGGCAAGGAATATCAAATACCATATTATGGTGGTTTCATTTCAGAGCAAAGAGAGAAGGAAACATGCAATATACCAACTATAAGCAAATGTTTCTAACCCACAGGGTTAAGCACTTACACAGTAGAAACATGGTGGATATGTTTGGATCACTAAGAATGAGATTCATGGGTGATTGGCTCTAAGTGCAAGTGGAAGTCTGTTGGTGTATGTCCATAGAGAATATCATGTGATGATTGACATGGCATATATCGTAAAGGATTTGATTAATACTCATAAAGGAAAGCTTCCAAATCATTTTGTTTCATTCAGTTATGAGATAATGAGGAAACATTATGAATGTCTAAAGAATGAAAATACTCAATGGCGTATGTCTTCAAGTACGTGACTTGGAAGAATGAGATCATACAAATGCTAAGAGTATGTACATTCTTATTATGTCACTAGACGATTGTTACTGTGGAAGGTAGATAGACACCAGTAACGCATATGACTAAAGTGTGGGTTGGTTAATGAAAGAATCTTATTAGTTATGATATGGCAATATCAAACCAGGCACACAGATACATGTCAGAGAATAGTGTACCGGATAGACCCACCTTGAGAGTGACACATGGAAACCATCATTGGCGGTCAAAGTCATATCTCATAGTGAAGGTGGTGATTGTGATTCTTAAACATGAAATCATTTCACTTGTTACATGTCGTTGGGTATGATTTGACATCATCAATACAGTCATGCAACATGGGTTGTTATAAAGGTGATGATTGGATGACTTTAACATGTGGGGATAGATTGTGAGCGATAGATTTGGGATTTTTCCCTCCTACTGGAGTATGATATCTTGGCCACTTGATAAGTGAGACTGAGAAACACATGTACATGTATGATATCTTGGTCACTTGATAAGTGAGACTGAGAAACACATGTGCATGCACATGTGAATCAGTATATGATATTGAGGTCAGATTATCTCAAAGAGTATGCTCTTAGTTCAAGGAACATGGATTTAACATTGAGAGGATGACTAGTCCATGTCTCGAATTCATTCAGGATATTAGAGACAAAGGAATTATACAATCATTGCAACACCTTACACAAATTGTAGGTTGACGTTGTTCTCCAACTTTCCATTCACTTGGGTAGCACTGATGTGCAACTAGGCACCACTCCTTGCTTGTGATGTCATAAGTTAGTTATGGACATCAACTACCAACATGATATGGACCTATAGGGTCACACACATAGGAATCTTGAATGATGATTTAATTGATGACTAAAGTGTTTAGGAATTCAATTCACGCAACATATCAATAGATTGGCTAACTGGACTGTCAAATGACCATCTCATTGAGATGACTATTTGTGCAGCCAAATGGGTACATCAAGTGTTGAGACGGTCATTTGGGTGGTCAAGGTAATCAGATATTGAATTGGATAAGTTTTGTCCCAATTGAGGAGGGAACAGACCGTTTCAATCTGTTGAACCAATCAACTCAGCTTAGGTTCACTAGACAGCCATCTGGGTGAACGAGACGGGCGTCTCGCATGGGTGAGATGGCTTGGTTGGGCCAAGCAAAGGTTTTGAATGTTTCCCGAACTTGTTTCGATTAACATTACTTGTGGTGCAAGGAATTAATATGTAATATTTATTGGTTAGTTGTTTGAAGTGAAAATGAGGAGTTGCACAACCACCGTCCAAGATCAACTAGTAGACAATTTCATTGAAGTGAGTTGTTGTCACTGGACTTTCTTGACCAGGTATAACTCATTAAACCATCCTTCCTATTTCATAGTACTTGATGTGATCTTGTTGTTATGTGAATATAGATAGATAAAAAAAATTCCACTGCTATACGATGTGCCCGTATTTCCCCAACAATACATTCTTGATGTGAAGTGAATCACCTACATCACCCTCACCTATCACCTTACCCTTGTTGTTATCACCAAATGTAACCGACCCTTCTTGCTTCTTTGTGAATCTGTTGAAATGGTTGATTTCATCGGTCATGTGCTTCGAACAGCAACTATCAACAATCCATTTTCCTTTTACCTACAAGAAGGGAAGATGTTAGTTTCCAACTCAAACTTTGGGATCTGATGTTAGCTTGGGGACCCATTTCATCTTTGGGTTGGTCCCCTTCTCTCTATAAGTGCAATAACTAGAGTCATGGTCATCACTCTTTAAATGCACACAAACCATAGGAATCTTAGAGTCGGATGACTCTCCATGGAAAATAGGAGGTTCCCAGCTCTTTTTCTTACCCTTTCCCTTTCTCTTACTCTTTGGATCTCCCCCTACATATACCAAATCACTACTACCATCTTGTTTGGTACAGTGATCTAGAACTTCATTTAGGGACTTTTCTCTAATTTCATTGCCTTTACTCACATAAAATGGTGTCATATTGATGAAATTCCCAAACCTCACTCTATTTCATGTTCCCCTGATAGATTCCCAAAGCATCGCCACATGTACACTAAATCTCGCCACTCAATAGCTACTAGCAAACCATCACCTATCCTTCCTTCATCAACCCATCCCATCACTTTCACCTGAACCTCCAGATTAACCCCAACACACTCGAGTTTTCTTTTTGCCTATCAGAAGTATGCTGCGGACCCATGCATCACCATTGAGAAATTCATTATGAGGTATCAATATTTGACACTCCCTCCTTGGTTACATGTAATCTATTTGTAATGGTTTTCATTATTATTTGCACCCCCACGTGCTCTACCATTTGATGTTTCTTGGCCACCGCCAGTGATCGGCCATTTTAGTGTGCTTCTGGCCACATAACTCAATTATGGTTAACATTGACTAAGATACTTATGTCCCTATCTGATGCTTTTGCACAACAATTCGGTGATGTCAGCATGAAGCTCACATCCCCTATTTTTTTGTGTGTATTGTAAAGTTCTAGGGCTACAAAGTCATTACACGCTTGTGTGCGTCCCTCGCCTCTGTCAAGCTCTAACAAGTTTTATTAAACCTTTTCTTGAAATGTTAGTGTAATGTTGTTGTGTCTCTATGCCTTTGACATGTTGGCATGGCCATGGCAGAATTAACATTGAAGAGCCATGTCAACTTCAAAGCCATAAATTTGGCTTGTTGGCCTCATCACAGTATGTGGAATAAGCCAATAATCTATGTCCCTTGCAATTACTGCATTTCCTAACCTTCCATCAGAGATTATTGAAAGATGATGAAGTGCTTGTGATGGCGCAAGGGATAAGAAGCCATAGTGTGTTATACCAGTGTATCTATTTTCTTTAGCCATGCAATGTATATCGCATGGTTGTTTAGTAGTTGATACACCCTTTGATTCTTTATCACATGAGTTGTTGAGTACATGCAATGATGCATATGTACTATCACATTCTAGTAACCAATAATAGGATATAATGGCATATCTGGTATTTGGCCTTTTACCTTTGTTAAATAATTAAGAAATTCAATTACCTTGTAAAATTCAAAACTTATGATTGAATTATCAGAAAAATATAATATATATGTTTTCAAAATAAGAAAAATTATCCTAATCTGGTTATTTAGCTTTCAGGACATAAATTGGATTCTTCATGTTAGGTCATTTTTTATTTTCATGGATTGACTAATAATGCACTGTGCAATTGTACTACAATTAAGTGATCAAAGGCATGATCCCTGACTTTGGGAGTACTTTTGAGGATTTATGGTTGAGTATCAAGGTATGTGTATATCCCTATTTATGTTTGGGAACATAATTGACTATACGTTCATAATTTCCTAAAATGAGGCATTCTATTGAACATTTTCTCCTTTTTGTATCTAAATTGAAGGTTTGTCTTCCTAAATTGATATTATCTGGAGTATCGTGCATATTGAGCAATTATCTTCTTATGAGTCTTTTGTTCCCTCTTTCTATGCTTTTAAATGTTTTACGTGATTAATTATTGGAATGCTAATCTTTCCACTATTATGCATGCTAAATGCTTTTACTAAAATATCTAAAGTAAGGGTACTTATGTAGAACCATATATATATAGTGCATGTATTATTCTTGGGTCCTTGTTTCCACCCTTACTTTTTAGGCCATGATCCTTTGGTTTTATGGCCCTATTTTAGATATATTTATTCTACATTGTTTATGAATGCAAAATTAGATAATTATGATATGGTGAATAATTATTATGGCAAGAAATTGATCTCAGATATATTTAAAAGTGTAGTATCTCATTCTCCTGATTATTTCTAGCTTACTGATATGCATATAGCCCTCTCTTTTCTTGGGAATACCTATCTTGAATTGTAACCATTATAATACCCAAATGTTTTGACTATAGACATACTCAGTTGTGTTCTAGAAAATACTTTCGTTGTCTTTGTTGTTCCCAAAATCACTCAGGTGTAGAAGTTTTATAGAGTATGGATGTAAGAAGATGGCATACAAGATGTGGACTTAAGGATATCGTGGAATATCTGAGTTATCCTATGTAATTGGACATACATGTTATTAGTTGTGTGCCTTTTTTATTTTTTTATGTTACCTTTTATGGTTGAAAATTGTATATGAAATGTCATCTAATTTGTGATAGTTATGTTTCTACTGCTTATTAACAATCTTGCTATGTGGTATATATAAATATGGGAAATAAATGAAATTTGTCAATCCTTCATTTTAGAATAGGATGGTTTTATCTCTCAATATAATGAGGATTGGATCCCATCTTGGGTCCCACTCCTTACACAAGTATTTTTTGACACATACCTTTTATTATGTCTTGCATATTCTTGGTGTTGTTCCCAAACCACCCATGTGTAGTGATTTAGAGGATGGTGTCTTAGGGGGACCATGAACCAGGACTATGGAGTTTGAAGAATAGCTTGAGATGTCCAGGTTTCCCTCTACAATTGGTCCTAAGTATAAATAGACATACATTTTTCCTTTTAAAATACTTGTTGCAATGAAGAACATTTTAAAATATCATGATAATTTAATAGTCTAACATTCTACTGATATACAATCAAAATGTCTTTGTGCTCTCCAAAGAGAAATTCTTCCATCTAAAACACCTGTCGAGAGTCCAACTTCTAAGAAGACTCCAAGTGAGAGACTCGCGCGCATACAAATATAAGTATAAGTCGAAGAGAAGGCTTGGTTAGGGTAATGGGCTTGAAGCATCACATATGCTTTGACCCTACACACCATGCCTCTGGTATCACCCTCTTTCTTCTAGAATACAAAATTCATTCATTGCTGCTAAAACTTGAAAGATTTGTCTTCGAATATATAATCAAAATGTCTGTGTGTCTCATATTTCTTGAGAAGTTAGACCAAATAGCCCTGCTTTCATACATTTTAGTATGATTGGAAATGGGATAGGTTTATTCCTCAATTAATTACGGACTGGATCCCATCTTGAGTCCCACTCCCTAAAAAAATGTCACATCATTGATCACACCTTCTTCCATTGTTGTTTCACCCATCCCATTTGGTCACACATTTATTAATGATAATTATATTAATATTCTCAAGATCAGTACTCTCTCAAATCATTCAAGTTGTATTGATCGTTCAATGAAATGGTATTTAGAGCCATAATGTTTGGTCATATGTGGCTATCTGAAATGAGAGAAATAATAGGTTCTTCCATGACTCTAATAAACCACTAGCACATCTTATTGTTGACATTTAGTCTACGAAATTGCTTTGTCTACACTCTCTAATTGGGTGGTGCAACCTTTGATTTCAAGCCCAAATCCCTCCAAGATAGTTACAACTTTTACAAACAATGATCACCCAAGTGTTGGTATGTATGCCCAGAAATCCAATCATATGATGATTGTAATGGCATAATGTGTAAATGATTTGATTATTAATCAAAGGCAAGCTTCCAATTTACTTTGTTTTACTTAGTTATGATATAATGAAGTAACATTATAAATGACTACAAGATGATATTACTTGATGATGTATATCTTAAGTACGTGACTTGAAAAATGAGATCATACGGATGTTAAGAGTATGCATTCTCATTATGTCCCTAGATGGATGTTATTGTGGAAGGTTGATAGACGACAATAACGCATAAGACTAGAGTGTGTGTTGGTTGATGACTGAATCTCATTAGTCATGATATGGCGATATCAAACTAGGCATATAGATACATGTTAAAGGATAGTGTACTGGACAGTCCCACCATGAGAGTAACACATGGAAACCACTATTATGGTGGTCATAGTTAGCTCTCATAGTGATGGTAGTGATTGTGATTCTTAGACATAAAGTCACTACACTCATCACATGTTGCTCGATATGTTTTGACATCAACAAATAGATTCCTAAATAATGATTGTCATAAAGGTGATGATTGGGTGACTGTGACAGATGGGGACTGACTGTGAGTGATGTAAATGGGGTTTGTCCCTCCTATGGGAGTATCATATCCTAGGCCACTTGAGTTAGCAAGATTAAGAAATGCATTTCCATGTACAAGTGTGTCAATATATGATATTGAGCTTACATATATCTCATACAATCTGCTATAGCAAGAAACATAGATGAATGTTGAAGAGGATGACAGATCCATGCCTCAAGTTCAATTTGGATATAAGATACAAAGGAATTATACAACCATTACAACAATCAGCACATATTGTAGGTTGAAGTTGTTCCCCAACTTTCCATTTACTTGGGTAGCAATGATGTGTGACTAGGCACCGCTCTTTGCTTGTGATGTCGTAATTTGTTATGGACATTCACTGCCAACGTAATATGGGACCTATAGGGTCACACACATAGGACATGACCTAGAAGAGGATTTTGATATTAAATGATGATTGGATTGATTATAAAAGAGTTTAGATTATCAATTCAAGCAACAATTCAACTGACAGGACTCCCAACCAATCAGCTCATGTGATGAAACAGCCAGTTGGAGTGTCAGGTTGATTTGATATTGTATTGGTTGAGTTCTGTGTGAATTGGGTGCCAACTGATCGGTTCATTGGGTGAGACGATTGATTGGTGGTCGTGAAATGACCGCATTGCTTCATGAGATGTCGGTTCAAGATGTAGTTCGATTGCATCAAGGATTAGTGTTGACATCATGTCGGGTATTAATTGGTATAGAATTGCCAAATATATATGTGATTGGGATGAAATGACCGATTCGCTAAGCAAACTGACTGTATCATGTGTAATTTGATCATTTTGGTTTCCAACCAACCAGTTCAGGAATTGCATGTTGCAAAATTCATGATCTTTAGGTCCTTTCCACTCCCGCACATATTGGGAACGCTGACCCAAACCCCTCTTATAAATAGAAGGGTATTGGGGGGCTTCCCAACACACACAATTGAGAATCAATTGCTCTGATAATTATTGTCCTCTCTAGTTGTAGTAACCAATAGAGAGCTTAGGAAAATCCTACCTGAGAACAACTGAGAATCATTGTGGGAGAGAAGGATGGTGACTAGTACACCAATGGGAGGGACAACTACTTCCTGTCCATTCTAGTAGGATAATAGAAGTTCTATGCAGTCTGTGTAGACTTCTCTAGAGGTGAGGTGGACTTTTCCCGTCATTAAGGAGTAAAACATCATCCAGTAGTCAGTGGTGAGAGGAGTTGTTGTAGACGACGATGTTTGAGTTTCACATTTGTGTAGGAGCTACAGACGAGTCTCAGTACAACTAGAAGACAACTGGACATCTACAACGACGAGGAGTTTGTCGTTGGACTTTCTCCAAGACCAAGTATATCCTCAAAATCATCTTTTACATTATATAATTGTTGATGTGATCTGCTAGTTTATGGGGAATATGAAAATAAAAAAAAATTCTTTTGCTGCCTATTCTATTGCCCTATTTCCATACAGTGGTATCATAGCCATGTCAATCTACTATATTTTAGGATAATTGATATGATCAGATTTTGGTTTATCAATTAATTATTTCATGCAATGCAAATAAATTCTTGCCCAATCAAATACCATGATAATGAAAAACTAATATTTATATGATATATATATGCAATTTACATGTATGACCCTAAAAGCGAGTTTTGATGGTGGATGTGTAGCATGATTATGGGTAATAACCCCTGTTATCTTTTCATAGTTGTGTGGTTATTTAATCTTGTTTTATCTCAGTCTGTGTACTGAGCCTCTGTATTACCTTTCCAATGTAATGTTAATTCTTTCCTACCCTTTCTCCCCTCAAATGTAACTTGAGGTTTCTATATAATAATATAATAGTAGGATAGTTTACTTTCCTATTATGACAAAGAAGAAAGACGCTCTAACGATGCCATCCGACCATCTCGAAGATTAGCCAAATGGCTGGAGGACCAAGGAGGACTATAAGGATGAGTTGAACTGATCGGCTGGAGGAGCCAATAGATGGTGAATAGAAGAATCAAATGACTGGTGATACGACCAAACATCCGGTCAGGAGGCAAGTGGATCGGTTCAAAGGTTGAATCGATCAACCTGCATTGGTAAGCACGGATCTTCATCAACAACATGTTTCTGCATGTGATGTAGACCTAGGTTGTGGTAATTCCTTGTGGCTCCAAGGAATTACATTAGGTTGGATATAACCATCACTTTTTGTTTATTGCATGTTTTCATTGTGGGATATAGCATGTATATGATACATACTATATATGTAGTGATTGGATAAAGTATATGTATTTATAAATGCAGAACCACTCAAATAAAATATTAAGTATAATATGCTTTCTATTAGCAACACACATGAAAATCTTAATCGACCAAGCATAGGTTACACCCTCGCATGGTGCATCATTTATCTCGTGGAAGTGTGATGGTAGATATGTAGGTTCTTCCTTCACAAGGTGCATATATATTGTGTTCGCTATTGGGTCAAGTTTAACTGGTGATTCTTAGAGTGTCTAATCCTAGAGGCATGCATATAATTATGGCAAATAGTTGTGCATATCATCTATCTAAGAGTTTCATCAGATGCAATTGGTAAGAGTTTCCTACCTTATTAATTGACTATGGATGTTGGCATATTGGTTGGGTGATAGTTGGATTATTTTGGATCTTGGATCACTAGAAGGTTGTATGTTCCAATCTTATAAATTCATATTTGAAGGTTATCAATTTGAAAAAAATAGTGGGAGCAATAATAATTAAAGAATTAATTAATATCGTCAAAAATTTCAAATCAAATCAAAAGTTTTTTTGATAAAATGTAAATTTTCTCTTGTAGAATCAAATGATGAACAAATCTATATTGTGATCAGTCCTTAGGAAGGACAAACTTGATGGGATATATTTCTACAATTGGTTTTGGACTTTGAGAAGGGTTCTCAATGAAGAGTGCAAGCTCTATGTCCTTGAAAAACCAGTGCCACAAATACATGCTCCTGATGCGCCTAGGCAAAGGTGGATGCTTACTGGAAGCATGCCAACAATGCCTTGGAGAAAAAGTACCTTATGCTTAGCTACATGAACTATGAGTTGCATGAGCAGTGCAAGGACATGGGTGTTGGCTAAATTGACATTATTATAATCTCTTTGTTTTGATGATGACAAACATTTCATTCTTGTGGTTTTAACGTGCTACTTGAGTGTTTCAGGAATAAGCATAAAAGGTGGTGGATAGCAAAGATTTGGAAGATCCTTATGATCAAATTTGCTTTATTTTCATGATTGTAATCAATGTAAAAACTTGTACAAGTTTAGAATGTACAAGTACTTAGATATCATGTAAATCAAGCGTTTAGATCTTCCTATCCACTCACAACACTTAAATAGGTCATCCCCCAAGATAGTATCACAATTGCATTTTGATACACACACGTAGTACATATTTAGAACCACCAAAATAGGGAATACCTCAGTCGAACTATTTCTCGACCAAGAGAAAATCGATCAAACAATTTCTTCACCAAATATGTCCTCAGTCTAATACACGAACACCTTTGCATAACCTGCTTAATGCTATCATTGAAGGTTTTGGTCGAACTATACTTCGACTGAGATTGAGTGTCTGGCAGGTTCTATAGCCGTTAGACTTGGTGGGAAAGGTGGTTGGGAGTTGAGTTGAACATTGCAAATCCACTAACCTCAGTCTCCCACTCAGTCGAAGAAAATTTTGACCGAGATCAACTCGGTCTACAAAGAGCTCGATCGAGCTACATTCTGGACTGCACTTTTTAGCATTAAACAAATAGTAATTGTAATACAACTAGTGGACACATAATGGCTAGTTGAGCACTAAGAACATCCTAGAAGGTGTCTAGAATGTCCCCAAGCAATAGCAAACTACTCCTATAAATAGGACAAGCTATAGGACACCCAAGGCATCACTTGTGCATACAATTACACTTGAGAATCATTCATTGTGAGCAACAAGTTGAGCTACACTTGCAATCTGTTTTCCCTGAATTCTACATTAGTGTCCTATAGCCTAGTTTCTCCTAGACACCACACTACCACGTTCATCTATAGTGGATAGGAGATCAATACGCTTGATATAGGATCAAAGCGTTGTACTAAATTGGTAACATTATTTCTTTCTTCCAATCTTGTTCCTTCTATTGTATTTTGTTCTCCTTTTCTACTCCTAGGTTGGAGGTTGTGGAAAGGAGGTTGTTGGAGCTTCTTCAGGTGGAGAAGGTAGCTCGACGGACTTTGGACTACTTCTAAAAGGTCTCAACGGGAAGCTACTTCAAGGAGGAAGGCTACTTCAAGAGGGAGCTTGAAGTTACTTCAAGTGAAGGTTGCTTCAAGGTTGGTGAGATGACTTTGGGGTGAAGGCTATCTAAAGGGTGTCTGAAGGTAGTTGTATCTTATGTAACATCCTTGCGAGGTAATAAAATACAATTTCTTTCAAAATCCCAGTTGGGAACAACTGGGTACTGGACTGACTCCCTTTGTTTTTGCTAAGGGTGAAACCACTCTAAACGCCTTGTCCCCTTCTCCAACATTCTTTTGACTGTTTTCTTGGTTGAATAATTTAAGATTATCATAAAACCCTATTCACCCCCCTCTAGTGTTTTTCAATTGGTATCTGAGCTGTCTTCAAGGAGCTCTAATAGAGTCTTGAAGAAGTTGGGTGATGGAGTACTAAACAACCTCAATTGGGAAGGAACACTTGTAGCTCGACCTCTACCATTTGATGGCACCAACTACAACTATTGGAAGAGGAGGATGCAATTCTACTTTCAAGGGATCAGTTGGGATCTCTAGAGAATGATTTCAAATGCCTACACTCTTCCTCAAATGGAGTATGCTTCATGGGATGCTAACACGATAAAATTAGCCCAATTAAATCCAAAAGCTGTAAGTATCATTTATTGTTCAATTTCCGTAGGTGAGTTTAATATAATATCAAATTATGATATTTCATATGAAATATGGCATAGACTCTCTATTACCTATGAAGGAAATGTTCAAGTAAAGAATTCCAAAACTGGTATGCTTAAACAAAAGTTTGAACAGTGTTGTATGGAACTGAATGAGTCTATTAGTGAAATGTATGCAAACTTTTCTTCTATTGTTAATCGTTTTAATGCATTAGGTAAAGCCATTAGTGAAGAGGATCAAGTGTCTAAAATTCTTAGGTCTCTTCCTCCCAAGTACAAGCCTAAGGTGACTGCAATTGAAGAAGCTAATGACCTCACTCGACTGAGGATGGAACAACTCATTGGCAACTTAGAAGCACATGAGGCAACCTTGGAGGAAGAAGAAAGATTGGAAGTTGAACACAAAAAGGAGAAAAGAAAGGACATTGCATTCAAAGCATCAACCAAGATTAGTCATGACACAAGTTAAAAAGATAGTGAAGAAGAAATTCTCATTATAAACGGCAAGCAGTATAGAAGTTTTAAAACTAACAAAACTTCTAGTGTTTCTTCCTCTAGGTGCTTTGAATGTGACAAAAAGGGACACTTAAAAGGTGATTGTCCTAAACTTAAGAAGGGAAAGAAATTATCTCACAAGAAGAAAGAAAAAGCCTACAAAGTTGCATGGGATGATTCAAGTGATGATAGTAAATATGGAGAAGAAGAAGTAGAGTGCCTTATTGCTACAAAAAATCAAGAAGAAGATGAGGTAAGCCTTTTTTATTTATCTAAAGAGGAGTTAATTGCTAGCATTGAGGAATTACATGATAAATATATTGATTGTAAAAAGAAACTAAAAAAAGTTACTAAAACTAATGAGGATTTGTATGCTCAATTAAATGATCGTGCTTCTGAAAAGGAAAGTATTATCTCTCAAAAAATTTCTTTGAAATCATATTTGAATGATTGCAATACAAAGTTGATTACTCTTGAAACGAATCATTATTTTCTTTGTCAAGAAAAGGTTGAATTGCTTGCAAAATTGAATGATCTTCAAACACAACCTATCATGTGTACTCATCTAGATTATGATGCTATTGTTAAGGAAAGAGATGCTTTATCATCTGATCTAGATCAAGAAAAGATAGATATCAAAAAGAAAATAAATGAGATTGCTAAGTTACAAAAAGAAGTTAGTAGCTTGAGAAATAATGGTATTCTTGATAAGATCCTAAAGAATTCTTCTGGTCACATTGGAAGAAGAGGTTTAGGATATGTTTCAAAGCTAAACTCTTATCAAACTAAACCTAGGAGAACTCAAGCACCCAAGACCAAAATCATACTTGTACCCAAAAAGAGAAATTAAATTGATTCCATCTTTTGTCACTATTGCTTGCGTCTTGGACATTATTCCTTCTCATGTCCTTAAAAGAAAAAGGATGTTGAGTTGGTATGGGTTCCAAAACCCCCAAACTAAACATGAATGATTAAGTTGAGATGTGACCAAAGACCCTAATTTGACTATATTTATGTCTTATCTCAACTTAACATAAAGGTACAACAAATGGACCAAAGTAATTTAATCCATAACTTGAATAAACATATTTCTGAAAGAATTTATAGATACTCTCCCGATTGACAAATAATTCGACCGAAAATAAGTCGGTCGAGACACTATTCGACCAATAAAGGTTATGTATTGGACCTGAAATAACTAGAAAATCAGTAAATCACTCGGTCGAAATATAGTTCGACTAAGAGATCAGTCGGTCAAAAATTTGTGGACCGAATCTAAAGTTGGAACATATAGTCAACCTAAAAAATCTAGATAAAAATAGTAACTCACTCGGTTGAGAAGAACTTCGACTTAAAAGAAATCGGTCAAGAAAGAATTCGACCGATAAAGGGTCTGGAAAACCTATTCAACTATTTCAATTTGCTATCAATTTGGCAACAATGAAAAATTGATTTAATTGGAAATCTATAGAAATTGCCTCTCGGTCAAAATCAAGTTTGACCAAGAGGCACCAAGGTAGCAGTCAAGGTCGATCTAAAATAAGCTTGACAAAATGCTTAATTGTAAATCATTTCTTTGTACTCAATCTTAGTATATTGACCTAAAACTCATTCATCATATTGAAAACAATATTTTAGTGCAAAGCTCGCATAAAAGTTTAACTCAAACTCTAATGCTTATTATGACCTTAGAATTCTTAAATTATCTTGATTATAAGATTAAGGGGGAGATCACAAAACTTTGTAAACATTGATCAAATCAAACTTTAAAAACTAGCCATGACCTTAGGATTATTGAATTATCTTGATCTTAAATGGACTCTCTATATCAATATGGGATTAACATCCCTCATTATTGATTAAAGATATATTTCTTGATCCTAATATGCTATAAAAAATCTCATATCATTCTCAGGGCTTAACATCCTTTGTACAATGGATGAGAAACCAACACATATATCCATCATGAGCCTAAATGGATCTCATATCATTTTAGGGCTTAACATCCCTTGTAAATGATTGAGAGATCAATACACATATGCCATGAACCTAAAAGGATCTCATATCATTTCAAGGATTAACATCCTTTGCAAATGATTGAGAAATAAATTGTGGCTAAATTTGATATAAAAATTAGTGGTTTGCATTAAATTGTGTTGATTACCCTTGCTTTAAAAATTGAGCATCAAATTATCAAATTAAAAGGGAAAAATAAAATGCATACTTAATTTTTAGCTTGGTTATCTTATTGAAAATGACAAAGGGGGAGAAACAATATAAATCATTAACATAAAGTAAAATGAGTTTCATCATCTCTTGGCTAGCACACACTTCACAAGCAAGAGAATGGTTGCAAAAGGTAAACTTCAGGTATGAAACTCATATGATTTATATTTCCTTGATTTATATTTTGGAAATGTTTGTCGTCTTCAAAAAGGGGGAGATTGTTGGCTAAATTGACATTATTATAATCCCTTTGTTTTGATGATGACAAACATTTCATTCTTGTGGTTTTAACGTTCTACTTGAGTGTTTCGGGAATAAGCATAAAAGGTGGTGGATAGCAAAGATTTGGAAGATCCTTATGCTCAAATTTGCTTTATTTTCATGATTGTAATCAATGTAAAAACGTGTACAAGTTTATAATGTACAAGTACTTAGATATCATGTAAATCAAGCATTTAGATCTTCCTATCCACTCACAACACTTAAATAGGTCATCCCCCAAGATAGTATCACAATTGCATTTTGATACACACATTTAGTACACTCAGTCGAACTATTTCTCAACCAAGAGAAAATCGGTCGAACAATTTCTTGACCGAATATGTCCTCAGTCTAATGCACGGACACCTTTGCATAACCTGCTCAATGCTATCATTGAAGGTTTCGGTCGAACTTTACTTGACCGAGATTGAGTGTCTGGCAGGTTCTATAGCTGTTAGACTTGGTGAGAAAGGTGGCTGGGAGTTGAGTTGAACGTTGCAAATCCACTAACCTCAGTCTCCCACTCGGTCGAAGAAAAGTTCGATCGAGATCAACTCGGTCGACAAAGAGCTTGACCGAATTACATTTTGGACTGCACTTTTCAGCATTAAACAAATAGCTATTGCAATACAATTAGTAGACACATAACGCCTATTTGAGCACTAAGAACATCCTAGAAGGTGTCTAGAACGTCCCTAAGCAATAACAAAACACTCCTATAAATAGGACAAGCTATTGGACACCCAAGGCATCACTTGTGCATACAATTACACTTGAGAATCATTCCTTATGAGCAACAAGCTGAGCTACACATGGAATTTGTTTTCCCTGAGTTCTACATTAGTGTCCTATAGCCTAGTATCTCCTAGCCACCACACTACCATGTTCATCTATAGTGGATAGGAGATCAATACGCTTGATATAGGATCAAAGCGTTGTACTCAATTGGTAACATTGTTTCTTTCTTCCAATCTTGTTCCTTCTATTGTATTTTGTTCTCCTTTGCTACTCCTAGGTTGGAGGCTATAGAAAAGAGGTTGTTGGAGCTTATTCAGGTGGATAAGGTAGCTCAGTGGACTTTGGACTACTTCTAGAAGGTCTCAATGGGAAGCTACTTCAAGGAGGAAGGCTACTTCAAGGGGGAGCTTAAAGTTACTTCAAGTGAAGGTTGCTTCAAGGTTGGTGAGACGACTTTAGGGTGAAGGCTGTCCAAAGGGTTTGTGAAGGTAGTTGTATCTTATGTAACATCCTTGCAAGGTAATAAAATACAATTTCTTTCAAAATCCCAGTTGGGAACAACTGGGTAGTGGACTGACTCCCTTAGTTTTTGCTAAGGGTGGAACCACTCTAAACGCTTGTCCCCTTCTCCAACATTCTTGTGGTTATTTTCTTGGTTGAATGATTTAAAATTATCATAAAACCCTATTCACCCCCCTCCTAGTGTTTTTCAATTGGTATCGGAGTGGGCTTCAAGGAGCTCTAATCGAGTCTTGAAGAAGATGGGTGATGGAGTACTAAACAACCGCAATTTGGAAGGAACACGTGTAGCTCGACCTCCACCATTTGATGGCACCAACTACAACTATTGTAAGAGGATGATGCAATTCTACTTTCAAGGGATCAATTGGGATCTCTAGAGAATGGTTTCAAATGCCTACACTCTTCCTCAAACGGAGTATGCTACATGGGATGCTAACACGATAAAATTAGCCTAATTAAATGCAAAAGTTGTAAGTATCCTTTATTGTTCAATTTCCGTAGGTGAGTTTAATAGAATATCAAATTGTAAAACTGCATATGAAATATGGTGTAGACTCTCTATTACCTATGAAGGAACTGTTCAAGTGAAGAATTCCAAAATTGGTATTCTTAAACAAAAGTTTGAACAGTTTCGTATGGAACCAAATGTATCTATTAGTGAAATGTATGCAAAGTTTTCTTCTATTGTTAATGGTTTGAATATATTAGGTAAAGTCATTAGTGAAGAGGATCAAGTGTCTAAAATTCTTAGGTCTCTTCCTCCCAAGTACAAGCCTAAGGTGACTGCAATTAAAGAATCCAATGACCTCACTCAACTAAGGATGGAACAACTCATTGGCAACTTAGAAGCACATGAAGCAACCTTGGAGGAAGAAGAAAGATTGGCGGTTGAACACAAAAAGGAGAAAAGAAAGGACATTACATTCAAAGCATCAACCAAGATTATTCATGATACAAATGAAGAAGGTAGTGAAGAAGAAACTCTCATTTTAAACGGTAAACAGTATAGAAGTTTTAAAACTAACAAAACTTCTAGTATTTCTTCCTCTAGGTTCTTTGAATGTGGCAAAAAGGGACACTTAAAAGGTGGTTGTCCTAAAATTAAGAAGGGAAAGAAATTATCTCACAAGAAGAAAGAAAAATCCTATAAAGCTGCATGGGATGATTCAAGTGATGATAGTAAAGATGGAGAAGAAGAAGTAGAGTGCCTTATTGCTACAACAAATGAAGAAGAAGATGAGGTAAGCCTTTTTTATTCATCTAAAGAGGATTTAGTTGCTAGCATTGAGGAATTACATGATAAATATATTGCTTGTAAAAAGAAACTAAAAAAGTTACTAAAACTAATGAGGATTTGTATGCTCAATTTAATGATCTTGCTTCTGAAAAGGAAAGTATTATCTCTGAAAATTCTTCTTTGAAATCATATTTTAATTATTGCAATACAAAGTTGATTACTCTTGAAATGAATCATCATTTTCTTTGTCAAGAAAAGGTTAAATTGCTTGCAAAATTGAATGATCTTCAAACACAACCTATCATGTGTACTCATCTAGATTATGATGCTATTGTTAAGGAAAGAGATACTTTATCATCTGATCTAGATCAAGCAAAGATAGATATTAAAAAGAAAATAAATGAGATTACTAAGTTACAAAAAGAAGTTAGTAGCTTGAGAAATAGAAATAATGGTATTCTTGATAAGATCCTAAAGAATTCTTCTGGTCACATTGGAAGAAGAGGTTTAGGATATGTTTCAAAGCTAAACTCTTATCAACCTAAACCTAGGAGAACTCAAGCACCCAAGACCAAAATCATATTTGTACCCAAAAAGATAAATGAAATTGATTCCATCTATTGTCACTATTGCTTGCATCTTGGACATTATTCCTTCTCATGTCCTTACAAGAAAAAGGATGTTGAGTTGGTATGGGTTCCAAGACCCCCAAACTAAACATGAATGATTAAGTTGAGATGTGACCAAAGGCCCTAATTTGACTATCGTTATGTCTTATCTCAACTTAACATAAAGGTACAACAAATGGACGAAAGTAGTTTAATCCATAACTTGAATAAACATATTTCTGAAAGAATTTACAAACACTCTCTCGCTCAACAAATAATTCGACCAAAAGTAAGTCGATTGAGACACTATTAGACCGACAAAGGCTCTGTATTGGACCTGAAATAACTGGAAAATCAGTAAATCACTCGGTCAAAATATAGTTCGACTGAGAGATCAGTCGGTCGAAAATTTGTGGACCAAAACTAAAGCTGGTACAACCTGTAGTCAACCTGTAAAAATCTAGATAAAAATAGCAACTCACTTGGTCGAAAAGAACTTCAACCGAAAACAAATCAGTCGAGAAAGAATTTGACCGATAAAGGGTCTGGAAAACCTATTCAACTGTTTCAATTTGCTATCAATTTAGTAACAATGAAAAATTGATTTCATTGGAAATCTATAGAAATTGCCTCTCAGTCGAAATCAAGTTTGACCAAGGGGCACCAAGGTCGAAGTCAAGGTAGACCTAAAATAATCTTGACAAAAGCTTAATTGTAAATCATTTCTTTGCACTCAATCTTAGTATATTGATCTGAAACTCGTTCATCACATTGAAAACAAGATTTTAATGTAAAGCTCTCATAAAAGTTTAACTCAAACTCTAATGCTTATTATGAATTTAGAATTCTTAAATTATCTTGATTATAAGATTAAGGGGGAGATCACAAAACTTTGTAAACATTGATCAAATCAAACTTTAAAAACTAGCCATGACCTTAGGATTATTGAATTATCTTGATCTTAAATGGACTCTCTATATCAATATGGGCTTAACATCCCTCATTATTGATTAGAGATATATTTCTTGATCCTACTATGCTTTTAAGAAAATCTCATATCATTCTCAGGGCTTAACATCCCTTGTATAATGGATGAGAAATCAACACATATATCCATCATGAGCCTAAATGGATCTCATATCATTTTAGTTCTTAACATCCCTTGTAAATGATTGAGAAATCAAAACACATATGCCATGAACCTAAAAGGATCTCATATCATTTCAAGGATTAACATCCTTTGCAAATGATTGAGAAATAAATTGTGGCTAAATTTGATATAAAAATTAGTGATTTGCATTAAATTGTGTTGATTACCCTTACTTTAAAAATTGAGCATCAAATTATCAAATTAAAAGGGAAAAATAAAAGTCATACTTAATGTTTAGCTTGGTTATCTTTTTGAAATGACAAAGGGGGAGAAACAATATAAATCATTAACATAAAGTAAAATGAGTTTCATCATCTCTTGGCTAGCACACACTTCACAAGTAAGAGAATGGCTACAAAAGGTAAACTTTAGGTATGAAACTCATATGATTTATATTTCCTTGATTTATATTTTGGAAATGTTTGTCATCTTCAAAAAGGGGGAGATTGTTGGCTAAATTGACATTATTATAATCCCTTTGTTTTGATGATGACAAACAGTTCATTCTTTTGGTTTTAACGTGCTACTTGAGTGTTTCAGGAATAAGCATAAAAGGTGGTGGATAGCAAAGATTTGGAAGATCCTTATGCTCAAATTTTCTTTATTTTCATGATTGTAATCAAAGTAAGAACTTGTACAAGCTTATAATGTACAAGTACTTAGATATCATGTAAATCAAGCATTTAGATCTTCTTATCCACTCACAACACTTAAATAGGTTACCCCCAAGATAGTATCACAATTGCATTTTGATACACACACTTAGTACATATTTAGAACCACCAAAATAGGGACTATCTCGGTCAAATGATTTCTTGACTGAGAGAAAATCGGTCGAACAATTTCTCGACTGAATGTGTCCTCAGTCTAATGAACGAACACCTTTGCAAAACCTTCTTAATGCTATCATTGAAGGATTCGGTCGAACTTTACTTCGACCGAGATTGAGTGTCTGGCAGGTTCTATAGCCGTTAGACATGGTAAGAAAGGTGGTTGGGATTTGAGTTGAAAGTTGAAAATCCACTAACCTCAGTCTCCCACTCAGTTGAAGAAAAGTTTGACTGAGATGAACTCGGTTGACAAAGAGCTCGACCGAGCTACATTCTAGACTGCACTTTTCAGCATTAAACAATTAGTTGTTGCAATACAATTAGTGGACACATAATGGCTAGTTGAGCACTAAGAACATCCTAGAAGCTGTCTAGAACGTCCTCAAGCATTAGAAAACCACTCCTATAAATAGGACAAGCTATAGGACACCCAAGGCATCACTTGTGCATACAATTACACTTGAGAATCATTCCTTGTGAGCAACAAGCTGAGCTACACTTGCAATCTATTTTCCCTGAGTTCTACATTAGTGTCTTATAGCCCAGTATCTCCTAGACACCACACTACCACATTCATCTATAGTGGATAGGAGATCAATACACTTGATATAGGAACAAAGTGTTGTACTAAATTGGTAACATTGTTTCTTTCTTCCAATCTTGTTCCTTCTATTGTATTTTGTTCTCCTTTGCTACTCCTAGGTTGGAGGCTATGGAAAGGAGGTTATTGGAGCTTCTTCAGGTGGAGAAGGTAGCTCGGCGGACTTTGGACTACTTCTAGAAGGTATCAATGGGAAGCTACTTCAAGTAGGAAGGCTACTTCTAGGGGGAGCTTGAAGTTACTTCAAGTGAAGGCTGCTTCAAGGTTGGTGAGATGACTTCAGGGTGAAGGCTGTCCAAAGGGTTTGTTAAGGTAGTTGTATCTTATGTAACATCCTTGAGAGGTAATAAAATACAATTGCTTTCAAAATCCCGATTGGGAACAACCGGGTAGTGGACTGACTCCCTTAGTTTTTGCTAAGGGTGGAACCACTCTAAACGGCTTGTCCCCTTCTCCAACATTCTTGTGGTTGTTTGATTGGTTGAATAATTTAAAATTATCATAAAACCCTATTCATCCCCCCTCTAATGTTTTTCAATGGGTATTCTTGAGATGGTAACACATCTTAAGAAAGTGAACCTAGGCCTTACAAATTAAGAAAGAGATGATATCATAAAGACGCTACTTGAGTCTAAGGTCTAAGATGATAGAGGGAACCTCAATAGAAGAACATGTGATCAATATGATTGGACATGTGTATCATCTTGAAGAACTGGAAATCACTCTGAGCCAAGAGTTGTCCATGGATATGATTCTAAAGACATTGTCAGAATCATATAGCCACTTTATTGCATGCTATCACATGAAAAATATTGCTATAACAATGTCATATTTGTTTGGTATGTTGATACATGCCAAAGAAAAAATGAAGAAGGAAAAATCCATGATGATGATTAGCAGCATGTTTCCAAGGATAAAATCTAGTCCATGAAGAGTTTTAAGGCCAAGCCTAAATCCAAATCTTCTACAATCAAGATGAGGAGAAAGAATTGTACAAGAGGAACTTATCCTTTGTACTTGAAGGCATTCTGGAAGAAGAAGATAGGGATCGTGATCTTCACTTCAGGTATATATGTTATTGAGATAAATCTAACTACTTCTTCATCATGGTTACTAGATACAGGATGTGGATTCCACATATGTTTGAATAAGTAGTATCTGAAAGGAAGTAGGCCTTTGGGAAAAGGTAAGGTGGAACTGTGAGTTATAAATGGCACAAGAGTTGTGGCCAATGCAGTTGGAACATACAGATTATCTCTACCCATAGGGATAGTAATAGAGTTAATGAACTTCTACTATGTACCTTCTATAAATAGAAACACCATTATTGTATCTTTTATAGCTAAGGATGCATTTGAATTCCATATTAAAAATGGTCAATCATCTATTTCTAAAGATGGGATCTTTTATGGAAGTGCCCCAATGTGTTATGGTCTTGATTCTCTAGATCTAAAGACATATGTATCTAATATAAATACCAAAAGACTAAAACTCAATGACTCAAACAAAACATACCTTTGGCATTGTCGTTTAAGGAACATAAATGAGAATTTCATATCTAGATCCCATAAAGATGGGTATCTAGACTCCTTTGATTTCGAATCAATAGAGACATGTGAATCTTATTTATTGGGAAAGATGGCAATGACCCCTTTCACTGGTAATAATGAAAGGGCTAGTGATCTATTAGAACTAATACATATTGATGTATGTAGACCTTTTAGAACAACAGCTAGAGGTGGGTATTAGAACTTCATTACCTTTAGTGATGACTTCAAAAGGTATGGTTATGTTTGTTTAATGAAATATAAGTCAAAAATGCTTGACATGTTCAAGGAGTTTATGAATGAAGTACAAAACTAACTTGGTAAAAGTGTTAAGGCACTTCGTTCTGATTGAGGTGGAGAATATTTGAACTAAGAGTTTGAGGACCTTCTTAAATCCCATGAGATCGTATCCTAGTGGACTCCATCTAGAACACCTCAGCATAATGGTGTATCAGAAAGAAGGAATCACATATTACTAGATATGGTGTGATCAATGATGAGTTTAGCTGAGCTTCCGACTACCTTCTTGGGGTATGCTCTAGAAACCACTGTGTATACACTAAACTGAGTACCATCTAAATCGGTTCAAAAGACACCATATGAGATATGGTTTGGGAAACGTCCCAATGTGTCTTTTATGAGGATTTGGGATTGTGAAGCGTATGTTAGAAATTGTTTTCTAAAAATATGGGCCCTAAGTCTAATAATTGTTACTTTGTTGCATATCCTAAGGAGACAAGAGGATATTACTTTTATTCCCTATCTGGCAGCAAAGTGTTTGTTGCCAGAGATGTCGCATTCCTTGAAAAGGAATTTATTTCCAAAGAAAATAGTGGGAGGAAAGTGGAACTTGAAGAGGTTTGAGACCAGCAAGAAATCATTGAATTGATAGATGTACAAGAGGAACAAAGAGAATCACAAAGTGTTTTGGAGACTCAAATTCCTCAAGTAACACACGTACCTCGTAATCTAATAGGACACGCCTTGAACCTAAAATATTTGGATATCTTGTGACTCAGGATGTTAGTGAATCGGTCATAGATGATGAACCAATAACCTTTCTAGATGCTACTAAGGGACCAGAGTCCAAGAAACGATTTGAGGCCATGAGATCTGAGATGAAATCCATGTATGCCAACAAGGTATGGACCTTGGTGTATCCACCTAAAGGGGTAAAACATATAGGGAGCAAGTGAGTTTTCAAGAAGAAGGCTGACACATATGGAAAATTTCAAACCTATAAGGATAGATTGGTTGCAAAGGGTTTTAAACAAGTTCAAGGTGTTGACTATGACAAAACCTTTTCTCTAGCTTGGAAAGGAAATTTTGAGTCATGGGTACAGGACCCTTTACATGTAAGACCTATTGCCCACAAAAGGTAAAGACATGGATTGTAAATACATTTTCTATGAAAGACTTGGGCGAAGCATCCTACATATTGGGGATTAAGATCTATAGAGATAGATCTAAAAGGCTTCTTGGACTAAGTCAAAGCACATACATTCACAAAGTGTTGAAGTAGTTCAGCATGGAGAGATCAAAGAGAGGAAACCTACCCATGCTACATGGAGTTACCATCTCTAAAGCTTAAAGTCCCAGTTCTTGTGAAGAAAGGGAGAGCATAAGTTTGATTCCATATGCCTCAACAATTGGATCGATCATGTATGAAATGTTGTGTATCCATCCTAGCATCTCATGTGCTTTGAGCATGATGGGCAGATATTAGTCAAATCCAAGTGATGCTCATTGGACAGCCGTAAAGAACATCCTCAAGTACTTGAGAATGACTGAGGATCATTTCTTAGTTTATAGTGGAGATGAAGATTTGGTGGTAAAGGGTTACATTGATTCAAGCTTCCAGACTGATAAAGATGATTACATATCGTAATCAAGATTCATTATCTATCTAAATAACAGAGTTGTAAGTTGGAAGAGTTCCAAGCAAGATACAGTTGTTGATTCTACAACAGTGCTCAAATATATAGCTGGAATGAATGCAACAAAGGAGGTTGTATGGATCAAGAAGTTCATTTCTGAACTTGTGGATGTTCTAATCATCAGATGTGCAATTGAGCTATATTGTGACAACAATGGAGCTATTGCACAATCTAAGGAAACCAAATCGCATCACCACTCAAAGCATATACAAAGGCAGTTCCATCTCATATGAGAGATTGTATAGTGAGGAGATGTAAAGATTTATAGAGTACCAACTGATAACAATGTTGACGATCCCTTGACAAAGGCACTTTCACAGCAGAAGCATGATGGACATGTGGATCACTTGGAATACGATTCATATGTGATTGGCTCTAAATGCAAGTGGGACTCTATTGGTATGTTTACCCAGAGAGCCAATCATATGATGATTGTAATGGCATAATGTGTAAATGATTTGATTACTAACAAAAGGCAAGATTCTTATTAATAATGTTTTATTCATTTATGAGAAATGAAGTAACAAAATAAATGTCTAAGTATGATATTACTCAATGACGTATGTCTTAATTACATGACATGAAGAATGAGATCATACGGATGTTAAGAGTACGCATTCTCATAATGTCCCTAGTCGGATGTTATTGTAGAAGGTTGATAGAAAAAAATAACACATAAGACTAGAGTGTGTGTTGGTCGATGACTGAATCTCATTAGTCATGATATGGCGATATCAAACCAAGTACACATATACATGTTAGAGAACAGTCTATCAGACAGACCCACCATGAGAGTAACACATGGAAACCATTGTTATGGTGATCATAGTTACTCTCATGGTGATGGTGGTGATTGTGATTCTTAGACCTGAAGTTACTACACTCATCACATGTCATTCGATATGCTTTGACATCATCAAACATAATCTAAAATAAGGATAATCATAAAGTTGATGATTGGGTTATTGTGACACATGGGGACTGATTGTGAGTGATGTAGATGGGATTTGTCCCTCCTATGGGAGTATGATATCCTAAGACACTTGAGTTAGCAAGACTGATAAATACATGGTCATGTGCATGTGAGTCAATATATGATATTATGCTTACAGATATCTCATACAATATACTATAGAAAGAAACATAGATTGAATGTTGAAGAGGATGATAGATACATGCCTCAAGTTCAATATAGATATCAGAGATAGAGGAATTATAAAAAACATTGTAACACCAAGTATAGATTGTAGGTTGAAGTTGTTCCCCAACTTTTCAATTACTTGGGTAGAAATGATGTGTGACTAGGCATCGCTCTTTGCCTGTGATGTTGTATTTGGTTATGGAAATTCACTACCAACGTAATATGGGACCTATAGGGTCACACACATAGGACATGACCTAGAAGGGAAGTTTGATCTTGAATGATGATTGGATTGTTTACTAAAGACTTTAAGTTCAAGCAAAAAATCAATTGACTAGACTTCCAACCGATCGACTCATGTGATGAAACAGTCGGTTGGAGTGTCAGGTTGATTGGATAATGTATTGGTTGAGTTCTGCACAAACTGGGCGCCAACTGACCAGTTCACTAGGTGAGCTGATCGGCTGATGGTCGTGAGATGACTGGTTCGAGATGTAATTTGATTGCATCAAGGATTAGTACTGACATTATGCCAGGCAATAATTGGAATAGAATTGCCAAATACATGTGTGACTGGGAAACATGCAAAATGGTTGGCTCGCTAAATAAACTGACTGTCTCGTGTGTGAACCGACCGGCTTGGTTTCCAAGAAATCAGTTCATGACTCGTAGGTTGCAAAAATCCATAATCTTTTGGTCATTTCCACTCCCGCACACACTGGGAACCCTGACCCAAACCCCTCATACAAATAGAGGGGTATTGGGGGCTTCCCAACACACACAATTGAGAATCAGTTGCTCTGACAATTGTTGTCCTCTCTAGTTATAGTAACTAATAGAGAGTCCAAGCAAATCCTACCTGACTAGGGAGGGATAGTGAGGAAGAGAAAAACTAGGAATCATTATGGTAGAGCAGGTTGGTGACTAGTACACCAACGGGAGGAACAACTTCCTCCTATCCATTCTAGCAGGATGACATGAGTTCTAGGCAGTCTATGTGGACTTATCTAGAGGCGAGGTGGCCTTTTCCCATCGCTAAGGGGGACAACATCAGCCAGTAATATGTGGTGATCGAGCTGTTGTAGACGATGAAGTTTGAATTTTTTGTCTGTGGAGGATCCGCAGACGAGTCCTAGTGCAATTAGAAGATAGTTTTGCATCTACAATTATGAGGAATATGTTGTTGCACTTACTCTAGGACCATGTATATCCTCAAAACCATCCTTTACGTTATATATTCGTTGATGTGATCTGTTGGTTTATGGGAAATATGGAAATAAAATTCTTGTGTCCACTGCCCATTTTATCACCCTATTTCCCTACACCAGGGTCGTCAGAGCTTCTGCCTTTGTGGCAATGAATGAAAACATTCATGAAGAGAATGATAAGGTTCAGTCTTAGTTTGCCTTTCCATTAGTAAACTTCATCACTTAGAGTTGGGTTTTTTTGTGCTCATGTCAATCTATCAAAAAGCCACCTTGGGTTTTTTCAATGTACTAAGAGTAACCTACCCCAATTGCTTGAAGATCACATTGTATTTATATGTTTTAGACAAATTTCTTTCCCTTTTCCTTCTTAGTGTGTTGTATATGGAAATCCCACCTCTACATAGTCAGATCCCTAACCAATCTTATTGATTGTGAACAATGATCTTTCCATGTTGGCTTGTATGTCATATATGGTGGCATTGTGTCCTTGTACTCCTAGATACCAATAGTTTATGTGGTTACATTCTTTGATCTTAGTTTTTATCAGAACCACTATTTGTAAATAAAACTAAGAGAAGAAAATTGGATTCACTTTCAATCATGGATCATAATATTTGAATTACCGTGTTTAGGAAATTTTATCTAAATAAAATCATATTCTCAAGTATGTGTCCTACACATGGTTTTACATCTGACCATTCATGTAAATTCCATGTTGATGGTAGAGTTTGTTTATCATTATTTTCAATTCCAATCTCACAATTGTATTGTTTTCATTTGTGATGAAATGATTTCAAAAAAAAGCTAATATATGAATCATCTTCCACTCTAAATATAATAACCACATTTGTGCTTAATTGGTAAACTATGGTTTACCTGGATGATTACATGCTTGATTAGATTGAACATCGTTTAGACTTTATTAATGATAGTAGATCAATTGTGATGTTTCAAACCTAAGAAGAAACTCTAACTATGATTTTAGTTTGAAGAATTGGGGTTTGAGAAATATAAACCCTAATCGGAAAAAATTAGGGTTTTGATAGGATATGAATATGGAATTTGACCAGGATAGCAGTGTGGTAAATGATTTTTCATATATTTTAAAAATATTTTATTTAATTGAATTTTGGATATGATATGGATAACTCAATCATGCATATTGGACAAACATTTCAGAATATTTGAGTGTTCTTTGAATGTGGTTCTTGGTCGATCTATACTTTGACCAAAATGCTGACAGAGTGCTTTTCAGCAGTGTAGTGTTTATTTTTAATTATTTATTGGTAAATCTAAATGATATGAAATTTTATATGGAGGTCTGAAACTCAATAATAAACAACATGTATAATTATCATAATTGTTGGATGTGTTTAGACCTTATCAGTAGATGAATTACAGTAATATTTTTATGACAGAAAATTCAGCTGAAATAAGAGAAAGTATAGTGAGGGGTCAATGTGCAATTGACCCAAGCAGCTCAATTGCTCTATATGGTCAACCTAACACACAAGGAGCTCTCATAATTCGTAATTCAATCTAGAGAAACGAAATCCTAGAGAGAGGGGGAGAGTTAGGGTTTGAGTGGAGAAAGTGATGGAGATGATGACCTAGAGTTTTGTGGTATGAGGAATGATGAAATCATGTAAGTTTAGCTTCTTTGCATAGACTTTTATGGTGAATATTCTCTCACATTTCAAGATTCTTTCCCTCCCCTAATTTGATCCAAAATGGTATCAAAACTTCCCCTTTTCTCACTCTTTCTTCATAATCCCTCATTTTTAGGGTTTTTCAGTTGAAAGGAAGAAGAATCGGGTGAATTGCTAGGGATTTGATATGAGATCGAGATTTTCAGGGATGAACTGCATTTTTAAGGTGTTTTCACACCTTAGGGTGAGTGGGAACTTCCTTTAAACAATATATTGCACAAAAATTGGTTAAATCATCCATAATCTTTAATTGCTTAGTATGCGACTACAAACACTGAATTGTGTGTTTCATCTAAGTTGTTGCAAAATGATATGAAATGGATTCTTCCTATGTATGGATGAATTTCATATGATAAAGTCATATTATAAATGTATACAATACATCCTAATGAGAATTTCCTAAGTATTCACAGAGGTTATAAGAGTAAACTGAAATATAGAGAATTTGTCTTTGACTGAAATTGTTGTATAATTAAATAGAAAAATTTGTTTATCTGGATTCCCTTGGTTATGAATGATTGTTTTGCTAAACTCATAGTACATATATGTCAGATACAATCTTGGATTTCATTTAAGGTGAATAGTGTTTGTTTGATATCTCAGTAAAGAGGGTGAAACCCTAGATGTGAGGAAAGTTGGATATTTGCACATAGATATCATGAAATCCATTTGAACGGATTTTCTTGACATGATAGACTTTATTTATTCAATTTCATTATTGATGCATGTTATCTCAGTGAATGGCATGGAAACCCAAATTCAGCTCAGTACCAAGGTTTCATACATATATTGATTTTATATGATTTGTTGATAGTAGTCTTTATTCAGTGAATGTTTATGTCGCATGAAATCCTTATGAGAGCCATGTGATAAGTGAATGAGGTAAATGAAACCCTAAGGATAGGGTGTTCAATGAATCAAGTATTTTGATATCAATGTTCTCAGTATGAGATGTGGTGATGCACAACTCAAGATTTGGGTTGAGGTGCATGTTTTCCAAGAAAGTACAAATAATTTATAGGTGCAAATGATGATTACTCGTATGTCAAGTAATTAACTCTTATCAGTGTATTAAGAAGTTCAATTACATGATTCTAGTGTATAAAGTATCAAGTGGACATGTATTTTGTTATTTAAGAATTTTAGTCTCCTTGTAGGTATAAAATGTTGATTTCTCGGTGTATTGCAGTGTTTTGAGTATATTGCCCTGCCAAGTTTAGAATGATATACATGTTGTGTTATAAAATTCAAATAAATAGAAACAGTACCATAAAGATACCAGAGTCAAGTATAAGTAAGGAAAAAGATACAATATAGTAAGATCTTTCCAAGAATAATAAACTAATAGACTTAAGAGCCTTGAACACTATAGATTCCCCATGAGAGGTCTGTGTCGTAGGGATGAAATGACCTAACCCTGGTAGTGTCTAGTATATGGGGGTCGGAACGTACCAACAGGTGGTACGTAGGATGAAGCCCTAGTGGAAATCTCCTTAAATTATATAATGTAGTGTCCAACATCAACCAGAGATCCTGGTGGCACTAGAGTATAGAAAAAGCCAATAGGTGGCTTGACTCTCCGCCTGTGTACTCAGGTTAGAGGAGGAGTCCAGTTTTTATAGCATAATAGATGTTCTGAGGCTTGAGAGCCATTTTCCTATTGCAGACTAGAGAGTAGTCAGACTTAGCATTCCTGGGTGTGTCAGCTAAGTCTTGTACGGTGAGATTGTAGTTTGCTACAAGTCTTCATATGTAGAGTACAAAGCATATGATCAGGGCATAAGTTAAAATATGATAATATAAGTTTTAAAGAGTTTCTTATAAGTAAGAAAGGCTAATAAAGATTCAAGTACAGTTTCCCAGTAATTATTCTTTGTATGTTTCTGAATTATTAGTTCTCTTTGAAATTTATCAAGCATGCTCATATATTGATTTGCTCTTGTTGATATCTAGAGTATCCTGCCATATTTATGATTGTCAATGATCAATCTCTTTAAAGCTTACTGATGTTATAATTGATATCAGTTGCTCAAAAGTATATCTATAATTATGTTAGTGCTTTAGACTATTTCTTTGAAGTACTCATTCACTGAGCGAGTAGGTTCATCCCTCTACTCACAATTTTTAGGGATATGACATGGACTTGAAGATATCATTGCATCAGAATAGATCTGCCACAAGAGTTAAGTCTGATTATAATTAAATTCAGTCGGTCCTTGTCACTCTAGGTCCTTGTAAATAAATAAGAGAGTGTTGTAAATTATGATGTATAACATTATTCCTCTTTTAGCAATATATGTGAATCAGCAAGTCTTATGTGCTTAAAAGTATGAGAAACATAATGAATGTTCATACATGCATTTAGACTATTGAAATCATATTAGAGAAATAAATGTTTAGATTCCCTTGTAAAGTTAGTTTATGTGGCTCAATGTGAGAAAACAAAGAGTTTGAAAAGAAGAAAAAATTAAGGGTGATCTTTGTATTACGTTAAATACTCAATTTATGCCCTAATCTCGTGATTAATGGTAATTGTGAGATCGGGGTGTAACAACTTGGTATCAGAGCTTAGGCTGAGTTTTTAGGGACCATTAAGTTAGTAAGTTAGAGTCATAAGTGTGGCAGATAGGAGATGTTATGATGTTAGCTCTAGGGATTTGAGTATTTGGATATCCTGGCCCGGTATCTGAGTACTTGGATCAACCAGTATCAAGCTACTCTATCTATTCTTTCATGTATACACTGGCAAGGTATACAGTGGAAGGATGATCTAGAGAGGAACCCTAGAAATATTAGGGTTAGAAACTAAATAAGTAACATGAATTAAGAGCATAAATATAAAATGAGATAGAACTTTCATTTCATATTGTTGTTTATTGGAGATGAATAGAAAAGCTCTTATATGTTTGAATTTAGATATTCAATATTTTTAAATATATATGGGTCTTTAAGATTTGTTGTACACTATGTACTTGTAGCATTTATTGATTACATTCTTTGTATCAAGTAGAATAGAAATGATCTTTGAATGAGCTTTCCTAGGTGGATAAGCTTTCTTCCACACATTTGAGATGAATAGGAGTTGAGTAATCCTGAGTAGCTCTTGGCTTCAGGACTGTAGGTTCGGCCTGGTCCGGCTTGCAGGATGCATTATTGGGATCTAATGACTCCTATTAGTAACATAGCAAGAGTAAATTCTAGATAGATTAGATCCAAATTCTAGTATGAATGTATATACTCTAAGATTTTGAAGTATGAGGGAAAGACTGGGATAACTAAGAATCAGTTGGAACTGATATCTGAGATCCAACATTGGGGCCTCATATGAGAAACCCTTAATTGGGAATAAAGGAACACGACATAAGGTTCAGATTAAGTTTAATTATTAGTATTATATGTACTCTAAATATGAAATATGGAAAAGATATGAGAAAAGTATGTAAGGGCCAAGATAGTAAGAATCAATCATGAGGATGGATTATATAACCGAGTACAATGTTTTAATGTACTCCAAAGCAAAGGGAAAATAGAAGAAAAGAGCTAAGTAGACCGTAAGTAAATATAAGTGAAGAGCCTTCAGAAGAGTTAAAGTAAAGAGAATTAGATGAACATGTAAATCATAAGACTAGGATAAGAAACTAAGTTAAAACAAAGATAAATGTTGGAAAAGATGAGCTTGATTAAGGAATGATGGTTATGATATAATTGAGAGCATGGAATGTATACCTTTATTGTGAAGTTAATACATTCATCCTTACTACCTTTGGATTCCAAGTCTCTATATAACAAAAAACTAGTTTCTAAAGGGAGAACAAAAGTGTAGCTAAATAAATGAATAAGTCATACAAAGGTAGACTATATTCAGGAAGGAAAAACTTGATTGAAAGAGAAACTATGTTTCACTCATGCATGATCCGTTTGATTTAAAATGAAGGATATGTAATGTATTAAACATGAGGTGATACTAGTAGAGAGATTATTGATTTAGAATTTCAACTTCACATTAGTAGAAGGATAAAAGGAAATATATGCAACATGGTATACTTGATCATACACATAAAAGAAGCAACATGATAATAAGAGAAAACTAGAAGTTAAAGATGACATGTGGAATAGTAGTATATGGTAAGGGGATTATGGAAAGTAAAGAAGGGTTTGAAACATAATGGAGTAATATAGATTATGAAAGAAAGAGGTTGCGAGATCCAAGAAAGTGCTAATTAGTTAAGTATCCTTGTTGATAATTTATTTAAATCTACATATGAGAAATGTATTATTGAATGTTTGAAGATAAGAATTCTAAGTCTCAAAATCATTTTCTCTTTCATATCTTCCTTAATGAGGGCAATGTGGGAATGAAGTGATAAGAAAATGAATCATATATGATGCATAACCACCATGGTAGAGACATCTAGTGAATGTAATAATGAGACACAATATGATGATGAAACCCTAGCTGGGTAATTGAGAATGTAATCTATCTGAATGGCCAAGTAAGAGAAACGAAATTCAATTGATAAGATAAAGAAGACTTTAGTAAAACTTGTGAGATCCAAAGTTTGAATTTCAAATTAAGGGAGCAAAGTCATATAACAATAATGCCATGCTACTGATAAGGACCAAACCCAAGAATGTTTAGAGTTGTAGTAGTTCAAGGGATGTCACTAGTGATTTGACCTTGAATACTAGCATCTCTATAAAACAAGATCATGTGATTTGCACTATGAGAAGTAAACTAGCACTGATAGTAATCCAGGGTTTAAATATAGCTAATATGAAAGGTAGATAAAAAATATGGAAATGATTCGGAGTAAAGAATAAGATATAAATTTGAAATGTAACAATTGTGTTTTGAACAAAAGGAGAAATACAATATGAGTGAAGTGTGAATTCTTACAGTGATAGCAAGAATGACGAATAATCTATTTGTACCTTGTATGTTTCAATTTTAGGAATGTTTAATCTACATGATTAAAATGAGAAGGATAAGCAGCAAAAAGTAAGTAGTAGTGAATGAGGAGAGAGATAAGAGAAAACAATGGCTTTTAGTAATATGTGAATTTGTTTTTAGAAGTAGAATTTGTTGAAGGTATATTAAGGGATGTAAATTGGTTCTACATATGATTTCAGTGTACATGTGCAAGCAATATGTTAATTAAAGGTGTTTGATAGTTGTAGTCATTCATACCAGTATCTCATCTTAGTATTGTACAATTGTGGTATGGTGATATGGGTTGAATAATGATGGACCAAATGAAAGGTTACCCTGAATAAGGTACTCTTACCTATTCACTCGTATGAATAGAAGGGATGATAACCATATTGTATTGATATGTGACCCTAATGAGGTATAGCTTGTTATACCTAGCTTTAATATAACTAAGTGATGGTAATTGGGTATGAATAGTCCTTGAATGACTAATACAATCATGGAGTACTTTGTTACTATTTTTGAAACCCTAGTATGCTATAACCCAATGGTTACACCTTGAATTATGTCTGGGTTCATGCTTGAGAATAATATGGAATGTGATGGTAATGCTTCACCTTATGCATCCATTATGCAATGGGGATGTCATGAGTAGTATTGTACAATTGTTGTTGAATCTAGTCTTCCAACTCATGACTGCTTTGCTATTTGAGTAGCACAATAGTAAAATTCAAAAGAACATGGTGAACTCTCTTTTGTGACTTAGAGGTAATACATAAAAATCATACATATTGATCTGTATGAATTGAGATAGTTGGATCAGATTATCAATGTTGAGGTAACACCTCAAGAGTATAAAAAAATATTGAAATGGTTTTTTTTCTCTCTCTCTCTCTACTATGATTGATTGTGGCATAGAGAATTTGTTTGTTGTCATCGAGAACTATTTCAAACATGTTATGATTAGAAAATAAATGAAGGACTTAATGTTGAAAACTGCATTCAAGTATGAAATACAAGAATGTAATGACATGTAAGATTTCAGAAGCTTAAAATAAACTTTGAATATTCTTCGTTTGCATATTTATGTTTTGAGGATGAAACTTTTTAAGGGGGTGAGAATTGTAATGACCATATTTGTGATTAATTGGTAAACTAGGGTTTACCTGAATGATTACATGCTTGATTAGATTGAACATAGTTTAGACTTGATTAATGATAGTAGATCAGTTGTGATGTTTCAAACCTAAGACGAAACTCACTATGTCAGCATTTTGGTCAAAGTATAGATCGACTGAGAACCACATTCAAAGAATACTCAAATATTCTGAAAATTTTCTCTAATATGAATGATTGAGTTATACATATCATATCCAAAATTAAATTTAATAAAACATTTGTAGAAAATATGAAAAATCATTTACCACACTGCTATCCTAATCAAATTCCATATTCATATACTATCAAAACCCTAATTTTTGCCGATTAGGGTTTATATTTCTCAAACCCTGATTCTTCAAACTAAAATCATAGTAAACTCAATCATGAACAAAATATAAAATTTTCATAATTTTTGGATGCGTTTAGACCTTATCAGTAGATGAATTATAGTAATATTTTTATGACAGAAAATTCAGCTGAAATAAGAGAAAGTATAGTGAGGGGTCAATGTGCAATTGACCCAAGCAGCTCAATTTCTCTATATGGTCAACCTAACACACAAGGAGCTCTCATAATTCTTAATTCAATCCAGAGAAACAAAATCCTAGAGAGAGAGGGAGAGTTAGGGTTTGAGAGGAGAAAGTGATGGAGATGCTGACCTAGGGTTTTGCAGTGCAAGGAATGATGAAATCATGTAAGTTTACCTTCTTTGCATAGACTTTAATGGTGAATCTTCTCTCACGTGTCAATATTCCATCCCTCCTCTGATTTGATCCAAAATGGTATCAAAACTTCCCCTTTTCTCACTCTTTCTTCATAATCCCTCATTTTTAGGGTTTTTGAGTTGAAAGAAAGAAGAATCGGGTGAATTGCTAGGGATTTGATATGAGATCAAGATTTTTAGGGATGAACTGTGTTTTGAAGGTATTTTCACACCTTAGGGTGAGTGGTAACTTCCTTTAAACAGTATATTGCATTAAAATTAGTTAAATCATCCATAATATTTAATTTCTTAGTATGCGACTACAAACCCTGAAGTGTGTGTTTGATCTAAGTTGTTGCAAAATGATATGAAATGGATTTTTCCTTTGTATGGATGAATTTCAGATGATAAAATCATATTATAAATGTATACAATACATCCTAATGAGAATTCCCTAAGTATTCACAGAGGTTATAAGAGTAAACTGAAATATAGGGAATTTGTCTATGACTGAAATTGTTGTATAATTAAATAGAGAAATTTGTTTATCTGGATTCCCTTGGTTATGAATGATTGTTTATATAAATTCATATTATATATATGTTAGATACTATCTTGGATTTCATTTAAGGTGAATAGTGTTTGTTTGATATCTCAGTAAAGAGGGTGAAACCCTAGATGCGAGGAAAGTTGGATATTTGCAAATAGATATCGTGAAATCCATTTGAACGGATTTTCTTGACATGATAGACTTTATTTATTTAATTTTATTATTGATGCATGTTATCTCAGTGAATGTCATGGAAATCCAAATTCAGCTCAGTTCCAAGGTTTCATACATATATTGATTTTATATGATTTTTTGATAGTAGTCTTTATTCAGTGAATGTTTATGTCGCATGAAATCCTTATGAGAGCCATGTGATAAGTGAATGAGGTAAATGAAATCCTAAGGATAGGGTGTTCAATGAATCAAGTATTTTGATATCAATGTTCTGAGTATGAGATGTGGTGATGCACAACTCAAGATTTGGGTTGAGGTGCATGTTTTCCAAGAAAGTACAAACAATTTATAGGTGCAAATGATGATTACTCGTATGTCAAGTAATTAACTCTTATCAGTGTATTAATAAGCTTAATTGTATGATTCTAGTGTATAAAGTATCAAGTAGACATGTATTCTGTTATTTAAGAATTTTAGTCTTCCTATAGGTATAAAATGTTGATTTCTCAATATATTACAGTGTTTTGAGTATATTGCTCTGCCAACTTTAGAATGGTATACATGTTGTGTTATAAACTTCAAATAAATAGACATGGTACCATAGAGATACCAGAGTCAAGTATAAGTTAGGAAAAAGATACAATATAGTAAGAGCTTTTCAAGAATAATAAAATAATAGACTTAAGAGCCCTGAACACTGTAGATTCCCTATGAGAGGTCTGCGTCGTAGGGATGAAACGACCTAACCCTGGTAGTGTCCAGTATATGGGGGTTAGAACGTACCAACAGGTGGTACGGGGGATGAAGCCCTAGTAGAAGTCTCCTTAAATTATAGAATGTAGCGTCCATCATCAACCAGAGATCTTGGTGGCACTAGAGTACAGAAAAAGCTAATAGGTGGCTTGACTCTCTACCTGTGTGCTCAGGTTAGAGGAGGGGTCTAGTTTTTATAGCATAATAGATGTGCTGAGGCTAGAGAGCCATTTTCCTATTGCAGACCATAGAGTAGTCAGACTTAGCATTCCCGAGTGTGTCAGCTAAGTCTTGTATAGTGAGATCGTAGTTCTCTACGAGTCTTCATATGTAGAGTACACTACATATGATTAGGGCATAAGCTAAAATATGATAATATAAGTTTTAAAGACTTTCTTATAAGTAACAAAGGCTTAGAAATATTCAAGTATAGTTTCCCAGCAATTATTCTTTATATGTTTCTAAATTATTAGTTCTCTTTGAAATTTATCAAGCATGCTCATATATTGATTTACTCTTGTTGATATCTACAGTATCCTGCCATATTTATGATTGTCAATGATCAATCTCTTTAAAGCTTACTATTGTTATAATTGATATCAGTTGCTCAAAAGTATATATGTAATTATATTAGTGCTTCAGACTATTTTATTGAAGTACTCATTCACTAAGCGAGTAGGCTCACCCCTATACTCACAATTTTTAGGGATATCACATGGACTTGAAGATATCATTACATCAGAATAGATCTGCCACAAGAGTTAAGTCTGAGTATAGTTAAGTTCAGTCAGTCCTTGTCACTCTAGGTCCTTGTAAAGAGATAAGAGAGAGTTGTAAATGATGATATATAACATTATTCCTCTTTTAGCAATATATGTGAATCCGCAAGTCTTATGTGCTTAAAAGTATGGGAAACATAATGAATGTTCATACATGCATTTTTATTGTTGAAATCAAAATAGAGAAATAAATGTTTAGATTCCCTTGTAAAGTTAGTTTATGTGGTTCAATGTGAGAAAACAAAGAGTTTGAAAAAGTAGAAAAAGATAAGGGTGATCTTTGTATTACGTTAAATACTCAATGTATTCCCTAATCTCATGATTAATGGTAGTTGTGAGATCAGGATGTAACACTAAACATGCCCTATTTAGGGTTACTTCATAGCATTTTTGCTGATTTAATCTAAATATTTTTAATTTTAATGTAAATACACTTTCAAATCATACAATAAGTATACTATTAAGTTCTCTTATTAACTTCTCTACTATTTTATTATTTTCCAAATTAGAGGTAAAATTCTAGAATTCATCATAAAGGGGTCATTTCAATTTCTTTAGGCAAAATTGTAGATATGCATTATGTTTCTCGTATTCCTCTATTTCCTTGTTCAATGGTGATTTTATTAGGATAGATATGATGTCTAGGGTATTAACAAATCCTTGATATAATATTAGAATCTATTCATTTACATGTTTGCTACAAAAAAATATAGAATGATGATATATTTGATGTGGTTGTATTATGTTTATCTAGTTTAGTGCATGAACCTCTATTCTTACATGTAGGTCTATCTTTCTTGGTTGACTTTTTATGATGCATACTTGATGTGGCTATTTCACTTTTCATAATGTTTAATCATTTCTGTCATTACTATAAATAATGGTCTATAGAGTATTACTAATTTGATGTGTTCTTTGTGCTTATCTATATTGCCTTGTAGGAAGTTTAAACCCCATAACCTAACATGTGGATTTATAAGAGTTTGAATGATTGTTGCATGAGAAATAAGTAAAGTAGATACACTTTAACCTTGGTTAAATTCTTTGATTTTCACTTTTTTGCTATACTTGTTAACTTATTTATTATTTGTCTTTTAGTATTGTTTATTAATTATTAATCCTAACTGGATTTAGTTATTCCACTCTATACACTAATTATTAGTTGGATTTATAGTACCTTTTGTTTGTATAATAGTAGACATGGTACTCCGAATTCATGGAGTTGGATTTAAACACAACTCACCACTACTTTAATATAACATATGCTTGTGTATATACTCCTTAGTGCATGTCTAGAGTTTTAAAAGTCTAAATTTAATGTGTTTATACTTTATCTATTGGGAGTAGAATGGGAACATTAGTCAAGTTGATAGTTCCAAATATAGTTTTAACACTATAATGGGAATCTGTAAATAATTGATGTTTTTGAGTAATAACCCATCAGAGAACTATGTTTGTATTACGGGGACCCTATTTCTATATGTTGTTGTAACACCCCACTCTTTTTATGCAAATATTCAAAATATTTTATTCTTTACACAAACTTTTTTATTGTAAAATTGTTGAGGACTTTCATGCAAATTGCCCATGTTAAGCTTTACAAATTCATTTCATATGAAGAAAATTATGCTCACTTACTTTCTTATCCATGGTTAAAATTGTTGAGGACCTTCATGCAAATTGCCCATGTTAAGCTTTACAAATTCATTTCATATGAAGAAAATTATGCTCACTTACTTTCTTATCCATGGTTTAATTTGAGAAAGTATTTCCTTGCATATTTATGCGCTCTTGTTTAGAAAATAGAAATTAATGTTTTTATATCAACTTTCCTCTCTTATTATCATTAGTGGTATTTATGCATAAAAGTTTGCTTAATATTCCTCAAGATGTTTATTGTTGATATTTGGAATGATTACACGAATTATCTTCATTTAGTGATTAATGAATAGCTCTATATGCTTTAATATATTCACGTAAGTGTATTGAATGCATTTTTGCCTCATTAGGAGTGATGGTGGGCTAAAAGATGAAATTAACTGAGCCATTGTGTTTTAATGCACCTCTTTAACCTATGGGTGAAATTTGAGGTCATTTGGACTTCAAATAACCCTCCAAATGTTAATTATACGTTTTATATGGTTTATGGTATACCAATCAATGTGTTATTTGTCACATTTATTCGATTTACAGTGTTACGCGGGTAATTCATCCATTTTTTTTGTGCACGTCCGCGACTGTTGGATCAGGATCCAATGGCGATGGGGTTGTCATCTACCTTCGTTACTTCCACGACCAGGAGTAGTTTCTTTGTCTTGTCTTCATCGGTCTTGAACTCCCTCACCTCTCGACCGTTTCATGAGATCTCTTCGCCCCTGAGTTTGCCTCGCCTTCCCGATTCGAATGAGCCATGACTCGTCACTACTACAGAAACAGCATTCAACGTCGCTTTTAGAGGCGTCGGTTTTTTAGTAAAACTAACGTTGTTAACATTAAACGTCGGTTAATAAGGACATTTGACTTCTATATTTGAAGACCATCCAGACACGGGTATCGCTTTTCATTCAGTGTCGGTTGAAGAAACGAAACTGACGCCTAAAGTAGCCCGCAAAATCCAATTTGTTCGAGCAAAAAAAAATTGTGCCGAAGTATCAGATACAACGTCAGTGTTTTACCTAATAACCGACGTTGAATGAAGATAAAATTTGTTCCAAAAGTTCCAATATGGGTGTCAGTTTTCTAAGAATAACCGACGTGATAAGGGTGTGTGCGCCATCCCCACCAAAAAAATTAGGGTAAAGGAATGTCCAATTGACGTCGGTTGTCATTGGATAACTGACACTTAATAATAAAGGTGTCGATTGTTATGGATAACCGACGCCTTTTAGTAACTTAATAGCCCCCACGCACAGTGGACTCTTCCCCTTTCTTCTATTTCATCGATCGATTTTGCTCCGATTCCCAACCCCTATTGTGTCGCCGCTGCCTGCCTCCGCGCCGCCACCTGTTGCTACTGTAGTTGCTCGCCACCACCGCCGCCTACCTCTCCTTCTCTACTCACCGTCGGCACCTCTGGTGATGTTTCTCTCCTCGCCGATGCCACTTCTACTGCTGCTCTCCTTGCCGGCGGTCTCCTGCTCCTCCTGGTCCTCTTGCCGTCGGTTGCCCTGCTCTCCTTGCCGGCTTCCCGAAGGTACTTGATCCCACTCTTCTTCCTCTGCCCTCAAGAAGGTACCCTGCTCCACATGGGATTTCACCTCTTCTTCTTCCTCCGCCCTCAAGCAGGCCAGCACGGCCGTGGACATCCCACACGGTCGTGGCCTTCCTTTAATCCAACAGCCATCTGAGAGGGAGCAGGAGGAAGAAGAAGATATATTTGTAATTGAATACTAATGCTTGACCTAATTCTGTAAATTTTGATGCATGTTGAATTAAGATATTAAAACCCTAATAGACATTTCACCATAATCTTGAATTAACTATATTGCTAAAATCTTGTGATCAATCTATGTAAGATATTAAAACCCTAATGTTAAATCTCTGATTTTATAGTGATGTGTCACCCTAACATCTACATGAATCCCTAGTGTATGATGTAGATTGATGATATTGCATGAGCTAGTTTGAAATTTTGAAATCAATTATGAGTCTCTCTATCCCTAGGTCATACTAATTTATGTGTAATCTTTATCTTGATGATGAACATGCATGGACACTCGAAATGTTGAAATCAATGTTATAGAATGACAGCACATATATTTGTTGGCCTAGAAACCCGTCCAAGATTTACTCATTAGGAGTAAATCTTGGATAGTCCCCAGTTTGGGACTGTTCTTGAACACCTAATCTCACTTAGTATGTAAGTGTATAATGTGTATTGGGTTTTCAAGAAAATTTCAGTAGCATTTTCTCATTTGTTCTCTAAGTACATATGTACTTAGAGAACAGTGGGGAAATTTTGCCGAAATTTTCTTGAAAACCCAATACACATTATACACTTACTAGTGAGATTAGGTGTTCAAGAATGGGATAGGTGGTACACATTTATTATATATAAGAATGACAACACGTGTATTTTTTGGCCTAGAAACCCGTCCAAGATTTACTCATTAGGAGTAAATCTTGGATAGTCCCTGGTTTGGGACTGTTCTTGAACACCTAATCTCACTTAGGATGTAAGTGTATAATGTGTATTGGGTTTTCAAGAAAATTTCGGCAGCATTTCCCCGTTTGTTCTCTAAGTACATATGTACTTGGAGAACAGTGGGGAAATGTTGCCGAAATTTTCATGAAAACCCAATACACATTATACACTTACTAGTGAGATTAGGTGTTCAAGAATGGGATAGGTGGTACACATTTATTATATATAAGAATGACAGCACATGTATTTGTTGGCCTAAAGTTTTAACCATGCAAAAACTCTAATCTGTTAACCCTAGACCCTAATCTTGTTGTAATATATACTTGTTTTCTCTTTGATCATAGAATGGATAAATCATGGATGTCCATTCACAATCGCTGCACCCCAGAGTTTATATATGGTCTTGACCAGTTTATTAGATTTGCCGAGGAACATAGGAAACAACCTGGAGATAGGTTCTACTGTCCATGTAGGCATTGCGGTAACAACTTGAAAGTCAGCACTGGTAGCGAAATCAAAAGTCATGTCATGTGCAATGGGATTATACAAGGCTATACAGAATGGCACTGGCATGGAGAGATTTCAAACCCGAAACCAGTGGATGTCGATAGCAGTGCTTGTGTGGAAGAAGAAATTGCCTCCGATGACATAGATGTGAATGAACCAGTTCCAGTAGACATCGTTGATGCGATGCTGGATAGTTGTGGGGTAGAGCACACTGATCCACCTCCCATTTTTAGAAACATTGTGCATGATGCTGAGATATTGTTATACACAGGTTGTACTAAGTTTACAAAGCTTAGCACTTTTTTGAGATTGTATAAGCTGAAAGCTAACAATAGATGGAGCGACAAAAGATTGTATAAACTGAAAGCTAACAATAGATGGGCAGGTACTGGGAAAAGATGAGGGAGCCACCCCCCGAGAACGTACTTTGGAGCTCTGAGCGATGAGGCGCCCAACTCACAATCTCTACCCTAGAGACAAAGAAGAGATTCCCTTGATCTTGCTACTTGTCTTTCATATCTGACCATAGGCGTTCAGATATCATATACGTCATTTCACTTGAGATGTGAAAAACTCATCATTGTGGGTTTTGAGATTGGCTAAAAATGCATCGATAGGGGTTTTTAGATGAGGAAATCTTCCCTTCTTAGAGCGAAAGAAGCCCATTTCACTCGATAAATCAGACTTATTGTCTTTGTTGAAAGAAATGCTTCCTGAAGGAAATGAGCTGCCAATCTCAACATACCAGGTAAAGAAATTGTTGTGCCCAATGGGAATGGATGCCAAGAAGATACATGCATGCCCAAATGATTGTGTATTATTTCAAAAGGACTATGTGGATTTGAAAGATTGTCCAAAATGTGGTGTGTCACGGTATAAATTGATGACTTCGGGGGAGTCTAAAACTGATTCTCCTGCCAAGGTGATGTGGTATCTACCTATAATATCACGGTTTCAACGCTTATTTGTGAATCCAATAGATGCGAAGAATTTGAGGTGGCATGCAGATGTTAAGAAAAATAATGATGGGATCCTACGACATGCGTCTGATTCCCCACAGTGGAAGAAGATTGATCTATTATACCCTGAATTTGGTGAAGAAGTCAGGAATCTAAGACTTGGGCTTTGTACAGATGGGATGAATCTGTATGGGACATTGAGAAGCCAACATAGCACTTGGCCAGTCATGCTTTTTATATACAATCTTCCTCCCTGGTTGTGTATGAAAAATAAGTACGTAATGATGTCGTTGTTGATATCGGGCCCTAAACAACCTGGAAATGATATTGATGTTTATCTTGAACCTCTGATTGATGACTTAAAAAAACTCTGGGGTGAAGATGTGATAACCTATGATGCTTCACAAAGAGAGACATTTCGTTTGCATGCTATGTTGTTTTGCACTATTAATGACTTTCCAGCATATGGAAATTTGTCTGGATATAGTGTCAAAGGAGCTAAAGTGTGTCCTATATGTGAAGAGAATATAGATTCAACAAGACTAAAACATGGTGGTAAGACTATATATCTCGGTCATCGAAGGTTTCTTACAAAATTCCATATGTATCGTAGCAAGCACAAAGCATTCATTGGATTGAATGAGGAATGGAGTGTACCTAAACCTATACCAGGGGAGGTTGTTTATGAAAGAGTAAAAGACTTTGTCAATGAATTTGGTAAGAGATCACAATGTAGTATGCCCACACTGAGTGACAAATCTTTATTCAAGAAGAAGTCAATATTTTGGGATCTTCCTTATTGGAGTTCTTTGACAGTCAGGCATTTATCGATGGCATGCACATTGAGAAAAATGTATGTGATAGTGTCATTGGTACTTTGTTGAATATACCAAGTAAGACTAAGGATGGGATAAAATCCAGATTGGACCTATGTGAAATGGGAATAAGGTCAGAATTAACAGAATTATGTGAAATGGGAAATCGAAGAACATACTTACCTCCCGCTTGTTACACATTGTCTAGAAAGGAGAAGAAAGCTTTTGTGAATGTTTGGTAAATGTTAAGGTGCCACAGGGTTACTCATCCAACATCCGTAGATTGGTATTAATGAAAGATCTGAAGTTGATAGGTCTTAAATCTCATGATTGTCACACTCCAATGCAACAAATATTGCCTGTGGCAATTCAATCTATATTGTCGAAGCATGTAAGGTTTGCAATCACCAAACTTTGTTTCTTTTTCAATAGTCTGTGCAACAAAGTTATTGACCCTGATACTCTCAATAATTTGCAAAGAGAAATGGTTGTTACCCTATGTCAGCTTGAGATGTATTTTCCTCCGTCATTCTTTGATATCATGGTACATCTTGTTGTCCACTTGACTAGGGAAGTGAAAATGTTGGGACCAGTTTTCTTGCATTGGATGTATCCCTTTGAACGATACATGAGCATTTTTAAAAGTGATGTTTGAAACTGTTATCGGCCTGAAGGGAGTATTATTGAGGGTTATGTGGTGAGAGAGGTTATGGATTTTTGCAATGACTTTCTCAGTGGTAATGACACTCCTGGTAATGATAAGAATATTGAGGAGCAATTTGGCAAAGGAATTTTGGGATCACGGATGAAAGTAATCAGCCGTGAGCAGTTGGAACAAGGTCACTTGTATATTTTACACAACATGGACGAAGTGAGTGTTTATATCAAGGAACATACCAATTTCATCAAGAGACAATATCCTCGAGCCAATACAATGTGGCTTGCTAGAGAGCATAACAAGACATTTATTAAGTGGTTTGAAGATAAAGTCTTACATCAACTATCTCAAACACCAGATGATATTACTAAAACTATCAAATGCCTCACCTTTAAACCAAAATTGAATGTTATGTCTTATGAAGGGTATGACATTAATGGATTCACATATTACACAAAGTGCCAAGATGATAAGAGTGTCGGCCAAAACAATGGGGTCACCCTTCAAGCGTCGATTATGTTTTTTGCAAGTGCAAAGGATAAGAGTCCACATGAAGCTAAAATGTCATATTACAGTGTCATTGAAGACATATGGGAGTTTGACTACATAGATTTCAGAATTCTGCTCTTCAAATGTAATTGGGTTGATAACACCAAAGGAGTTATAGTGGATGAATTGGGTTTCACTTTAGTGAACTTTGAAAAGATTGGCAAGAAGGGTGAACCATTCATATTGGCATCACAGGTGAAACAAGTATTTTATATCGATGATCCTGCAAATGATAAATGGTCGGTTGTTCTTCATAGAAAAAGATAGTTCATTCAAGATCCCATAGATGAAGAAGAGTACTATGATAAGTATGATGACTCCAGTCCATTCTCAGTTGGGTTGCCAACACCATAAAATATTGAAGCTAATGATGACTTGTATGTGCGCGGAGATCACAATGAAGGATTGTTAATTGATAAAAATTTGCAATATTAGAGGCATGTTTATATTTTTTTATATGTTTTATTTTTCTGAATGTGAACTTTACAATGTGAATTACTTTACAATGTGAATGTGAACTTTACAATGTGACTTTTACAATGTGAATTACTTTACAATGTGAACTTTACAATGTGAATTACTTTACAATGTGAATGTGAACTTTACAATGTGAGCTTTACAATGTGAATTACTTTACAATGTGAATGTGAACTTTCAGATGGCTGAGCATTCTCCTGATGATTGTGCTGATGATTATCGTGAGGGTGAGGACATCAATGCACCGCCTCACAATGTAAGTTTTAAAAATATATCATATATTTATATCTAAATGTCCATTTATAGTTATATCCTGTAAGTGTGTTTATTTTGTCAAATTTTAGGTTGATGATGCACATGTACCCTCTGAAGCACTTGAGGCACTTGATGAGAAGCACCAAAAAGTTGACAAGAGAAGGGCATCACTATGATGAAGAAGTTAATAGCACAAAGGGGCAATGGACCCAAACTTGTTGTGGATTTTGATAATGCAGGAAATGTAATTGGAGTGAATCACAATTCGTTTGTTTCATATCTTGGGTATGTTACTCGTAGCCATTGTGGTTGTAAGATAGATACTTGGCATAAAGTTCCTAAGGGGAAGAAAGACATAATATGGAAGGATTTATGTGTGAGTTATTATTAATTTTGCAATTCTGTTTTGTAGATTACTAATTTTTTGGATACTAGTTAATAGCAATTCTATTTTGTAGAGTATATTTGAATTAGATGAAAAGCTACATCGTAAATATGTGATGCAACACTGTGGGAGAGTCCTAAGGAACTATAGGACAAATCTCACCTGAGAATACATAAAAGAAGGTGACAAGAGGAAGAAGACAGACACTGAACAATGGAACTTCCTGGACAAAGAAGAATGGGACGTGTTTGTTGCTTCAAGAAAAACTGATGAATTCAAGGTATTAGGCGTCACTCCCAATTTAATTAATATATGTTGTATTCACCTATTCAAGATTAACATTTAGTGCTACTAACCAAATCATTAATGTGCATACTAATTAGGCCCTCAGTGAGGCGCAAAGAGGAAGGCATGCACTGAATGTGCATGACCACACAATGGGTCCAAAGGGGTATGCAAGCATTTGCCAAAGACTACAAGTTGAGTCTACTGCTCAGTCTGCTGCTACTCAGGAGTCCTCTACTATAGGTACCACAGCTCTGCCTCGCCATGATGTCTAGATAGCTGGGAGGCAAAATAAGAAGGGAGAAATAAGGAAGACCGCAACTATTGAGGTGGATGCAAAAATGGTAAAATACAACTCTTAGAGAAAACATTTGAATATTGATTATTTGTGGTGTTTACTTAATTAAAAAAAATTGTTTTGGCGATTAGCGGGAGCTGTACGAGCTGGGGAAACAAGGAAAGTTCATCCCTGAGGGCACAAGGGATGAATTAACAGTTTCTCTAGGTAACCCAGAGCATCCTGGATGTGTTAGGGATGCAGGCGTTGGTGTGGGCATCAAAGCATTCTTTGGGCCATCCCAGTGCAAACATATCCCAAAAGCGGGACTTTCACAAGAAGAGGTAACCTATTCTTTCTTTATAATGTTACTTTAAAAGAGAATTCAATAATCAGAAGCTAACATTTCTTTTATCCATGTATAGGTAGATAAGATAGTTAATAGGAAACTCGAAGAAGCAATGAGCAAGTGGCAGACATCTCTGACTGCCACTCAGCAGACAGTACTTAAGGCATCCCGCTCTACTCCTACTGTAGAGGTTGGGAGTAATCTTGTAGACCCACCACCTAGCACATCCGATGTAAGTATTTTTATGACATAGTAACTAGTCTTTTCAAGATGATATGTTTTCAAGATGATATGTATATATGTATATAACATTCTTTACACAAAAATTTGTAGGGGTTGAAGCCATGTCATCTAAAAACTAAAGAATTTGTCATTGGAGAGGTGTCGGCTTACCCATCCCTACCAGGGGAAATGTTTCATGGGTCTCCATTACCAGCTGGTTGGGTTCGTGTGAGCCCGATACGTATATTCCCCAATTGGATGGATCTTCCATTTCCATATGCCCACCCAGATTGTGAAACGCTTGGTGAGGCAGAAGGTGGAGTGATATTGTGGCCAAAAGCAGATCTCCTCTATACTGAAATTGTACGGTAAATTTACATTACGCTAAATTGTTAGTGTGTGTATATGATGTCAATTGATCTGAAATTATATATATATATATATATATATATATATATATATATATATATATATATATATACAGGTTAAAAAGAAGACACCCAGAGAATCTAGGCCTCCACCTCCACCTCCTACATTACCAAGTTGGGTTCCTGATGACACCGCACTCTATGCATTTTCTATATATATTCAATACCACTTTTTGTATAACTTTGGTTAATTTTGCACGCATTTTGTCTATCTTCTTGACTAAAACCTAGTTTTACGATTTCAGGAATCATCCCAACCGCGACCACAATCTTAGAGATCGCGACCGTAGTTATTCACAAAGAACAGTGACCGCGGCCTCACCAAGGATCACGACCGTGGTTATTTTCTAGAGATCACGACCGCAGTCCCACTCTAAGGAATCACGACTGTGGTTTCTCCAAAGATCGCGACCGCGGTCTCTCCAAAGATCGCGATCGCGGTTGTTCAGCAAAGATTGCAACCAAGGAGAAATAGAGGGAAGACCACGACCGCGGTCTTAAGTCAGTGGAAAGCGCCTATAAATAGTGCCCCTACCTGTCTTGTCAAGACATCAGATCAGATAGATCTGATCCTGGTGCCACGAAGTGCTTCCGCATCCCAACCTCGTAACTGACGATCCATCAGTCTTGGATGTCTAGAATGAAAGTCGAGGAGAGAGAAGACAACTGCTCGCGCCCGCCACTCTTTTGAGAGAGGGAGACTGTAACGTCCATCTCGCGAAAACAAGATTAACTAATGCGGAAGTGTTTACTAAACAACGGATTACCAAAAATCATTAAAAATTAAAACCTTTTTATCAAGAGATCCATCAAAGGAAAACTTTCTCACATAGAACCAAAGTAACACATTTACATTCTTGTTTGAAGGTACATATTCTGTATCATCTCATTCTGAGAATTACAAGCATTAACTACCATGTCATGCTAAACACAGGTAGTATGAGTTCTCGAGGCATTGAGCCAAAATCTCGAAAGCACTAACTACTACTCCGAGGACCTGAGAGTACAGAGATGACACATAGGACTCTATCTACATCTATATAAGGCATAACAGCCAGTGTCTCCACCTGAGACTTTACTGTTGTCCCTGCTGCTGATGTTGTTGTTGTCCTTCACCTACTGAAGGATTCTTGCCTCCTTGTCCGCGTCCACCTAAAAATGTAGTTCCCACGGGGGTGAGACAATTGTAAATTGTCCCAGTGAGAGATATAACTCTCCGCCAGTAACATTATTATTGCAACTTAAGAAGATAAATATGAACATAGGAATCATATTTATTTGACAGCAGATATTTTAATGTCTAACAGATTAGAACATTATTCTATATCAGAAGCATTGCAACTATAACTTGATAGAATCAACATGTCACCTATCCTTTAATGAATATGAAGAACATGAATAACATCTATTCAAACTACAGAATCATTACCACTGCATTAACTCTCTTCACGCTTAGATCATATATCTAAAGCCTGGCATTATCATTGTGGAGTCATGGCCCGTAGCCATACTCTTTTCATAAAGTGTTGGGATCTTAATCCCTCAATTCATCACTAGAAATTTCTCATCCTTTCACAATTTCAATACCATAACCATGTGATTCTGGGTATTTAAACCCTTAGCTCATCACCTGAGCACTGTTACCACTTCCTTAGGTAACTAACACCTTTAGGTCATCTGACCAAGATATGCATGATACTTGTTACACAAGCATCCATCATGACACTTGAGGCCCATTAACTCTCTTGTTACCTCTTACCAGGCAACAAGGTATATTATGGCACACAAGGCCCAATAAACAGATTCAAATTAACAATACATCATAGCTCATACCTGGCTATGCCCATCGTCTCATGATACCTGCATGGTTAGCACATATGATAACAGTACATCAATTATCTATCAACACCATGCAGAAATAAATGTACTATTAATTTAAGGGTATCACCCTTATTCCTTTACTAGGATTAGGATTTTCATCACACATCTCATGTATCATTCATCCAATTGTATTAGACTTATAACACAATAAGGTATAACAGTATTTGGGGTGTTGGATATGATATCTATCATATCTTGATGTTTCACTTCCCTCAACATCATCATCTTACTTGAGTTTATTCCCTTAGCTTGTATTAGGGTATTTCCCATCCTAATTCTTATGCACTAGATCATCACATTCATCATGCATGTATTGGTCATGATTCATTTACTTAAAAAAAACAACCATTGCCAATATTAAGGATTCATCCTTAAATTAGGAACTAACAAAACGACCATGTTAAGTCATTTTCAAATCAACTCTAAGTCAAGCATAGAGTACCACGGCCATGCAACCAGGAATGGCCATGCAAAAGGAAGACACCACGGTTGTGCTACCTTGCATGGTCGTGCAAAGTGAAGCTACCACGGCCATGCTACCTTGCACGGTCGTGCTAAGTGAAGTCACCACGGCCATGCTACCTTGCACGGTCATGCTACAGAAGATCACTACATGATTTATATTTATATATGAATTCTATTCTTTCATCCTTTCAACTTGATTAGGTCACATCAACCCTTCAATCAAGTACATACAACTATGATTAACATAGTGTATCAAGTTATTGATCTTATAAGTAATTAGGAATTCATCCCTTAATTGGTACTAATCACTTAGGTACTATTAGGGTTTCAACCTTTGCACCTTCATTGTTTATCATTACTAATCATCATTGGATCAATAGAACATTCATCATCTTAATTCTCAAAGATTCAATCACATTGGATCTCCATTACATAAGGTATCCAATTGAATTAGGGTTTCCAATGTTGATTCCTTCAATCATTGAATTCATGGAACCAATCATCAATTGGACCTATACTCATACTTCAATTGAGTTTATTAGGTCAACCTTCAACTGATTTTACCCTCAATTGACCCTCAATTGATCACCAATTAGGGTTTGAATCAATTGGATTAGGGTTTGGAATCATTGATCCTTCAACATTAATCAATGCAAGATTAGTTACATTGAAAACATTGAACCATCATACAAATTGAGCATGACCTGACCCCAAACGGTCTTGAGGTCATTTGGATGACCTACAAACGGACTTGAGACCGTTTTCCCATGTCCACATCATAATCCAAGTCAACCAATTAGAGTTTGGATCATTGGATTGATCACCAAATCAGCATTCGATTGTGAATCAACTTGGTACCTTTAGACCTTCAAACACCTAACCATACTCAACCCTAGACCTCCAAACGGTCTTGGGTGACCACCAAACGGTTTTGAAACCATTTGGATGAGCTCCAAACGGTTTTGAAACTGTTTGGCTCATCCAAACCTTGGATTCTAGTGGAATTTCATCAAGGATTGGTCTATCGAGTTGATCAACAATTCAGCACTTAATTGCAATATGATTTGGTACCTTTGGACCTTCAATTGGTCAACTATACTTAACCCCAGACCTCAAAACGGTCTTGGGTGATCCCCAAACGGTCGTGAAACTGTTTGGGTGATCCCCAAACGGTTTTGAAACCGTTTGGGCCAATCAACCCAAAGCATCATCTTAATCACTTGCAAAATCAGCATTTAGCCGATTAGGGTTCATACCCCATCTTTGGATCTTCAAACACATATCCATACTTGACCCTAGACCTCCAAACGGTCTTGAGTGACCCCCAAACGGTTTTGAGACTGTTTGGGTGATCCCCAAACGGTTTTGAAACCGTTTGGGCTAATCAACCCAAAATCTCAAATCAACTCATTGGAATTTCAGCACTAATTCCAATTAGGGTTTTCCCAATTGATTAGCCTTCAACTCATGATTCCTTGGAAATTAACCCCTCAAATTTGGTGAGTCATTAACCAACATAATTAGTATCAGGAATATCAAACGGTCAACCCTTTTTCAACGCTCTCAAAAGGTTTTGAAACCGTTTTCCCAAAAAGTCGAATTAATCAAGCTGAAAATCATCACTTAATCCAATTAGGTTTCCCTAATTGATTAGCCTTCAACTCACGATTCCTTGGGAATTAACCCCTCAAATTTGGTGAGTTATCAACCAACATAATTAGGAACAGGAATCTCAAACTTTCAACCCTTGTTCAACTCACTCAAACGGTTTTGAAACCGTTTTCCCAAAAAGGTCAAGTTAATCAGATTGAAAATCAGCACTTAATCCAATTAGGTTTACCTAATTGATTAGCCTTTAACTCACGATTCCTTGAGATTTAACCCATAAACTTTGGTGATTTATCAAACAACATAATTAGTAACAGGATTATCAAACGGTAAACCCTTGTTCAACTCCCTCAAATGGTTTTGAAACCGTTTGCTCCTAAACAGATTGCAAACCGTTTGGTCACCAAACGGTTTGGTGAAACCGTTTGGTCCCAACTTCCAAACCGTTTGCCCAAGATATTTGGGGAGGTGTGTGCTTATGATGGTGTAATAATAATCAAGCTTCGTCCCTGAAGTTCTAACAACTTCTGATTTCATGAATTAACCATTTTCAACCAGCAATTAATCAAGATAATGAAGGAATCATTGAAATTACAAGATTAATGGTTGAATAACAATGTAAAAGGGTTCAAGTTATAAAACCTGCCTCCAATTGAGCTCCAAATCTCCAATATCATGCCATAAATGGTGGATGAAGCTCTTGCAACTCCCCTTAGGCTCGTCCTTAAGCTTTTGATTGTAAAAGTTGGCTAGGGTTGAAGAGGAGATCGAAATAAGAAGAAATCAATGATTTATTTTTGATTTCCATCATGGAATCAAGGAAAACGAAGGTCAAGGGCTTACCAACAGGTAGGGAGTCGTCCTCATGCTCCTCCCTATCTCCTTGGTCGGTTTTTCAAGCAAGGGAAAGAAAGAAATCCGAAAAAGCCTTTGTTTTGACTTGGAAAGGGCACTTTTATAAGGAAATTGATGAGAGAGAAAATGCCTTTATAAAAATCAATTAATTCCAAAAATAGCACCACCTCTTCCTCCTTGGTCTGCTTGTGTACAAAGGCAACTCAAATCCACCGAACTCCCTTCCATTATCCATTGATTAACGGAAAACAAAATAAGCACCTCAATGCTTATTATATTAATATCCCATATGTGAGTGGAAATTACTTTCCTTTATAATAAGGTGAGTGGAGTTTCACCTCCTTTAGATATTTTCGTTCCTTATCTTGGCAAAAGAACTTCCATCCATATTCAAATTCAACCAATAAAATTTTGTTTGAAGGCCCTTTAATTAATACATTCATTTTTGCCCTAAATTGAATTAAGGTTTCAATTAGGATTAAATCTTGATTATTTTAATATCAAGATTCTCTCTCCACCAACTTAATTCAAATGAGGCGCCCCTCTCTTTTTATTTGCTCTAAATGATGCCAAGAAACATTAGGGACCTTATTGAAGTGGTAATTTGCATGTTGAACCCTAGGTTTTGGGTAAATTGCACATTATATCAAAACTAGGTTTTAATGCACAAGGACTGCTTTACAAGCTTAATCTTGGTGCCCAAGCTTGTGGAAACCATACCACTACATCACATTCATTATTATGATGTTTTAACATCAGAGTAACATCTTATCATGCAACATTTGTAAGTTTACCCCTCAACTTGGGTAATTTGCACTTTAGTCCAAAATAAGCAATCATTGCTTCAACATTGTTCAAACAGGACCAAAATTGAAACATAAGTTTCTCATGAGCCCTAATTACTTTTCCCAAGATAAGATTAAGAATTTACTCATCCTTATTTAGGCAAAACACCTAGGGTTAATTCATAACCCAGGTCAGGGATGTTACAGAGACGTTCTGTGGTAGACCCAGATCTGAAGGAGTAGTGTGTAGTATCACATTTCTTCTTCTCTAGATCTATCGTTTACTCTCATTGTACTCGCCTCCCTTCTTTGTGGTATCTCATGGATCTATCTTTCTGTAGCGCCACCATGTTATCTGCAAGCATGAGCGGCTAAACACCTTAACTTGGGTTGGGGGTAGCCACTAAGGCTCTCCCAACATGTATATTGTCTCTTTCTTTTGAATATACTTACCCTTATCAAGATTATCTCCATGCACCTATTTTAATGCTTCACTTGTATGCTTAGCTACCATCTTGTGATGTTTGATTGTTGATATCTTGAGAGAGTAATATCGCTTTTATCCCGTGTCATGGAGTAGTATGAATGCACAAGAGTGTTGGAATGCTAACGCTTTTAACCATCAATTTTGTTGTGAGGTTTTTGAATTGTCATCTCGAGAGAGAGGCTTCTTTCAGGCCTAGATTTATCCTCATCTCGAGAGAGAGTGGAATAGATGTTTTTGTGGTTGCATGTAATCTTGATATGAGTAAGCAGGAGAGAGAGAGAGTATGCATGTTGGATAGATGCCTTGGTTGGTAAACCCCAATCCAAGTTACCCCATATATCTTATTACAGCATGTTTCTTTTACTTTTTTTTGTTTTATTGTTCTTGTTTCGAGATTTCATTCCCTTGGGAACACCCTTTTTAATCCTCCTTTATACCAAAGTATAGAGTATCGATTCCGCGTTCTTAGCACTACCAACCTTGTCCCTGTGTTCAACCCTGATTGCTACATCGGACCCCGTTATCATTGTGGGGGTTTGAGTGTCAGGTTATCTCTTTAAAAGTCTGACTACTTTAAATCCTCTTATTTTGGATGCGCAATTTATGTCGTTCAACTTTTTGGCGTCGTTGTCGGGGATAATGCAAAATGGTACTGTTAAAGAACTCGAGTCTACCAACTATACTTCCATGCCTCAAGCTTAGCGATAAGCTCAATAGCACTATCACACTAAGTCTTTTAACCTGGACCCACGTAGAATAGTTCATTTTCATCAAGCCTGATTTTTCTTACTTGATCATACGTTCTATCCAGGTACCAACCAGGGAGGAAGTTCTTAGCCCATACTAGCTCTGCTCACCATGTCGCCCCGTGTGGAACCACCTTCATCCGTAGATGAGCAAAATGTGAGGATAGGACAACACCGACGCCCACCAGAAGCTGACGAAGATGGACATTATAATGGCGATCATCTCGATGAAGAACAAGAAAAACCTAAAGGCAATCCTCACCGTGAGGAGCGTCGTCATCGCCGTAGGCACAGGAGAAACCATCAAGAGCGACCTCATAGGGACAACGTCAGCGAAGAGGATGATGAAGAAGAGAAGACTCTTCTGGAATTGGTGGTTACAAAAGCTAATAACTCAAGATGTCATGTGGTAATCCCAAGGTTCAATGCAACAAACTTTGAACTGAAGCCGTCTGTCATATCCATGATCCAGAACAAGAGCTTTCGAGGGAATTCAAAGAACGATAACCCTTATCATCATCTTGACACCTTTAAGAATATCTGTGACACCATCAAAATACGGGGAGTTCCACAAGAAGTCATTTACTGCAAGGGTTTCATCTTCTCTTTAGAGGACAAGGTGCTATCTTGGTACCTCAGGTTACCGCATCAAGCTTTGAATGGATGGAACACACTGGCAGACGCTTTTATGAACAAGTTTTACCCTACTGAGAAAATTGTCAGGAACGGGTAAAGGATCACATCCTTCATACAGAAACCAAATGAGAATCTTAATGAAGCCTGGGAAAGGTATCAGGAGTACCAGAGAGACTGCCCTCACCACAATTACAAGGAGGGGTTTTTAATAACAACTTTCTACAATGGTATAACCCTGGAAGAGAGAGTCTCACTGAATGTTGCAGCTGGAAGCAATTTTCTCGGGAAAAGGCCTAGTAGGTATAGAAAGATCATTGAAAACATGGTTGAGTTACAAGATGGGACTAATTATGACTGGGCCGGCAGAGGATATGCAAGGAAAGCCACCAATGAAGGACCGTCGATTGAATCAAAGGCTCTAGAAGCAATCACGTCTCAAATACAAAAGATAGCCACAGATGTTAAACAGTTGAAGGAATCAGGAGGGAAAGGAAATAAGCCCATTGAGAAAGTGATGAAATGTGTTACATGTGGTGAAGGTGGACATGGGGTAGACAATTGCATATATACCCGACCCGAAGAATCTAGTGAAAGCGAGTCTGAAGAGGAGGAAGCTGAAAATGTCTCTTATGCTAACTTTAAGAGATCCGATCACCCAGGATTCAGCTATGGGAACAAGGATGCAACAGAAAATTCACATCAATTGAATAATCCACACCAAGCAACCCCCCGGTTTCGAGAAGAAGAGCGGGCAAGGGCAATACACCAAGACGAGCACTTTCCAGACAAACAAAATCAATTATCAAGGTCAAGGTAAATATCAGAACCGCCAAGCTGCTAACACAAGTCAACAACAGGGACAACCCCAAGGACAGAGTCAAGCAAGAAGTACTAGTCAGCCTGACTTAGTAGGCCAACTATCCGACTTTATGAAAAGACAGGACACAATAAACAATCAACTTGCGCAAAGTGCGATGTCCAACTCTGGAATTTTGAACAGTATGCAAGTACAAATGGCGGATATGCAAACACATCAATGCTAGATAGACCAGCAGCTCGCTCAGTTGGCCGAGCTCATAAGGAACCCCTCGGGGAAGATCCCTTCTAACATAGAATATGCCAAGATGGTGATCCTTAGATCAGGGAGGACAATAGAGCGCCCTGAGGAGATAAGACCTTAAGAACTGGCACCAGAGAATGATACAGACAACCCAACCAAGGGGGAAAACCAACGCCCCCCAGTGAAGGAACCAGAGCCTAAAGAAGAATTATTCGCCAAGAGGAGTCACTATTCACTAAGATTGCATTTCCCTTACAAGGTCGTAAAGGCTCACCTCAAGAAGAGGTATGAGAAGTTCATGGAATCGGTAAAAAAGCTACACCTAGAAGTACTATTCCTGGATGCGTTGGAAGAAATGCCGACATACGCCAAATTCTTCAAGGATCTGGTCATAAAGAAGAGAAGAGGAGGGAATATTGAAACCGTACACTTGGCCAGCATGTCGACAGCTTTCGTAAAGGCAAAACTACCTATCAAGAAGAAGGACCCAAGAGCCTTCACTATACCTTTTGCAGTAGGAGATAATATCGAAAGAAAAAGGCCTCGCCGACCTGGGGGTGAGCATCAGTTTAATGCCTTTAAGCATCGCACAATGATTAGGACTGACTGAGATGGTTAGGACTAATATGAGGATCGAGTTTGCAGACCACACCTTCAAAAGACCAGTGGGAGTAGTCGAAGACGTTCCGATTTGCATGGGGAAGTTCTTCATCCCGTGTGATATTGTTATCATTGACACTATCGAAGACCCTAAATGCCCTATTATCTTCAGACATCCTTTCTTAGCAACCGGCAGGGCACTGATTGATGTTGCTGAAGGCATCATAACTCTGGGTCGGAAATGATCACATAGATTTCAAGGTGAAAGACGCTATGAAGGGACCGTCCCTGCTAGAATCTACTTACTTCGTGGATAGCTACAACCAATATTGCTAAGAAGTGGAAGAAGATACAGCAGTGGTAGACCCTCTTTTGAGGGCGTTAAACAAAGAAGATTCAAAAATTGACGACCCCGAAGTTGCTAAGATCCTCAAATACCTGAATAAAAATGCAGAGGAGTTAAGCGACGAAGAGGAGGCTGTAGAGACGGTCAAGTATGCTTCTCTAGAATCAACAAGTGAAGAAGAGGAAGTCCAAAAACCCAAACCTGAACTTAAGCAATAATCAGAAGGTTTGAAATATGAGTTTCTCGATCCTGAAGAGAGGTATCCTGTGATAGTCAATGCTAGCTTAACTAAAGAGCAAATGGGAAGACTTCTTAATGAGCTAAGGCTACACAGGCAAGCTATAGGATATTTAGTGGATGATATCAAGGGGCTTAACCCTGCTCTATGTATGCACCGCATAAATCTAGAAGAATCAGCAAAACCTCTGGTTCAACACCAGAGGAAGCTGAATTAAATGCTGAAGGAAGTTGTAAAGAAGGAAGTCATCAAGCTGAGAGACGCAGGTATTATCTACCCTATCAGCAATAGCAATTGGGTGAGCCCAATTCATGTTGTGCCAAAAAAGGAGGGATGACAGTGGTAAAAGGTGATAAAGGAGATGAAGTTGCCGTCTGAATAGTTACCGGATGGAGAATGTGCATCTATTATCGAAAGTTGAATCAAGCAACGAAAAAGGATCACTATCCTCTTCCATTTATCGACCAAGTACTGGAAAGACTGACACACCACGGATAATTTTTCTTCTTAGATGGTTATTCTGGATTTTACCAAGTTCCCATCATGCCTGACGATCAAGAGAAAATCACCTTCACCTATCTATATGGTACATGTGCTTTCCGACGAATGCCGTTCGGACTATGCAATTCCCCTGCAACATTCCAACGTTTCATGATCTCGATGTTTTCAGACTTTTTGGAAGACATCGTGGAAGTCTTTATGGACGAATTTTCTGTTTACAGAAGAGATTTTGACGATTGTTTGAGGAACCTATCGTTAGTCCTGCAACACTGTGAAGAGAAGAGTTTAGTCCTTAACTGGGAGAAATGCCATTTTATGGTGCAAGAGAGCATAGTCATGGGGCACAAGGTCTCAAAGAGGGGTATTGAAGTAGATACAAGCAAGATCGAAGCGATCTCTAATTTTCCTCCACCTAAGTCCGTAACAGGAGTGTGAAGTTTTCTTGGACGCATCGGTTATTATAGAAGATTCATCAAGGACTTTTCAAGGATATCAAAGCCCCTTTCAAACCTTCTGGCTAAAGACGTTGAATTTGATTTTACAGATGATTGTTTGAAGGCTTTTCAAACCCTGAAGGAAGCCCTAGTAACCCCACCTATCCTCCGAGCCCCATATTGGGAGTTACCCTTCGAGCTAATGTGTGATGCTAGTGACTATGTTGTAGGGGCAGTCCTAGGGTAGAAAAAGGATAGAAAACATCATGTTATCTACTACGCCAGCCGCACCCTGGACGAGGTGCAAGTAAATTACACAACCACGGAGAAAGAATTGCTTGCTATTGTTTTTGTTTTTGACACATTCGGGTCCTATCTGATTGGAGCAAAGGTAAAGGTTTATACTGACCATGGAGCTATCAGATACCTAATGCAAAAGAAGGACACCAAACCTAGGTTACTGAGGTGGGCCCTATTACTCTAAGAATTTGATCATGAGATCATTGAAAGAAAGGATCAGAAAACATAGTGACCGACCATTTGTCGCGGATCATTGTCGAAGATGAAAATGAGCCACCCATTAATGATAACTACACAGATGAGGCTTTGCTCATGATAGGATCCGAAGAACAAAACTTGCCATGGTACGTAGACATTTACAACTACCTTGCTTGTGGGGAGTTCCCACCAGATATCACATACAACTAGAAGAAGAAGCTTCTATCTGATGTGAGAAATCACTATTGGGACGACCCGTTACTATTCAAGAAATGTTTGGACAATTTGTACAGAAGATGCATACCAGAAGAAGAAGCCCCGCTGATACTGAAGGAATGCCACTCTTCACCATATGGAGGTCATCATGGCGGGGACAGAACTGCTACAAAGGTCCTTCAATCGGGATTTTACTGGCCTTCATTATTCAAAGATGTTGTTGCATATGTGAGAGTATGCAAGGAGTTCCAATTGACAGGGAATATAGGAAAAAGGAACGAAATGCCTATGACAGACTGGGTGGAGGTTGAGATCTTTGACATTTGGGGAATAGACTACATGGGTCCCTTCCCCTCGTCAAAGGGTTATCAGTACATATTAGTGGTTGTGGACTACATATCGAAATGGGTGGAGGTTGTTGCTACCCAAACTTGCGACTCAAAATCTGTGATTAAGCTTTTCGAGAAAACCATCTTCCCGTGCTTCAGAGTACCCTACACCGTGATAAGTGATGGTGGATCACATTTTGGAGAGAAAAAATTCGAGGCACTATTGAAGAAGTACGGGGTCAAGCACAAGGTTGCAACACCCTATCACCCTCAAACCTCTAGATAGGTGGAGGTATCCAATAGGCAGATTAAGCAAATCTTGGAAAAGACTGTCAACCGAACTCGAAAAGATTGGTCTATGAAGCTCGATGATGCTCTGTGGGCCTATAGAACTTCTTATAAGGCACCCATAGGAACCACGCCTTACAGGCTAATTTATGGAAAGTCTTGTCATTTACCCTTAGAGTTAGAGCACAAAGCCCTTTGGGCAATTAAGTTCCTAAATATGGATTTGGAAAAGGCGGGACAAAAGAGATTCCTACAGTTGCAAGAGCTCGAAGAGCTGAGATTACATGCTTATGAAAGCGCAAAGATCTACAAATAGAGGACCAAGGTGTGGCATGATGCCCACCTAAAGAACAAGGATATTAGTGAAGGAGACAAGGTTCTTCTTTTCAATTCTAGAATCAGGCTCTTCCCTGGGAAGTTAAGAACCAGATGTTCAGGCCCTTTCACTGTGGAAAAGATTTATCCATCAGGAATGATGGAGATCCAAGGAGAAAAGACCAGGATATTCAAGGTCAATGGCCACAAGTTGAAAAGATTTTACGAGGATGAAGCTTTTGCCAGAAGATCTGAGATCCACCTAGATGAACCAACCAGACTCGATAAGGAGAGGGATTAAGTGTTGTCTTATCCCACTGAAGGACTAAGGGAGTGAAGAATTTATGCAGTCTAGATAAGAGACTTTAAAGCAAGCACTTCTTGGGAGGCAACCCAAGTCTTTGATCTCTCTTCTCTTTAATTCTTGGTTTATGCTTCTTTCTTTCTTCTAGTCTAAGTTTCTTGTTTTCTTTAAGTTGGTGGTTTGGCTTGATTATAACTGTGACCAAGAACTTAATCACGACCGCGGCCTTGGTAATGCTTGTTGGATTTTCGTGATTGCGTCTTCCCTTAGATGGATTCCAACTGAGAATATAACCGCGACCGCGATCCCCTTCCAAAATACCATGACCGCGAATATAATTGCGACCGCGATAAAGATCACGACCGCGGTAATTTTGCTTGGTTAAGTTAGGATCAATCTGTACGCCTATAAATAGACCCAGTTGCCGAACGACAGACTCTTTACGCTCCCTCCACTTTTGTGAGATCTCCCTAGCTTTCCTTTGTCTATTCATCTCGAGAACCGCTGTTGTAGTCGTGAGATCGCCGTCCGACACTCGAGCTTCTTGTCGCTGCGCGCCCGCCGAGATCGTTTGCCTTGCCGCTCATAGCCTTTTCCGTCATCGCATCCTCTCCCCTCAATCAGGTAACCCGCTCGCACTGACGTTCTTTATTTTCGATAATCAGGACCTCCCTTCATCGCTACGGCAAGTCGCCCTCACCGTTTCGCCGATTCATTGCCATCACCTTGTCTCCAGACGACTAGCCATGTCCTCTTTCTTGACCTAGAAGAAGGTCTATAAAACCCTAAAAATATAACTAGTCAATAAACACATGTATAAGATCCTAAAGTAGCGGAGGGGACCAAGAGTTTGGTCATCGCTATCAGCCGCACGGCGGTAAACCCTAAGACCAAAAACCATAAAAACCCTAAAAAGAGTTAATTTCAGTTTTCCTCCAGAAAATACCGCAACCGCGATTATAATCGCGACCGCGATTTAGATTGCGATCGCGGTTTTATCGAAGGAAAATATTTGCGACCGTGAACATTTTTTAGAGGTAACCATGACCGCGATTAAAAACCGCGACCGCGGTCTCTTCAAAATGTCATGACCGCAATTCCCTCTGAACAATAATGATCATGACCGTGATTTACATCGCGACCGTGGTTTCATCCTCGGAATATATATATATATATATATATATATATATATATATATATATAATATATATATACATACATATATATATATACATATATATATACTCGCGACCGCGATCTTTTCAAGAGATGACCGCGACCACGATCCTTTATGACGGTTTAATAAATTTGAAACCAGATGATAACCTATAACCAGATAACCACCATCAGCTTGATGATGGTTATGTCTAGGCAGTCAATAGAAGATCTTTTTTGGGCTAACTCAATTTAACCTGCAGAATGTCTTTCCCATCCACCAGCGATTCACTGTACCAGAGGGCTACCTTCCTTAAAGAGGTAGAGATGATAGTCAAGGACCTGGCCGCACAACTGAAGAGGAGCACAGCCCTGCCAGTACCCAAATGCTTAGAGATACAACTGAGACTGGAGCAATACCAGAGGATACTGGCAGGGGTACCACAAGAACAATCCACAGAGGCAACCGGGCATATAGAAGACACAGAGACCTCAGAGTATCAACCTGAAGAGTCAGGAATCCTCATGCACAGGAAGAAGCAGAAGGCCACATTCAAGGAGCCCAGGCCCATTAAGAAGACAAAGCTGAAAAGGCAGTGGAAGAAGTTTCTGTGCCGCAAGGGGAACCAGAATTCGTACCCTGGGACATCGTGCACCAGTCCACCTATGACTGGATGTCCACTAACAAGGATTGTGTTCTGACACGTTACTTCGACGTGGAGGACTTCAAAAAGCTGGGGTTGTATGACAGAACAGTGAAATTTTTGGAGGGTGCAAACCTACGAACTATCTGCACGCCTGAAGTAAAGTCGTACCGGAAGTTGACCCTCGAATTTATGTCCTCTCTAACAAAGGTCACCGCTGGTGATGGAACGTGAGTAGCCATAGGGGACTACCAGCTCGAGGTACGGCTGGGAGGCAAAAGCCATCTTATAATAGAGAAAGATCTGAACAGGATCTTTACCGCATATGAAGAGGAGGCGAAGGCCTATTCAGGTGCGCTGGGAGAGAAGGAGATTGCTGCATATGACAGTAACAAAATGTGGGAGGAGCTGACCGAAGAAGAAAGGCATAACTCGAAGACTTCAAAGGCCTCCAAAATCAGCTCCTATTTCATTAAGATAATACAGAAGATCATCGCCTTCTCTATAGATTCCAGGTCAGAGATCGGGACAGACAGTAAGGGGGATCTCTTCCTTATATGGTCTATGATCAATAAGCGACCAGTGAACATAGGAAGGATCCTTATCAAAAGGCTGTCTTCGGCTGTGGGCGGTGAGGCGAAGAGGAAGTCTGCCCTCTGTATGGGTGGGCAAATAACACGGATCGCCGATTACTTGCTGGAAGAAGGTGAATTGAAAATTATGAAGAAATGGAGGGACAGCAAAGAATCAATGAAAAGTCCCTCACCAGCATAGGAATCATGGAGGTGAAGGGGGAGAAAGCATACTTCAAGCACCCCAGACTTAACAAGCCACTCCCCCTTCCAGAAATGGTGTTCTATGACGCCCACAAGTTGTGGCCGACTCTCGACGACATCGAGAAAATGAGCTCCGGGACACTGCACGCCAGCTTATCGCCAGAACCGACGCTCATACCAGAACGAAGTAGTGTCCCAACACAAGTATTAAGGAAAACTTCGGAGCCACGAAAGAAACTGGCGGTGGAGAAAAATAAACAAGAAGACACCAGTATGCCAGCTGAAATTGAGAGTGTCGCAGAACTAAATGTGGACGTACAAACTGCGGACCCCGCTTCCCCGAGACCGCAAGAAGAATCAACTGCCAGGGAGGGCGAAGTGGGAAAGACCATAGACACACCAGTAGCACCGCAACGCACTAGCCAGCCGGAGGTGGAGCCAGAAAGACAAGGCTCCCAAACCATACCAGAGTCAAGGCCAGAGAGGGACCAACCCGAAGAAGAAACCACTCAAGGCACCAACGCACCAAAGGACGAGGCACATAGACAAGCCTCTCAAGGCACACCAATGGCGGAGCAGAAGAAGAAGAGTCAACCTGGGTAGATGCCTCTTCCGCCACCACCTACGCAGCCGACTGTACCGAGTGTTCCAACAACACACGGGACAGAAGCTACATCAACAACAACAATGGGCATCCTCTTATGGGGGTGCCCTAGGTAATAGGTTCGATGCAATGTGGGAACACATGCATCAAACCAATACAATAAATGAGAAAATTTCTACTTCTTTGTCTTCACTAACCGTGCAGGTGAAGGATATAGATTAAAGGACGTTAGCATTCCTAGAATTCATGCAAGAAGTTTTCAGCAATCAATGGAGGATGTTGGGAATGCTGACAAAAATGCAGGAAGAAATGACAATCCTGCAAAAATAAGGGCAGGTTGTGCGCGCAGATGTTGGTTGTTTAAACAAACGGGTTTCAATCCAAGTAATGGATAGTTTACTCAACTTAACCAAACTCCACAAGTATACGGAGGTAGTATAGTTAAGGTCGAACGCAAGGAGCTGAAATAACTTAAACGAACGCAACAGTACTAGAGTTCAACAATCTAGACCGATTTTAAAGAGTAGAAAAGATTTGTTCTAAAAGCATAAGGATTAGGTTTTAACTACAGGAAATTCAGATTTAAGCAAACAACGAGGATTACAAGGAAAGTTCGAATTTAGAAAGTTTATGAATCTTGGACATTAGGATTTCACTCATATGCCATAGCAATTAAGAGAACAAAATAATTTAAACATACATAAGATCATGTTTCAAGGAAAAGTTGTGTCACATTTCACCTCCCAGTGTAAATGTAACGATCATAACTCAAAACAGCACTCTCGTGCATTAATTTCATTTATGATCACAAATAGATCCTCAACTCATTCTTCTCTACTCTCGTAGAAGAAGAAGAGTTGCCAAGAAGAGAGTCTCCATACAAACCTACTTGTCTTCTCAAACTAAGCAAGAAAGCAGAAATCATGCATATAAGGTGGCCAACAGTACATGCAAGGAAAAGAGTAACCGACACTCTCAAGGTAAGGAAACAAGAAGCAAATGCATTTAGTATGAAATTACTTGTTCATTACATGCTATGGCATGGGAGTTACTCTCCCATGCCCAAGAAGAAAAGATCTATTCGTCCATAACAATGTACAGTAGAATTTCTACAGAATTCTCAATGCTAGCCATGGTTTAGAGAAGAAAAGACAAGAAGAACTGAAGATGTAACCACAAGGAGCAAGCATTCTGGCTTTAGGACGAAATTCCCTTCCTTTAGCTGCTCCAAGTCGGGCCTACTCCTCTCTCAAGAAACTGCTCGGAGTTGGGAACGCTGGCTGCACCTTGAAGATGACTAAGGAGAAGTGGAGAAGAAGAAAATGGTCTCTTTGTGCAAGAAACCACCTTAGTTTCCTCCCAAATCGACCTCCTCTGCTCTCCTCTGTCTTTGGGATGAGAGAAAACCTCCAAATGGCCGAACGTAACTGTCCCTTGGCTTCCCCCTTTCTTTTAAAATCGTATTCTGAATTTTCGGAATTCTGAAATTGCCAGGTGCACGCCGTGCACTTTTGGGGTGCACGTCGTGCACCTGAAGTGCAGTTGTAACCGGCTGATCAGTGCATGGCGTGCGCTGAGGAGTTGCACACCGTGCGACTTTCCAGAACTTCTTCAGCAGTTTGTGTCCCAGGTGCACGTCGTGCATTTCCATCGTGCACGCCGTGCATTCTCTTGGCTGAACAGAACGAATTTCTCTAGATTATTGCACGTCATGCATCTGGATTTTGCACGTCGTGCACTTTACTGCTTCAGCGAACTGGTTTAATCTAGAAAGGTGCACGGCGTGCGTCTTGTTGGTGCACGCCATGTATTCTTCTGTTTCTGTAGAAATATCATCTGAAATTAGTCCTTTTTATGGCAATTTTGCAATACAAGTTATGGGACACGTAGAACAACTAAAAGATGGCAAAACTAATATGAAAGAGACTGAATTATACTGGAAAGAACCAAATTTGTGTGTGATAACCTGTGAAAAGATGATATACAATTCACACAAAAAATCCCCCTAAGCTAAAACCATTGCTTGTCCTCAAGAAAAAAGAGCATGGAAATATAATTGAAGAAATGTCAAGAACATGACTAGATCAAATGAAATGAAAGATGAGTATGATACCAAACCAACCATGATCAACATGTTTATTCTCATAGCCATCAATTCAACTTAAACACCCAAGAAAGAGATTTTTAGTTCAACAGGGGTGGCATCAATTTAATGAATCAATCAATTAAACAACACTAGGTAGAATTTGGATGACCAAGCCAAAAAATCAGTAGATGTGCAACTCCAACTCTCAACTATTAAGGATAACAAAAGATGAAATATTAGTTGAAAATTTACAATTTTTGTTGTACTCTCCTTTTCCCAGAAATGATATAACAAATGATTATGGGCTCCGACACTCGGCTGCTAATGTAGGCTTATGCACACGAGGAGTGTTGGTTGGGGTATTTTACCCTCTTTTAAGACATACCACCTAACCATCGTGGCCATATCGGACTTACACTAGGCTAGCATGATATGTGGGCAGATTATCCATCTTTAAAGGGGTATAAGAGTTATTTAAATTTTTCCAAAACTTGGGAGAGTTAACTAAATTGCAACATTAACTAGATTTCATTCATCTATTTTGAAAATTTTTCATTGAAAGAATGTTTGCATATGCACTAAGAGTTTGGCAAAGTCATCCCGTATTCTAAATGATGTTGTAAAGTTGATTTACTCATAAAACTGAGACCATTACATGTTTTAAACAATCAAGGATGTGAAAGATGAATAATCAGGCTAGAAGCATAAACCAAAATTAAACACATGTTGATGGTCCAAAGGTTTCATTTGATTAATTCATGCTTTTTACAACTTCTTCAATTGATATTTCTCATCAAAGGAGGTCAAACAGTAAAGCATAGGAGTTCTTTCCACATATAAAAGATGAAACTCTTATCAAATTAGACTTGCCATCAGAAAAGAGGAACTAGAAACAACAACTAAGAAGTGAAAACAAAACAAAAGTACAAAAGCAAATGACAAGAAGCAAATAACATGAAAAGCAAAGCTACAAATAAACTGGGATACCAATACCATCCGGTTGCTCCCCCCCCTCAAGCTTGAAATCAGCAGTGTCCTCACTGCTTCAGTCAAACTTTAGGAGTTTACAACCGAATACCTGTCATGTATGAGATCAGAAAAATGATCTGCCACCTCCTTGCTCCGGGAAGAACTGACTGACGATGTCAGGAATATCCATAGGCGTCGCGGACGATGATCCTGGTTGCTGCTGCTGATCCTGGTGCTGCGGGTCCTTGTGAAACTCATGTTGTGGGACGTCTGGAGCTGTGGTCTGCTGCTGGTGGAGAGGAGACTGGAAGGACTATGGTGTTGGGTAGTGGCCCTACGATATGTGCCACGCATCTATCCTGTTGACCATGTCGTACACAGTGGAGTACTGTACACCCAATTGGTCAAACCTGGTGTCATGTTGTGCACCCATTTGATCGAGGCGGGTCTCCAAATGATCGAAACGCCGCTCCATGTAGGTGTAGAAGTGCTGAAAATCTGGCATTGTCCAGCTGTACTCAGTCTGAGTACCCGTGGACGGTGGTTGAGGGGTGGGTGCTGCTGGAGTAGGTCCTGGGGTAGAGCTGATGGCACCCCTGGCAGGTGTTCCCTCATCATTCTCTGGCTGAAGCTGTACTTTCCAGGTTGCCTTGTCTTTGATATCATTACGGCTCGCATCAGGGATTATGATGAACTGTGTCTTAGTGATATAAACCTTGAACCTTGACTCGTTGTTGCCATGTCTGGAGATTAGACCGCAAGAAATAAGATAGCTTATATCCACGAGATTCTTTCCCGGTGCAGGTTCAAAGTCACCTATATCCAACCCCAGTTGCATAGCAAGGATGCTAATTACCCCGCCACACATGATGTCGCCCACTTCCCTTTTCTTTTGCTTCTTTGTTTCAAGCAGCTTGTGCACAATGTAATAACCTGAACTGATGTGCTCATTTTTTACCACACACCACAAAAAGAACAGATCAATCTTCCCTACAACACCCTGTGTTTCATTCTTTGCAAATGGTCTCGTGCTGAGAAGGAGATGAAGGACTCGGAAAATAGGGTTATGGATGCTAGAAGCTCATGCATTCCGTACCTTATGCACTGTCTCATAAGTGATTTCGGACCAAAACAGATCGCTATTGAAAGCCGGAGGGTAATCAGTATAACCCCCATAATTGCATTTAAGTAAAGTGCAAAACCGCTCGAGATTCATGCAAAACGGTTTATCCAAGAGATGGAAACTGATTTTTTGAAAAGGGATTTGAAAACGATCACCCTCAGCCTTAAAGGTAGTAAGAAACTAGTATACCAGATGGGGGTAGGTTTTAGCAACCCGAGTGCAGAGATATTCTAGCCCCAAGAAAGTTAAGTGGTTTACTACCTCATCCTTGAAGCCCAGTTTGGTAACTGCTTCTTCACACATGTACCTTGAAGGGAGAACACGCCTTGTAATGAGAAACTGATAATCGGCATCTTCTTTAGGCCTGACCATGAACTGTGTGGAAGGTACAAAAGACTGCGGTCGAGGGGCGGAGGAGCTTGCTTCGGTTGCAATCTGACGGCCTGGATGGTTGCTAGCTTTCCTCTTCATTGGCGCCATCAGTAGAGTGCACAAATGGACTGTAAGTCTGACTCAGGCAAGCAGTTGCACGGCGTGTCTCTTAAGTGCATGGCGTGCACCTGCAGATTTGGGGAGAACCGAAAATCTGCAGAAACAACTTCAATTTTTGGGCAAATCATGTGATTGGCAGCTGCGTTGTTGGACGACGGTGCTACTGCGTTCGTGTAGCTTGCTGAGAATAAGGCGGCGGCTCTGCCTCAGGCTGAGGTGCATGGCTACTTGGACGGCGAGTTGTTGTTTCGAGCTGCGGATCAGGTGTCGACGGCGTGGCGTCTGGAATGGCGCAGATGAGAAAGGAAAAAGAAGAAGGGCGAGAAGGTGCTGCTTGCCGGCACTTGGCGGCATGGGTCGGAGTTGCTGTGTGGCTGTGGACGGCGCATGGCTGCTCGGCGGTGGTGTGAAGCTACTGGATGGTGCACGGTCGATTGCGGACGGCGGAGAAGAAAGGAAGGAGATGGTGGCGTGGAATGGCTGAATGGAGCTGCTGCGGGATGGCGGCGTGGAGAAGAAGAAGCGGCGCATGACTGCGGAAGGAGGTGTGCACGGCTGGAGGACGGTGGAGCAGCGCACGGCACGGTTGCAGGGCGCTGAGCACAGGCGGCTGCTAGGGTTAGAGTTTCTGGGGTCGGGGTGCACGGGCTCTAGGGTTAGAGTGTTAGGTTGTGCACTCTGAACCTTTTTGTCCAAACTTCACTTAAAAGTGCATGGCGTGCATTTTTGGGGTGCACGGCGTGCACGTTTCCAGAACGTTAACAAATCTCCAATCGCCCAGGTACACGGCGTGTATTTCTGAGGTGCACGTCGTGCATGTTTCCAGAAAGATTCCGGACCACCAAATCTCCAGCTGCACGTCGTGCGTTCTTGAGGTGCACGGCGTGCATGATTCCAGAAGGTTTCCTGTAGATCTCGCATACCAGATGCACGGCGTGCAACTGGAAAATGCATGACGTGTCTTTTTCCAGAACATTCTCTGCTGCAATTCGTAATGAAGTGCACGCCGTGCATTCTGAAATGCACGCCGTGCACTATGCGATTTCTACAGAAAATTGCTTTAAGGCATCAGAAAATTATGACAGATCGAATAGAAATCAAGTCTAAATTATTACATTCATCCATGACAGGCTTATTAACAAAATTAAAGAGTGTTTTTGATTTGGAAAAAACTTAAAAGACATCTATCCTAACGTGGGGTCAACTCCCACAAGGTCCTCCATTTAGAGTCCGGAGTAGGACTTTTTCCAAAGCTTTAGGCATCTTGTAGGGAGCAAGAGGCTCCCTTCTCTACATCTTCTCCACTTGAGTAACATTTACAGCATTTTCCATTTACTTTAAAAGTTCCATCTTTGCCTTGGAGTTCTACAGCTCCATATGGAAAAATCTTGAGTACTTGGAACGGGCCGGACCACTTAGACTTCAACTTCCCTGGAAAAAGCTTTAATTTGGAGTTGAATAATAGTACTTTGTCTCCTTCTTGGAAGTCCTTCTTGTGAATTCTTTTGTCGTGCCAAGCTTTTGTTCTTTCTTTATATAACCTTGCATTCTCATATGCATCAAGACGAAGTTCTTCAAGTTCCTGTAGCTGCAACAAACACTTCTCTTCTGCTCTTTTCATGTCGAAGTTTAAGAACTTTATTGCCCATAGAGCATGGTGTTCCAATTCAAGCGGAAGGTGACATGAATTTCCATAGATTAGCTTAAAAGGAGTAGTCCCAATGTTGGTTTTGAAAGCCGTGCGATATGCCCATAATGCATCATCAATCTTTAGTGCCCAGTCTTTCTTTGAACTAGAGACAGTCTTTTCAAGAATAGTCTTCAGTTGCCTGTTTGAAATCTCTACTTGCCCGGATGTTTGGGGATGATAGGGCGTAGAGATTTTATGAGTTACACCATACTTTGAGAGAAGATTATTGAATTGTTTTTCTGCAAAGTGTGTGCCTCCATCAGAAATAACGGCACGTGGAACTCCAAACCGAGGGAATATAATCTTTTGGAACAGCTTGACTATAGATTTGGCGTCCGGTGCTTGGGTTGGAATGGCTTCAACCCATTTAGAAATGTACTCACAGGCAACAAGAATATATTGATATCCGCATGAAGATGGGAATGGTCCCATGTAATCCACTCCCCATACATCGAACACCTCAACTTCTAGAATAGAGTTGAGTGGCATGTCATCTCGACAGGATATGCCTCCTGTTCTTTGGCACCTATCACAAGATTTGACGAATAAATTGACATCTTTAAATAATGTAGGCCAATAGAAACCAGCTTGAAGAATTTTCACAGCGGTCTTTTCTCCTCCAAAATGGCCTCCATAAGGAGAGGCATGGCAATCAGCAATGATACTTGGGACTTCCTCTTCAATAACACATCTCCAGATCAGCCCATCACTTCCATGCTTGAATAGCAACGGGTCATCCCAATAATAAAATTTGACGTCATGAAAGAATTTCTTCTTTTGTTGATATGTCAAACCCGGAGGTAGTTGTCCAGTAGCAAGGAAATTAGCAATGTCTACAAACCATGGTGCTTGGATGGATGATAACGCGTAAAGTTTTTCAATCGGCAAATGATCTTCAATTGGCAATAAATCTCCAGATTCTGTGGTCAATCTAGAGAGGTGATCAGCAACGCTATTCTCTGTACCCTTTTTGTCTCGGATTTCAAGGTCAAATTCTTGCAAGAGAAGTATCCAGTGAATGAGACGTGGTTTGGCATCCTTCTTATTCAGCAAATACTTGATGGCAGCATGATCAGTGTACACAATCACTTTTGATCCTACCAAGTACTGTCGGAACTTGTCGAATGCATATACGATCGCAAGCATTTCTTTCTTCGTGGTTGTGTAATTGATTTGTGCTTCATCGAGAGTTTTGCTGGCATAATAGATGGCATGAACCTTCTTGTCTCTTCGCTGTCCCAAAATAGCTCCCACTACAAAGTCACTTGCATCACACATAAGTTCAAAAGGGGAATCCCAATCTGGAGGTTGGATGATTGGAGCTGAAATGAGAGCTTCTTTGAGTTTGGAAAATGTTGCTTGGCAATTGTCATCAAATACAAATTATGTGTCTTTTGCAAGAAGAGAACATAGCGGCTTGGAAATTTTGGAAAAGTCTTTAATAAATCTTCTGTAAAAACCCGCATGTCCTAAAAAGTTGTGAATGTCTTTTACTAAAGATGGAGTAGACATCTTTTCAATTGCTTCAACCTTTGCCCTGTCCACTTCAATACCCTTGTTAGATACCACATGTCCTAGTACTACACCGGATTGTACCATAAAATGGCACTTCTCCCATTTTAGTACTAGGTTGACCTTTTTACAATGGGCTAAGACAAGAGACAAATTTAATAAGCATTGATCAAAAGAATTGCCGTATACGCTGAAATCGTCCATAAAAATCTCCATTATATTTTCAATAAAATCGGAGAAAATAGCCATCATGCATCGCTGAAAAGTAGCGGGAGCATTACAAAGACCGAACGACATACGGCGATAAGCATATGTGCCATAAGTGCATGTGAAAGTGGTCTTTTCTTGGTCGGGGGGATATATGGGAATCTGAAAAAAACATGAATATCCGTCCAAGTAACAGAAATACGAATGTTTGGCAAGACGTTCAAGCATCAAGTCAATGAAAGGCAAAGGGAAATGATCTTTGCGGGTTGCTTTATTCAAACGCCTATAGTCAATACACTTGCGCCAACCTGTAACAATGCGTTTTTGTATTAACTCATCATTATCTCCTTTGATGACAGTTGCACCCCCCTTCTTAGGTACCACGTGAATGGCACTAACCCAAGGGCTGTCACTTATTGGATAAATGATTCCGGCATCAATTAACTTGAAAATTTCTTTCTTTACCACCTCAAGCATATTTTGATTTAAATGTCTAGGTGGTTCAATAGTTGGTTAAGCATCATCTTCCATATTTATTCTGTGCATACAAATGGAAGGATGAATGCCTTTTAAATCTTCTATAGAATAACCAATGACATCTTTGTACAAACGCAATTCAGAAAGCAATTTATTTTCTTGATCATTGGCTAGTTCACTATTTATTATGACAGGAGATGTAGAATTTGGGTCAAGAAATGCATACCTTAGCCCGGGTGGAAGGGATTTTAATTCTACCTTTTTGCCTGTCGTACCTTCATCAGTTTTGTCTTCATCAAGTGGAGCATCGTCATCAATAGTTATTGCTTTGGAAATAGAAAGTGCTCAAGAAATTTTAGAATTATTGGATTCATTTGCTTCGTCATCATAAAGATTAACTATCAAATCATCATCATCTTCACTATCATTCTCAATAGGATCAACAATATCAAGCAAGCATATTTCTTCAACACGTGCTGGTGCCTTCATAGCTTCATAGATAGACAACTCCATAGCTTCTTCCCCAACACGTAAGGTGAGTTTCCCTTCTTGGACATCCACAAGGCATCCGGCAGTTCTCAAAAAGGGTCTCCCAAAAAGAACAGGGTTGGAAGGAACCTCAGCCATATCAAGAACAATGAAATCACAAGGTATATAGAATTTCCCAATTTGTACAAGCACATCTTCCACTATACCTTTTGGATATTTAATAGAGTGATCAGCTAATTCAATAGCCATTCTTGTGGGCTTCAAGTCCCCAAGATCTAATTCTTGCCATAAAGTAAATGGGATAAGGCTGATACTCGCACCGAGATCTACTAAACCTTTGTCAAAAGTGGTGTCATTAATCTTACAAGGCAGTGTGAATGCTCCCAAACTATCAAGCTTTTGAGGGAGACGGTTTTGAATAATGGAACTGACTCGTTCAAAAAGCATTACAATTTCCACTTGATCAATCTTTCTTCTTTTAGTCAGAATATCTTTTAAGAATTTTGCATAGGAAGCCATTTCGGCAATAACTTCAGAAAAAGGAATGTTTACATGCAGTTTGTTGATTATGTCCACAAATTTCCTGAATTTTTGATCTTCCTTCTTATTGGCTAATCTTTGAGGAAAAGGTGCAGTTGCTTTGAAAGAAGGTGGTATTTCAGCTTTACCTTTCTCCTCGCTATGATTCGGAGTGTTGTCCTCTTCTTCAGCAGTTTGCTTCATGTTCTTCTCCTCAGATGGAGAAGGTCTTTCAATTTCAGCTCCGCTTCTTAAGATAATGGCATGGGCTTGCTGCCTTGGGTTCACTTCTGGCTGGCTTGGAAGAGAACCAGATTGTGGAGTCCTTTGCTGATTTAAAGCTTGTTGTGCTATTTGATTTTCCAACATCTTGGTGTGGGTGGAAATTCCATCCACTTTTGCAGAGAGTTGCGCAATAGCATCTTTTAAAAGCTTATCATTTCCTCAGAGTTCCTCATTTTGTTGCATCTGTATTGATATGAACTTCTCCATCATAGCTTCCAAGGAAGAACTTTGGGGTTGTTGTTGTTGCTGAAAACCCCTGTTATTGAAACTCGACGGATTTCCTTGATGGTTTACATGTTGTTGTTGCTACTGTCCTTGCTGGAAATTTTGGGTATTGCTTGCATTCCGGTAAGAGAAATTAGGGTGGTCTCTCCATCCCGGATTATATTGGTTGGAATAAGGGTTGTATTGTTTGTTTCCTTGCATCCCAACTGCATTAACTTGTTCAAAATTTCCTTCCATGGAGTTAGGGGCAAAACAAGAGGAAGAAGTATGTCCTACATTACCACAAGCTTCACATGTGGCTTCAGCAGATTGAATTGGTATAGTGGTCATCTTCTCAAATTTCTGTGTGAGAACATCTAGCTTTGCAGCAATTAGATCAATGGCATCAATAGTATGCTTTCCTCCTTGCTTTCCGGCTGAAGAGCTTGTTGTAGAGGTGGATTTAGCTCCTCTATCTCCTCCCCATTGGCAATGATTGAGAGATATATCTTCAATGATATCATAGGCCACTCTATAAGACTTGGTCATCAGTGCACCACCAGCTGCGGCATCTAGAGTCAACCTGATATTGTAAAACAGCCCATTGTAGAAAGTTTGCAACAAGAGCCAATTTGTCAAACCATGGTGCGGGCAAAGACGTTGAAGATCCTAGAACCGTTCCCATGTATCATATAAGGTTTCTCTTTCACTTTGAGAGAAATTTGTAAGCTGGTTCCTCAAGTGAGCTGTCTTGCTTGGTGGAAATTACTTTGCAAGGAAAGCATTAAGCAGTTGGTCCCAACTTCTAATAGACTTCTTGGGAAGAGACAAGAGTCACGCCTTGGCTCTATCTCTTAGAGTGAAGGGAAATAACATTAACCTGATTCCATCATTAGACACTCCATTAATCTTAAAAGTGTTCAAATATTCCAGAAATTCTGTAATATGAAGACTTGGGTCTTCATTGGCTGTACCCCCGAAGCAATTTTGTTGAATCATTTGCATCATGGAAGGGGTAATTGAAAAGTTATTTGCTTCCACAGCAGGTAGATCGATGGCTCCACAAATATTTGTGGCAATCGGCATGGCAAAATCTTTTAGAGGGTGATCGTCCTCCATGGATGAAATGGTTGGTGAAGCTACTGCAGAAGATGAAGAAGGCTGTGATGATGGTGGTGATGACGGTGAAGTACCTCCAAAAGGTAGTTGTTCTACTCTTCTTGTTCTCCTCAAACTTGAAAGAGTTTGCTCTATTTCAAGGTCTAGCAAAGCAGATGTTTGGAGACCTCGTTGTGAACAACGCATGCAACCTAAAAAATAACAAGAAAAATTAAGAACACACTAAGAGGTATATGGAAATTCGAAAATGATGAATGATGGTCTAGTCTCGAATACTAAATAGTACTTATTACTCCAATTAAGTTACCGTAGCTCCCCGGCAATGGTTCCAAAAACTTGTTGGTTGTTTAAACAAATGAGTTTCAATCCAAGTAATGGATAGTTTACTCAACTTAACCAAACTCCACAAGTATACGGAGGTAGTATAGTTAAGGTCGAATACAAGGAGCTGAAATAACTTAAATGAACGCAACAGTACTAGAATTCAACAATCTAGACCGATTTTAAAGAGTAGAAAAGATTTGTTCTAAAAGCATAAGGATTAGGTTTTAACTACAGGAAATTCAGATTTAAGCAAACAACGAGGATTACAAGGAAAGTCCGAATTTAGAAAGTTTATGAATCTTGGACATTAGGATTTCACTCATATGCCATAGCAATTAATAGAAAAAAATAATTTAAACATACATAAGATCATGTTTCAAGGAAAAGTTGTGTCACATTTCACCTCCCAGTGTAAATGTAACGATCATAACTCAAAACAGCACTCTCGTGCATGAATTTCATTTATGATCACAAACAGATCCTCAACTCATTCTTCTCTACTCTCATAGAAGAAGAAGAGTTGCCAAGAAGAGCGTCTCCATACAAACCTACTTGTCTTCTCAAACTAAGCAAGAAAGCAGAAATCATGCATATAAGGTGGCCAACAGTACATGCAAGGAAAAGAGTAACCGACACTCTCAAGGTAAGGAAATAAGAAGCAAATGCATTTAGTACGAAATTACTTGTTCATTACATGCTATGGCATGGGAGTTAATCTCCCATGCCCAAGAAGAAAAGATCTACTCGTCCATAACAATGTACAGTAGAATTTCTACAGAATTCTCAATTCTAGCCATGGTTTAGAGAAGAAAAGACAAGAAGAACTGAAGATGTAACCACAAGGAGCAAGAATTCTGGCTTTAGGATGAAATTCCCTTCCTTTAGCTGCTCCAAGTCGGGCCTACTCCTCTCTCAAGAAACTGCTCGAAGTTGGGAATGCTGCATGCACCTTGAAGATGACTAAGGAGAAGTGGAGAAGAAGAAAATGGTCTCTTTGTGCAAGAAACCACCTTAGTTTCCTCCCAAATCGCCCTCCTCTGCTCTCCTCAATCTTTGGGACGAGAGAAAATCTCCAAATGGCCGAACGTAACTGTCCCTTGGCTTCCCCCTTTCTTTTAAAATCGTATTCTGAATTTTCGGAATTCTGAAATTGCCAGGTGCACGCCGTGCACTTTTGGGGTGCACGTCGTGCACCTACAGTGCAGTTGTAACCGGTTGATCAGTGCACGGTGTGCGCTGAGGAGTTGCACGCCGTGCGACTTTCCAGAACTTCTTCAGCAGTTTGCGTCCCCGGTGCACGTCGTGCATTTCCATCGTGCACGTCGTACATTCTCTTGGCTGAACAGAACAAATTTCTCTGGAATGTTGCACGCCGTGCGTCTGGATTTTGCACGCCGTGCACTTTACTGCTTCAGCGAACTGGTTTAATCTGGAAAGGTGCACGGCGTGCGTCTTGTTGGTGCACGCCGTGCATTCTTCTGTTTCTGTAGAAATATCATCTGAAATTAGTCCTTTTTATAGCAATTTTGCAATACAAGTTATGGGACACGTAGAACAACTAAAAGATGGCAAAACTAATATGAAAGAGACTGAATTATACTGGAAAGAACCAAATTTGTGTGTGATAACCTGTGAAAAGATGATATACAATTCACACAACAACAGACAACGAGCAAATGCGCCAGGACTACGAAGAGGCAATGGCTGCCCTGGAAGAAGAATGATGAGGAGTACAAGAAGACCTCCAGAAGCTCAAGTAGGAACATGTAGAACTCGAAGCCAGGCGGGCAAAGAAAAAGGCTAGGCACTCTGCTAGCCCAGAATGCTCCCTGACCAACCCTTCCAGCCACGACGACAATGAAGGGGGGCCTGGGGTAGGAGTCGGTGCAGCAAAGAATGGGAGCACAACACGAAGAGACTCTCCCATTGCTGAGCAGCAAAGTAACCTACCAGCAGGAAGATCAAGCCCCCAGTATGAAAAGCATACAGCCCAATCAAGGGGGTTTGACCTCAACTATGACCCTGAGGAGGCAATGGACGAAACTGCCAACAAAAATGAGCAGCATGCAGGACGTCGCCTCACTCCTCCCTCACTCACTCCGAAGGCAGCAGAGCAGGAAGCAACAACTCACCGGGAGGAGATGGTTGCAGCCCTTAGTTCGGCCGACGTAGCGGAGCTCGATAGGCTAATAGCCAAGCTAGGAGCTAGAATAGAGGAATCCAATGACTTCCTCCTATTCCCATTGCATGAGGAGCACAACGACTACATTTACGATGGGAAGATGGAGGCCACGTTAAAAATGATGGCTGAGGCCAAGCTGGGGTAGACTTCAGAAGTAAGTCATGCAAAAGACGTCACTGTAGAAGCCTCATCAGAAGAAGATGGACATGAGGCCGCAGCACAACCCCTGACAAAGAGTGTTGAAAAAGCGGCCGAAGCTATGCCCACCATCATGGAAATCTCAATATTGATAGTGCAGGAAGCCACATCGGAAGACGAGGAGGGCGGGCTAGCAGCCTTCTTTACGGAAGATCCCGCCAGGGAAAGGCAAGCTAAAGAACGAACTTTGCAACATGCAGCAGCTCCCCCTCTGCCATGAAAAATGAAAGACATGGACATGAAGACCGTGTCACGCATCTCTTGCAGAGATGTCCATGTCCTGGGAGATGTCCTCAATGATGATCTACCCAGGTCAGACACTTTGTACATCAACAAGGGTAGACGTCTGACCAGGGAGGATTTCCAGAGGGTCTTTCTAAAGAAGGCGCAAGTACACAAGAGGATGTTCAAGATACTTTGTTCCACCCTCTTGGAAGAATTCCTCCACCATGATAAGCTGCAGCCAATCTTCAACGGCACCACACGACTGGCCAGCCTATTATACAAAGAAGATTACAGAGCGGCAGAAGTGTTGGAACTTTAAGTGGCGGTCAGGAGAAGAGAGACCAAGACAGTGGTGCTACCCATCCAAAATGCAAAGTACTGGGGCCTAATCATTATCGACCTTATGGAACAAAAGATGACGGTGCTCAAATGCTGTGCGGCAGAGATGTATAGCACTTCGCTAGTCTCAAGAGGAAGGACGCCAGGGATGCTTTGAAAATTCCCATACGCCTACAGTGGGTTATTAAAGAGGCAAGTCCAAGATTCCAAGGGTCCTGGAAGCTCTTCTCCATAACCAAAAATGTTCCCCCAGGAAGGAGCTGGTTCAGGGGATTGTGCCTTCATCGTCCTATGTATGATGGAAGCAATCAATAAGGGCATTCCCCTGGAAGACCTAAATGAGGAAAACCTACATGGACTACGGGGCATGTACGTAATGGAGGTCATCTACGATCACTGATTCTTTAAAGACCCGGCGATGGCTGTTGATGCCGCGCCCCGCAGGTTACACACGGATATCCCTCTCCCCGAGAAAACACCTTGGAGGGAACAACTCAAAAGCATGTGGGTCGAACCCAATAGAACCAGCTCAAGCTACAGCATGGAAAATGGGTTGGGGTGCTGAGAGTGAAGAGGTTGCAAAACAAGTAAAAGATGAACAATAGCCTTCAACATTTAACATTCATGAAGCCCCTTCTGTAGAAGTGCAACCCGTTGAAATAGAAGCAGAAGAAGATCTGGGGAACGAAGGATTAGAAGGCCCAGCTGGTGATATAGTACCATCTTTCGAGAACTTCAACAGATGGAGCTGCTTCAGTCTGTCGATGGAAGAACAATTATCATGAGTTCTCTGAAAGAAAACGATTCGTCGGGTGATGTCATCTTCGAACGAGATGGCATCTATGTGCTCAAAGACGACCTCCGTGAAACGTTGAAGATAGGAGGGTACCTCTCAGTGAGCACGATATCTGCCAACCAGGCGTTGTTAGGAGATTCAATGTCAAATTGTCACATGCCATATTTCCTACTGGTATACGACATCCTCAACGAAAAGAAGACATGAGAAATTGAGCGGCTTCAACAACAAATTCAAGCCAGCACACCCGAATACATCTTTCTACCGATTCTTCACGACAACCATTGGACCTTGCTGCACGTCAACTTGTTAAAAAAGGCTACAATTCTGTATAATAGTTCTGATGTAGCCTTTTCGATAAAGAAAATGACTAATATGGCGACAGCAAAAACTCACATAGAAGAAAAGTCTAACACTTACGCTGAATCCATCGTCCAAATGACACGACAGCATTGTAGAGGGTTCACATTTATACAAGGCAAAGACTTCAGAAAGACCCAATACTGCCATAGAAGCCCTCAGCAGATACCCCTATCAAATGACTGTGGGTTCTTCTACCTATCATGTATGGTAGCTATTTCAACTACCGGCCTAAAGGTGGAGAACATGTAGTATGAGCAATATCACGCACTTAGGGGTATCTACACCAGCATGCTCCTGGGGTCCAAGTGGGCTTTCCCCGCCAAGTAAATAAATAAAGAAGGCTCATTTATACTTCTTCTCAAAATTTTGACGCCCCGAGATGGGGCTCGGGATAAGTTTGGGGGAGGATTCATAAACGGGCCGCAGAGGTACTAAAACTTTTCCATTACTTCCCTTTATTTTCCACTTTCCTTCTTGCTTATGTTCTTATGCAAAAAATTTTGAAATCTCAAATTTTTCGTTGCAACTGACCTATCAGAAGCTCGCCCCCTCTCGCTAAAATTTTCAAAAAGTAGTGTTCCAGCCCTAGAGAGAGAAAAATATGAGCAACATATAGGAAAGCATGAGTAAAACAACAGTCATAGCAACACTGATATACCTCATTCTTGCAATAAGACGTTGTAGATGTAACAACCTTAACTCATGAACCCCTGCAAACTAAGAGAACCTTAGTCATACTCCTGAACAACCATCCCCACCTGATGCTCGCATCCAGAAAATCCTAGTCTCTATAGATAGGAAAAAGCTGCTTTGTTCAAGAAAAATATCCAAAAGAGGCTTGGTCGCCCAGAAAACCAAACAAAACCTTAAACCCAAGCCTAAAAGGAGAGATAAAAAGCCAAAAATCAAATAAAATAAATAAAAGAATATGAGAGATGTGCCCTAAAAAGATGCCAAAGGTTCCTGGATGGCCGGTATATGGTTGCACTCATGAATGCAGATATGTCGCGCCCGTAAGCAGAAACTAGAAGCCAAGCTTACACACCTCCAATCCTGAATGGAACTTCACATACCACCTGACTTAAAGTCAGAAGCCCAAAAAGGGCAACACTGTTCTTACGACAGTTGTGGGTGAGGAGTTCGGGAGGAAGAGGAACACCTTAAAGCTTATATCCTACCTATACACATTAGCATAGGGCTCTCTGAAAATAAAGAATAGGTGTGAAGGGTACCTTTCGAAAAGATTAGGCGCTAGTACGAATGCTAGCTAAGGGAGGGTTATGAGTTGAGAAGGAGACACCTTTTACAATAGAAGGTTGTGACAAATAAGACAAGGTTATACAACCCTTAGTCTAAGGGGAGAGATTGAGACCTAAGGGATTGAATACATGTGTGAACAGTCTTGACTCAAGAATGAGATATTTTAGTCATGTTATTATGTTATCACTGTTCATCCTTTCTCTCTGGGTGCTCAAATATGCATTTAGCCTGAGGACAGGTGTCACGGAACTGTTCTTACCCCAACACCAATCTCACTGCCTAGATAGTGGTAAAGGGATTGAAGCGCCCATCCCTGAGTGGCCCGATAGTATTCATCACACTGGCATATACAATAAGAAATAAATAACTCAAAAACTGAATATATAAAGATCAACTAACCCAATATGAAGATATAACCAATTTTTCTTTGTCATCAGAGTATATGAGTGCGGAAGCGATCTTATTCAGTATTCCATTTGTAATGCTTAAAATCAAGAAAATCGAGACACAATCATGCAATTGCACAGTACGCTATCAAAATCAAGCAAAATAGTTTATAAGAAAATAAGTTTACTTGGCAGGACTTATATTTCAAAGTATAACAAAAGATTTCCAAACATTCAATATCATTCGATAAAAAGGTTGTTATTCAACAATTCAATTTTTATTACGAGTTCCTATTATGCTGTAATTCGAGAAGCATGCTTATATATTTTTGTGTGACTTTATCGCCCAACACGATGGGGTAAGTCACTGGTCTCCTTCTCACCATAGGAACATAGGAGGCCAATGTACAAGTCCCACCTCCAAATGAGGGGGTTGTTGTACTCAATATCAACATTATTGACATTATCAATATCATCATCATTATCAATATACGGGCAGTCATAATGGGCATGCAATTTATGTTTTCATGTTTTTCAAAATATGGTATAGAAAAATAGAAGACTAATCATAGGGAAAAATAGCGCATCCAAATAAATAGCCAAGTATACAATCAAGAGATACATAAAAGTATCTTCAATACAATCAATAAGGAGATATATAATAGTGTACCTTTCACCAAAGATTTCGAGTATGATCAATATTTGAATTAATATGTCAACCCTTCGAGTCAGATCCTAAAACACAATGTTTGGATCAAGGGTCAAGATCATGATATTTGCAAATCAAGTTTCAATGTTCAAGATTAGGGTTACATTTTTCCTATGTCAACCTTAGGGTTGGATCATTCACTTATAATCAACCAATATCTCAATATGTCCAACATTATTACAAATATCAAGTATTTCGAGTGTGAATGACTTACCTAGGTTTTATAGGATCATATGTGTTAACCCTAGTATTATGATCATTATTCAAGTCATCATCAATTTCTAGATTATCATCATGGTAATTGGGAATCAAGATCAGATTGATGGGTCAAAACTACATCAAGTGTTTTGCAAGATTAGGATCAAGATTACTCATTATAAATATTATCACCAAGATTGAATCCAGTACAAAGATCTAGATCACTAATGATTCATTTTCAAGAGTAGATGATTCAAATATATCAGATATAGGTTACAAGATAATCATTAGAGTCCAAATCTAAGGTTTCCAAAGATTAATCATGATTATGAGTCATTTGACAAATTAAATATGCAAAGGATCAAATATATAGAGATATCAGTGAGAAACATTCATAATCTGGTCTCAAAAGTATTTTAATGGATTCACTGGATTTTTTTGATGAAGATTGACTACTTATTTGTAATTTTTGGAGTTCGGATGCATTTGATACAATTTTTGCAAGATTCATCCATATTACTGATTTTCTGAGTAGAGAGGAGCCAAAAAATACCTTAATTACGAAATACGAGGGTCATTCGATGTGTAAAGGATGACCAAGATTTGAACACATAGACAAGGCAGCTTCCTTGCTTGGCAGTCCGGTTTAGAGGCTAAAACACCCGGTTCACACTTGATTTCTTGGCTTGGTTCAACTGAGTATAGGACTGGGGCTCCCCTTTCCTGGACCGGCCGGTCCAGGATCCTTTCTTCCTCACCCGCACAGGCTTCCTTGCGAGCCCAGAAACAAGGAGGAGGGGGGGTCGCCGGCACAAGGGGAATCAGGAGTAGGAGGCTTGGGATCTGGTAGTGGAGGCGCCGCTCGGTCTCGCAGCACCTTCGTGAAATCAGGGGAGGTGCCGATTTGAGGTGAGAGGCCAACAAAGGAAAGTGCCCAAAACGGCAGGCGGTGGCACCGTTTGAAGCAGCAGGAGGTTAGAGAAAGAATATGGGTGTTCGGGGCCAAATGAGAGAGTAAAATGCTTGTTCTAGCAATGTGGGGGTGTCGACGCCCCTTAGGGGGTCATTTTATAGGCTTGAAGGCTAGGGTTATGCTAGATCAGATCTGGGCCCTAACTATGGCCGCCGGAGTGAGAACAGGAGGTGAGCGGGACATTTTGGTGGCGCAAAGATACACAAAAGGTAGTCAAACTAGGGCTCGGTGAGTTCGAATTTGTGAGGGCTAGATTTTGGCTCGCTTCATTTTCCAAAAACTAGTCAAGAGCGGGAGATATCGCTTTGGGGTCTTCATTCACTACTCCCCGCTGATTGCGAAGGTAGGAGATGATCAAATGGCCACTGGATCTGGCCAAGATCCGTGGGAAGGAGATCCAAGGGATGAGACTCACCCCCGATCCCTTGCCACGGATCGCTGACTTGGACAAGTCAAAAAGAGAGCAAAAATAAGGCAAAAAAAGGGTATTCAACATATTAACTTCAAGAAATCATAGAAAATTGTAGGAATGTCCAATTGTTCTCAAATTTGGACCGCAGCTTCATAAAAACGTGGAGAACCTTTACAAAAAGTTTGAGAACCATATGATGAAGGTTGATGGATCAATTTTTTTATTTGTTCAAAGTGATGAATTAATCAAATATAAGGTGTTATAATGTTTATAAAGTTCACATTGTTCACCATATTTTGTATTTGAGTCTCAACATTGATTTAGGAGCTAAGAAAATTAAATTAGGACCATTAATGGATATAATGAAGTCAAAAGAGTAATTATTTTATTATAATGCTAAAATCCACTTTGTCACATCCTTCCCTCCTTAAAAAGGAATTTTGTCCCCAAAATTCAAAAATATCCTCAAAAATTGGTATTATTCAACCTAAGTCATTTCCTCAAATATTGGGGTATCCTCAAGTATAAAATCAAAATCATGTCCTCAAGTTTCAAGTAATACAATCATCATAATTGGAATTCCATGTTCCATATCATAACCAACTTGGTACTAACATCATTTCATCATCAAGCAATTGAGTATCAAGGTCAATGCATATATTGTCCAAAGTCATCATATGAGTAACAAATATGGAAAGCATCCTATTGATCACAAATTTGGAGAGATCACATTCTAGATCAAACAAATAGAGTCCTTGAATCAAGTGTACAAGGTGACTTTCAATCCCAATATCTCAGGGTCCTAAACTCTACATTGGCCTAGGTGGGGTTATACATCCATGATTTGAGATTTCATACTTCAATATTTCAAGACAACATCATACTTTCAATATCATGGTTTTCGAGATCAATATCAATGGGAAGTCCCACCCTAATCCTAATGAGAGATAAACCCTAAGTCATAAAATGAGAGGGTCAAAATATTCATCATTTCAAAAATTTCAAATGTTGGGATTTTGAAGTCATTAGTTATATATCTCAATATCCAAATAGTGTGATCATAGGATTTGTATCCTTTTTAGATTAACAATCATGAGTCACAAGTTCATTAATCAATATCAAGAGTCGAGATTTTAAGCATCAAAAGTTATAGGTCCAAAATTTTGAAGCTAGGGTTTAGATTCCTATTTAGACCTTAGGAGAGATCACTCATCTATATTCAATTTTGAGCAACAATATTCAAGCAATATTCGAGTAACATATCAAACTTCATTATCATTGTATCCAAGGTTGATGAATGATCTAAACCTAGGTCTATCCAGGAAGTCAACCACAAGCTATAGTCAACATTGTCATACATCAAGATCATTATCAAATCACTATTCAAGATCGAGTATCAACCATGGGTTCAACCTATTATGCTTAGGTCAACCAGTCAAAATAGGGTGAAGGGGAATACTTTTCCAAACTCTAAATAATCAACAAGGTGAAAATTTAGAGGCAGTCAAATTAGGTATGTGACCTAGGTTAGGGGAATCATGAGTCAACTACCCCCCTAATCTGGCACATTACTAACATTTGTCATTATCAATTGAGCTTATTCAAATAGGGAGAGTATCCATGATTAAATCATATATATCAAGGTCATAAGATCAAAATTTAAGATAATAGGTCAATAATGTCAAGATTTGCAATTCTTTCTTTCAATATCAAGATTTGCAATTCTTTCTTTCAATATCAAGGTAGTGACACAATATCAACGTAGTGACAAAATTTGCAATTCTGTCTTTCAATATCAAGGTAGTGACATATTTGTAATAATGTTGGACATATTGAGATATTGGTTGATAATAGGTCAATAATGTCAAGATTTGCAATTCTTTCTTTCAACATTATTAACATTATCAATATCATCATCATTATCAATATACGGGCAGTCATAATGGGCATGCAATTTATGTTTTCATGTTTTTCAAAATATGGTATAGAAAAAAAGAAGACTAATCATAGGGAACAATTGCTCATCCAAATTAATAGCCAAGTATACAATCAAGAGATACATAAAAGTATCTTCAATATAATCAATCAGGAGATATATAATAGCGTACCTTTCACCAAAGATTTCGAGTATGATCAATATTTGAATTAATATGTCAACCCTTCGAGTCAGATCCTAAAACACAATGTTTGGATCAAGGGTCAAGATCATGATATTTGCAAATCAAGTTTCAATATTCAAGATTAGGGTTACATTTTTCCTATGTCAACCTTAGGGTTGGATCATTCACTTATAATCAACCAATATCTCAATATGTCCAACATTATTTCAAATATCAAGTATTTCGAATGTGAATGACTTACCTAGGTTTTATAGGATCATATGTGTTAACCCTAGTATTATGATCATTATTCAAGTCATCATCAATTTCTAGATTATCATCATGGTAATTGGGAATCAAGATCAGATTGATGGGTCAAAACTACATCAAGTGTTTTGCAAGATTAGGATCAAGATTACTCATTATAAATATTATCACCAAGATTGAATCCAGTACAAATATCTAGATCACTAATGATTCATTTTCAAGAGTATATGATTCAAATATATCAAATATATGTTACAAGATAATCATTAGAGTCCAAATCTAAGGTTTCTAAAGATTAATCATGATTATGAGTCATTTGACAAATTAAATATGAAAAGGTTCAAATATCTATAGATATCAGTGAGAAACATTAACAATCTGGTCTCAAAAGTATTTTTAATGGATTCATTGGATTTTTTTGATGAAGATTGACTACTTATTTGTAATTTTTGGAGTTCGGATGCATTTGATACAATTTTTGCAAGATTCATCCATATTACTAATTTTATGAGTAGAGAGGAGCCAAAAAATACCTTAATTACGAAATACGAGGTTCGTTCGATGTGTAAAGGATGGCCAAGATTTGAACACATAGGCGAGGCAGCTTCCTTGCTTGGCAGTCCAGTTTAGAGGCTAAAACAGCCGGTTCACACTTGATTTCTTGGCTTGGTTCAACTGAGTATAGGACTGGGGCTCCCCTTTCCTGGACCGACCGGTCTAGGATCCTTTCTTCCTCACACCTACAGGCTTCCTTGAGAGCCCAGAAACAAGGAGGAGGGGGATCTCCGGCACAAGGGGACTCAGGAGTAGGAGGCTTGGGATCTGGTAGTGGAGGCGCCGCTCGGTCTCGCAGCACCTTCGCGAAGTCGGGGGAGGTGCCGATTTGAGGTGAGAGGCCAACAAAGGAAAGTGCCCAAAATGGCAGGCGGCGGAGCCGTGTGAAGCAACAGGAGGTTACAGCAAGAATATGGGTGTTCAGGGCCAAATGAGAGAGTAAAATGCTCGTTCTAGCAATGTGGGGGTGCCGACGTCACTTAGGGGGTCATTTTATAGGCTTGAAGGCTAGGGTTAGGCTAGATCAGATCTGGGCCCTATCTATGGCCGCCGGAGTGAGAACAGGAGGTGAGCAGGACGTTTTGGCGGCACAATGATACACAAAAGGTAGTCAAACTAGGGCTCAGTGAGTTCGAATTTGTGAGGGCTAGATTTTGGCTCGCTTCATTTTCCAAAAACTAGTCAAGAGCGGGAGATATCACTTTGGGGTCTTCATTCACTGCTCCCCGCTGATTGCGGATGTAGGAGATGATCAAATGGCCACTGGATCTGGCTAGGATCCATGGGAAGGAGATCCAAGGGCTGAGACTCACCCCCGATCCCTTGCCACGGATCGCTGACTTGGATAAGTCAAAAAGAGAGCAAAAATAAGGAAAAAAAAGGGTATTCAACATATTAACTTCAAGAAATCATAGAAAATTGTAGGAATGTCCAATTGTTCTCAAATTTGGACCGCAGCTTCATAAAAACGTGGAAAACCTTTACAAAAAGTTTGAGAACCATATGATGAAGGTTGATGGATAAATTTTTTTATTTGTACAAAGTGATGAATTAATCAAATATAAGGTGTTATAATGTGTATAAAGTTCACATTGTTCACCATATTTTGTATTTGAGTCTCAACATTGATTTAGGAGCTAAGAAAATTAATTTAGGACCATTAACGGATATAATGAAGTCAAAAGAGTAATTATTTTATTATAATGCTAAAATCCACTTTGTCACAACAGGCTTGATTCCAAGTTTGGGGGAGTTGATGACACCGCACTCTACGCATTTTCTATATATATTCAATACCACTTTTTTATAACTTTGGTTAATTTTGCACGCATTCTGTCTATCTTCTTGACTAAAACCTGATTTTGCAATTTCAGGAATCAGCCCAACCGCAACCGCGATCTTAGAGATCGCGACCACGCTTATTCACAAAGAACCGCGTCTGCAGCCTCACCAAGGATCACGACCGTGGTTATTTTCCAAAGATCGTGACCGTGGCCCCACTCTAAAGAATCGCGACCGTGGTCTCTCCAAAGATCGTGACCGCGGTCTCTCCAAAGATCGCGATCGCAGTTGTTCAGCAAAGATCGTGACCAAGGAGAAATAGAGGGAAGACCGCGACCGCGGTCTTAAGTCGGTGGAAAGCACCTATAAATATCGCCCCTACCTATCTTGTCAAGACATCAGATCAGAGAGATCTGATCATGGTTCCACGAAGTGTTGCCGCATCCCAACCTCATAACTAACGATCCATCAGTCTTGGATCTCTGGAGAGAAAGTCGAGGAGAGAGAAGGCAACCGCCCACGCCTGCCACTCCTTCGTGAGAGGGAGACGTTTCGTGGTAGACCCAGATCTGAAGGAGTAGTGTGTAGTATCACGTTTCTTCTTCTCTAGATCTATCATTTCCTCTCATTGTACTCGCCTCCCTTCTTCGTGGTATCTCATGGATCTATCTTTCTATAGTGTTGCCATGTTATCTACAAGCATGAGCGGCTAAACACCTTAACTTGGGCTAGGGGTAGCCACTAAGGCTCTCCCAACATGTATATTGTCTCTTTCTTTTGAATATACTTACCCTTATCAAGATTATCTCCATGCACCTATTTTAATGCTTCACTTGTATGCTTAGCTACCATCTTGTGATGTTTGATTGTTGATATCTCGAGAGAGTAATATCGCTTTTATCCCATGTCATGGAGTAGTATGAATGCACGAGAGTGTTGGAATGCTAACGCTTTTAACCATCGGTTTTGTTACGAGGTTTTTGAGTTGTCATCTCGAGAGAGAGGCTTCTTTCAGGCCTAGATTTATCCTCATCTCGAGAGAGAGTGGAATAGATGTTTTTGTGGTTAAATGTAATCTTGATATGAGTAAGTAGGAGAGAGAGAGAGTATGCATGTTGGAGAGATGCCTTGGTTGGTAAACCCCAATCCAAGTTACCCCATATATCTTGTTACAGCCTATTTCTTTTACTTTTTGTTTTATTGTTCTTGTTTCAAGATTTCATTCCCTTGGGAACACCATTTTTAATCCTCCTTTATACCGGAGTATAGAGTATCGATTCTGTGTTCTTAACGCTACCAACCTTGTCCCTGTGTTTGACCCCAATTTCTACATTGGACCCCATTATCGTTGTGGGGGCCTGAGTGTCGGGTTATCTCTTTATAAGTCCGACTACTTTAAATCTGCTTCTTTTAGACGCGCGATTTAGGTCGGTCAGTTCCACAGGACCTACCTGTCCCGTTAGGTCCTAATTGTAGGGGTATGGCAATATAGTTAGGCGAACATGATTTAAATTTCCCTATAACTGTTTCTATAGATGCGGATGTTGCAGGTCAATCATACGAAAGCAAACTATTTACATAAGATATTTTGGAGTTGTTTCAATATGATTGGCTGAATACATATGTGATAGAGCTATGGATAAGGTGAGATCTTCTTTATACATCCATATACCTTGTGTAGGATCTAGTGATCTGGTTTCTTATTTATTAATGCATATGTAATACATGTTTTGCAGCTACTTAGACAAGATATGTGCAGATTTTTCATTCGAACATGTAGGATTTTTTATTCCATCTTTGATTAGTCTAGTAGCTAAAGATCCTCCGTCAGTTCAACAATACTATTGTGATGCTTTTACAAATTTTTCTCAAAATAAGAAGACGTTGATAATAGCTCCATTCAATGTGGGGTAAGTATTACTTTGCTTATAATTTGGACTTAAGAAAATTACATTTTTATTGTGGATTTTGAGTTATTAATTTTTAACTTTTTTACCTCTAGTGGTATGCATTGGGAGTTACTAGTTATTGTCCCTGAGACATTCACTGTCTATTATCTAGATCCTCAGGGGAGTAAATTGAATTCAAAATATGGACACAAAATGAAAATGGCATTATTCCGGTGAGAAATATTTTATTTTCATATCCGTTAACATATGTTATTACATTACTATTTAATTATGCAATGTACTGTGTTACATTAACATGTAGGGGTTTAGATGAGTTCAAAAAGGCTGGAGGAAAGGTCCCCAGGAAAAAGAACCAGCCAATAATTTGGAAGAAAGTGGAAGTAAGTTCCCGACTGCAATGTATATATTATTTATGTGAACAGTGCTTAATTAGTTGTATTTTTTAATATTTTGTATGTTTCAATTTATAGTGTGCTACACAAGACAATAGATGGGCATGTGCATACTATGTGATGTGATTTATGCACATGATTATCAAATATGCCGCAGTGGACATCGATACCATTCCTGAGGTGTTATATATAGTCTCATTAGATAATATGAAATATATCAATCTTATTTATATATTATTAATTATATATATACATCATTCTCTTTGCAGGTGTTTAAAATTGACAACACTATAGGAAAGGCCTTACCAGATGTACATTCTCCCTATACGACAGAAGAATTAAATGATGTAAGAGAAGAATGGGCAACAGCCATACAAGTAGTGGGGGTTTTAACATATAATTGGGATGTTGATAGCGAATAATGACTAAAGAATGATATTTTGTAAATGAATTTCTGAATTATAATATGTGTGAATGTTTCTACATGTCTGAATGTTTCTACATATGTCTGAATGTTTATACATGTCTAAATGTGAAAATTAATGAAACTGTTGGCTGCTATATGAATGTTTCTACATGTGTGAATGTGAAAATGAATGGAACTGCCGATTGCTACATGAATTTTTCTACATGTGTGAAAATCAAATGGAACTACAGGTTGCTAAATGTGTGAAAATTAATGTTGTTAATTTTGCAGGTTTGTGGCCTGTTGTTGGTTGATATCAATGGATGTCATAAAACCTGCAGTTCATAACTGAACTGTAGGTTTCTCATCCTGTGACCAGCCACAGCAGGCCTGCAGACTGATAAGAAAAAAAAACATTAAATAGGTGTCGGTTATTTGTTTAAAACTGATGAAAAATGATTACATAGTTGGATAAATACTTATAACCGACGCCTAATGCATGTGATGTGGCGTCGGTTATCAAAAATATACCGACGCTGATGTTTCTAGCATCAGTTTCCCTACTAGTAACCGACGTCAATTTCCCTAATGAGGCCAGACAACACGGCCGTGCTTGCTAGCATGGTCATGGCAGTGGGCCAGACACCACGGCCGTGCTAGCAAGCATGGTCGTGGCAGCGGGCCAGACACCACGGCCATGCTGGCCACCTCGGTCATGGCAACGGACCAGACACCATGGCTGTGCTGGCCAGCACGGCTGTGGTAGCGGTCCAGACAATACGGTCGTGCTGGCCAGCACGACCGTGGCAGCGGGTGAGATGGCGTCGGTTATCACTAATAAATCGACGCTGATAATGCCCCAGATGGTTCCCTTTCTGTGGCGTGAAGGTTTATGGCATCGGTTTCATAGCTAATAACTTACGCCTATACCCCCCTACTGGTGTGTTTTTGGTGGCGTGTGAAGGGTTGCGGCATCGGTTTGAGAACCTACGCCTAACGGTTGGCCTTTTAGCGGCACCCACATAGGTGTCGCATTAAAACTGACAGTAAAGGCCTTAAATAACTGACACTAAAGGTCGGTTATGTACTAGTGCATCCCCTAACTCCCCTCATAGGAGAAACGCCCATTTAGGGCTCACTGCCACTCTTTGCCATGAGTGAGCATACGCCTATTTCTCCTTCCCCATCTCCATCTTAAGAGCCGGAAGGCATCAGCGGACCCCAAGGATCCTTCCTACTCACTCAATTTGTTCTCTGACACCCTCAGGAGTCCTGACCTACTCCTCCTATTTCTCTGATGACCTTGGCTTTACCTCCACCACCTCTTCCTTCTCCCATACATTTGGCCGACCAGTAAGCAACACCACAACACCCACATCATTTTCCCATTCCTATTATCTGTGAACTCATCTGAGTCGCCCAGACCTATACTCTGCCGCCTGGAGCCTACTGGCACTCATCACCATGGCAATCCAGTGGCCGTCCAGCCCTCGCAAAACATCAAGAGGAGTCACCAGACCTTCTAGATCGCCTTCCAATTTTAAGTTGACACCTATCTACTGGATTTCATGGTTTTGCTCCTTAGCCTTTGACCCTTGTTTCTTCCCCTGAGGAGGAGCATTCCTAGAGCTCCTGGCCACCACGAGACTCCATCTTAGGCTTGTTGAGTTTGTGTGGCAACGAGGATGGCTGCGGTGCTCTTAGTTTTCCCTGAAGGGTACTGCTTTGCAATCCAGATCCCGAGGATCAGCTGTTGTCCTCTGCCATGGCTAAGGGGTGAAGAATCTAGGTTGCGAGATGACCTTGGTACCCTTGTCAGTTTAATTCGACGATTTAAATCGCGAAGGGTATTTTTGGGTTTTCACCTGTCCTCCCTTCTTTGATCACGAGTCCTCAGTGGTGAGCCTTCTCGCTAGTTGGCCAAGCTTGATTGGTCCAAATCAGACCCGGCCCACTGGATTTGGGTATATTTATATATGTGGCTTTTTCTTGTTTTGTCATTGGTCTGTTCCTTGTAAATTCATAATAAATCACCTGGTTATCAAAAAAATATGTTTTGGAAAGGATTTTCGATGTGGAACTCGATTTTATGATTTTTATCGACTGATTTTGTTGTTTTCACATCTCAATAACTATATGACACAAATTAGGGTTTAATTTGTATGATGAAGGATAATTATTCTATTTTCAGGTGTTTAAGAGAATCCAATCAGTCAAATCAAGTTTGACTTAGGTGATTTAGCTTAAGGTAAGTGGGCCATGCCCTTGGCATAGATAATAATTGGTTTATTGAATGTTTATGGTTTAAGTTAAGCACTTAATGTTAAAGTCATGATTAATGCATGTTTTCTTCAAGTATATGGTTATTGGATGTTGATTGCTATAATTTAAGTCTAAATGTAGAAATCACATTAATGTTATGAATTATGATTAAGGTACATGAAACCATGTTTAAGAGGGAAGAAATTCCCATTCATGCTTAAGAGGGAAGAAATTCCCATTATGGTTCATGGGGAGAAATCCCAACTATGTTCAAGAGGGAGAAATCCCATTAAGATCAAGTCAAAGTTATTATGAAGATCATTAAGTCTAATAAAGATCATGGTTAAGGGAATTTGATTTAGATTTATATTCACCTTGTTGTGGGCTTTCTAAGAATTATGGGCTTTTCGAGCAATTATGGGCTTTCTGAGCATTATGGGCTCCTTATGGAGCATTAAGAGAGGAGCATATACTTCTTGTCAAATTCTTTATGTAAAGATGCCAAGTAATGATTAATGTTAATGCATGTTCATGTTTATGTCAAATCATCTTTATATGTTATTTTTATGTCTTATAATATGTCAATGTCGCTTACTTACCATGAATGTTTTTCCTTTGCATGGTTGGGGATGAGATGTTTGCAGAAGTTGGAGCTAAAGGGAAGGAATCAGCTTAAGGAGTTCTAAGAATCTAAGAAGTTGTTTCCTGGTGGCATGTCCATCTATGGAGATCCTACCTTTTTCATGTTATCTAGTTTATGTTTAGCATACCTTTAGAATCATGATGTAGTTTTCTTTCCATGAACTTATGTATGAATCTATGTTTCAATAATGCCAAGTGTTATTTATTTCTTGATATGAGATCATGTATGTGACAACCCTCTCTGAAATGCCAAGTACCCCACATTATGGATAATGTTGGGGATTAGGTTGTGCTTCTGCTGGTTACGTATGAAACCCTAGGGAGGGGTGTTACATTAATGGTATCAAAGCAAGGAATAGATGGTCACTAAGGCAACAATAGAGATTCATATTATGTTCTAATAGCATGTTATGTTTACCCTTTCATATGGCCCCTAAAAAGAAGGAGAAGGTTAGTGAGTCAAGGTTATCACAAGGATCTTCTAGTGGATATAGGACTCAAAACATGGACCAAGTCCCTCCACAAGTCACCCTATATGCCCTAGTAGCAGCCTTGACCAATGTCCTCCAACCTAGAGCTCCACCTAGAGTACATGAGATCTCCCTCATAGATTTCTTGAAGATTAGACCTGATGCTTTCCATGGTGAAGATGAGGTTGATGTGGTAACCAAGGTTGAGGAGTGGATTAGTAATATGGAGCATTGTTTTAGAGACTTAGAGTGTCTCCCACATAGTAAGGTTAGATTTTCCACCCATATGCTCAAGGGTGTAGCTTGTACTTGGTGGGAGAACCTCTTAGCCTCTAGGGAAGAAGACGACCCTCCTTTCACTTGGGGTGAGTTTGTAAAAGTCTTTAACGACCATTATGTATCCAAATCCATGTTAGAAAGGAAGGAGGATGAGTTTGTTAGCCTTAAGAAAGTGGGTGACATGACTGTCATTGAGTATGCCATGAAGTTTTGTAAGCTCCAAAAGTATGGTCTTGAGTACACTGAGAAAAAGAGAGCTAAGAAGTTTACTAGAGGGCTTAAACCCGACCTAAGTTATGCCTTGTCTGGTAGAGGTCATAGCACCATGCAATAAGCCCTAGATGCAGCCTTAGAATTGGAGGATCACCCTGGGAGGAATCTTAAGAAGGAGGTACCCCAAAACAATTGCACCATCAACCCCCTCCATCCTCCAACCATAAGAGAAAAGCCCCTAAACCTTCTTCTGAGAATAGGAGAACCCCATGCCCTACATGTAAGAGAAGTCATGGTGGTCCTTGTAGGTTTGGGACTTCTGTTTGCTACTATTGTGGTGAGGAAGGACATATCAAGCCTAATTGCCCAAAGCTTGCAAAGAAGGATCCCAACCATAACCAAGCTAAGAACCCTAATCCTCCACCCAAGGTTAAACCAAGGCTCTTCACCATGCAAATGTCGGATGGAGAAGAGAAAGATGATCAAGGTGAGGATAGTTAAGTGATTTGTGTTGAATAATAATGCTTTGTTTATGTATGCCTCCTTTATAATGGAAATTGGATGGAAAATTTGCAAGTTTATGTGAAACCCTTAAGGTGGGTAGAAACTCTAGGAAATTTCGAGGACAAATTTTATTTAAGGTGGGTAGTATTGTAACACCCCACTTTTTTATGCAAATATTCAAAATATTTTATTATTTACACAATCTTTTCTATAGCAAAATTGTTGAGGACCTTCATGCAAATTGCCCATGTTAAGCTTTACAAATTCATTTCATATGAAGAAAATTATGTTCACTTACTTTCTTATCCATGGTTTAATTTTAGAAAGTATTTCCTTGCATATTTATGCACTCTTGTTTAGAAAATAGAAATGAATATTTTTATGTCAACTTTCCTCTCTTATTATCATTAGTGGTTTTTATTCATAAAAGTTTGCTTAATATTCCTCAAGATGTTTATTGTTAATATTTGGACTGATTACATGAATTATCTTCATTTAGTGATTAATGAATAGCTCTATATGCTTTAATATATTCACTTAATTGTATTGAATGCATTTTTGCCTAATTAGGAGTTATGGTGGGATAAAAGATGAAATTAACTGAGCCATTGTGTTTTAATGCACCTCTTTAACCTATGGGTGAAGTTTGAGGTCATTTGGACTTCAAATGACCCTCCAAATGTTAATTATACGTTTTATATGGTTTATGGTATACTAATCAATGTGTTATTTGTCACATTTATTTGATTTGAACTGTTACGTGGGTAATTCGTCTGTTTTATTTTTTGCGTGTGTGCGCTAGGGTTTTCATCTACCTCCATTACTTATGTGAGCAGGAGTCGTTTCTCTATCCTATCTTCATCGATCTCAAACTCCCTCACCTCTCGATTGTTTCATGAGATCTCTTCGCCCCTAAGTTTGGCTCGCCTTCCAGATTCGAACGAGCCATGACTCATCCCCTAACTCCCCTCGTAGGCGAAACGCCCATTTAGGGCTCACTGTCACTCTCTTCCATGAGTAAGCATACGCCTCTTTCACCTTCATTGTCTCCATCTTAAGAGCCCGAAGGCATCAGCAGACCCCAAGGATCCTTCCTCCTCACTCAATTTTTCCTCCGACACCCTCAGGAGTCCCAACCTACTCCTCCTATTTCTTTGACGACCTTGGATTTACCTCTACCACCTCTTCCTACTCCCACACAATTGGTTGATCGGTAAGCAACACCACAACACCCACATTGTTTTCCCATTCCTAGTTATCTCTGAACTCGTCTGAGTCGCCCGGACCTATACTCTGCCGCCTGGACCCTGCCGGCACTCATCGCCATGGCGATCCAGTGGCCGTCCAACCCTTGCGAAACATCAAAAGGAGTTGCTTGACCTTCTAGATCGCCTTCCGGTTTTAAGCTGACGCCTATCTGCTAGATTTTGTGGTTTTTCTCCTTGGCCTTTGACCTCTGTTTCTTCCCCTGCGGAGGAGCATTCTTGGAGCTCCTGGCCACCACGAGACTCCATGATTCGAGGATTTTGAGTCACTTTTGTAGACTTGTTTTACATGTGTTTTATGTGTTTATTAGTCACTTTTGTGGTTAGTATCGCATGATTCATTCAATTTAGTCTATAATCTCATTTTGTATCAAATCTCTCATATTTTATCCTTTTGATTATAAACGATCATATTGATGTGTTTTAGCATAGCTGATTCGGCTTTATCTTCCAATTTTAGGAAGAACGGATATACACAGTTGTCGATACCATCGACATCCGTTGATAGTATCGACACGTTCACAGTGAGACAGTCGCAAGGAGCCAAGATGAATCGATACCATCGACTGGGAAGTCGATGGTAGCGAGATACCTACAGCAATCTAGCAATCAACCTGTCGATACTATCGACGCAAGTCGATACTATTGACATTGCCCAGCTTCAGCGTCGGATTGGTGATAAAACTGATGCCTAAAGGTGTCGATACCATCAACACTAAAGTCGATGGTATCGAGTCTGCATCAGGTGGAATGTCAGAGAAAAGAAACCTTGTCAATATTCCGACGGGTTGATACCATCGACCCGCGTCGATGATATCGACGCCGTCAGATCAGGTTCTATCTCAGATCGATTCCAATCGTATGGTGGTGATCTTTTAGCGATCTAAAGTGGTGCATAAACCTAAGAACGGCGGCCCAAAGTTGGGGATCACATCATTAGCCCTTGCAAAAGTCCCAAGGAGAGGTGAAGAGAAGAACTGAGTCTAGAATCACGCCCCGATCATTCCGAGAGTCGCAGAAGACATTTTCCAATGTCAGAAGGCTGTAGATTGTGCATTCTTCATCAAGGAACATCTGGATCTCCTCCGTTCAGGGGTTTACATCACTTTCATTCATGTTTTCTCCATGTTTTCCTTTCTCTTGCCATGTCTTTCATTGAGATGAACATGTGGGGCTAATCCCCTTTGTCTTTAGGACCGGGAGTAGCCCGGGTAATCGTTGTATGACATTTTTACCATAGTAATTCATATTTTGTCTCTTAAATCCATGGTATGATTTTGTTTTCTCCAATATATCATTATGATTCATCACCCTAATGATAATATAATGCCTTTAATTGCTTTGAAAGAAGAATTAACGGTTGAAAAGAGACAAAATTCACATTAACTAATAAATCCTTTGAACAAGGTGATGTATGGTTAATGGTGGAAACCCAGAGTTTGGTCTTCATGCACCTAGTTTAGGGTATAGGTTACTACTACCGTGGAACCGACCTATATTTAGGTAGTGAATTGTATCATGACAGTGAACAATTCTGAATACAGGCCACTACCCGGAATGAGAGACGGATTTGATTAACTATGTATGAATAAATACAATGAGAACCTGTAGTGAAACTGCAATCCTAAAGTCCATCTAGATTGGTTAAACTATACATTTAATTGATTGTTTTGTTTTCTTTTATTTTTATTTTCTTTTTCAATCAACTCTCAAAACCTTTTAATTGGTCTAGATGATCATAAGTAGTTAGTAAGTAGTCTACCAACATTTCAGTGTCCCTGTGTTCGACTCGGGCCTCACAAAGGCCTATATTACTCTGACATGTGCACTTGTGTTATACGCACAGTAAAATTGTGTCAAGTTTTTGGCACTGTTGCCGGGGACACAACAACAGTCGGCACTACGAGTGCTACAAGCAGCCACTCTAGGCCACATTTTATTTGATTATTATTTTTGAAATTCATCGTTTAACTTTCATATTTAGCAATCACCTAGCTCTGTACTGAATCAAATTTATTACCTTGCAGGTACCAGTGCATGGTGAAGACGTGTAGCACAAACTACGTACTTTCATCACCAGAGGTTCCACCGTTGGGATCAGACGACGAGGAGAACAACATTTAAGATCAATCCGAGGATATAGATTCAGACGATGAACCAGAAGCCATGGCTGAGGAACAGACAATATGGGAGAAGATAAAGGCTTCTTCCTCATCAGCATCAAAGGGGTCAATAAAAAGGCAGGCAGTTAACATTCCGACCTATAAGATTGATCTGGCACTGATAAACTTGGTCAAGTCTCAAGCATTTCATGGGCTGAAGAATGAAGACCCAGTTGCCCACATCAGCACTTTCGTGGAAAATTGTGATATGATCAAGATAGATAGGTTTCCGTAGGAGACATTGTATCTGAAGATGTTCCCCAGCTCTCTTGCAGGTAATGCACGGGAATGGTTGCATAACCTTGATGATGAGACTGTTGAGACTTGGGATCAAATGATCGATGTTTTCTTCAAGAGATTCTTTCCACCAGAGAAAACCAATGACCTAGTATGGAAGATCTACAATTTCTATCAAAGGGATGGGGAGACATATTCTGAGATGTGGGAGCACTTTCAGATAATGTTGTGGAAGTGTCCACATCATGGGCTAGATAAAGAAAAATAATTGAAGATCTTATACTTTGCTTTGAATGAGCACGACAGGAGCAATCTAGACTCAGCAGGTTCTGGTTTCTTCTTGAACAACACTGGCACTAGGTGTTGGGAGATCCTAAAAAATATGGCTAGAAAGCAATCATGGGGCAATAGAGAGACACCAGAGCAGGTTCGAGTTGCATAGGTGAGTCAAAGGCCATCAAGGAGCTGAATGAGAAGATGAACTTATTAGCCAAGAAATTGCTAGCAAAGGAAGACGGAGAATCTGATGATGAGGCACAAGTGAAATTTATGCGCCAGCAACAGGGGTACAGAAACAATGATTATTCTCAATGCCAAACCACAACCGTCGGAAGAGGACAAGAGCAATGAGTTGCTCAATCAAGTAATCAAGCAGAATCAAGAACTCATGAGCATGTTTGGCCAACAGATTAACCAATAAGGAGAATTTATGAATCAATTTGGGAAAACTTTACAAAGTCATGGGGCTCAGATGAGAACCATGGAGACATCATTAGCACAGATGGCAGCTGAGATAGCAAATCTGAAAAAACCAACGCAGTAAGGTTTTCCTAGAAATACAAAGGTTCTAGGAGGAAATCAACAAGACAAGGCAATTCTGTTACGGAGTGGAAAGAAGATTTTAAACCCTAAGGCCGATGAACCAAGCACACCCCAGCCAGAAACCACAGGTGAGGCCACAGAGGAGGTCACAATCACAGAGGAAATGGAGGATATGGTAGAGGATGCCACACCAGAACCCACTGTTGAGGAAGAGACTCAAAAGAGGACACCATATGTGCTACCACATCAGAGGGCACAGACTGTCCTAGTCCCATATCCAAACAGTTTGAAGGCTAAGAAAGTGGATGCGCAGTTCAAAAAGTTCCTAGATAGTTTTAGGAAACTTTCTGTCAATATTCTGTTGTTAGAAGCAATAGAACAGATACCCTCGTATGGCAAGTTCCTGAAATATATAATTACAAAGAAGAGGAAGATTCCTGATACTAAGGTGGTGGTTCTTAAAGAGTAAGTGAGCGCCTTCATTTTGGGCACATTTCCACCAAAAAGACAAGATTCGGGCTGCTTCAATATTTCATGTTACATCGGCAAGGTGAAATTCGGTGAAGCATTGTGTGACTCTGGGGAAAGTATTAATTTGATGCCTCTTTCTACTTTCAAGAAGTTTGGACTTAAAGAATCGAGACAAAGAAACATGACGATTCAGCTAGCAGATAATTCTGTGATTAAGCTGAATGGTATTTGTGAGGATGTATTGGTTAAAGTTGACAGGTTTGTATTTCCAGTAGATTTTGTGGTAATGGAAATGCAAGATGACCAAGGGACTGAGCTACTCCTTGGAAGACCCTTCCAAGCTACTGCAGATATGATACTCGAAATGGGAAGAGTTCGTCTGACATTGGGAATAGAAAATGACAGATTTGAAATGGTTATGCCACCGAGTACAACACAATCACAGGCAAAGGAGCAATGTCGCATGGTGAACCATTTTGATCAAAACATTTCTCTTTGTTTAGGGAAGCCATTTCTAGATATGGCTCATGTAATGACCAAGGTAGATAAGGGGACACTGGCTGTAGATATTATGGAACAAACCAAAGTGGTTTCTCTTTGTAGAGTTGTGGGTTATCCAAATGATGAGGAGGAGGAAATTCCTCCTTCTACTGAAGATGATGCAATCACAAGTTTTGTCCTTGACGCATATCCAGAACTGCCCCTTGAAGCTTGCCTTGTCAACATAATGCATGACTGGATGAGAAGCAAGTCGTTACAAGAATGTGTCAAGATACTTCAAGTGCTTCTGTGTTATTATGCCAAGCATTATGAAGATCTTGGGCCACTCCCACCACCGCTTCAATCATCATTGATCAGTCCACCAGAGTTAGAATTGAAGCCACTGCCTCCTCATTTGAAGTATGCATTCTTAGCCGATGGTGAAAGACTACCAGTGATTATTTCGGCATATCTGAGTGCCGGTGAAGAAGGGCAGTTGATGATTGTGCTGAAGAACCACCGTGGCGCATTCGGGTGGTCAGTTGCTGATATTAAGGGGATTTCCCCTACACTTTGCCAGCACAAGATCCAGCTCGAGGAAGGAGCCAAACATGTAATTCAGACACAGCGTAGACTCAATTCGATCATGATGAAGGTCGTCAAGAAGGAGGTGATCAAGCACCTTTCTGTAGGCATCATTTATGCTATCTTGGATTCAACGTGGGTAAGCCCCACATAGGTAGTCCCTAAAGGGGGGGGAATCACTGTCACTCATAATTTTTTAAATGAACCGGTCATGACCCGATTGGTAACCGGGTGGCGTGTGTGCATTGACTACTGTCGCTTGAACTCCGCTACTTTAAAAGATCATTTTCCTCTTCCATTCATCGATTAAATTTTAGAGCGACTAGCTGGTCGGTCTCATTTTTGTTTTCTAGACGGCTACTCAGGCTACAATCAGATCTCCATAGATCCTAGGGACCAAGATAAGTCTATCTTCACTTGTCCTTACGGAACTTTTGCATACCGATGTATGCCTTTTGGCTTGTGCAACGCACCAGCAACCTTTCAGCGTTGTATGCTTGCTATTTTTTCTTATATGGTTGAGCGCTGTTTGGAGGTTTTCATGGAGGATTTTTTCATCTATGGTGCGTCATTTGATGAGTGCCTATACAATTTGGATAAAGTTTTACAAAGATGTGAGGACACGCATTTAATTCTCAACTGGGAAAAGTGTCACATGATGGTTAGTGAAGGAATTGTGCTTGGACACAAGGTGTCTAGCAAGGGGCTGGAGGTGGATCCAGTCAAGATTGAGGTTATTTCAAAATTACCCCCACCTAATTCAGTTAAAGGGGTAAGGAGTTTTCTCGGTCATGCAGGATTTTATCGCCGCTTTATCAAAGATTTCTCTAAAATCGCTAAATCGTTGTCTGAATTGCTTGAGAAAGATGCGATGTTTGATTTCAATGAAAAATGCTTTCGAGCTCATGTGCGATGCTTCAGATTTTGCAGTAGGGGCTGTTCTTGGGCAGCATTTTGAGAACAAACCTGCGGTGATTTTCTATGCATCAAAGACTTTAAACGAGGCACAACTTAACTACACCACAACTGAAAAGGAACTTCTCACCGTGGTTTTTGCATTTGAAAAATTTCGGCAATATCTAGTAGGGTCAAAAGTTGTGGTGTGGACGGACCACGCCGCCATAAAATACCTGATGGAAAAGAAATATGCCAAACCTAGATTGATTAGGTGGATCTTATTGCTGCAAGAATTTGACATTGAAATTAAGGATAAGGCAGGAATTGAGAATGTGGTTGCGGACCACTTTTCTAGGTTAGAGCGGGTATATGAGAAGGATATTAATATATCCATTACTGAGACATTTCCTGATGAGCAAATCCTTTCTTTAAAATCCAAAGATCCATGGTTTTCATACATTGTTAATTATCTTGCATGTAAAATAATCCCAATGATTGGACTTATCAAGAGAGAAAAAAAATTTCCATTCTTTAAGATATTATTTCTGGGATGATCCCATCTTGTTGAAGCAATGCAGGGATGGTGTTTTGCGCAGGTGTGTACCAGAGATAGAATATGACAGTGTACTTAGTCACTCTCATACACTACCAACTGGTGGTCATCATGCGAGCTCAAGAACGGCGGCTAAGGTGTTAGAGAGTGGTCTTTATTGGCCTGCACTCTTTCGAGATGCCTACGACTATGTGAGAAGATGTGATTCCTATCAAAGGGCAAGTAATATTTCAAAGAGGCAAGAGATGCCCCTCAACGTGTTTCAAGAAGTTGAGGTATTTGATCTGTGGGGCATCAATTTTATGGGACCCTTTATGTCCTCGAATTCTAATTTATACATTTTACTTGTTGTTGATTATGTATCGAAGGGGCTGGAGGCAGTACCCACAAGGACTAACAACGTTGTTGTAGTGTGCAGGTATGTAAAAGATCATATTTTCTGTAGATTTGGTGTGCCACGGATGATTATTAGTGATGGAGGCACCCACTTCAAGAATCAAAAGTTTGTTGCGTTATTGAGAAAGTATGGGGTGAAGCACAATGTTGGTACCCCATACCACCCACAAATGTAAGGGTAGGTCGAAGTGTCGAATAGAGAAATCAAGAAAATTTTGGAGCGCACAGTGGCTTCGACAAGAAAGAATTGGAGTACACTACTACCGGATGCATTATGGGCATATAGGACCGCATTTAAGACGCCTATAGGCACTACGCCTTTTAGGTTGGTTTATGGGCGGGCCTACCATTTACCAGTGGAGTTGGAACACAAGGCGCACTGGGCGTTACGGAAGCTTAATTTGAGCTATGATGAGGCAGGGAAGAAGTGAATGCTAGAGTTCAATGAGTTAGATGAGCTAAGGATGAACGCTTATGAAAACTCGAGGATTTATAAAGAAAAAACAAAACAAATTCATGATCGTCACATTCAACTGCGTGTTTTCAAAAAGGGAGATCGTGTGTTACTGTTTAACTCGAGGTTGAAGTTGCATCCTGGGAAATTGAAATCCCAGTAGAGTGAACCTTTTGCTATGGAGGAGGTGCGCCCACATGGTGTGATGATGGTGCGAGATGGAGAGCTGACATTCCTAGTTAATGGTCAAAGATTGAAGCTTTACTTTGGCGAGGACTACACAAGAAAAGTACATGAGGTTAAACTCATGGCACTTAAGGATGAATGAAGAGCTTTATTGTGTCTAGCCTAAGACGTTAAAGTATGGCACTTGTTGGGAGGAAACCCAACCATCGGTAGTTTTAATTTGTAATTCTTTCATTTTGTTTCGCATTTACAAGTTATTTTTGTTTAATTTCGTTTTTGTGTGTAAAAATGATACCTTAATTGCTTTATTCGATGTGCAGTACTAATACAGAGTCGATACCATCGACCACAGAGTCGATGGTAGCAACGTGGGTACAGGGAAGTGGCTGTAGAAAATTTTCTGAGTCGATACCATCGACGGCCTCATCGATGGTATCGACCTACCATCAGTGTCGTCGAAGAAAACAATAGCTCCAGGTCGATAGTATCGACCGGGAAGTCGATACTCATGAGATCCCTGAAGATTTACAGAAACATTTGTCTCAGTGAATTCGATACCATCGACGGCCTTGTCGATGGTATCGACACGGCAACAGTAAGGAAGCGGCATCCGGGCCTCACGAGGGTACTCAAACCACACAAAGTCGATACCATCTACATCTGTCGATAGTATCGACGTGACACGTCACTGATCTGCGAGAAGAAATCAATGGAGCGTTCCAATTTTAGAAGTCGGTCTGTGAGATGGGTCAGTACCATCGACTCTTGTCGATAGTATCGACACGTCATCGATCTGGGGCCCCACATCAAGCAATCGACAATCGTCGATAGTCGCGAAGAGCGGATTGTGCTCCAGGTGTCGATACCGTCGACACCCCGTTGATGGTATCGACGGAGCAGCAGCAGCAGCGGCGGGATCAGTTATAAAAGGAAGGGTTGTTTCTCAATTCTATTCACACCTTCAGAGTGAATCCCCTCAACTTGTGCATTGAGCATTGCTGAGAGATCAGAGGGCTTCATTGAGCATCAAAGGATCGAGATATCTTCCCTGAGCTTTGTTCCGAGTGGAGATCTTCTTCTCCGACCTTCATCGAGATCTATTTCTTATTCCCCCATTCTCTCTGTTCACGATGGTGAGGATGGCAGGAGCTTCTTCTTCACGGGCAACCCCGATGGAGATTGAGACGTTCGTTCCTCCACCACCTGGCTCCGTTCCTCGTCCGAGGATCGTTCATCCCTCGGCGGAAATAAAGAAGATTTACGAGGAGCTGCTCAAGCGCAAAATTGAACCAACCCGATATGTTGATCGGGCCATGATCTATGACCTCGGGTTTGAGGCCAACCTCACGTATGTTCTTCAGGGGCAAGTGAAGCATACGGTCAGGCGGTCTGACGAGGTCCAGTACCATGCTGAAGGCCACCCCTTTTTCGGCGAGTGGTCGACGTACAAAGAACTGGTGGCAGAGTTTATGGCATCGCTTAACATATGTGTCGTGCCTAATGACCTTATCGCCACTGATAGGGAGTGGATACGAGGGCGAGTTTCTTTCCGGCTCTACAACAACAACTACACCCTCACCCTCCAACAGTTCAATTCAATCTACAACTGGTATCATTCTTCGAATCAGCATAGGAGGTCGGACAACCAGAGAGATTATGATGAAATCTTTGCCCAGCTGGTGATCGTGCCTCCAGGCAAGTCCGTCAGCTATCATAACACAGCTGTCACTGACTTCGAGCATCCATTTGTGCGAATTCTGCATCGCATGATGTGCACTACCTTATTTGCTCGAGGCGACCTTTCACTCAGTAAGTTCCAGGAGATGGACTTGTTCTTTCTTTATAAGTTGTTGAAAATAGAAGAGCTCAATTGGGGCGCATTTTTCTTAACGCGTGTGTTGGACGTGAGGAGGAGTACTAGACGATCTCCTATCCACTTTGGGGGGCTTATCACACCACTCGCTCTCTATCTTGGGTTGGATTTTTCCCAACTCACTCCGCTTTCCAACAAGAATAAAGTCAATCTTCATCATCTACATTTCTCCAATCTTCTTACGCTTCATGACGGCGTGGTCTATGCACATTGCCATGTCAACCAGGAGTATCAGGAGTGTGCACTTCCAAATCCGGTCTTCCGCATCCAGGGAGCTCAGCACTTTCAGTGGCCCATAATCACCATCGATGACTCCGACAAAGAAGAAGAGGGTGACGACAATGACAATGACGACGGCGACGAGCATGAGGAGGAAGAGGAGGCTTTCACTCCTCTTCGTGCATGAGTGGCACCGCGGAAGCATCCACACTTCTACCTGGGTGCATCATCATCTTTGCAGCCTCCGCCACCACAACCCTCTCAACAAGGAGAGGATGTCTATTCTATGCATGGTATGTACACCATGTTTCATGATATTCAGCAGACCCAACAACAGCACACTGCCTCCTTCACTCATATCCAGGAGACTACGAATCGGTTGTATGTTAATCAACAAGCTATATTTGAGAACGAACGTCAGTTGTTTGCCAATCAACAGCAGGTCTATGATCGGCTGAGGAGGATCGAGCAGCAGCAGCAGCCGTTTTATGATCATTACTGGCGCCAAAACTACTTCGGGGGATATCCGCAACCTCCGCCCATGCCCCCATATGATCCAAATTTCCAGGGGAAGTTTCCATCATGGAATCCCACCGCCCCACAGTACCTACCACCTGAACAATGAATGGTATCACTGTTCCACTTGTTAAGATTGTTTTTGACTATGAGGCCATAGTCGAATTCAAGCTTAGGGGGGAGATGGAACATTTTCTATTTTTTTTTATCTTTCATTTTTTTAGTTTTTATCATTTATTTCCCTTTCTTTTATTCTAGCAATTTTCTTTGTTTTTAGGATCCACATTTTATCATGTGTATCCGTGGATGTCTAATTTAATGTTTCATCTCATTGTTTGTCACATGGGAGTCATGGGTCAATTTGAAAATTTTTAATGAAATTGCAAGCTTGCTTTGTTTGAACTTGAGCATATGACTTATGAAAATAATTGGGTTTGTCAACTTTAAAACATAAGACCACAACTGTACATGCATATGATTCAAGAAAAGTGGACGGAATTTGATGTTGAGCCTAAACTGACCAAATGGTAATGAGACTTTAATCTGAAATAAGAGAGAGAAACCTCTTGATTTTACACATGTCAGTAAGGAGGGACATATAATATCATCCAATGGTTCTGTCAATTAATCTTGTGATCTATCCACTTCATCTTATCTACACTCCACCATAAGAATTGGGAGCACTATACAGTTTGTCATCCCTTGATTGCATATCATGTAGTTAGGATTGCATTGTAGTTAGTGTTTACATTTGTTGCATTAAAAAATGGTGCATTATAGTCATACATGCACAAATTTCAGAATGCATGTCAATGTCATTTTAGTTGCATTTTGCATAATCTTAACCATCTTGTTACATGATGTGCCTTGCTTCTTCGGAAAATAAGGAACTTGTTTCGTACTTTCTGAAGATATATTAAAAAAAAGGAAAAAATATATATAGTAGTTATGAAAATAAGCCCAAGACAAAGATGTGTGAATTTCATCTTAGTTCATGAAGCAAAGTGAGGGCTGAAAAGAAAAAAGAAAAAAAAAAGAAAGAAGAAAAAAATAATAAGTAAGTGAAAATCAGGAAGAGGAAGGAACTTGTTCATATGCATAATAAGAAGAACAAGCACATATGCAGTTTTGTAGATATTCTGTCTCTCGTTGGGATAGAATGATAGTGCATGCATCATTCCACCTAAATGTAGCATTAGGACATTTTTACATGCATTTTGCATCGTGATAGGTCATTAATTTTTGTGTGCATGATTGATTGTTATGTGCTTCCATTTCTTCCACAGCCACCTATTCCATCCACCCGTTGCTCTAATTGGTAGGCCACCTGTGATTATCTCCTCATTCATTAATATCAGGAGATCTTCTTCCATTTAGATGGTAGTTAGGAAATGAGCAACATAGATAGGAGATCACAGAGATGCACCGAGCCTGAACTGGAGGATTTTATTACATTAACTGCCTTATTTGATAGTGTTCACCAATCTTGGGGTGGATATCTTTTATGGATGATCATTTTCGCCTAGAGGGTAATTATCATTATGGGGTTAGTGAGGGTCGGTATGTGAATGTCTGATGGGGATCATATGGAAATGTCTGTTGTGATAATATGTTCTTTAGTTGACCCTAACAATTTTATTCTATAGCTTTGCTGCTTGAGGACGAGCAATGTTTAAGCTTAGGGGAGTTTGATGTGAGGATTTTGAGTCACTTTTATAGACTTGTTTTACATGTGTTTTATGTGTTTATTAGTCACTTTTGTGGTTAGTATCACATGATTCATTTGATTTAGTCTATAATCTCATTTTGTATCAAATCTCTCGTATTTTATCCTTTTGATTATAAACGATCATATTGATGTGTTTTAGCATAGCTGATTCGGCTTTATCTTGCAATTTTAGGAAGAACGGATATACACAGTTGTCGATACCATCGACATCCGTCGATAGTATCGACAGTGTCACAGTGAGACAGCCGCAAGGAGCCAAGATGAGTCGATACCATCGACTGGGAAGTCGATGGTAGCGAGATACCTACAGCGAGCCAGCAATCAACCTGTCGATACTATCGACGCAAGTCGATACTATCGACATTGCCCAGCTTCAGCGTCGGATTGGTGATAAAACCGACGCCTAAAGGTGTCGATACCATCGACACTAAAGTTGATGGTATCGAGTCTGCATCAGACAGAATGTTAGAGAAAAGAAGCCTTGTCGATATTCTGACGGGTCGATACCATCAACCCGCGTCGATGGTATCGACGCCGTCAGATCAGGTTCTATCTCAGATCGATTCCTATCATACGGTGGTGATCTTTTGGCGATCTAAAGTGGTGCATAAACCTAAGAACGGTTGCCCTAAGCTGGGGATCACGTCATTAGTCCTTGTACAAGACCCAAGGAGAGGAGAAGAGAAGAACGGAGTCCAGAATCATGCCCTGATCGTTCCGAGAGCCGTAGAAGACGTTTTCCAACGTCGGAAGGCTGTAGATCATGCATTCTTCATCAAGGAACGTCCGGATCTCCTCCATTCAGGGGTTTACAACACTTTCATTCATGTTTTCTCCATGTTTTCCCTTTCTCTTGTCATGTCTTTCATTGAGATGAACATGCGGGGCTAGTCCCCTTTGTCTTTAGGATCGGGAGTAGCTCAGGTAATCATTGTATGACATTTTTACCATAGTAATTCATATTTTGTCTCTTAAATCCGTGGTATGATTTTGTTTTCTCCAATATATCATTATGATTGATCACCCTAATGATAATATAATGCCTTTAATTGCTTTGAAAGAAGAATTGACGGTTGAAATGAGACAAAATTCACATTAACTAATAAATCCTTTGAACAAGGTGATGTACGGTTAATGGTGGAAACCCAGAGTTTGGTCTTCATGCACCTAGTTTAGGGTATAGGTTACTACTACCGTGGAACCGACCTATATTTAGGTAGTGAATTGTATCACGACAGTGAACAATTCTGAATATAGGCCACTACCCAGAATGAGAGACGGATTTGATTAACTATGTATGAATAAATACAACGAGAACATGCGGTGAAACCGCAATCCTAAAGATTTCCATCTAGATTGATTAAACTAAACATTTAATCGATTGCTTTGTTTTCTTTTATTTTTATTTTCTTTTTCAATCAACTCTCAAAACCTTTTAATTGGTCTAGTTGATCGCAAGTAGTTAGTAAGTAGTCTACTGACATTTTAGTGTCCCTGTGTTCGACTCGGGCCTCACAAAGGCCTATATTACTGTAAGGACCCTGACCTGCGTTTAGGGTTTACCCTGTTTGTTTTTGCTTAACCTTGGTGGTTTGATGCTTGCTAATCACCTTTGGTGGTGATTAGGGTTTTGTTGTGCTTTGTTGAGAGTTTGAGGGGCTACTTGCAAATAACCCAAGTTTAGGGTTCTGTGTGCAAGTTGGACATCTTGTGAGATGTTTTTCCCTCTTTGCTTCCTCTAGGGTTGAGAGGAAGGCTTGGGCTTGTTGTTTGAGTTCTTTGGGCCTGAGTTGAGCTTCTTTGGGCCTTGAGGTTCCTTGGTTGGGCTTGTTTGAGCCTTGTGTCGGCCAGGACCTGCTTTGTGTCGCCCAGCAGGCTGGTGTGTCGCCCAGCAGCTTTTCTGTGTCGCCCAGCAGGAGTTGTTGCTTGTGTCGCCCATGTGGCTTGACCTTGGATGGTGACACTTGGTGCCTAGCATGGACAAGTGTCCCATGCCTTGCTAGTGTGTTGGCTTGAACCCTAGGACAAGTGTCCCTTGGTGGGCGACACATTGCATGGTTGTACCTTGGTTTCTCCTCCCCTTCTTTCTATATAAGTAGCTCTTCTCCTTACCTTAGTCTCCTTTGCTCTTTTGGTCTCCCCTCCACCTTGAGTGCACGATATCCCTCTCCATCTTGCTTGGGTTGGCCGATACACTTCCTTGGTGAAGCAGTGGTGGCCGATACACCTTCTTGGATCAGCTTGGTGGACGATATCCCTTGCAGCTTGAAGTGCTTCTTCTTCCTTGCTTCAAGGCGGGTTGCATATCTTCTAACCCTAACTTATTTACCTATATCTATGATCTTGTTGCATGTTAGTAGCTAGCTTAGTTCCTTGTTCTTGTACCTTGCTTGAGTTTCCTTTGGTGATCGATATACCCTTAGGGTTTAGGGTTTCCAGTGTACCTAGTGATCTAGGGTTTGTGTTGCTTTGAGTTGGAGGTAGAAGATGACCTGCCCTTGTGATGGGCGATACCCTCCTTGGTTTTGGTGTGTTGGGAGACACCCATGTTCTTGTGGTGGACGACATAAGTGGTGTCCCTTGTGCTGGCCAATATGGTGACCATGTTGGGCGACATGGTCCTTGTGTTTGGTTTACTCTTGTTCTTGAGTTGAACGATAGGATGAGAGCTCTTGTGTTGGGCGATATCCTTTCCCTTGTGTGGGCGATAGGTCAAGTTAGTGAGGTGTTGGCCGGGATGGGTTGAGTTGAACGACAAGACCATGCTTGGCTTGCTTCCTTATGTTGACCGATAGGAAAGTATGGTGAGTTGGCCGATAAGTGTGGTTTTGTATCGGGGGATACCCCTTGTTGTGTCGGCCGACATGGTGAGCACGATAGGCGATATGGACCTTCTTGTGTTGAGAAACATCCCCTTCTTACAGTGGACAATAGACCTAAGTTCTCGTGGTTGGTTAGTGTTGGACGATAGCCATGCATGGTGTTCTGGTCGATATCCATGTTGGCCGATATCCATGGTGGCCGATAGCCAAGATGGGCGATAACCTGGGTTGGTTGTGTGTGTCGGCCGATAGGCCCTGATGGGTTTTAATAAGGGTGGTGATGAGTTATAGTGAGGGTTATGTGTTCTTATAGTGACGGTCTCATGTACTATGGAAGTGCATGTTCATGCTCAAACGATAATGATGCCTTGCAAACAATAATAATGTTAATAATAATAACAATGACGATTATGGTAGTTGTATAATGATAATGATAGTAATGATGTTGATCATAATGATGATGGCAATAATGACAGTACTGATATGCATGAAGTAATCCTTATACTTAATCATTTAATGAGAATGGTGATAGTTACTTGCATAATGATAATAATGATGATAAAGATAATAACGATGAATCGTGACAATTATGATTTCTCGGTATTCTCAACATAATTGTTATATAAAGTGAATACCTGGATTGTTTATATAATCCTAAGATAAGGGTAAGCATAATTATGGTATGATGTGCTTAACAAGCTTGATCATCAAATAGTGTAATATTGTTAGATAGATTATCTTGGATGATAGCCCATGATAGTGAGCATATTCCTTATGATTGAATCTATGGTTATTGTGTATCCTAACCATGCAGGTGATGTGTAGCCATGAAAGGGCTATGTGACAGATGTGATGAGTAACATTACCTTGATAATTGTTCTATGAGATTATATACGTAATGTGTTGGTCTCATGATGATGATGTGAGCCTTGAGAGGCAGTGACAGTACATGATGAAGGATTGATATCCTATGGTATGTGATGATCCTTGATATGGATCTGGATGGTTGGCAAGAGGCCAAGTGGTAACATGTGATGTTGGATCCTTGTAATGGATCAGGTTGATGAGGTTTCAATAATAATATAATGTTCTTTATTATCTGTTACATCTTGCATGTTATAAAACTTGGTTGAATCCTGCAATCCATCTAAAAGATACTAAATAATCACAGTGAAATCATATCATGTAGTTTGCCCTGGCCATAGATCCATCATCGTCAGGACTTGGTGATGGTGAAACGGGTTCTCCTACGGGTTAACCCGGAGCGCATATTGTTGAATATGCGAGGTTACTCCTAGCCTAAAGTAAGGAGGTAAGAGTGTAACTTCGATTACAGACTCAGATACGTGTATAGAGCATGGTGAACAGGCCCATGGCTCATGATATGTGATGTGAACGGCATGAATGTGTTCATGGCTCAGAGCACGGTGATCAGGCACGTGGCTCAATTGTACTAGCATTGAGACCTGTACCAAGGTGGGCTAGAGTGAGGGTAGCCTTTGGAGCTAACCTTGTGGCTTAGACCACTTCAGCATGTGACTAAGGTCATGATTGTGTTATGCTCGTGTACTGACCACGAGGTGGGAGGTCGTGGAGTCCGGCTCTTCCACTGACCATTGTATGGCACCAGTCTTGGGCTTCGCAGCCAGAGGTTGGATTTGAATGGTACGATTCAAATCCTCGGGGCATAATAATACGTAATACAGTCGTTTAGTATTTACTGCTTAAGATAAACATGAAACATTGGTTGAGGCCTTGTTTGTGTATTCAATTTTGGTATATCTGCAGATACTTCCATATTCATCAGGTATGTGGCAGTATGCCATATTTTGATAATCAGGTTATGTGTTCATATGACATTGTTCTGTTAATCATGTTACATAGTGATATATCTTATGTTGTCAATCATGTTCCATTGAATGATATCTGGATATATGCTTGTATAGCTGGTAAGCTGGTCGATAAGAATAGCCTTGCTCTATATAGACTGCTCTAGTTATACCTGTTAATAGTTATATGCTGTTATAGTTTACCTTGTTGAGGTTTTGTTGTTGCGGTGGGAAGTTATGTTTCCCGCTGGGACAATTGTTCAATTGTCTCACTCCGCTAGTTTTCAGGTGGTCGAGGTAGATGTGGTCGTGGTCGTGGTGTTGCGTCTGAGCAGCTTGGAAAGCAGTAGAAGGCAAGCGATGGATATGTTGCTATTTTGGATGCTTTGTAGTAGAGTCTAGAGTCATCCCTGTACTCTCAGGTCCTTGGCAGTGTTTTGACGTTGATTCACGATGAACGATCGATAATGTTTTATATATCCTGCTGTTGGCCGGATGTGGGCCTTTATGTATATGAACAGGTGGTGAACTCATGTGATGGATGAACATCTGTTTCAATAAGCTGTGGACACATATCAGATCTCGTGTATGTATATATGACGTGTTTCTGTGCAGGTTGAGGACTGGAAAGTAATAGTTTCATAGTTTATCAGTTTTCCACAATCGGTTTTAATTAACAAGTATTTTCATAATCTGTGGTTATGGTGATTTCCGCACGTTTTCGCGTAACACCTCATTATCTGTGTGATAATGGGATGTGTTGCCACAAGTTTGGTATCAGAGCTTTAGGTTCGCTGAGTCTACAGGGATTTAGGACTAGGTTGAGTTGTTCTTATGAGTGTCCAGGTTTTCTTACAATATCTTCTGCCCTCAGCGGAAGAAAAGTCAAGATGTCTGGAAACCATGAAGAACACTCTGCTGAGTACAGTGATGATGCATCGGTTGATGGAGCAGATGGACAGGCACATGAAGATCGGGTGCCTGAGGTTCCCCAATTTAACCCAGCCATACTAGAACATCCTGCTTACCAACAGCTTATGGGGCAGTTAATGGCTACGATGAATCTCATGGTTGAAAGATTACCAGTGCCTCCTCCACGAGCACAGGTTCCCCATGGAGAAGCATCGGGTATTGGGAAAACCTTCGAGCGGCTTTGCCGAGTCGGAGCTTCGGATTATGCTGGAACGGCTGATCCAACTGATGCAGATATGGGGTTGACAAGTCTCGAGAAGGCTTTCCGGATCCTTGACATCCCCGAAGCAGACAAGGTAAAGCATGTTGTCTACCTTCTGAAAGGTAGTGCTGGTCACTGGTGGACCATCGAAGAAGAGAAGCGGCCTGGTGAGGTGATCTGTTGGGAAGTGTTTCGACGTGAGTTCGTCACCATGTATTTTCCCAAGACGTACCTGGATGAGAAGGTTAGTCAGTTCGAGAACCTGAGACAAGAAATGATGAACATCACCAAGTATGAAGCCAAGTTTATGGATTTGTTGAGGTTTTGTCCTCACATGGCGGCAACAGATGAGGAACGGATCAGACGTTTTGAGAAGGGTTTGAGTGCTGAGTTGAAAACCCCGGTGTCTGCGTTGGAGAATCGAGAGCAGTTTGCTACGTTCGTGGAATCGGTTCGACGAATCGAGAGGATGGTATGAGAGAAAAGAGAGTCTATGTCTCTTAAAAGACATGCTCAGTTGCAAGGACAGAGGTTTGGTGGCTTCAAGAAGCCTAGGTTTTCAGCACCGTCAATGATGAGAAGTTCTGGTGTGCCATCTCAGTGGTCTCCGAGTAAGGAGAAAAGTTATGTTTCTTCATCGTCTAAGGCACACAGTTCAGCTTCTGTGGCAGTGACAGGACCAGCTAGGTCACGGTTTGAGGACAGGACTTGCTATCTTTGTGGACAGACCGGGCATCTCAAGTTACAATGCCTGAATAGAGAGGTTGAAGTGACGCAGCAACCGAGGTAGAGTTTTCAGAGGTCAGAGAGACAGCAGCCCAGTGGTAGCAGAGGATGAGGACGCAGTCAAGCGTCTCTGGCTGGATCATCTGCTCAAGGAAGCAGAGGTCGTGGACAGCAAGCAACGGCTCGATTCTATGCTATGAGTCAGCCAGAGGCGATAGTCAACCCGCGAGTGGTGACAGGTCAGATGGAGTTATTTCATTCTGATATGTTTTCTTCTTGCTTTATATCTGTTCTGGTTGACCCGGGTGCTACACACTCTTTTATCGCCTATAGTATGCTTGAAAACTATCGTTTACCTATTAGTTGTAAGAAGGATAGTTTGTTGTTAGAAACCCCTCTTGATGGTTCCTCTTTGCTTCGAGAAGAGTGTCCATCTTGTGTCTTGTCTTTTTCGGGACATCGCATTCAAGTGGATCTCATACCACTTGATATGCATGGTTTCGATGTTATCCTTGGGATGGATACCTTAGAGAAGTATAAGGTTGTTTTGGACTGTGGTTCCAAGCAGGAAGTGTTTGATGTCGCTGGAGAGAAGTGGATCTTCCAGGGAGACAGGAAGATTCTTCCAACGTGTTTGGTATCAGCTATGGTGGAAGACAAGTTGTTACGACAAGGATGTGAGGCGTTCTTAGCTCACGTGGTGGATACCGTTGTGGTTACCAAGGCGAAGGGTCCTAGTCTTGAGGAAGTGTCAGTGGTTCGAGAGTTTTTAGATGTGTTTCCCAAAGAGTTTCCTGGTGTTCCTCCACCCCGAGAGATTGATTTCGGGATCAATATGGTTCCAGGAACACAGCCAGTTGCACAGTCAGCGTATAGGATGGCTCCAGCAGAGATGGCAGAGTTGAAGAAGCAGTTGTAAGAGTTGTTGGAGAAAGGTTTTATCTGACCGAGTACGTCGCCGTGGGGTGCTCCCATGTTGTTTGTTAAAAAGAAGGATGGTTTGATGTGGTTGTGTATAGACTACCAGCAGTTGAACAAGGTCACGATCAAGAATAAGTACTTGTTGCCGAGGATAGATGATCTGTTCGATCAGTTGCATGGTGCTACAGTGTTTTCGAAGATCGATCTACGGTCTGGATACCATCAGTTGAGGATAAAGGCGGATGACATACCAAAGTCAGCTTTCAGGACGAGGTATGGTCATTTTTAGTTCGTGGTTATGCCGTTTGGGTTAACCAATGCACATGCTGCTTTCATGGATCTGATGAACAGAGTGTTTCGTCCGTTCTTAGATCAGTTTGTTGTAGTCTTTATAGATGACATCTTGATCTACAGTCGGGACAGGCAGGAGCATGAACAACATCTTCGTCGAGCATTGACTCTTCTTCGTCAACTTCAGCTGTATGCCAAGTTTAGTAAGTGTGAGTTCTGGTTGGATGAAGTGACTTTCTTGGGTCATGTGATATCTACTGAAGGAGTCAAAGTAGATCCGAAGAAGGTGGAATCCGTTGCGGATTGGGAACAACCGAAGACGCCGACAGAAGTTCGTAGTTTCCTTGGTTTGGCAGGATACTACCAGAGGTTTATCAAGGACTTCAGTGTGATCGCGTTGCCGATGACGAAGTTGACCCGGAAGGATATACCTTTTGTTTGGGATGATCGATGTCAGCAAGCTTTTCAGAGTTTGAAAGAGAAGTTGACCAATGCTCCAGTGTTGATCCTTCCAGAGCCTGGGAAGGGCTATGTTGTTTTCTGTGATGCTTCCAAGGAAGGTTTAGGTTGTGTGTTGATGCAGGAAGATCATGTAGTTTCTTTTGCCTCACGATAGCTCAAGAAGCATGAGGAGAACTATCCGAATCATGATTTGGAGTTGGCAGCAGTGGTTCATGCGTTAAAGAATTGGAGACACTATCTGTATGGGGAAGTGTGTCAGATCTTTACGGATCGAAAGAATTTGAAGTACATCTTTACACAGCAAGAGTTGAACATGCGACAACGACGATGGATGGAGTTGATCAATGATTACGACTGCACTATCGAGTATCATCCTGGTAAGGCGAATGTGGTAGCTGACGCGCTTAGCAGAAATTCTTCTTCTTCTCTTTCTTCAAAGAAGGCACAGTTGAGTTCTCTGGTATGCCATAGGCGAGATATGTTTGTTTTTCTACGACAGATGAATGTGCAGATGGAAGTCTCTTTGTTGTCTGGTCTTTTCGCACAGATGCAAGTTAAGCCTACGTTGAGACAATAGATCAAGGATGCACAACATACAGATGATGCGGTACAGTTGATTAGGTCAGAGTTCGGCAGCGACAAGCGTGATGGTTTTCATGAGTCCGAGGATGGGCTAGTTTGCTATCGTGATAGGATGGTGGTTCCAGATGTTGATAATCTAAGGAAGTTGGTGCTTGAGGAAGCACATACGTAAATGTATGTGATGCATCTAGGTGTCACCAAGATGTACCATAGTCTCAAGGATTTGTATTGGTGGCCCGGTATGAAGAGAGATGTAGATGCGTTCGTGGCAAGATGTGCGGTGTGTCAGCAAGCGAAGGCTGGACATCAGAAGCCAGCAGGTACGTTGCAACCTTTTCCGATACTGCAGTGGAAATGGGATCATATAACCATGGATTTCGTAGTTGGTCTACCCCGGACAACTGGGAATCATGATTCCATTTGGGTGATAGTGGACAGATTGACTAAATCTACCCATTTTCTACCAGTGAAGACAATGTATACAGCTGAGAGACTTGCTCGAGTATACGTGGATGAGATAGTATGTTTGCATGGTGTGCCAGCAACGATAGTTTCTGACAGAGGTCCTCAGTTTACGAGTCACTTTTGGGAACAGTTGCACAGAGCGTTGGGAACGTAGTTGAGGTTCAGTACAACTTTTCACCCGCAGACAGATGGACAGTCTGAAAGGACTATTCAAACTTTAGAAGATCTCCTTCGAGCTTGTGTCTTGCAATTTCTAGGCAACTGGGATGTACATCTGAGTTTGATAGAGTTTGCCTACAACAACAGCTATCAGCGGAGCATTGACATGGCTCCTTATGAAGCTCTGTATGGAAGGAAGTGCAGATCTCCTTTGTGTTGGTTTGAGTCTAATGAGTATTAGCTTTTGGGTCCTGAGTTAGTACAGCAGACGACAGAGAAGATCAAGGTGATACAGCAACAGTTGAAGGTGGCACAAGACAGACAGAAGTCTTATGTAGATAATCGCCGACGACCTTTGGAATTCCGGGTAGGAGACAAAGTGTATATTAAAGTCTCGCCGTGGAAGGGTGTGCTGAGGTTTGGACGGAAGGGTAAGTTAGCTCCCAGGTATATGGGGCCTTACTTAGTCAAAACACGTGTTGGCAAGGTAGCTTACGAGTTAGAGTTACCTCCAGAGTTGCACAGGTTGCATCCGGTGTTTCATGTCAGTATGCTGAAGAAAAGTCATCCGGAATCAAGCACAGTGATACGGCCAGTTGAGGTTGAGCTTGATGCAGATGTGACCTACGAGGAAGGTGTTGTGGCGATCCTTGACAGAAGGATCAAGAAGCTGAAGAGGAAGGACCTCGTTCTTGTGAAAGTTCTTTGGCAGCGTTGTGGCGTTGAGGAAGCCACGTGGGAGCTTGAGGAAGAGATGAGGAGGAAGTATCCCTCGCTTTTCTCTTCGGATTTCGGGGACGAAATCCCTTAAAGGGGGTTAGCTTGTAAGGACCCTGACCTGCGTTTAGGGTTTACCCTGTTTTTTTTTTTTTGCTTAACCTTGGTGGTTTGATGCTTGCTAATCACCTTTAGTGGTGATTAGGGTTTTTTTGTGCTTTGTTGAGAGTTTGAGGGGCTACTTGCAAATAACCCAAGTTTAGGGTTTCGTGTGCAAGTTGGACATCTTGTGAGATGTTTTTCCCTCTTTGCTTCCTCTAGGGTTGAGAGGAAGGCTTGGGCTTGTTGTTTGAGTTCTTTGGGCCTGAGTTGAGCTTGTTTGGGCCTTGAGGTGCCTTGGTTGGGCTTGCTTGAGCCTTGTGTCGGCCAAGACCTGCTTTGTGTCGCCCAGCAGGTTGGTGTGTCGCCCAGCAGCTTGTCTGTGTCACCCAGCAGGAGTTGTTGCTTGTGTCGCCCATGTGGCTTGACCTTGGATGGTGACACTTGGTGCCTAGCATGGACAAGTGTCCCATGCCTTGCTAGTGTGTTGGCTTGAACCCTAGGACAAGTGTCCCTTGGGTGGGCGACACATTGCATGGTTGTACCTTGGTTTCTCCTCCCCTTCTTTCTATATAAGTAGCTCTTCTCCTTGCCTTAGTCTCCTTTGCTCTTTTGGTCTCCCCTCCACCTTGAGTGCACGATATCCCTCTCCATCTTGCTTGGGTTGGCCGATACACTTCCTTGGTGAAGCAGTGGTGGCCGATACACCTTCTTGGATCAGCTTGGTGGACGATATCCCTTGCAGCTTGAAGTGCTTCTTCTTCTTTGCTTCAAGGAGGGTTGCATATCTTCTAACCCTAACTTCTTTACCTCTAGCTATGATCTTGTTGCATGTTAGTAGCTAGCTTAGTTCCTTATTCTTATACCTTGCTTGAGTTTCCTTTGGTGGTCGATATACCCTTAGGGTTTAGGGTTTCTAGTGTACCTAGTGATCTAGGGTTTGTGTTGCTTTGAGTTGGAGGTAGAAGATGACCTGCCCTTGTGATGGGCGATACCCTCCTTGGTTTTGGTGTGTTGGGCGACACCCATGTTCTTGTGGTGGACGACATAAGTGGTGTCCCTTGTGCTGGCCGATATGGTGACCATGTTGGGTGACATGGTCCTTGTGTTTGGTTTACTCTTGTTCTTGAGTTGAACGATAGGATGAGAGCTCTTGTGTTGGGCGATATCCTTGCCCTTGTGTGGGCGATAGGTCAAGTTAGTGAGGTGTTGGCCGGGATGGGTTGAGTTGAACGACAGGACCATGCTTGGCTTGCTTCCTTATGTTGACCGATAGGAAAGTATGGTGAGTTGGCCGATAAGTGTGGTTGTGTATCGGGGGATACCCCTTGTTGTGTCGTCCGACATGGTGAGCACAATAGGCGATATGGACCTTCTTGTGTTGAGAGACATCCCCTTCTTACAGTGGACGATAGACCTAAGTTCTCGTGGTTGGTTAGTGCTGGACGATAGCCATGCATGGTGTGCTGGACGATATCCATGTTGGCCGATATCCATGGTGGCCGATAGCCAAGATGGGCGATAACCTGGGTTGGTTGTGTGTGTCGGCCGATTGGCCCTGATGGGTTTTAATAAGGGTGGTGATGAGTTATAGTGAGGGTTATGTGTTCTTATAGTGACGGTCTCATGTACTATGGAAGTGCATGTTCATGCTCAAACGATAATGATGCCTTGCAAACAATAATAATGTTAATAATAATAACAATGATGATTATGGTAGTTGCATAATGATAATGATAGTAATGATGTTGATCATAATGATGATGGCAATAATGACAGTATTGATATGCATGAAGTAATCCTTATACTTAATCATTTAATGAGAATGGTGATAGTTACTTGCATAATGATAATAATGATGATAATGATAATAACGATGAATGGTGACAATTATGATTGCTCGGTATTCTCAACATAATTGTTATATAAAGTGAATACCTAGATTGTTTATATAATCCTGAGATAAGGGTAAGCATAATTATGGTATGATGTGCTTAACAAGCTTGATCATCAAATAGTGTAATATTGATAGATAGATTATCTTGGATGATAGCCCATGATAGTGAGCATATTCCTTATGATTGAATCTATGGTTATTGTGTATCCTAACCATGCAGGTGATGTGTAGCCATGAAAGGGCTATGTGACAGATGTGATGAGTAACATTACCTTGATAATTGTTCTATGAGATTATATACGCAATGTGTTGGTCTTATGATGATGATGTGAGCCTTGAGAGGCAGTGACAGTACATGATGAAGGATTGATATCCTATGGTATATGATGATCCTTGATATGGATCTGGATGGTTGGCAAGAGGCCAAGTGGTAACATGTGATGCTGGATCCTTGTGATGGATCAGGTTGATGAGGTTTCAATAATAATATAATGTTCTTTATTCTCTGTTACATCTTGCATGTTATAAAACTTGGTTGAATCCTGCAATCCATCTAAAAGATACTAAATAATCACAGTGAAATCATATCATGTAGTTTGCCCTGGCCATAGATCCATCATCGTCAGGACTTGGTGATGGTGAAACGGGTTCTCCTACGGGTTAACCCGGAGCGCATATTGTTGAATATGCAAGGTTACTCCTAGCCTAAAGTAAGGAGGTAAGAGTGTAACTTCGATTACAGACTCAGATACGTGTATAGAGCATGGTGAACAGGCCCATGGCTCATGATATGTGATGTGAAGGGCATGAATGCGTTCATGGCTCAGAGCACGGTGATCAGGCCCGTGGCTCAATTGTACTAGCGCCGAGACCTGTACCAAGGCGGGCTAGAGTGAGGGTTGCCTATGGAGCTAACCCTGTGGCTTAGACCACTTCAACATGTGACTAAGGTCATGCTTGTGTTATGCTCGTGTACTGATCACGAGGTGGGAGGTCGTAGAGTCCGGCTCTTCCACTGACCATTGTATGGCACCAGTCTTGGGCTTCGCAGCCATAGGTTGGATTTGAATGGTACGATTCAAATCCTCGGGGCATAATAATACGTAATACAGCCGTTTAGTATTTACTGCTTAAGATAAACACAAAACATTGGTTGAGGCCTTGTTTGTGTATTTAATTCTGGTATATCTGCAGGTACTTCCATATTCATCAGGTATGTGGCAGTATGCCGTATTTTGATAATCAGGTTATGTGTTCATATGACATTGTTCTGTTAATCATGTTACATAGTGATATATCTTATGTTGTCAATCATGTTCCATTGAATGATATCTGGATATATGCTTGTATAGCTGGTAAGCTGGTCGATAAGAATAGCCTTGCTCTATATAGACTGCTCTAGTTATACCTGTTAATAGTTATCTGCTGTTATAGTTTACCTTGTTGAGGTTTTGTTGTTGCGGTGGGAAGTTATGTTTCCCGCTGGGACAATTGTTCAATTGTCTCACTCCGCTGGTTTTCAGGTGGTCGAGGTAGATGTGGTCGTGGTCGTGGTGTTGCGGCCGAGCAGCTTGGAAAGCAGTAGAAGGCAAGCGATGGATATGTTGCTGTTTTGGATGCTTTGTAGTAGAGTCTAGAGTCATCCCTGTACTCTCAGGTCCTTGGCAGTGTTTTGACGTTGATTCACGATGAACGATTGATAATGTTTTATATATCCTGTTGTTGGCCGGATGTGGGCCTTTATGTATATGAACAGGTGGTGAACTCATGTGATGGATGAACAGCTGTTTCAGTAAGCTGTGGACACGTATCAGATCTCGTGTATGTATATATGACGTGTTTCTGTGCAGGATGAGGACTGGAAAGTAATAGTTTCATAGTTTATCAGTTTTCCGCAATCGGTTTTAATTAACTCGTATTTTCATAATCTGTGGTTATGGTGATTTCCGCACGTTTTCGCGTAACACCTCGTTATCTGTGTGATAATGGGATGTGTTGCCACAATTACTCTGACGCGTGCACTTACGTTTTACGCACGGTAAAATCGTGTCACTCCATATTAGGCTTGTCGAGTTCGTGTGGCAACGAGGATGGTCGTGGTGCTCTTGGTTTTCCCTGAAGGGTACTACTTCACGATCCAGATCCCAAGAGTCAAGGATCGGCTGCTGTCCTCCACCATGGCTAAGGGGTGAAGAATCCAGGTCGTGAGATGACCTTGGTACCCCTGTCAGTTTAATTCGACGATTTAAACCGCGAAGGGTATTTTTGGGTTTTCACCTATCCTCCCTTCTTTGATCGTGAGTCCTCAGTGGCGAGCCTTCTCGCTAGTTGGCCAAGCTTGATTGGTCCAACTCAGACCCGGCCCACTGGATTTGGGTATAATTATATACGTGGCTTTTTCTTGTTTTGTCAGTGGTCTGTTCCTTGTAAATTCATAGTGAATCGCCTGGTTATCGGAAAAATATGCAAAAATATGTTTTGGAAAGGATTTTCGATGAGGAATTCGGTTTTATGGTTTTTATTGACTAATTTTGATGTTTTCACATCTCAATAACTATATGACACAAATTAGGGTTTAATTTGTATGATGAAGGATAATTATGCTATTTTTAGGTGTTTAAGAGAATCCAATCAGTCAAACCAGGTTTGACTTAGGTGATTTAGTTCAAGGTAAGCAGGCCATGCCCTTGGCATAGATAATAATTGGTTTATTGAATGTTTATGATTTATGTTAAGCACTTAATGTTAAAGTCATGATTAATGCATGTTTTCTTCAAGTATATGGTTATTGGATGTTGATTGCTATAATTTAAGTCTAAATATAGATATTACATTAATGTTATGAATTATGATTAAGGTACATGAAACCAAGATTAAGAGGGAAGAAATTCCCATTCATGCTTAAGAGGGAAGAAATTTCCATTATGGTTCATGGGGAGAAATCCCAATTATGTTCAAGAGGGAGAAATCCCATTAAGATCAAGTCTAAGTTATTAAGAAGATAATTAAGGATAAGAAAGATCATAGTTAAGGGAATTTTATTTATATTTATATGCACCTTGTTATGGGCTTTTCGAGCATTATGGGCATTCCGAGTATTTATGGGCTTTCCGAGCATTATGTGCTCCTTATGGGGCATTAAGAGAGGAGCATATATTTCTTGTCAAATTTTTTATGTAAAAGATGCCAAGAAATGATTAATGTTAATGCATGTTCATGTTTATGTCAAATCATCTTTATATGTTATTTTTATGTCTTATAATATGCCAATGTCGCTTACTTACCATGAATGTTTTTCCTTTGCATGGCTGGGGACGAGATGTCTACAGAAGTTGGAGCTAAAGGGAAGGAATCATCTTAAGGAGTTCTAAGAATCTAAGAAGTTGCCTGGTGGGACGTCCTTCTATGGAGATCCTACATTTTTCATGTTATCTAGTTTATGTTTATCATACCTTTATAATCATGATGTAGTTTTCTTTCCAAGAACATATGTATGAATCTATGTTTCAATAATACCAAGTGTTATTTATTTCTTGATATGAGATCACGTATGTGACAACCCTCCATGAAATGTCAAGTACCCCACATTATGGATAATGTTGGGGATTAGGCTGTGCTTCCGCTGGTTACGTATGAAATCCTAGGGAGGGGTGTTACAGTTGTCTTTCCTCTACTATTACCACTCTAGTATAGAGATTTTGAATTCACAATATTAGAGCTATAGACGTAACTGTAGCTAAAGGAATCGTAAAAATAGAGTATATTCATGACAAAAAAACAGTTCTTTCATGAACTCATGCATCTCCAAAAACAAATTTGAACCATAGTTGAGTGAAAAGGTAGACTCCTTGATAGGACAACGTTTTGTGCATTCTTTTTTCTATAGTCAAACTATCGTGTTGATGAGGGAGGTCTTTGAACACGTTACTTCTTTTTGGCGCATTAGACGACTATTGCACTCAATTTTATTAGATGATATCTGATTTGATCTCAAGGAGGTCGACCACATGGATGTTTCGTTGGCACTTTTAGTGTCTTTTTTTGGGGTGGAACAACTGACGCATGCCATTTTGGCATTAATTTTGAATAATGTAGCAGTAATGATTTCATAGATTTTCTTTATTAATTGACTGACGTGCAATAAAATAACTTCTACCTATCTCTATCAAAAATAAATTGTATTTTTTGAATTCTAATAATATTTTCCTCAATTTTCAGGAATAAATGAAGATAAGAAGAGATGAAGATATGAGGCAATTCAGTTTCCCGCAGTGCTGACTTAAATGCATACATTGCACCAAAATTGGCATAACTCTCACATCCCAAGGTAGAATTTAATGTTCAAATATGATTTGGAAAGGGAATTCAAAGGCCTACAGGAAAATCATATTTTTGGGTGCACTTTAAATTCTATGGACAGAGGAAATTCACTCAAAATCGCTGCTGTGATAATCTGCATTAAAGAAAGACAATCAAGAGTTGTTGACTAGATCTAAAAATTCAAACTGATGGTTCCCCCTTTTTTTTCCTCTTTTGAGTGAAGTATACCCTCTCCTTCTCATATAAAGGGGGGGTCTTCATCTTTTGTATCATCTTTGTACGAGATTTCTGAACAATCTTCTTGTGTTCTTATGTTATTGTTCTTTCCATTAATAAAGAATAGTTTTTGCAAGCTAAGTGTTTCCTTCAATTGTTGTTCTTTTACTTTGCTCGTTTAGATCTAGTTTCTTATTCCTATTATTCTTCCGTGGACTGGAGCAATGGATTAAGCGTCGGCCATTTCATTGACTCTAGTCGAAGGAACTGTCCTTTAGTAAGACTAGACTATGGCTAGAACTCTTCTTCCCTTCGTCTCCCTTTTCTCCACAAGCATGAGTGAGTAGTTCTCTATCGAGGCAAGGGGAATAACCCCTTAGCTATGGCTTTATTGACTTTTCCTTAAAAACTATTCTAAATGGCTTTTAGGTTTGATAATTAATTGATCTATCAAAGTAATTAATTGATTTGATCAAAAGTTAATCTGGATGGATATGACCGTGGAAGTTTGGATTTAAAACACAAACCCAATCGTATAGGAGTTTTGAAATGACTGTGGATCTTTTCTTTTAGGATGACGAACTAAGAAGCATGAGCACCAGGACCAATGGGCTCATGTGGAGTTCATCTTTAGTGGATTTTTATTAATTCACTTACCTTCATCAAATCTATCATTTTTAAGGATTAGTTTATTTTTGCCTAGGCTAAGGTGGTGATAACCCATAAAGCCTCGATTCTCATCTCTTGATTTAATCACCGCTTGCTTTTGCTTTCTTTAATCTATAGTATTTTCATTCATAATAGTTTTTCTTGTGCTAACAACAATCTTAATTTTCCTTGTGACAGGGCAAGTTTACATTCTTGTTAAGTGCATTTTCATTCTTGTATTTCTTTCCTTAGTGTTAATCACAAACCCCCAACCCGACTTTTACTTTCTATTCTAAATCTGAAAAATACCAAAAACAAATAACAAGTTTTTCAAACAATTGGGATTAGAGATAACAATCTTAATAAGTTGTCATGTGGGATCGACCCTTTCTATACTAGCCTTAATCGGAAGTAGAAAAAGGATTAAACTCTAGGATAATTATCTTAGTGATTGTAAGTGCTAAGCAACGCATTAACAATTTGGCGTCGTTGCCGGGGACAACGGATTGTTTTCTCGAACCCCCAAAAATATTTTGAAAAACTTTTTTTTCATTCCGAGTAACATTCCGGAAGTGCTACTCCTCCTTCTGCCGAGTTTCCATTCCGGCAGTCTGTTTTTTTTTTGCAAATATGCTAGTTTGTAAAAAATGTTAGTTTTGTAATTTTTAACCTTGTGTCATAATCCCTTAGATTTTCCTTTTAATTTATGGTCTTATACAAATCTTTAGTTCTTTTTTTTAATTGTAATAAAAACATTTTCAAATGGAGTGGGAATTGCAATATCCCCCACAATGTTATTATTGTGGTCATTGCCACCATACATCTCTTGTCTGTCAAACTTTATCCCATAGCACCCCTCTCTATGAGCCCTTTCATCCTGGTAGGTATAATGTAAATCCTTATTTTTCTGAGAACCAATATGGGGAACCTTGCTATCCATATTCTGAGAGAGGGTACGACCAACAAAACTTTGGGAGAAATGGACATATATATGATACCCAATATAATCCTCAACAAGAAGAGAAATTTAAGTCCCTAGAGAAGATGGCAGTAAAACTCATAACTAGCCAAACCTTATTGGCCACCTTACTGAAAGCCCAATCCCAAAACCCAGATGTTCCAAATATGTTCCCCGATGACTCGGTGACACCTTGTAATATTGTATCTTCCCACCACGATGAGAGCAATGGAAATTACAATCTACCATCTTCTGAAGATTATTACGAGGAGCAACACCACAACCAACATATTGTGTACCATCACCAAGATCCGTATGGGGGGAATGGTGAGGATGGTAGATTTTTTGGGTTGTATGAATCTAATAATGAAAATCAACTAAAAGAGAAACTTGGGGCTTTAGAAAAAATGGTAGTAGAAGGACAGAAAAAATTAAAAACTAGCCAAGCCCTTTTAGCTACCTTACTAGAGGCCCACGCACAAAAATATGTGGAGAACTTAGAGCAACCTAAGATGGTTCTTCCCGAAGAAGATGATGATGATGATCTAATTTTTATGTCATATACGTCGAATTCTAAAGAAACAATACATACCATGGGGTCATATTTCTTGTGCGATGAGGATGTTGGCATTCCTACCCTTCCCTTGGAGACTTTATTACTCGAGTATGAAAAGTCAATCTCAGAGAATCGTCCTAAAGACCCAACAACCTTTCCCATCATTTACAAAAGTCTAATTGTTATTGACGACCAATCCCCTCTGGTAGGATCTATTCTGGATAATGAGCAGCCAACCTCCATTAATGAAACGATTCCTCCCATTCTGCTACAACCAATTCCCATTCTACATAAGGATGATATAGAAGGGGAGAAATCCTTAGAAGAAATCCATATACCCCCTTCTGCTGGCTGCAAGGAATATATCCCCATTTTTATCCTTCAAGAACCCTTGGGAAATCCTTCCATAGAGGAACTACAGTTACCTGCAATATCAACCATGAAATTCATCTATCCCAAGGTTGATTGCATGAATTTTGAGGAGAGCCAAAATATGTATGATGATGATTTAAATTCGTGGGTCCCTTTCATAATACCACCAATTTTACTATATGTAGATCAATATGATAGAGGGAAACCAAATCATGATCCCCCACCCGATGTTGCAGAGTCGACACCATATGTGCCACCCAAAACACCCGCCAATCCCCCTCAAGCCACTCACATTTATGACATTTCCTTTACTACTAAAGGAAGATGTGTAGATCCTTTTGGAAGGAGTGTGAGGCAAAAGTCATTATGAAATCCTCTTTCAGCCTCTACGATCACCCATCAATTGGGTGTACAATGAAGCTCCTTTGTTCAAAGCTACAACCATCATCAACATCCCCTTCAGTTGGACATTTTTTGAGCTACCAGGACCTCCCGGTGATCCCAGTGATTTTCTTCCCTTCATCCTGGATCTGTGTTTTGCTCGGGACGAGCAAAATTTAAAGTCCGGGGTGGAGGTGGGTGGTACGTACTCCTTCCACCTACACTATCTTATTTTTCTGAAATTTTTCATTATGTTATATAATTTAGTTTTAATTTCCTTTAAAAAATCGCAAATTTTCAAATTTTTTAGTTTGGCCCTTATCTAGTCGGCCAATTGTTGTATTTTCTACCAAAATTGAATTATAAAGCAACTTTCCTGCAAAACAAATTGTCACCAAAACATCTATGAGATGAAATTTGCATGTTCCCTATGACCTAAATTAGCAATAGATTTGGAAAAGATGGCAAGCCTTAGAGTATCAATCAGAATCAAATACAAAATTTTCCTATCTTTAGCATTGATTAACTGATCATTTCTGTTTATGCAATGTACCTTCATGTTCTGTCTTACCAATGCTTCAAAAAAAGTTTGAAATTCACACATGGGGACAAATAAATCTGCTTGCCAAATCCTAAGTTCGGGGTGGCAAGCCCCTTATCCCTCTCTCTTCCATACCCCTTGTAAATGTAATAGAGGCGTACTGCTAAAAGATGTCAAAAAAGAGAGCACACAAAAGATTGTGGTCAATGTAACCGCAAGTCCATAAATAATATCCCAAGTCTAATAGAGGAGGGATCCATCTTCCACACCCCCACTTCTCTCATCCCCGTGAATGAAAATTAAAAAAAATTGTTGAAGCAGAAGTAGGATGAAAAATAGTTTTTACAAAGTGTAGACTTAAAAGAAAAGTTATGAAAATTGCTATCATAAGAAATATAGAACCTTGCATTTTGTGATTCTAGGAGATTTGGTTGCTTGGCCATGAAAAGGATAGAAATCATTTCTAATTGGAGAGGATGGACATGTTTTTTTTATAAATATATGTTTTGTGATTTTATTTGCTTGAGGACAAGCAAAAGTTTAAGTCAACGGTATTTTGACGCATGCCATTTTGGCATTAATTTTGGATAATGTTGCAGTCTTGATTTCATAGATTTTCTTTATTAATTGACTAACATGCAATAAAATAACTTCTACCTATCTCTATCACAAATAAATTTTACTTTTTGAATTCTAATAATATTTTCCTCAATTTTCAGGAATAAATGAAGATAAGAAGAGATGAAGGAAGGAGGCAATTCAGTTTCCCGCAGTGCTGACTTAAATGCATGTTGTTGACTAGATTTAAAAATTCAAATTGATGCTTCCCCCTATTTTGAGGGAAGCCTACCCTCTCCTTCTCCAATAAAAGGAGGGGGGGGTTCTCCATCTTTTGTATCATTTTTTTACGGGATTTCTGAGAAATCTTCTTGTGTTCTTATGTTATTGTTCTTTCCATCAATAAAGAATAGTTTTTACAAATTAAGTGTTTCCTTCAATTGTTGTTCTTTTACTTTGCTTGTTTAGATCTAGTTTCTTCTTCCTATTATTCTTCCTTGGACTGGAGCAATGGATTAAGCGTCGGCCATTTCATTGACTCTAGCCGAAGGAACTATCCTTTAGTAAGACTAGACTATGGCTAGAACTCTTCTTCCCTCCGTCTCCCTTTTCTCCACAAGCATGAGTGAGTAGTTCTCTATCGAGGCAGGGGGAATAACCCCTTAGCCATGGCTTTATCAAATTTTCCTTAAAAATGATTCTAGATGGCTTTTGGGTTTGATAACTAATTGATCTATCAAAGTAATTAATTGATTTGATCAAAAGTTAATCTGGATGGATATGATCGTGGAAGTTCAGATTTAGAACAACAAACGCAATCGCATACGAGTTTTGAAATGACCGTGGATCTTCTTCTTTTAGGATGATGAACTAAGAAACATGAGCACCAGGACCAATGGGCTCATGTGGAGTCCATCTTTAGTGGATTTTTATTAATTCACTTGCCTTTATTGAATCCGTCATTTTTAATTATTAGTTTATTTTTGCCTAGGCTAAGGTAGTGAAAACCCCTAAAGCCTCGATTCTCATCTCTTGATTTAATCACCGCTTGCTTTTGCTTTCAACAATCTATAGTCTTTTCATTCATAATAGTTTTTCTTATGCTAACAACAATCTTAATTTTCTTTGTGACAGGGCAAGTTTACATTCTTGTTAAGTGCATTTTCATTCTTGTATTTCTTTCCTTAGTGTTAATCACAAACCCCCAACTCGACTTTTACTTTCCATTCTAAATCTGAAAAATACCAAAAACAAATAACAAGTTCTTCAAACAAATGGGATTAGAGATAACAATCTTAATAAGTTGTCATGTGGGATCGACCCTTTTTATACTAGCCTTAATCGGAAGTAGAAAAAGGATTAAACTCTAGGATAATTATCTTATTGATTGTAAGTGCTAAGCGACGCATTAATAACAACTAAATTACATATCACTTCTAAAATTATTTTAATTGTCCCAGATTTCCATCATAGATCACTTGGAACCTTATTTTGAAAATTGGCAAAAGATATTTTCAAAAGGAATGACAATTGACCACCCAAACTTTGATGGAGGAATGTGGGATACCTAATGTCTTCACAAGCATGTTTCTATTAGTACATTAGTGGCATGGACCAATTCTACTAAATTGCATATAAGTGGGTTACAAAAATTGAATCCAACATATAATTATATTCAATTTTAATTTTAATTTTGATATCATTTTATACAATAAATGGTAACATCATAGGAAAAAAGAAACAAATTTGGTGTATCTTTTCTTTATAAAAGTAGCCAGCAAAATTATGATAATTAGAACTTTGACTTATACAATAAAACATGAGAACGACGGTGTGAGTTATCTAGTATTATATAAATTTTTGTATGGTATACTGTTTTAGTTTTCTTATTGAACTATGGCTCAATAAAATGTGATACTAACATAAAAGTCATCTCTTATGGTTTCTTACGGAGCATATGGATAGAATCAAAACCTAGAGTCTTTAGCGACCTACATCAGACAAAATAGGTGGTTCCCATTAGCATAGAGATCAATTGTATCTCAAAGAATAATCATCTCTTACCTCATCTTATCATGTCCCTTTGGTATATTGTGTTTTCATTTTATTACATATGTTGCTTCAATCAAGGGCTCCAATGTTTCATCCTTCGTTATTTTGAGATGGGTGATTCAGTTGGCCCCAGTTTTGTGGCCTTGTTCTGTTTGGAGGAGCATGTTGGCCCTTCGGGATCTTTGCTCTAGATGCATGATGATCCCTTCACAACACATACTTGGTTGGTTCTCTTCCCATGGTCTCTTTTTGTGATTTATCCATTTGATTGTGTCTATAGGATGCCTTCAATACTGTGTGGCTCCTCCAAACACCTTGCCTATATTGGATTATCATCCTTAACGACCTCGACAGTCTTCTTTGTTTTACTTGCTTCTTCTCGCATTCGAAGGTTCTTTTGAATTATTGTGATTGTAACCCTTATTGTGATGAATGCAATTATTAAAAAAAAGGACCCTCATCATGTCATCATCACCACACTGCGTGTTTATTGTTAGGAACAAATCAAGAGAATATCAATAGCCAACTCCAAACCTCATCTTCGCAATCTACCCAACTCCCACCTTCCGACTCATCTCTTTATCACACTTTTTTTTTCTCGTTTTAGCCTTCTTCGTTTAATGGATGAGCTATAATGTGCTCCCCAATATTACCCTTTTGATAATTGTACTTTCCCTTCATTAAGCACCATCCATCCTAGGCACATGTCTACACTCCTTTCCCACTTCCTTAAAACTCCTCTTTATTCTCCTTTGTGGGTTTCTTATCATGGAATACCTCCTCTGCTTCATCAACTTTCACTTTCATCCTGTTGACTTTGAAAGAAAAAAAAGCTTCTCAAGCTGGGGAAAAAATGGATTCTCTCACTCCTCTACGTCCAATCTTTTCAACGCCACCCTCAAGTTGTGTTGCATTTTGAATACCCTACTTAGGGCATGTTTGATTTGCTGTGTCTGGCCGTAATGGATTGTATTTTAAGATCCAACAACAAAAAGATTAAGTTTGCTTTGCTGTAGCTGGAGAAATCAGGAGATCCTGCACTTTCGGACAAAGAAGAAACGCAGGACGGCAGCCTCCCGCTCAAAACTGCCGGACGCCGTCATCCATCTCTCGCCACGCGCGTTTCTTTCTCTCCGCCGCTTTCTTTTCTCGACTTTTCCATGCGGCCCCAAACATACAGTCACGTTTTACGGAGTTCTACAAATCCACTCGTTCCTCTCAACCGGGACCACATGATTACAGGATTTAACCTAATCCAGATAAATCCAGCTATCCAAACGTGCCCTTAGAGGACTGCCCAATCCTTCTCAAATGTGGAATCCAGTACCCGGTGTACCCCTCCTTTGTTCCATACGCTCCCATTAATAATACTTAAAAGGGCAGTGAAGAATGGAGTCATCAACAAGTGAACTGTCCACTGTCCTCCCAATAAGTCCCCCCCAACCTTTGAAGAAACCATGTCCATACCTTGCTCGCACAATCCTTTCAAGTTGAAGTTGGTCGGAGAGCACCCACATGAAAAGCTACAGCGGTTCATCTCGTTGCAGCTTGAAGCTTTCCAAACGCTACACAACAAAATGCTTGTTTTATATATGGAACAATACTCACACCGGTCCCCCCCCTCCGGATAAACTGAAACGGCAAAAGAAAAAATGTCTAGAAAACGACAGACTTTCAAAATCAAAATCTACTTCTCGCTGCGACTCCAAAGCAAAATCTATATCACTTGCTTTCAATGAATTCTCACCAATTTCCCTACTCGAAAAGAGTCTCAAAAGGCGGGAACAGTCATTAACTAGTCAGCTGTTTCCCGCCAGTTCTTGCCTAGTTTGACCACTGCAGTACGATTCCCGCCTTATTTCTAGAAAACTGTATCCACTTTTATCAGCCAGTGTAAGAAAGCGCCTGCTTTGCAACTCTCGACATAATTTCATATGGTGTAATTAAATAATATCATGCGACGAGGTCCGTATTGAGACTTACAGGGCAAGATCTCAGATAGTGGGTTATAAGATAGTTCGATAGAGGAGGTTCGTCTTCAATTTAGCAAAAATACCAAGTTTTGACATTAGAATTTCAGTGTAACAAGAGAGCAAGGTGCGCATGATTATAGACCCCAGTATCGCGCCTACCAGGGAAATAAAAACGGTCTAATTTAATTTCATGCCAACATCCTACTGCCTACTCCTCCAGTGAGAAAAGGAGTCAACAATCAACCCAAATGGTCCAGAATATCAATCAGAACCAACCCCATTGGCAGCAGCAGTTTACAGCATTACCTTTGGTAGCCTCCCTCTGCCCCTCTTCACACCAAAAGTAGCAGGCATTACAGCTTCAGATTTCATCTTGGAGGCCTCCCCCTACCCCTTAACCCTGTTGACACCGGAAGTAGCAGGTGTTGCAGCTTCTGATTTCACCTTGGGCGGTCTCCCCCTCTTCCTCTCGACACCAGAAGTAGCAGGTATTGCAGATTCGTGTTTTACCTGGGGTGGCCTCCCCCTACTCTTGACACCAGAAGTAGCAGGTGTCGTAGCTTCGGGTTTCACCTTGGGTAGCCATCCCCTACTCTTGACACCAGAAGTAACAGGTGTTGCAGCTTCGGATTTCACCTTGGGTGGCCTTCCCCCACTCTTGACACCAGGATTAGCAGGTGTTGCAGCTTCCAAATTCACTTTTGGAGGCCTTCCCCTACCCTTCTTTAAACTCGGTGTAGCAAGTGCAGCTGCTGTATGCGGTGTAGCAGGTACAATAGCAAAAACAGGCTCGTTGTTCTCGGTCTCCCCCGGTGCAGCAGGTACAGCAACAGCAGAAGCAACAGTCCCTATTATCCCTGCATGCTTTTTTGGACGACCCCTGCTCTTCTTCACTGGAGCATTGAGACCAGGGAGGTCGCCGTTGAACTGGAGAACCTTTGCAGTTGCATGCCTTGTAGGGACATACGCCTCATTCAGAGCATTGATGGCCACCAACATGACCTGCATGGGGTGGTAGAGGTGGAAGTGAAGGTGATGGGGGGAAGAAGAGACTGTTAATACGAATAGGGGTACAAAATGAGCTAAACATATTCAGGAGGAAAGCTTTCTAAAACCCAAGTTTCAGACAGATTTTAAATAGCACAATCTAGCAAGACATTGATGCACAAACCATGGAATCGATTTCCAACGATGCCGTTTTCTTTCGCAAATTGGAAACTTACTTGACTAATATTTTTTATAAACAATATCTCGAAATCAGATATTGTCATTTGAAATGCAGCAGCAGAGATAAGACTAGAGAGATAAAGCTTGCATAATTGTACATTCAGGGTTACAGACGCAGCATTACACCTATCTAATAGAGAGATAATTATGACCAACAACGACCAACGAACCAAACATACATGGGAAGGAGAATAACAAAGGAAATGAAGAAACCGAGGGAAATGACATCATCGTCCAATCAGATGTTGATTCCATTTTCCGCCAACTTCCTACAACTACTAGAACTACAGACTACTCCAATCAGAAGACGAACCAGCAACGGCAACCATCCCAGAGAACAACCCAGAGCAACACATCAATCGGAACCAACCACATTGGTAGCAGCCTCGGGCTTCACCTTGGGAGGCCTTCCTCTGCCCCTCTTTGATCCAGGAGTAGAAGCAGGCGATGCAGCAGGTTTGCTAGTCTTGGCCTTCTTGGCACTTGGGGTGGCGGATCCACCTTCCTTTGGTGGCCTACCTCTGCCCCTCTTGGGAGTCCCAGAAGCAGCCTTCTTTGCAGACTCAGAGGCTGGGTCCTTGGGCTTTGGTGGCCGACCACGGGGTTTGGGAGAGGTCGTCTTAACTGCGGCTGGAGTGCCAGGGGTCTTGGGCTTTGGTGGGCGTCCACGGCCCCTCTTGGCCGGAGTGTTGGGGTCAGGGAGCTTGTAGCTGTCGTTGGCCAGTACCAGTTCGCCGTTGGATTTCATCTTGTTGAGGTGGTGGGCGAGCAGTGTTGCGTGACCTGCAGGGAGGTCGCCGTGCTCAGACTCGATGTGTTTGGAGATTGCAGTTTTGGAAGAACCGCTTTCCTCGTTCAGGGCTTTGATGGCAGCCACAATCATCTGCATTAGGAGGTGGTGATGGGGAGAGAGGAGACTGTTAGGAAGGAATATATTCAAAATCGAATCAAAGAAGCACAATACATGGAAAATCTTTCAAAAAATGCACAAACCCGGGAAAAAAGAACCAAGTGGTTTTCCAAGACATTTATGTTTCCATACAAAGGCGAACCATCACCATGATTCTCGTGAAACATTTACAGCACTTAAATTTAAAAATGCTCAATTTACTTAACAGTAAAACCAACGCATGTTTTTGGACCTGTGGAGTACCAATTAGATAAGAGATTGTTAGAGGGGTCATTTCAACTAAAAAAGACGACGTTATCCAGGAAAGATGATATTAGGAAGAAAATACAGTCTAGGAAGCAGATTCCGCCGAGACTTTAGAAAGGAAAGAAAAACGGGGAATCTTGACATTGTAGATATTTATGTTTCCATACGGACCAACCATTACCAGAGTTCTTTATAAATTAAATGATTTTGGTGAAAAGATTTTCTACAAACAAATATGGGCACTTGCTGGAAATGATCAATCTTTACCACCAGTTCACATGAAATAGAAGCATATTTGGACTTGTGGAGTGCCAACAGACTTAAAGCAATTACCATATATTAAAAGGCATTCACACAAATGTAGCAAAGTAACTTTTCTTTTTCATTGGAAGGCACGTAACAAAGGAGATGAGCTGTACAACAGTATGGCAATAAATGCAAGAAATGAGGATTCCAAGGCTACTTCAACTATAACCCCAACACAGAACCATAAGAGAAAAGTAGATGGGCAGCCGGCCTATAAAATGATAATATGTACAACTAGCAAGTCTAGCATAGATATAGGAATAAGTTATGAATAATATCGATGGTTAAAAAGAAAGCAGTTGCCTGTCCTCACTCCACCCCCCCACCACCACAAATTTGAAACAACTTGTCATTGGTATACTGCGAAAAACTAGCTGCAGAGTGCAGACCACTGCACTGTACAGGGTACAGGAAATAGTAATTGGGTGGGAAAACCAAACTAGAAGGTTGAAAAGATGCCAGCTGCCTCGCCCAAAATATCAATAGGCATTCATTCAAACATTATAATCGGTGTAAAGCTGAAACAGCTACCACGAGAATCATCTTTACTGAAAAAGATGGGTGGCATTGGGGTATTGTAAGTTGCAGAGGCGAATTTAAAGTCATCTTTATTGAAAAGATGGGAGGCATTCGGGTATTGTAAGTTGCTGAGGGCAATTTAAGGTGTGAACTGTGATTTTTTTTAGGGGTGTGGGTGTGGAGTTTCAACCACACTAACACGTTCTACTTAGGTAAATGCAAGTAAAATATAACCTAATGGTCTTACTCATCAGACAGGTACAATGCAGAAGAAAAAAAAACAAAAATAGAAAGGACACACACACACCCCAAAAAAAAAATGGTTCTTCAAAAAAAAGATAGAAATCAGTATAGGCGGCAGATACAAACGTGAAGAGAATCAGTGACGGATCAAGATTTTAGAAAACAGGCTGTCCTTTTACTCGAACAGAGAAGTGTTTGTAATCTACTAAGTATTGTCATTCATTTCTCTTTATTCAAAGATAGGCTAGCCTTTTTACTTGAAAGAAGCAGCGTTTCTAATCTAAAAATATTGCAAATGAAAGGAACCGACCACACCATTGGAAAAAAATGTGTAGAGAATGACAGATATCTAGGACAAGGTGACACTTTCAACAGATCTACACTTCGTCATGTCGGTCATTAAGCGTGGTTTCTCTGTTTTTTTAGTGAGGTTGTTTGTTCGAAACCCTCTAATAAAATAAATCCATCGGAAATGCAGTGAAGTAGCGGACTTTTACCGGATGTACAGCAGTTTCAGGTTAAGAGAGAGAAATCAGCGCATGCTGAGAATATAGTAACACACAACGAGTGGTCTATTTAACTACCTGGAGATTATATCGTTAATAACAGAACCTGTTAGAAGATGCTTAATAAGAGAAATGTGCAGAATGATAGTGAAAACGGAGGCACAAGAAAACAACCAGTAACACAAAGGTACATCCTCGTCGAAAGGTGTAAAGACCAAGCAAGGAAAATATACCATTTCTTTTTCTTTAGGCAAAAAAATATAGTAGATAAAAATCCCGTTTCTGTAGAAATGATGGGCAACAAAAGAAGATCAAACGCAACAGCGTCGTAAATGAGAGAAGAATCAAACGCCAGACCAACTTCTTTCCAAGCATCGCGCTTAAAAAAAACAAGGATGAACAAAGAACATCTACAGCTTCGAGCTTTGAACAGAAATCCAAAAAAAAAAATAACACACAGAAAATAGTACCAGGGGAAAAAAACAGACCGATGAGAATAATATTCATGTACGAACAAAAAGAAAATAGTTGCAGTAGCATACGATTTAGCTAGGGTTTGAAGAGTGTAAGGGTTGGCATCACCTCAGGGTAAGGTGGGAGCGCGGTCTTGGTCTCCTCCTCGGTAGCCATGGCGCACCGGGCAAGACACGCAGGAGCTGGTGGGGAGAGTGAAGCTACAGAGCTCGGGAGTAAACCCAACAGAGGCCGGAAGTGTGAAGTAGAAAACGAGGAGAGAGGTTAGAGAGCGACAGAAAGAGGGAGTGGGGGTGACTGCCGGGAAGTGAAGAGTACTGGGGTGAACGGTGGAAAAAATAAATAATACGGGGAGAGAGAAAAGGAAAAGGATAGGGATGAGTGTCACAGCTCACTCTCGCCTAGAACTCTCTCTCTCTCTCTCTCTCTCTGTATGACTCCTGTTCTTTTATCGCTAGAGAGGCGGGGTGGCAGGGATCAATCTTCAATTACGGGATGTCTGAGGTTTGAGGTGCAAAGTAATTGCCGGCTTTTACACGTGAACCGTGAACGTTTCCCTGGAATTCCAATTGGAATAATTGACACCGCTGTATTAACAAAACTACGGTTATGCCACCCCCACTCGATTTGTGCTGGTGCCCTGGGAATTCAAATTTCAAAAACCTGTGGTTTTTATGAGCTGGCCATGAAGGAGCAGCAGGCGGCAGGCGCTCCACCAAATGCCATCACATCGCGTTGTTATTATTTGCATCCTCGTTTACCTTGTTTTGTCAATTTGCCATTTATCCCTGTGGCGGATTCAAAAATGTATAATAGGGCGCTAAATTAAATAAGTTATTATCAAAAAATATCTTTAGTGGAATAAAGGAACTACTACCAATCTTTGAGACTATTGTTGTGTTATGTTATTTGATTTTACCCATGCCCTTTGAATGGTGCTGAGGAAACTAGACTAGTTGGACTACAAATCTAATTTCTAGCTAGAGTTCTCACTCTTGGCGGTGAAATTTTTCTCATTGGAACAATGCTACAAAGCCATGCATAAATTAATAAAGCTTAGAAAAATAATGCTCACATTAACGAACTTCGATTATTATTGCATTATTATGGCAGTGCCAGTGAGCACCCCTCTTCTTTAATAAATCCGTTATATTAGTCTTCATGGATCCGGAGTAACATATTCCACTAGATGTGGCCTCTGCGGTTCATGGGTGGCTCCAAAAGCCCCACCAGCCGCACTAGTTACTGAGGGCGGACTGACGACGGTGTGTCCTTGTCAAACTTAACAACTATAAACAACAAATTTTGTTTTTTTATAAATCCTCGCCAGCCTAGTTTTCTTTCTTTCTATAATTCGTATAGTTTGATGCTTGATTGAACTGAAAGGTACGCTGGATTTGTTTATTGCTCGTCCTTCGTACTTCCAGATGCGACTTTTATTTTTAAAATTGTCGGTAAAACAGCAAGGACGTGGGGAGTTGAATTACGGTATTTTCTGAGGGGGTGTGGCAAGAGTTGCACAGATAGATACAACAAATGTACAGGGGGTTTCATAAGGAATAATATACGCTTTGCCTAAACAGATCCAACGAAGAAAAGCACAAACACGCCGTCTCTCTCTCTCGTCAGGCTATATAGTAGTAGTAGTAGTAGAAAAGAAGGTTTTGCATGATGGAGGAGTGTGAGATGCTTTTTTAATGCTAAAAAATGTGAAGAAAAGCTTGGGCAGGGGAAAGGTGGTGCAACGGCGCGACATGGCACGGCACGGGATGAGGATGGGCGTGACGCGATCCACGGCTTAGAACGGGTACCTGACGAAGACATCCTGCGGCTGTCGGGCTGTGGCACTGATTGGTATTCCTGGTCTGGATCGTCATGAGCGGATCGGTGACGTGGACAGCCTGGGGGTACCGGCGTTTTCTCGGGTATACAGTCACCGTCTCTTCCCGTTCCTAGCATTAGCATGCAATTGCCATGCGACACCGTGTCAGCGGCGCCGCGCCTTTTTTCCTCTTTTTAGCTTGGTCACGCCTGCCGTATTTTTATTGCTTTATTTATTTATTTATTTATTCTTTGGCACAGATAGAAAGCACCTTGTTGATTTTCGGATCTGCAACAGTTGCCTCCACACATCTTTATGTTCAGAAACTAATATAATACAGAGAGTATGCGTAACATTACCCCCTTAACGAGCAAAATCCAAGGTTAACTAATAACTAAACAGGACCTCAAATTGTTTTATCAGACGAAATGACAATATTACAAGATTAATATGAGATCGGAATGTTGAGGCACGATTAGTGTCGGTAAAATGTGATCAATTAACAAGAAAAAGTAATTAAAAAATATTAACATTTTGATAAAGGTGATATTTGTAGTTTATTAGTTAACATATAAATATGCAAGACTCTCGTGTCAGATTGTAGCATGGTAAATGATATTGTTATGAATAATATACCTACTTAGTTAGAATTGCATATATTTATCTCTTTGTATAAGTTTCATCATTTGTTGGGACAGTTGTCTCACACTTGTTTTTTAGTATTTTAGGATCTCAACAACCCCCACATGGTCATTCCTATTAGGATTATCTACCCCAATAATAGTAGTAGTAGAAGGAGGACTTGTCTGGAGGTGTGAGTCAAAGTTTTGTTGTAAGGGTAGGACATGAGTATCACTCAATACATAGAGAAGAAGACAAGACATACCAATCAACGAAATGACCATGCCATTTTTTCACATGGATGTAATCTATTACTCAAGAATGAGAATATCAATCTCCATTAAAGTATTAAATAAAATAAATATATAACTATTAAAATTCATTAAAAATATATAAGCTCAATACCTAAAAATGTTGGTTACATAAAGAAAATCTAAACTAACTAAGCTATCATATAAACATGAAGAGGCCAACCTATCCATCTCAACTTTATCTCCAACAAGCATGTCTACTAATTATGAGTCGGCTCCTGATCTAGGTCAATCCCTACCAAATCCTCACCACACTTGGGAATCTGAACCCTAAAGAGAGATAAAAAAATAAATAGTGTAACTATAAATTAAAAAAACTTGGTATGTAAACATATGAGTCAAATATTTAGGGATATAATGAAACAAAAAGGGACAATTAAAATTTAGTTTAAAATTTTCCCCATAAAAGAAGAAGGATAAGAGGATTATCACCACACAAGTGAATTTAAGAGAAAGTGATGGTATATTGACAAAGTATGAAGCATATAATGAAGTATGGGGCATATCATTCAAATAATAAATTACACTTGTCAAAGACAAAGTGTACCACAAAGGCATAACAATCTAGGGCATTTTACTCTTCAATCAACTTTGAAATCCATCATGGGATCTTCTCACAACAACACCCCAGGGCTGAGTAAGCCACAATAAGAAAATCCTAAAACCAAAAAATATCATATATTAATTAATATCATCAAAACAATAATTCAAGAATAATCTTTTTTAAAATTTCCAACAATATTGCATATACATGGATAAAGGAAGACCCACATTTTCATACATTATGGTTTAATTGTACATCTTTCATATGTGACTCCAAGTTACAACATATTTAAACAAAAGGTATACAAATTCATAATTACTATATACAACCAAAATATGAGTTGTAAATTCAACTATGTATGAAGACATCATGATTCATACCCCCATGCACATGGACTACTCTTAACACTACTAGGATAAAAGAACCCCACCTTCCAATCATTTCACCTCGAGGAAGGTGTATCACAACCCAATATTTAAAACCTAGCTACATGAATGTAATGTTCATGATGATTTGATAGTAGGTGGATATTGAGACGTATGGACAAAACATGATATATTTCACATGAATTTGATCTCATGTGGTGTTTTGTTAAATATAAGGATGAATTTATAAGTTGATTTGCTTATAATGTTAATTTCTTCTAATAATTTTAGGCTGATCCATATGATGAGAATAAGGTTACATTCAATTTTCATGGACTTCGAATAAAACTTATGGAAGTCAAATTCACCTTGAAATTATATAGTGATATTTGAGGATGATAGGAACGTATGTCTAATTCTTGGATCCAATCCAATTGATGTTCGGCTTGGACACGGTTGAAAAAAAATAGTAATTTTAAGTTACCATTTGGTTTGGTTTTATTACCTTCAATATGAATGAATGATGCCCGAGTAAAAGAGAACGTGGTTAATGGTGGGGACGTTTGTTACATCATGAGTTGAAATAAATAAATTAATTGAAACAATAATAAAGGGATAACACCATATCCTTCATTATGTATGAGGGATAGCTAAAGGAAGTTGCAATCCCAGTTTAGACTCAATGTCGAGAATAAAGACTTAGAAGCCATAGGATTCTATAGGGCAATAGAGCGTGCATAGGGTTTTGATCCTTGCCGAGTTCTTTGTAGTCACATTCTTTTTAAAGTTGGGGTGAAAATTTGGAGAGGGGGAAAGAAGCATGATTGAAGAGTAATGTAAAGAGGTGCCAAGAACAAAAACCACATGGACGACTCCCTTTCTGTCCTAACACATGCTTCTTTCAGAGGCTAATATGTGGAAAGTAGATATCATAGAAGATCATGGAGGATTATATGTAAGTTTTCGAAGTCATGGAGGCACCACATGTTAGGGGGCAAGCCATGGGGTTTGAAAATAGCATGGCCCATGCACTTTAGCGGTAATGTTAATGACCTAGGAGTTCCAACATAGCTAGAACATAAGGATGGGGCCTCCAGGGTCTGTGAAGCCTTGGAGAAGTCAGATGAGGCGCTCATGATGACTAATGGGTGGAAGGAACACGACTGATCCACCCATCATATACCAACCTTAAAGAGAAAAAGTTGATTGATGGCTACAGAGACCTAACCAAAGTTTGTACAAATGGCCACTAAATGCGAGGAGGAACCAGAGAAGAACATGTTTTTGTCTTGTCATGATGATAGGAGAGATACCAAATCTACTCTTTGACCACCTGCATGAAGAAAAAGGGTGCCTCAGTAGTTTCCTAGACATTCTCAGAGGTAGGGGGACTACAACAAAGGGGCTAGTTAAGTACACAGCCAAAGTAGGCTCGTCGAAGTCCCATGGATATGTTGCAGAGCGGACATGCGTGTATAAGAGAGGAAAGAAGAAAAGTGGAGAGAGAAAAAAGAGATGGCCAGATTCGGCCAACCAGTTAGACCAAAGGGTAGATCCATAACTAGAAAGGAAAAAGAGAAAAGAAAAGAAGGTTGAGATCTGATCTATCGTATTGTAAATTAACATTCTAGTTGACCAATGAGGTATTTACTTATATTAATCATATCTTTTGACCAATGAAGTGTTTTCTTACATAAATAATATGCAAAACCATATGTCAATGGAAATACATCAATCAAAATTTTAAAAAAAGTGCTAAATTGAGGTGATCTAGATGTTACCTAGGTGGAAGGATTTATATTATAATTCAAATCATGATAATTTATTGTTGGATCTAGGGCTCTAGAGGGGGTGAATAGAGCTTCAAAACTTGCAGAAGAATAGTTAGACCTTCAAATTATATCAATTGAAACCAAATGCTAAAGGTGAATTTGAAGTATTATCTAAAAAATCATAGCAAGGATGAGAGAGATTGAAACAAACAATTGGATAAGGTGTTTAGAGTGGTTCTAATCTCTAAAGTAGGAGATAGTCAGTCCACTAGCTAGAGAGGTCAACCTCTAGGAGTTTGCAACCCATTTATACTTATATTCCATTATAAGACATACAAGAAGAACACCTTGCATCCAAAAACTTACCTATCCAAGAGCTAGTCTTCTACCTCACAACAGGTCTTACCCACTCTTGCAAGTAGCTCGATTCCTTCTCCTAGGACATCTCCTCCTTGCAACAAGTCTTCAGCCTTAAGGATTTACCCACCAAGCTCCTTGGATCTTTCGTCTTGTCCTTCTTCTTCACTTGGATAAGATCTTCCCACCTTCTTCAGCCTTGAAGAAGAACATCAACTCCTCCTTCACTCAAAGAAGATCACTTCAGCCTTTGCTTTTTGAGAAAGGGGATTGGTAAGATGGAAGGATGGAGAGCTTTACAAGGTGACAATGAGGTAGCTATCTTACAACATGCCTAACTCACTCATAATCACAAAATGCTTTATAAATGAGATAGAGATTGAAACGACCGACACCAAACTGAAAATCAAATTAAAGAATGCGGAAGCGATTAGCAGCGGAATTATCAAAAATCACTAAAAATTTAAAACTTTTGTAAAGAGATCTTCGAAAGATAAAAACTCTTTCATAAACAACATGATAGGTCATTTACAAACTGATCCATTGATACATCTCTGTAATAAACACATCTCGAGCATTACAACAAAACCCACCTTGTTAACTGTACAAGGTAAGATACAAAATCTCGAGGCATCATGCCAAAATCTCAGATATACTGACTCCTAGGAACTGAGAGTACAGAGACGACACAGGACATACTATTTACACGACATGACAGACAGTGTTTCCACCTGAAGATCACTGTTGTCCCTGAGACTGTTGTTGTTGCTGCTCACCCACTAATGGGTTCCTTTGTCCTTGGCGTCTTCCTAAAAAGTAGAATCCCACGGAAGTGAGATAATTTAAATAATTGTCCCAGCGAGAGTTATAACTCTCCTCCAGAAGCTTTGTTATAGCATATAAGGAATAACAGAAGCAAAGTAACTGAAAATATCAACAGCAGGTTTGGTAATAAGTAAAACAACATTTACTTAAGCAATCACTTCATTAAAGCATATGTAGAACATGTATTCTAGAAACTTGAACAGACTATTAAAGTCAACAATGTAACATCAATCATTGTTTCTCGTAGTACAACCTAAGCAGTTATACTATACGGCTGATTATATTTTTCAAACATCATTATGCCCTGCGGAGATGAGGTATACCTCTCATACTCCAACCGACCATTTATAAAAATCGCGTCGGTACCATACATAGGTCATCAAAAGAGTCAGATTCTTATGACCTCATCTTCCTCAGTCAGTAAGAAGATTTACTTGCAGGACATCTTGTGTCTCTGCTGTAATAGCTATCCAGGGTATTTTGGAAACTTCGCTATAGAGTTACAGTGGAGTTCTGAACTCTCATCATCATCGAAAGATTTCTTGTTTATCTCTCATCGATGTGGTATTAGTAATTTCTTCGGGAGATTTGTGGTACATCACCCGGTATGAATATATAGTGAAGGGTTGAAAGATTAAAGTACATCTACATCAATTCCTACACTAGGACGTAAGGATATTCGCGTCCATATACCCCCATATACTCAAAAGTATATGCTCCGGGAGTTCCCTTAGGAAAACCTGTTTCACCATCATTTGGTCTCTGACAATGATGGATCTATGGTCAGGGCTCTACATGATATGATTATACTTGATTAGTTAGGTACATTCTAGCATTCTTTTAGCATCAAGCATGTTTCCAAGCATTAATCATTAGAACAACAGCTATAAAAGTAGAATACTAAATGTATCAAGTCTAACTCACATCAATTATCAATTGGATATCGTTTCTTAACCATTTCATTACTATGATTCAAGAATAGGGTATTCAAACCCTTAATTCATCATAAGTCATCTTATTAGCATGGCCTTGACGTTACTCATGGCTCTCACAGCCTATCAATCTTATATGATGTCACTTAACTAGGCAACATAGTATATCACTATTCACAAAGCTAATAACATGCTTCCAATGAATATGATATCATAACCTTTACCTGGATATAATCATCCTTTTATAAGAACCTGAATGGTTAATTCAATTGACAACAATAAACATTTCATTTCCAGATCAGCAATTTATAAAGCAGAATTAACCTTTCAATTCAGGAATAGTACCTTCATGCTTATACTAAGGCTAGGTTCCCTTATTTACATCAATTAGGGTTATTCAATCCCTTTCTTTATTATTAGGAATAATGATTCCTCATCTCATACTTTAATCATGAATATTCATGCTTAAAAGCATAAGTAGAGTTAGGGTTTACCCCACTCAATTAAGGTTATTGAATCCCTTTGTCTTATAAGGCATAAGAATTCTTATATTGTAATTTGTTCACAGGGTTTCATACTTGAAAGCATAACCCAGGACTAGGGTTAACATACCCCATCCTTCATTAGTTAGGGTTTCCTGTTCATGTTATCAGTCCAACCCTAGCATACAACTTTACCATTCTTGGGAGCATACCAGGGTATGATGAGTGTTTACTTTTGATTACAATACTTATTGAATATCATTAATTATCATCAATTCTAAGTATCAACCCATTTCTCCTTCATACCATGTTATGATTACATCATACTCATTGATTTGGCTTCCTCCCTTTCCAAGATATAATATTATACACTTATTGAGTACATGAATTCATTGTGCCTCTATCATAATTAATTACCTATTGGTTCATAATAGATAAGCCACAAACTAAGCTTACTATCCATCCTAATAGGGTTTCCCATATCTTCATTTCCAATTAGGGTTCCTCATTCACATCACGTCTCCCCTAGATTATATTTATGATTAATATAGTTGAGGACATGCATATATAATAGTATTAGCACAATATCAAAACCTTTCAATTATTTATAGGGTAACACGGCCGTTCTCCCTTGCATGGTCGTGCAATAGCAAGCTACCATGGTCGTGCTCCTTAGCACAGGCGTGCTGAGAATCAGCATATCGCCATTGATTTTTAGGGTTTGTATTCTTTTACTTCAACATAGGGTTATAGAACCTCTTAGCTCTCGAGGCATAAATATTTCTCATATTACAACTTGTAATTAGGGTTTCATACTCAAAGGCATAACCCTGAATTACTCCATTTATCAGATCATCCTAAATTAGGGTTTACTATTCACATTACATGTTATTACCCTAGAATTAGGGTTTACTATTCACTTCATAGTGAATTGAGATCATAGCATCATTATATATGAAAATTATCATCATTGATGCCCTCAAATTAGGTTAAGATTCATTAATCATTATTATTAGGATTTCCATGATCTTACCTTGATGGATCATACCCTAATCACGTACATTCTTACATATTGAAAGTATGTTACTTGATTCTCATTCATATTAGGAGCCTTCTCTCTCCTCTCACTACTAGATGATGTTTACATCACCCTAGGTTAGATTAGGTCAAGTCATCTTTGATTAACATAGATTAAGACATCCCATTATAATCATTAGGGTTTACTTGATCAAGGGTTGTTATCTACTTGAACCCTTCAAGGGTACATTGGTAATGTTCAGCATTAACCATAACATGGGTCAAGCTACTAATTACTTAGCCCCTTAATATCTTTAGGTATCATTAGGGTTTAGATTAAACCACCATTGAACCATGTAAGCCTTCAAAGCATTAAGCAATCTTAACCCTAAAAGTCCCCAAACGTTTTCACACTTCAACCTCCAAACGGTCTTGAGACCGTTTGGGAGAGTTGACCGTTTGGTTAGGGTTGACTTCAAGACCGCCTGACATTCAAGACCATTTGCCCTTAAACGGTCTTGAAACCATTTCATCATGTTGACCATTTGGACATGGTTGACTTTGAAACCGATTGAACAAATCACCATTGAAACCGCATGACCTTAAACGATTTGGAAACCGCATGAGTCCAAACGGTTTTGAAACCGTTTGGGTCCAAACGGTCTTGAGATCGTTTTCCCCCAAACGGTCTTGAGACCGTTTGGCCCCAAACGGTCTTGAGACCGTTTGTACTCAAATGGTCTTAAAACCGTTTGGTCCAAATGTCTCAAAACTGCATGGACCAAAAAGGTGCATCAACACTTGCAATTGATTAGGGTTTTCAGTGTTGAACCCCTCAATTGATCTCATATATGTTAACCACTTATCAATTGAGCCAGTTAGATTTATCCTTAACCAATTTGACACTCAATTGACCCTCAATTGATCACCAAATAGGGTTGGGATCAATTGAATTAGGGTTTGAAATCGATGATCCTTCAATACTAATCAATGTAAGACTAGTTATTTTGAAACCATAGAACCATCATCCAAATTGGGTATGACCTGACCCCAAACGGTCTTGAGGTCATTTGGATGACCTCCAAACGGTCTTGAGACCATTTTACCATCATATCACTCAAATCCAAGCCATCCAATTAAGGTTTGGATCATTGGATTGATCACCAAATCAGCATTGCATTGTATATCAACTTGGTACCTTTAGACCTTTAAACACCTAACCATACTCAACCCTAGACCTACAAACGGTCTTGGGTGACCACCAAACGGTCTTGAGACCGTTTGGATGAGCTCCAAACGGTCTTGAGACCGTTTGGCCCATCCATCCTTTGGATTCTAGTGAAAAATCATCAAGGATTGGTCTATCGAGTTGATCAACAATTCAGCACTTAATTGCAATATGATTGGTACCTTTGGTCCTTCAATTGATCAACTATACTTAACCCCAGACCTCCAAACGGTCTTGGGGTGACCCCCAAACGGTCTTGAGACCGTTTGGGTGATCCCCAAACGGTCTTGAGACCGTTTGGGCTAATCAACCCAAAATCTCAAATTAACTTGTTGGAATTTCAGCACTAATTTCAATCAGGGTTTGCCCAATTGATTAGCCTTCAACTCATGATTCCTTGAGAATTAACCCCTCAAATTTTGTGAGTTATTAACCAACATAATTAGGAACATTAATCTCAAACGGTCCACGCTTGGTAAACGCACTCAAACGGTCTTGAGACCGTTTTCCCAAAAAGTTCAATTAAAACAGATTGATAATCAGCACTTAATTCAATTCGATTGCCTAATTGATTAGCCTTTAACTCATGATTCCTTGGGAGTTAATCCCTCAAATTTGGAGGGTTATCAACCTACATAATTATGAACAGAAATCCCAAACGGTCAATGCTTGGTCAACTCAACCAAACAGTCTTGGAGACCGTTTTCTCCAACCAACCTTGTGAAACCGTTTGCCCTTCAAACGATTTTGCAAACCATTTGCCCCAAACGATTTTGCAAACCGTTTGCCCAAAGGAGGGGGGGCAAGACCATTTGATAAATTAACATTGGTAATCATGCCAATATTCTTCTACCTCCAGATCAAGGTCTGTTCTTCGTGGTTTTAGTTGCAAGAAAGCAAGGAAGAGTGGGAAAGAAGAAGAACTAAGTACTAATTGCAAGAACAAAGATATGCATAAGAAAGCAAAAGGTTTAGAGTTATAAAACCCGCCTTAGAACCAGCTCTATAGCTCCAAACTTCGAAGCTTTAATGGTGGCTTGAGCTCCACAGGTCGTCCAAGGTTTCTTCTTCAAGAATTGGTTGGAAAGGATGGCTAGAAAGAAGAACTTAGTAAGAAAAATCAGCAAACCAACATTGTATCATGATTTCCTCCATGAATCCGAGCTAGAAGATGACCAAAGCTTACCCAACTTTACTTGGCCGTTCTCCCCTGCTCCTGAGCTTCTTCCTTAGTCGGCCACAGCAAGAGATAAGTGAAGAGAGAAAGGGAAATGATCCCTTGGTTGTAAAAGAAAGGTGTATATATACTTTGGGCATGTTTTCAAGATAAGGACAATCTTTTCTTCTTTTTTCTCATATGGGTCCTTCTCTCCTTCTTGGCCACGCCCCTACTTCCTATTTTTAAGAAAAACTCCTTTCTTAACCAAAGTCTAGTGAAAAGGAAGCCAAACATCCTACTAAGTTGCACACATATAAAAGGGTCATTATGCTTATAACTTGGTTATTTAGTTACAAGGGTTATCCTTCTTATTTGTTTATTCAAATGAAGCGCCCCCTTTATCATTTTTACTCTAAGTGATGTCAAGATTCATAAAATATATTCTAGAAGGTATATTTTACATGTTGCACCCCATGTTTTGGGTAAATTGCACTTTATACCTAAACTAGGGTTTAAAACACAAGGATTGCTCCACAAGCTACCTTTTGGTGCCCAAGCTTGGAGAATCCATAATACTTCATTAAATTCATTCTTATGATGTATTATCATCAGAGGAACATCTAAACATGTGAAATTTGCAATTTAACCCCTTTAATTGGGTAATTTGCACATAAGTCCACTTTTAACAAAACAATATTACAATATTGTTTAAAAGGACAGAAAGGGAAATATATATTCCTTAGGAGCTTTAATTACATTATCAATAGATAACCACAAGCATTTAATCACATGATTAAGAAAAACACCTGGGGTTAGTTCATAACCCAGGTCAGGGATGTTACAAATTATAAACCCCTAACAAGGATTTCGTCCCCGAAATCTCGGAAAGAAAAGGGAAAGCATATATTATTTGAGCATTATACCATTATGTCTTCAAGTGACATTTCGTTATTATGGAACATCATAGAGTTTTGTTCAATACAAAGTTTCTCCACTCAAGTTTTTCCATGGAAAGATTCACATGGGACATATAATCTCATGTTCCTTAGTTAAATCAACATTTTCTTAAAATCACAATCATACTCTGTCATCTATTTTGAGACTATATAAGTCCTTTCATACCTTGATTGTGTCATCTCACCTGATAACACCATACTAACTTTCCTTATTACTTACACTAAGTAACTCATTAGTTGTACATTTTCTTATTATAGGGAAAAGTTACTTATCAATCAAGGACTTATTTGATAGATATCTTGTAGAAAGATATGTTTATGAAAAACATAAACCCCTAACAAGTGATGTTCATAATATTTTACATGTTTAATTTGATTTCATAGTTGACCATTCCAGGTAATCAACATAAATCATTTGATATATTATTACATTCTTATCTTGATACCTATCACATGTGTTATCTTCCTTTCATCTTGGGACACTACTTGTTACATATATTCTCAACTTGGAACTAAAGTCCAAGATAACTGATACCTTTCTAGGTATACTTCACATAAACATCTTTATATTATGCACATCAAGTGTCCTAAGACCCACTTGATTGCCATGTCCCTAGAAAGAAAGAGAATAAGGGATCATATTCCTCTTGTTATATCATGTATTTTCAACCATTCATGAAACATCTTATGATTCCCTCACATTTTCACATTATGGGGAGGATCTTTATTATTATTCTTACATGTTTACTGGACAGGGTTGACCTCCCTTATTCCCATATTTCTTATTTCTTGATACTCATTAGATTGTTTCAGAATGACTACTTGATCAGAGCAATAAAAAAGATAACAATCTAAGAGTTTCCATATTTACTTTATCATCAGCAATTGTATACCTGGCCAGGGTATATAAATACTGAGATAAGGTAATATGCATTTGTATACTACCATTTTCCTTCTCTTTTCCTATTATCACAAGTATAAGATCTAACATTACTAAATTTTATCCAGACATCTCTTTAATACTTCATCCTTTTTATGGAGGTAAGCATGTAATATGAAACATCTATTTTATACAACATTATAAGTCCTTATAGGATTAATCAAGAAAAGTATCAATTACTTTCTCGGTTTTGACCAAGAGATCATAAAAAGACATATAAGAATAACATTTATTTCGTCTAACCTATCATGACTCGAGGATTATTCATTGTCTCAAGCTGATTCTGCCTCAAAGGTTGATTTGCCATAACATTTCTGGCTGGGTAATTTCTTGCCAGATGTCCAACCTGCCTACATATGTAGCAAATTCTAGGTGCCCAGTATCGTCTGAAGGGTTCTTTACCCTTTCTGGATGACCATTGTCTTGGTGTACTAGGTCCTGGTTGTGTTGGTGACACCAAAAACTTCTTCCTTTTGGAACTACCAGGTCTCTGCTCCTTGGTTTGGATAGGGATTTTCTCAATTCTTCCTTTATATTTCTCTTCTGGACAATTATTTCTAATATGTCCAGGCTTCCTACACCTATAGCAGGTCCTGGTCTCTGGTTGTATTCTAACCCCTATATTACTGTATACTGATTCATCAGACTGAGGTTGAGCACTGACTTGCTCTAAGTTCAAAGCTTCATCATTTACCATTGCTTCAACCTGTTGTTGTGGTTCACATATTCTGTTGATATCCAAAACATCATCATTAGGAGATGGTAATCTGGGTTGTATTGCTAGTGCTTGATCCACTAGATACATCATGGTAGCCTTAAATTCCCCAACAGTGATTCCTAAGGAAGAATTCCTTATCATGGTTGGGTTAGCTAGGGGAATCTCAGGTAATTGTCCCTCTATTGCTTGCTCCTCTGCACCTCTTCTTGGTGCAGTATTGTTGCTCCCCGCAGCAAACTCCTCATCCAATCCAGTCATCTTCAAGTTCTTCTCCTCCTATGTGAGCAGAAGTTACCATCAGATACACTGGATGACACTTAGAACAAACTCTACTACCTAAGTCCTATGTCTCTGTAGACTCAGCAAACCTAGAGCTCTGATACCACTTGAAACGACTGACACCAAACTGAAAATCAAATTAAAGAATGCGGAAGCGATTAGCAGCGGAATTATCAAAAATCACTAAAAATTTAAAACTTTTGTAAAGAGATCTTCAAAAGATAAAAACTCTTTCATAAACAACATGATAGGTCATTTACAAACTGATCCATTGATACATCTCTGTAATAAACACATCTCGAGCATTACAACAAAACCCACCTTGTTAACTGTACAAGGTAAGATACAAAATCTCGAGGCATCATGCCAAAATCTCAGATATACTGACTCCTAGGACCTGAGAGTACAAAGACGACACAGGACATACTATTTACACGACATGACAGACAGTGTCTCCACCTGAAGATCACTATTGTCCCTGAGACTGCTGATGTTGCTGCTCACCCACTGATAGGTTCCTTCATCCTCGGCGTCTTCCTAAAAAGTAGAATCCCACAGAAGTGAGATAATTTAAATAATTGTCCCAGCGAGAGTTATAACTCTCCGCCAGAGGCTTTGTTATAGAATATAAGTAATAACAGAAGCAAAGTAACTGAAAATATCAACAGCAGGTTTGGTAATAAGTAAAACAACATTTACTTAAGCAATCACTTCATTAAAGCATATGTAGAACATGTATTCTAGAAACTTGAACAGACTATTAAAGTCAACAATGTAACATCAATCATTGTTTCTCGTAGTACAACCTAAGCAGTTATACTATACGGCAGATTATATTTTTCAAACATCATTATGCCCTGTGGAGATGAGGTATACCTCTCATACTCCAACCGACCATTTATATAAATCGCGTCGGTACCATACATAGGTCATCAAAAGAGCCGGATTCTTATGACCTCATCTTCCTCAGTCAGTAAGAGGATTTACTTGCAGGACATCTTGTGTCTATGTTGTAATAGCTATCCAGGTTATTCTGGAAACTTTGCTATAAAGTTACAGTGGAGTTCTGAACTCTCATCGTCATCGAAAGATTTCTTGTTTATCTCTCATCGATGCGGTATTAGTAATTTCTTCGGTAGATTTGTGGTACATCACCCGGTATGAATATATAGTGAAGGGTTGAAAGATTAAAGTACATCTACATCAATTCCTACACTAGGACGTAAGGATATTCGCGTCCATATACCCCCATATACTCAAAAGTATATGCTCCAGGAGTTCCCTTAGGAAAACCTGTTTCACCATCATTTGGTCTCTGACAATGATGGATCTATGGTCAGGGCTCTACATGATATGATTATACTTGATTAGTTAGGTACATTCTAGCATTCTTTTAGCATCAAGCATGTTTCCAAGCATTAATCATTAGAACAACAACTATAAAAGTAGAATACTAAATGTATCAAGTCTAACTCACATCAATTATCAATTAGATATCGTTTCTTAACCATTTCATTACTATGATTCAAGAATAGGGTATTCAAACCCTTAATTCATCATAAGTCATCTTATTAGCATGGCCTTGACGTTACTCATGGCTCTCACAGCCTATCAATCTTATATGATGTCACTTAACTAGGCAACATAGTATATCACTATTCACAAAGCTAATAACATGCTTCCAATGAATATGATATCATAACCTTTACCTGGATATAATCATCCTTTTATAAGAACATGAATGGTTAATTCAATTGACAACAATAAACATTTCATTTCCAGATCAACAATTTATAAAGCAGAATTAACCTTTCAATTCAGGAATAGTACCTTCATGCTTATACTAAGGCTAGGTTCCCTTATTTACATCAATTAGGGTTATTCAATCCCTTTCTTTATGATTAGGAATAATGATTCCTCATCTCATACTTTAATCATGAAGATTCATGCTTAAAAGCATAAGTAGAGTTAGGGTTTACCCCACTCAATTAAGGTTATTGAATCCCTTTGTCTTATAAGGCATAAGAATTCTTATATTGTAATTTGTTCACAGGGTTTCATACTTGAAAGCATAAACCAGGACTAGGGTTAACATACCCCATCCTTCATTAGTTAGGGTTTCCTGTTCATGTTATCAGTCCGACCCTAGCGTACAACTTTACCATTCTTGGGAGCATACCAGGGTATGATGAGTGTTTACTTTTGATTACAATACTTATTGAATATCATTAATTATCATCAATTCTAAGTATCAACCCATTTCTCCTTCATACCATGTTATGATTACATCATACTCATTGATTTGGCTTCCTCCCTTTCCAAGATATAATATTCTACACTTATTGAGTACATGAATTCATTGTGCCTCTATCATAATTAATTACCTATTGGTTCATAATAGATAAGCCACAAACTAAGCTTACTATTCATCCTAATAGGGTTTCCCATATCTTCATTTCCAATTAGGGTTCCTCATTCACATCACGTCTCCCCTAGATTATATTTATGATTAATATAATTGAGGACATGCATATATAATATTATTAGCACAATATCAAAACCTTTCAATTCTTTATAGGGTAACACGGTCGTGCTCCCTTGCACGGTCGTGCAAGAGCAAGCTACCATGGCCGTGCTCCTTAGCACGGGCGTGCTGAGAATCAACATATCGCCATTGATTTTTAGGGTTTGTATTCTTTTACTTCAACATAGGGTTATAGAACCTCTTAGCTCTCGAGGCATAAAGATTTCTCATATTACAACTTGTAATTAGGGTTTCATACTCAAAGGCATAACCCTGAATTACTCCATTTATCAGATCACCCTAAATTAGGGTTTACTATTCACATTACATGTTATTACCCTAGAATTAGGGTTTACTATTCACTTCATAGTGAATTGAGCTCATAGCATCATTATATATGAAAATTATCATCATTGATGCCCTCAAATTAGGTTAAGATTCATTAATCATTATTATTAGGATTTCCATGATCTTACCTTGATGGATCATTAATCATTATATATGAAAATTATCATCATTGATGCCCTCAAATTAGGTTAAGATTCATTAATCATTATTATTAGCTGTTGTTCATTATTATTAGTTTCAGAGGTCACGATTGAGCGATGACCGCTGTCTATAAACTAGCCGCAATCCCTCCTTGTCGTCTGATGATCACGATCTCTAGGGAACTCTGAAACTACGATCGCGGTTGAGGTATAAGTGGACCATGGTCACGGTCTTGATCTGCAATCTGGATTGTGTATATGCATGAAACCATGTAAGTGAGGCTTTAGTCAAAAAGAAAGAAAAATGGTGTGAAAAGCTAACAAAAGATATACTAAAAGTGCTGTAAAATATATACAAAAAGTACGTAAAATAGAGTGTTATCAACTCCCCCAAACTTAGAATCAAGCCTGTCCTTAGGCTAAGTGTAGGTTCAAGAACTCAGAGAGAGAATGAATAATCTTAGAAGACAAAATTATAACATGACTAAAATATCTCATTCTTGCATCAAGACTGTTGTTGTTACAACCCATACTAGGGTTAGTCAATAAATATCTCGATTAGCGTGAGACACCTTGATTAGTGCTAAGTACTCTGTTAAACATCATGGTTAATCAAGATAACCTAAGATATGAATCAATAGTCGAGATTGATTCATCTGATGTAATTAATATTAACTGAAGTGTTAATAGTTAAGTTAATTAATATGTACCATGATCATAGCATCATTATGCTAATTAAGTTGAATTAAGTACTCACTGATGTGTTTAGTGCTTTGATCAGGTGAGACAATCCAATTAGGATGATTTCTTGCTCCGAGGTCATAGTGGATTCCATGCTTGAAAAGTTGCAAGAAAAATCATTTGATTCGGACCCTCGAGGCAGAAGTTATTCTATTTTCTAGTTCTTTGGACCTTGGTTGTAATTTACCCACATTTGGCTATTTATTTTCCTTATCCCTTTTAGTGGGCCGACTATCTTTGCCCTTTTATTTAGTTGTCTTCCCGATCGAAACAGGGCAACCGACAGAGCGGCGCCCAACCTATCAGCCCGATCGCAGCAGCAGAGGGGCGCGATTGAGGGTGATTTTGTGCGCAGCACCTCCGACCAGCCAGGGCGCCACCTCCGTTCTTATTTTCCCTCTACCCTCTTTCTTCTACCTCGACCTTCAACCAGCCTGGCGGCGCCCAGCAAACAGCTACAGCTGCGCACGATCGGCAGCATCAAAGGATCTAGGGCGGGGCGATTTGGAGTTCTAGAATCTGTTGAAAAAGGTCGTCCACCTTCCCTCTCTTCTTCCTCTATCTTTCCCCCTCCCCCCACTATCGTCGACCTAGCTACCTGCTTGGGTAGCCGACCTGCAGTAGGTGTGGCGCCTATCAGCAAGCAGCTCGTGTGGCCATGTTTGGGAGAGAAAAGGATGCTCTTTGTTTCGGTCAACGACCAACCATGCATCAACGATTCTTTTCCTAACTCTGACCACCAGGTTTGGCGCTCATCTAGCTAGGGGCAGTGCCGTACCTTGCAGCCGTAGCAGCAGTAAAGCCACGATATCCAGTTCATTCGTGAGGAGCTTTTGGGGGCAACCAGTACTCCAGAACGTTGCCTTGATTTCGGCTTGAGGTCCAGATTAGAATTTCCATAGTGGTTAGCCAAGATCCATCTATCAATTTAGCCAATTTCAGATCTGATCGTAAAGGAACTGTTCTACTGTTGAATTGCAGGATCAGTAAGCTAATTAATCCAAAGGTAGAAGAAGACCAAAAATCGCCCGAAAACTGGTCCTTAGACGCAATTCCGGATGAATCCGGACAGCCCAAATCGCTGTGAGTAGGATTTCATTTATTTATCATTAATAAACTCGGGCGTTTGAATATTTTCTATTTTGTGCGCGAATTACGCTGATAACAGGCGTTATCAGGCGTCGGGCAGCTTTTGGCGTCACCCGACCTTTTTAGTTCATAAAATGCTTCTAGACACTGTTATATGATTAAATTTAGCATTTGAACAGTATGGATTGAATCAGTAGATTTATATGGTTCATTGGAACCTAAATTGCTCATTTGAATGTTGAAATTAGAAATTCATGTCTGAAAATGGTATAATTTGGGTATGAACCCAGACAATGAAGATCTCTGAAAAATTATCAGATGTACGATTTCAAAGTTGATATGAATAAATAAAATATGCATAAAAACCCTAATTGCATATATCTTTTGACGTTAATATGTGTAAATTGATATTTACATGAAATGGCACATTTCTCTGAAATATTACCAGAAATTTTCAAGTATTGTTATTAAATTGTGTTGTGAAATGTAATTAACTCTTAATTGAGTTAAGTGATGCACAAACCAGGATTTAGGTTAATGTGCACGTTTTTCGAGAATTTTAGAGAATTGATAATTGTTGAGTTTGATTCTCATATGTGAAGTAAATTTCTTTAATTTGTGCAATAAGATGTTCAATTGCGTAAATTCGCTATGTATGTGCCAAATTGAAATAAGTTGGGTTATTTATGCATTTCTAAATTGTCTGAATGCATGGTATGAGAATTTCTCAGAAATTACAATGATTTGAAATATATTGCTCTGTCAGTTTAGAATGACAGTGTATTGTGATCTGATATGAAATCAGTAAATGTGATTTTCCTGTTTAAATGGTTATATGTTAGTCAGTTAATAGACTTAAATGCCCTAACACCGTAGAACCCCTTTGACAGATCTACTTCTTAGGGGTGAAACTCGTGTTGCAACATCATCCGTGCTTGTGTCATGGACACACGAGGAAAGAGAGGCAGTGTCCAACAACAATCGTGCTTGTGTCATGATGGCACTGGAGGAAAAATGGGGGTTATTCAACATCATCCATGCTTGTGTCACGGAGGTAACCCGGTGAGACTCTCCGCCTGTGTACTCAGGTTAGAGGAGAAGTCTAGAGCACTCAGAGTAGTGCCTTGAGGCCGTAGAGCCTATGAGTCAGGCCGGAGAGCCTATGAGTCAGGCCGGAGAGCCTGGGGTCCTGTGGCAGAGCAGGGCTGGCGTCAGACTTAGCATTTCCCGGGTGTGTCGCTAAGTCTTGTACGGTGGGATCGTAGTTCGCTACAGATCTTTATATGCAGGGTACACTGCATATGATTAGGGCATAATAATAATATAAATTGGTACTCATACAGGATCACAGTAAATTAAAGTATTCGAACTTTTGTGCTATTTCTTTATATCTGTTTATCTGTTCAAATTATCTGTTATTGCATGGAAATGTGATTATATTCTGCAAATCTGTTATGTTATTAGAACTGCCCTGCTTAGTACTGTACTTATGTTTTATTTAAATTTATAAACCTGATGAGTTGTTTAGTGATAGCTAAGTGAAATGCTATTCACTAAGCGAGTAGGCTCATACCTCTACTCAAAACATTTTCAGGTCATCATCAGCAGCAGGAATCTGAAGGACCTGTTCATCCTAACGCTTAGTCTGTAGAAGGTATATGTAGTTAGTTTAGTTAGAGGTCTCTTAGTCCTTTCCCCTCTATCCTTGGGACATGGAGTGGGTGAGAAAGAGTATGTATGGCGAATGTGTATAAAGATGTAAATTAACTGTTATGTTTACTTTATGTTAAACAATATTACATGTTGTAAACTCTGTTTATGTTCTCTAGCCATTTTAATTGAAATGCTTCCGCAATAGTTATTTATGTTTTAGTTTACAACAATAATCAGGATATCATTACGAGGTTTTAAAAAGAAAAAGTTTTCAGTGATTTGTTTATGTGATAATCCCTCCGTCGCGCCCTAATCTCGTGATTAGTGGTTAGTGTGAGATCGGGGTGTGACATCTTTTGGTATCAAAGCATAGGTTGAGTATGCAGTTACTCTAAGTCAAGGTCAGGGGACGATAAGAGACCAATAGGATTAGGACTTAGGTGTCTTCCTTCTAACTGCAATTTTATATCAGGAAATGTTCTGTTATAGTATTGCAGATGGCAGGAAGAGGACGTGGTCATGAGAATCAAGTTGAGAGTTTAAGCTGAGTCATCAGGGATCATTAGGATCAAAAGATAGAGTTATAATTAAGATGGATATGAAATGATGTGTTTTTAGCTCTGGGAGGTCTGAGTGTTTAGATACCCTAGCCAGGTATCTGAGTACTTAGATTGACCAATATCAAGCTACTCTGTCTATTCTTCTCTGGATGCCCTGGCCAGGTATGCAGATGAAGGATGGGCTAGAGAGAAACCCTAGAAACCTTAGGGTTAAGAATTTAGAAATTAATATTGGAATAAGAGATCAAACATAGGATGCGATGCAACTCTTGCTTTATATTGCTTATTTGATTGGAAATCATTAGAAATGCTCTTATATGCATGAATTTAGATTTTCAGTTTATAGAACAAATATGGTTCTTTTATATTGTTGTGTGTCATGAAGCGATTTAGTTATTGTTTATATTCTTTGTATTAAGTAGACCAGAAATTATGTTTAAAAGAGTCTGCCCTAGGTGGATATTCTTTCCACATGTTTGAGATTAATAGGAGTTGGTTAATCCTGAGTAGCTCTTGGCTTCAGGACTACAGGTTCGGCCTGGTCCGGCTGGCAGGATGCGTTACTGAGATCTAATGACTCCTATTAATAGTATAATAAGAGTAGACTCTGGATAATTTAGACTCACATCATAGTAAGAATGTACATACACTAAGACGTTGAGATGTAAAAGAAAGATTAGAACAACTAAGAATTTGCTGGAAATGATATCAGAGGCCCAATGTTGGAACCTCATATGAGCAATCCTTAATTAGAAACAAAGGAACACAATAAGGTTCAGATTAAATTTAATGACTAGGTGAGAAATACCCTTAATGGTACTAATCATTAATGCATAACAAATGCATGGATCCAATACATGATTAGTAAACCCTAGTGGAGGGTGTCTCATTGTGAACCCTGGTTGAGGGTGTATCATTGTGAAACCCTAGCTGAGGGTGTATCATTGCGATTGTTTATAGGCAACTTTATAATAAAGTTATGCTTAAAACTAAGATAAGTCCATATCATGTGAGATAGCTGGACAATTCTAATGTGTGGCCTATGCATTATATGCTAAAGGTGAGTATTCTGTGATGGAATGTATTAAGAGGGGAAATACCTTAATACAAGATAAAGTTGGTTAACTCTAGAGGGTCTGAATTAATGAGAAATGGGGAACCCTAACCCTAATTTGGGGAAAAGGGAATGATAAGCCCTGTTTGATAGTGAACCCTAATTCCTGGTCAAGGAATGATGGTATTACTATTGTATCACATGATATGATGAATATCTTGTATGACTGTTATCATGCCTAATAACCATGCAGGTATGATGAGATGATGAATATAGCCAAGTTTGGGCTGTGAATTTTATATAATAAATGTTGATTGGCTTTTTGTGTGTTAATGTTGTTGTTGCTTAATAAAAGTAATAATGTGTGCGGATTTTATGAACCATGTGAATAAGTTGTTGCCTAGTGAGAGGTGACAAGATATGAATGGCCTTGTGAGCCATGTGTGATGCTTGGGTAACAAGTATCATGTTTATTTGTAGCTTTTGTGTTAATAAGTTATGCTAGAGAACTTGGCTGATGTTACATTTCTGTTATATATCTATAGTTCATTAATGATTATTCATATCTGTTGTATTCATTACAAGTGGATGGATGAACTTATGAGATCTAAAGTTTGATTTCAAACTAAGGAAGCAAAGTCACACCACAATAATGCTATGTTGCTGATAAGGACCAAACCCTAGAATGTTTAGAGTTGAAGTAGTTCAAGGGATGTCGCTAGTGATATGACCTTGAATACTAGTATATTTATAAAACAAGATCATACGATTTGCACTATGAAAGGTAACCTAGCACTAATAAAATCCAGGGTTTAAAGTTAGCTAATCTGGAAGGTAGATACACAATATGAAAATGACTTGGAGAAAAGAGTGAGATATAAATTTGAAATGTAATAAGTGTGTTTTGAGAAAAAGGAGAAATATAAAATAAGTGAAGTGTGTTATGAAATAAATTCTTACAGTAATAACAAGAAGTAAGTACCATAGAATGATGAGTATTATCCGATACCTGATATGAAGTTAGCTGCTGTAGTTCATGCTCTTAAAGACATGACATCATTATCTTTATGGTGTGATGATAGATTATCACCCTGAAAAGGTGAATGTGATGGCTGATGCTCTAAGAATAAAGTCAAGTTCAACAGCTAATGCATTTTCTATGGTAGGTTTCAACAGAAACCTATTAGTAGAAATGTGGAAGTTGAACTTAGACTTAGGGGTGACAACACAGAGTGGTTTGATTGCACAGATGCAAGTCAAGCCTACTTATTATGATCAGATCAAGGAACTACAATAGGGTGATAGTGAGTTAAACCAGATCATGCATGACATGACAGGGGTAAAGACCAGAGTTTAGGTTTTAGATGATGTTGTGTTGAATCAGCATGACATGTTGTGTGTACCTCGAGACATTGATTTGAAAGAAAATATTCTTGAAGAAGCACATACATCGATGTATGCTATGTATCCAGGTAACACTAAGATGTACATGAATCTCAAGGAGTTGTATTGGTTGCCTGGTGTGGAAAGAATGTAGCTGAGTATGTGGTTAGGTGCAATGTGTGTCAGCAGGTTAAGCCTGAGCACCAGAAACCTGCAGGTACCTTGTAAACTCTTCCTATACCATAATGATAATGAGAACATATCACAATGGATTTTGTGGTAGGGTTACCCAGGACACCTAGAGGTTATGACTCGATATGAATGATTGTGGATAGACTAATTAAGTCTGCTCACTTTCTTCATATTAAGTCAATCTTTGATGTCCCGAAGTTGGCTAAGATATACGTGGATGAAATAGTCAAGTTGCATGGTATCCCAGTTACTATTATATCTGATAGAGATCCTAAGTTCACATCCAGGTGGTGAAATCAGTTGCATCGAGCTTTGGAAACAAAGTTGAGATGTTGTACAGCTTTTCAACCACAAACGGATGGTCAGTCAGGGAGGACCATTCAAACTCTTGAGGACATGCTGAGAGCAGTTGATAGTTGCATATGATAAGGAGAAGAGCTATGTTGAGAAGAGGCGTTGACCTCTTGAGTTTGCGGTTGGTGATGAAGTGTATCTAAAAGTTTCACCATAGAAAGGAGTGTTGAGGTTTGGCAAGAGAGGCACACTGACTCCTAGGTTTATGGTTCCATATCCTATCATTGAGAGGATTGGACCTATAGCCTATAAGTTAGATTTGCCATCCGAGTTGGCTAATCTACATGATGTATTTCATGTATCAATGTTGAAGAAATGTTATCCTAGTACAGAGAAGATAGTGGACCCATAATCTGCTCAGCTCAGACCAGATGTATCTTATGTTGAGGGATCAATACGAATAGTTGATCGGAGGATCAAGAAACTCAAGAATCACGAGATACCATTAGTGAAAGTTTTGTGGAGGAATCATAACCTAGATGAAACCATGTGGGAGTTTGAGTCAGTGACGTGTGATAAGTTTCCTTTTCTCTTATAGGAATTTTGGGACGAAATTCTTATAAGGGAGGGAGATTGTTACAACCCATACTAGGGTTAGTCAATAAATATCTCGATTAGCGTGAGACACCTTGATTAGTGCTAAGTACTCTGTTAAACATCATGGTTAATCAAGATAACCTAAGATATGAATCAATAGTCGAGATTGATTCATCTGATGTAATTAATATTAACTGAAGTGTTAATAGTTAAGTTAATTAATATGTACCATGATCATAGCATCATTATGCTAATTAAGTTGAATGAAGTACTCACTGATGTGTTTAGTGCTTTGATCAGGTGAGACAATCCAATTAGGATGATTTCTTGCTCCGAGGTCATAGTGTATTCCATGCTTGAAAAGTTGCAAGAAAAATCATTTGATTCAGACCCTCGAGGCAGAAGTTATTCTATTTTCTAGTTCTTTGGACCTTGGTTGTAATTTACCCACATTTGGCTATTTATTTTCCTTATCCCTTTTAGTGGGCCGACTATCTTTGCCCTTTTATTTAGTTGTCTTCCCGATCGATACAGGGCAACCGATAGAGCGGCGCCCAACCTATCAGCCCGATCGCAGCAGCAGAGGGGCGCGATTGAGGGCGATTTTGTGCGCAGCACCTCCGACCAGCCAGGGCGCCACCTCCGTTCTTATTTTTCCTCTACCCTCTTTCTTCTACCTCAACCTTCGACCAGCCTGGCAGCGCCCAGCAAACAGTTACAGCTGCGCACGATCGGCAGCAGCAAAGGATCTAGGGCGGGGCGATTTGGAGTTCTAGAATCTGTTGAAAAAGGTCGTCCACCTTCCCTCTCTTCTTCCTCGATCTTTCCCCCTCCTCCCACTATCGTCGACCTAGCTACCTGCTTGGGTAGCCGACCTATAGTAGGTGCGGCGCCTATCAGCAAGCAGCTCGTGTGGCCATGTTTGGGAGAGAAAAGGATGCTCTTTGTTTCGGTCAACGACCAACCATGCATCAACGATTCTTTTCCTAACTCTGACCACCAGGTTTGGTGCTCATCTAGCTAGGGGCAGTGTCGTACCTTGCAGCCGTAGCAGCAGTAAAGCCACGATATCCAGTTCATTCGTGAGGAGCTTTTGGGGGCAACCAGTACTCCAGAACGTTGCCTTGATTTCGGCTTGAGGTCCAGATTAGAATTTCCATAGTGGTTAGCCAAGATCCATCTATCAATTTAGCCAATTTCAGATGTGATCGTAAAGGAACTGTTCTGCTGTTGAATTGCAGGATCAGTAAGATAATTAATCCAAAGGTAGAAGAAGACCAGAAATTGCCCGAAAACTGGTCCTTAGACGCAATTCCGGACGAATCCGGACAACCCAAATCGCTGTGAGTAGGATTTCATTTATTTATCATTAATAAACTCAGGCATTTGAATATTTTCTATTTTGTGCGCGAATTACGCTGATAACAGGCGTTATCAGGCGTCGGGCAGCTTTTGGCATCGCCCGACCTTTTTAGTTCATAAAATGCTTCTAGACACTGTTATATGATTAAATTTAGCATTTGAACAGTATGGATTGAATCAGTAGATTTATATGGTTCATTGGCATCTAAATTGCTCATTTGAATGTTGAAATTAGAAATTCATGTCTGAAAATGGTATAATTTGGGTATGAACCCAGACAATGAAGATCTCTGATAAATTATCAGATGTACGATTTCAAAGTTGATATGAATAAATAAAATATGCATAAAAACCCTAATTGCATATATCTTTTGACGTTAATATGTGTAAATTGATATTTACATGAAATGGCACATTTCTCTGAAATATTACCAGAAATTTTCAAGTATTGTTATTAAATTGTGTTGTGAAATGTAATTAACTCTTAATTGAGTTAAGTGATGCACAAACCAGGATTTAGGTTAATGTGCACGTTTTTCGATAATTTTAGAGAATTGATAATTGTTGAGTATGATTCTCATATGTGAAGTAAATTTCTTTAATTTGTGCAATAAGATGTTCAATTGCGTAAATTCGCTATGTATGTGCCAAATTGAAATAAGTTGGGTTATTTATGCATTTCTAAATTGTCTGAATGCATGGTATGAGAATTTCTCAGAAATTACAATGATTTGAAATATATTTCTCTGTCAGTTTAGAATGACAGTGTATTGTGATCTGATATGAAATCAGTAAATGTGCTTTTCCTGTTTAAATGGTTATATGTTAGTCAGTTAATAGACTTAAGTGCCCTAACACCGTAGAACCCCTTTGACAGATCTACTTCTTAGGGGTGAAACTCGTGTTGCAACATCATCCGTGCTTGTGTCATGGACACACGAGGAAAGAGAGGTAGTGTCCAACAACAATCGTGCTTGTGTCACGATGGCACTGGAGGAAAAATGGGGGTTATTCAAAATCATCCATGCTTGTGTCACGGAGGTAACCCGGTGAGACTCTCCTCCTGTGTACTCAGGTTAGAGGAGAAGTCTAGAGCACTCAGAGTAGTGCCTTGAGGCCGTAGAGCCTATGAGTCAGGCCGGAGAGCCTGGGGTCCTGTGGCAGAGCAGGGCTGGCGTCAGACTTAGCATTTCCCGGGTGTGTCGCTAAGTCTTGTACGGTGGGATCGTAGTTCGCTACGGATCTTTATATGCAGGGTACACTGCATATGATTAGGGCATAATAATAATATAAATTGGTACTCATATAGGATCACAAGAAATTAAAGTATTCGAACTTTTGTGCTATTTCTTTATATCTATTTATCTGTTCAAATTATCTGTTATTGCATGGAAATGTGATTATATTCTGCAAATCTGTTATGTTATTAGAACTGCCCTGCTTAGTACTGTACTTATGTTTTATTTAAATTTATAAACCTGATGAGTTGTTTAGTGATAGCTAAGTGAAATGCTATTCATTGAGCGAGTAGGCTCATACCTCTACTCAAAACATTTTCAGGTCATCATCAGCAGCAGGAATCTGAAGGATCTGTTCATCCTAACGCTTAGTCTGTAGAAGGTATATGTATTTAGTTTAGTTAGAGGTCTCTTAGTCCTTTCCCCTCGATCCTTGGGACATGGAGTGGGTGAGAGAGAGTATGTATGGCGAATGTGTATAAAGATGTAAATTAACTGTTATGTTTACTTTATGTTAAACAATATTACATGTTGTAAACTCTGTTTATGTTCTCTAGCCAGTTTAATTGAAATGCTTCCGCAATAGTTATTTATGTTTTAGTTTACAACAATAATCCGGATATCATTACGAGGTTTTAAAAAGAAAAAGTTTTCAGTGATTTGTTTATGTGATAATCCCTCCGTCGCGCCCTAATCTCGTGATTAGTGGTTAGTGTGAGATCGGGGTGTGACAGTTGTTGCATGTTTTCAAACCCTTAGGTCTCATTCTTCCCCCTCAACTTCATTTTCCTACCATTACCTTCAATTGTAAAAGGTTCCTCCTTCTCAACTTATCACCCCTTCCCTTAGGTAAAGATCGTACTAATGTCATATCTTTTTCGAAGGGTAGCTTTCACACCAATTCTTTATTTTTCAGTTGGCCATATGCTTATGTGTTCGGGTAGGCTTAAGGCTTTAGATGTTTTCCTCTTTCTCCTGAACTCCTCACCTACAATTGTCGTAAGAACAATGTTGCCCTTTTTGGGATTCTGACTTTAAGTCGTGTGGTTTGTGAGTTTCCATTCAGAATTGGAGGTGTGTAAGCTTGGCTTCAAGATTCCACTTACGGGCACGACATATCTGCATTCATGAGTGCAGCAATATACTGGCCGTGCGGAAACTTTTGGCATCTTTTTGGGCACAACTCTCATATTTTTTTCTTTATTTCTTTTTGGCTTTTTTTACCTCTCCTTTCAGGCTTGGGTTCGGGGAATTTTACTTGGTCTTCTGGGTGGCCAAACCTCTTTTAGATATGCTTTGAAGAGGGCAGTTGTTTCCCTTTCTACAGAGATAAGGATTTTCTGGTCAAAAGCGTCAGGTGAGGGTGGTTGGTCAGGAGTATGACTAGGTGAAGTTCTCTAGTCTTCGATGGTTTCATGAGTTAAGGTTGTTGCATTTACAACGTCTTATTGTAAGAATGAGGTAGAGCAGTATTGCTATGACTGTTGTTTTACTCGTATATACATGTATATGTTGCTCATGTATTTCTCTCTAAGAGGGCTGAAACACTACAATCCAAAAATTTAGCAAGAGAGGAGGCGAGTGTTTAAATTTAAGAGGTAGTTTAATTCAAAATTTTGAAAATTTCATCAAAATTGTTAGAGGTAAAAAATGGTAAATGTACCTATGTAGCCTGTTTATGACTCCTCCCCCAAACTTATCCTACACCACGTCTCGGGGTGTCAAAATTTGAGCAAGATGTATAAACGGGCTTTCTTTATTTGTTTTTATTGTTGATGATGGAGGCCCACTTGGACTCGAGGAGCATGTTTGTGTATATTCCTCTTAGTGCATGGTATTGTTCATATTGCATGTTTTCCACCTTGAAGCCAATATTGGCTATGGCCACCATCCAATATAGACAGAAGAAGCTGTAGTCATTTGATAGGGGCACCTGTCGGGGGCTCCTGTGGCAGAACTACATCTTCTTGAACTCTTTGCCTGTCGAATGGTCGTACCCTCTGCAGTGACTTCATATCATGTTGATGATAGCCTCGACGCAAGTGTTTGCCTTTTCTTTTGTTGGCGTCTTTGCTGTTGTCATATCAGTCTTCTTATTAAGTGCGAAGGTTGTATCAAAGATGTTGTAGAGTACAACAGTCCTCCTGAGGATGTTGAAATGTAGCAAAGTCCAATGATTATTGTGAAGAATAGACAGGAAGATGTGATCTGGTGGGAACGTCACCAGGCGTTGTTGCAGCTGCTCCTTCTCTCCCAACCTTTTGTCCTTTAGGATGTCATCTACCAGTAAGAAGTATGCCATGTGGGCATTTGACATGGTGTCACCTAGTATCGTCTGGTAAGCTGACATCGTACTTACAGAAAGGTATCCTCCAATTTTCAGCATTTCTCGAAGGTCGTCTTTTAGCACAGAGATGCCATCTATTTCAAAGATGACATCTCCCGACGAATCATCTTCTTTCAAAGAAGTCATAATTATAGTTAGTTCTTCTAGGGACAGACTGAAGCAGCTCTGTAAAGATTCGATCTTTATGGTCAAATATTTACAAAATAATATCAAGAACATAAACAATCTTTGTTACATTCATGCTTGTACATCAAATTCATGGAAGCTTACAAATATGATTACAAGTTTAAGAAATAAAATTCATTCCTATCTAGTCTTCAATGGAGGACTACCCAGTGCATGTCTCTTCAAATTCTTCCATCTATCACCTGCCCATGAGTTCCTAAAGGGAACGAAACCACACATGGACCCCATTGAAGGGAAAAAGGGTCAGCAAAGCTGGTACTAAATTCTTATATCGAGCTATTTGCAAAATATAGGTTCTAAGTATAAATCCAGGTAATATCAAATCTAGGTAAGGAACATTTTGTGGACTAAATTTGCCAAATCAAGAATAACAATATTTCAATGTTTGTATTTCAAGATAAAATTTTACAAGGCTATTCAAAATAGTTCAAGATACCCAATTATCAAAATATTTGCAATGATCAACTTTTGAATATTAAGGTTGAGCACTATCATATCATTTCCTTCAAGGGCAACAATGCCTTATGTTCAATCATCTATGAAAGAACAACATTGAGCCTAATTACTATGTTAGCCAGCCTATTGGGGAACAACTAATCCATTACACCTGTGCACAGGGCGGCAGGACGTACCCTACCTCAAGTGAGCCAAAGCTCTAAGGGGCCAAAGCCCAAAGGGACCAAAGTCCATGGAGTCAAAACTCCAAATAGATCAATTTAAGTGCTATTATAATATTCAATGCAATCAAACAATAATCAATCTGAGGTGGTGAACTTTCAAAGAGACAGGAAAGGTTTATAAAAGTATAGGGTTCACCACTAAACAATGTACATGGAATTCAAGAGGGAAATTAATAACACAATATGAAAATAGAGAATCTAGTTGTAACGCCCGGGCCCACTGCCCAAGGCTCTAGTAGAGTTTCAAGAATGATGATTGGCCCCACAGACGACCACTTGCCTTAACTGCACGCTTTTTGTCCACTCACACACTAGCCAGGAGCAACTTCCCGACTGGTCACCCATCCTAGTACTACTCCAAGCTGAGCATGCTTAACTATGAAGTTCTTTCGAGATGGGCTCCCGGAAAAGGAGGTGCACCTTGGTGATATGGGTAGTCCAATCATTCCTTTTAAGATCATGTTATCCGAGGCCTCAAATCCTGGGATGTTACAATCTCCCCCACTTAGACTCTTGACGTCCTCGTCAAGGCTCAACTATAAGGTCTCATAATCTCTTCCCCATTTCAGTGCAGACCCACAATGGCCCATGGACACCCAACTCCCGATCACGGAATACCAGCGTAAGGGTGGCTACGTCAACCATGGACAACCCTTTCCTATATGCATGGACCGCACGTCTCAAGACTGGCATGTCATGCCCATGTGGGCCCCACCTACTGGAGGGGAATTGGCTCTGATACCATTTGTAACGCCCGAGCCCACTGCCCAAGGCTCTAGTAGAGTTTTAGGAATGATGACTAGCCCCACAGACCACCACTTGCCTTAACTGCACGCTTTTTGTCCACTCATGCTCAAGCCAGGAGTAACTTCCTGACTGGTCACCCATCCTAGTACTACTCCAAGCTGAGCACGCTTAACTATGGAGTTCTTTAGAGATGGGCTCTCGGAAAAGGAGGTGCACCTTGGTGATATGGGTAGTCCAATCATTCCTTTTAAGATCATGTTATTCGAGGCCTCAAATCATGGGATGTTACACTAGTACCTTAATTTATTCAAGTCTTCATAGGTTGAATAATCACCAAGAATGGCTCCAAGAGCAAGAAATCTACAAAGTGTTGTACAATTTTGTTATCATTTGGCATGGAACCAATTACTTGTTCAATCTTTTCTATTTAGTGTTTCCTTTCCAAGTTAGGGATATATTTATCATATTTTTCTCTATAGTTATCAATATTAGATTCCCAACTAGGTTATATATATATATATATATATATATATATATATATCCAATGTTACATACTTAGTTGTTTTATCGTGTTGTTTCTATGTTAGATCTAAAATATCATTATGTTTCTCATATATATTACAACTACATTTAGTCACTAGGATCATGTATGTCTATTTACTAATATACCTTACTAAGGATATTTAGGGTTTAATTCCACATACCTCTATACATACTATTCATATGCTAGTACTTTGATCTTAATTTCTTATATGTATACAAGTAGTAATATATCTTAGGCATTACATAATTCCATATTGTTCCTTCATGATAAGATAACTAGTAGTTTCATTTATAACTAAGAGAACACCAAAATACTCATACATAAATAACTAGGTCTCAAACATGTATATGAACATAATTATACAGTACTAATATATTAAGGGAGGAATTCCTTGTACAACCTAATTATTAAGTACCACTACATGTTTTATTTTATAATGCAATATTATCTAAGATCAATTAAGTCCTCCTTTACTTTCTCTAAGTTTCCATTAAGATACCACGATTTGTGCTACAAGGTTCCATAATCAGGATCTTCTATCCAATTATACTCTAATATGTATATTTCTATGATTTGAACTTGTAAAAAGGATAGAACTTCCACCATAACCGGTATCACTAGTTTACCACTTTTCAACTTAGGTACACATAAATAGGTAGTCAATAGGTTTAACATATGATTTAGTTGATACAACGATTACCTATAGATTGTGATTATCTTTATTGCTATTCATATGCATGTTGATTAACTAATTGTCCATCTAATGTTTAGGAGAAACATAAGTGTATAGGAGTAAGGGTATAGAAATTACCTATTCATGGATGAGAGGGGTTTGATCCCAAACGATCAGGTTGTTAATCATCTTCTAAGGAACTGATGGGTCCCACGCAGGCACTCTTTGAAGAAGCAGTAGCAGAGTTTACAGATCTAGTAATGCATATCTTAACAACATCCTTGGAGTTCTATTTCTCCTTGCTCTGGTCGGATGCACTTCTGCTGGTGGTGGGACTTGAAGAAGGACAAGATTCCTTGCCACTCTGGTCCATAGATTTGCAGTAGGATTGGGGTTTTGGGTACTTTTTGTCTGAAATTTTCTCATGGAATTTTCTCCTGAGATCTTGGAGACCAGGGTGCGGCACCAATACAAGGAGGAGATGAGGAGGTGGTGGTAGCAGTGTGAGCACCAGTGGGAGCTTCGTGTGATGAGGCCGGCAAGAGGTCATCGACAGTGTGATCTACTGGCAATATATTAATATGTGCTCGTGCATCTTGATGAGAACTAAGGGTAGAGGTTGGCAGGGCCTGGACTGTCGTATGTGTCGTGCAGATTCCCTGGGTTCTGCCGTAGGTGGTGGCGGCAGGTGTTGTTAAAGGTGTCATCCTTGGTTCCTCAGGACTTTCCAAAATGGTGGTGGTGGCTAGGCTCACTGCTAGCCGGGCGGCACAGGGGAGTGGAGGCAGTTTTGCAGCGCTATCCATCGGTAGGTGGAGTGGCAGGGTCGTGGTTGGCAAAGCGCCGTGGTGGATGTAGGCTGCCTGGGGTCGGGGCAAAGGCGCCCAGGTCTGAGTTGCAGACCGCCGGTTGGTATCAATATGAAGGAGGAGGCGATGGCTACAACGTGTGGCTACAAGCGCGAGTGGGCGCCGTGGTGGCTAGAGTAGTTGGGGTGAAGATCTGTCTTGGTTGTAGGGAGTCGTGTCTCCAGATATGGGTGTGCTGGGACTTATATAGCAAGTAACGGGGTGTTAGGGTTTATATCTAGGGGATGAAGGAGATGACGTCATGTGCTTGGGTAACTGATCAACAATCGTTTCTTCTGCAATTCATCTGTTGTGGCCGTTTCTTCCAGTTCACCGGCCATCAAGGCTCCATGCATCCCTTCCTTTCTCGTTACTCATTGAGAGGCCGAGGTTGAGAGAGAGGGAGTCCAAAGGCAGGGAGAGTAGAGGGTAATCGATCTGGCTTCGAGTCTCTTGGTGGGCTGGTGAGGCGCTGAGAACACATTGTGCTTCTGTAACGCAACCGACACTGGTAGTGTTACAAGGAGAAGGCGTCAGGTCTTCTAATAGCCTAGGTAACTAATTCTATTAAACATAGTCATCACCCCTATTTAATAATTATGTTTTAATAGATTTTGTATCCTATACATAACACATAAAAAGGCAGTCAAAGTTTCTCTTCTCGTATACATATCAGAAGACCTACGATTTTTGGGTTCAGTCCTTTCTAGGGAAACCTAAGTCTAGTCCATTAATCACATATTACCTAGTTATGTTGATCTTGTATAACTCTTAAAAGTATGAATATAACTAAACTGAATTGTAGAAACAATAACGCTTCTATTAATTCAATTTCTACCATAACATCCAAACTTATTAGCACTATTTAGCCAATGAATATTGTATGTAATGATTCTAAGCCCATTAAGTGAAATTTCAAGGAGGAGTGGAATGCAAATCAAGATATCAAGGGGCAATTATTCATGATAATCAATCAAAATAGCTCACACTCAAGTTGGAAAGGACCGGATTGGAATTGAGATATAGTTTAGGGAAAATATGTGATAATATCTTGAAGTAGATTCAGTATCCCCAAAATTCGAGTATGTTACAACAACCTCAATAATTTAGTTTTAATTCTTAGAATTAGTAAAGTAATCACTCAATCACCTTTTTTAGTAGGTGTGGATGATTGAGTTATAGTTAGTAGTATTCCATAGATTCACGTTTCCCCAAGTTCAATATCTAGGCCTCTATTGGCCTATATTACTTCAATACATGCACTTGCATTTGATACATGTACTAAACACACCAATTGTCACCATTGTCAGGGAAACAAAAACATAGCACTATGAGTGTTGTGACCGGACAATTTAGGCCACAATTTTTATTTATTTTCATTATTTTAAAGATAAAAATCAAATCTTCATTTAATCACTGGTATCTAGTTCTCACATTCATCAATTATTTACAAGAGCTAGTGCATGGTTCAGACAAGGACCACCGATTATAGTGAGTCAACCCTGCCTAGCTTTAGCATAGAGGAACTCCGACACAGAGCATAAGAGTACAATGATTTCATGGGAGAACTTCTCCACACACCACCACATGAAACTCCACCACCACAAGAGATAGAATCAGAACGAGCAGAAATGGGTGATGGTAATGTGGAAGCTGAAAGCAAATTGTCTGAGAGAAAATTAAGGCATCCTCAACCACAATTCAATTGATACCAATAAAAAGATAGTCATTAAATGTGGGCATCTATAAAATTGATCCACGGATGGTGGCACTTATAAAATCGCAGGCTGTTCACGGGCATAATATGGTGGATCCAATGGCTAACATCAATAATTTCATGGGAAGTTGTGACATGCTAAAAGACTGACAGGGTCCCAACGACAGCAATTTATCTGAACTTATTTTCTTACTCACTGGCAGATAAAGTAAAAATGTGGTTTCTAAGTCTTAGGATCAAATGATCGATGTCTTCTTTGAATGCTATTTTCTGCCCCAGAAGTTTAGGAAGATCTATAACTTTAAGCAGAATGTAGAGGAGTCTTATTCTGAGGCATGGGAGAGATTCCAAAATATGTCGAGGAAGGCCCCAAATCATGGGATTGACCTTTACGTCCAAACAAAGACTTTCTACTACGGGCTGCATAAGGGAGAAATAACCTCACTGGATAGCATAGGGTCAGGGTTTTCCCTCAACAACAAGGCATTCAGGTGTCATGAAATTCTAAAAAACATGGCTAAAAATAAGTCACGGGGAGAGGAAAGAGAAGCTCTAGCCACAGTTAAAATTGTCGGAGAGTCCAAAGTCATCACAACACTAAGTGAGAAGTTGGACAACCTTGCCAAGAAATTAGATCAAAAATCAGGAAGTTCATCTGGAGGCAAGGAAGAAAGAATGCATGTATATGCAGCAATAGAAATATAGGGGCATTAATAAATATTCATGTAGGAAGGATCCTAAATTCTCATGGAAGGACCCCAACAACTTTCAGAGGGACCTGTATCAAGCATAATAGGCAAAGCCACAACAAGGTTGTGCACAACAACAACATCAGCAGGACAGAGCCCTCAACAAGATAGACCACATAGAAGACATGGTAGGAAAGTTGGTCAGTCAGGATGAGACAATCATAGGCCAAACACAGAGGGCCTTGTAGAATCAAGGAGCATAAATCCACATCATAGAAAAACCAAATTTCCCAAATAGCAACAGAAGTAGCATCCTTGAAGAAGCTAGGACAACATGGATTCCCAACAAATATGGACATTCCATCTAGTAACTAGGAAATGAAGGTAGTGTTACTCCACAGTGGGAAAAATTTCTTGAATGAACAAAAGACCATCCCATAAGCAAACAACAAGACATGTTATAGGGGACCAGTTTTGGATACTAATCCCCTTGAGCCAGACACCACATCATAGGAGAAAGAAGTAGTAGAGGAAAATGAAGAGCCAAAGGAAGCCAAAAAGGATGCATATGTCCACTCACCAAAAGAAGTTGGTGACTACAATGCCATTTCCAAACACCATGAAGGCAAAGAAGGTTGACCAACAATTCAAGAAGTTTCTAGATACTTTTAGAAAGCTTCACGTCAAAATACATCTGGTATATGAAATAGAGCACATCCCATCTTGTGGCAAAATTTTTAAGGACATAATCAATAAAAAGAGGAGGATAGTTGATTCATATGTAGTGATATTGAAGGAGGAAGTCAATGCACTTATACAAAGGATACTTCCATAGAGGAGGCAAGATCCAAGTTTCTTCAATATACCATGTTACATTGGCAAGACCAACTTTAGTGAGGCTCTATGCAATTTAGGGGCGAGCATAAATCTCATTTCCTCAATAACATTCAAGAAATTGGGGCTGAAGGAATCTGGGAAGAGCAACATGACCATACAATTGATTGAAAATTCAGTAGTGAGGCCAATCAGTATATGTGAGGATGTGTTAGTCAAGTAAACAAGTTTGTTTTTCCAACAAACTTTGTAGTTATGGAAATGCAGGATGATCATGGCAATGCACTACTTTTAGGGAGGTTGTTCCAAGCTACAACAGACATGATCCTAGAGATGGGAAAAGGAAGACTGACACTTTATATTCAGGACTACCACTTTGAAATAAAAATGCCAGATTCTAAACAAATGGATTGTGATAAAGCACATTGTCACATGCTACAAAAATTGAACAGTGAGGTGTCTTTATTTCTGGGGAAGCCATTTCTGGACATGGCTCATGTCATGACGAAGGTACAAAAAGGCACTTTGGTTGTGGATATTATATAGCATACTAAGAAGGTTTATTTGATAAAAGTAGTGCAATACCCTGATGATGAAGAGGAGGAAGTATGCCCAATAACAATTGAGGACACAACATCCTTCCTCTCACCCAAGCATAGCCACAACTACCATTAGAGGCTTGCATCATGAATGTGGTAGATGATTGCACTCATTGTCATTCTTTGGAGGAGTATGTTCTATTTTTGAAGGATTTGCCATGCTTATACATCATACACTATGAAGATTTAGAACCACTCCTACAATAGTTGATCCCATCATTGTAGTGTCCCTAGAGATTGAGTTTAAGTCGCTCCCGCCACATCTGAAGTACATTTGCTTGGCAACAAATGGGAAGCTTCCAGTCATCTTTTTAGCCTCATTGAGAACGCATGGGGAGGAGCAATGTCTAGTAGTGTAAAAGAACCACCGAGCAACGTTTGGATGGTCTATTGTAGACATCAAGGGGATATCCCCTATTTTATTCTAGCACAAAATCAAAATTGAAGTAGGAGCCAAACTGACAGTACAAACTCAACAGAGTCCCAATCCAATCACGACCAAGGTGGTAAAGAAGGAGGTAGTGAAGCTTCTATCAGTAGGTATAATACATGCTATATCTGATTCTAACTGGGTTAGCCCAACCCAAGTTGTGCCTAAGAAAGGGGGGATAACAGTCAAAACAAATTCAGTGACTGAGTTGATATCCACTAGATTAGTGATGGGGTGATGTGTGTGTGTGTTGATTATCTCCGATTGAATGTTGCCACACTTAAAGATCATTTTCTACTGCCCTTTATTGATCAAATCCTTGAGCGGCTCACCGACTATTGTCATTTTTGTTTTCTAGATGGATATTTTGGGTATAATCAGATTTCTATTGAGCTAAAAGACAAAGAGTATTCTATTTTCACTTGTCCTTATGGCATCTTTGCATATCGTTGGATGCCATTTGACCTTTGTAATGCACTGACTACTTCTCAGAGATGTATGTTCGCTATTTTCTCAGATATGGTGGAGTGTTGTCTCAAACTCTTTATGGACATTTTTTTGGTGTATGGAGAGTCATTTGAAGACTGCCTCGATAGCCTTGACAAAGTTTAACAAAGGTATGAGGACACTCACCTAGTGTTGAATTAGGAGAAATGCCACATGATTGTGAGTGAAGGTATAGTTTTAGGACACAATGTGTCTAATAAATGAATGGAATTTGATCCAATAAAATTTAAGTGATATCTAAGATACCTCCACCATCGTCGATGAAGAGGGTTTGGAGTTTTTTGGGACACACCCACTTTTTTTCAGGGACACACCCACTTTTATTGATGTTTCATAAAAGATTTTTCGAAGATTGCAAAATTTCTTTTTGAATTGTTAGATAAAGATGCCGAGTATAATTTTGATGAGCGATGTTTGAAGGATTTTAAGGTGCTGAAGGAGAAATTGGTGTCCTCACCTGTGGTACAAGCCCCAGATTGGAACCACTCATTTGAGCTTATGTGTGGCACATCGGACTATGCATTGAAAACCCTTAATGATGCCCAACTTAAGTACACTACAACTGAAAAGGATATTTTGGATGTGGTATTTGCTTTTAATATTTTTTGCCAATATTTGATCAGGGTGAGGGTTATAGTTTGGACTAACCATGCAGCGATAAAATATCTATTGTAGAAGAAAGATGCCAAACCTAGATTGATAAGATAGATTTTGCTATTGTAGGAATTTGACATATAAATCAAGCATAAGGCAGTGACAGTGACTGTGGTAGCCAATCATTTGTCTGGGTTGGAGAGAGTGGATGAGAAGAACTTAGAAATACCCATCGTTGGGGATTTTCCTGATGAGCAGATGTATGCCATGAAAGATAAAGAGCCATGGTTTGCTAATATTGTGATCTACTTGGTTGACAAAAAGAAATATCGAACTACTTGGCATGTGGCGAGCTGCCTAAAGATTAAGGGTATCAAGATAAGAAGAACATTTTCCACTCCTTGAGATTCTATGTGTGAGATGACCCAATTTTGCTCAAACAATGTAAGGACATGATTTTGAGGAAGTGTGCGACCGAGTGTGAGTTTGAGATCATATTGGCACATTGTCACTGCCTACCTACTGGGGGACATCATGCTAGCTCCAGGACAGTGACCAAGGTGTTAAATAGTGGTTTTTATTGGCTGCCGTTATTTAAAGATGATTATAATTTTATGTGTAATTGTGATGCATGTATGCAAGCAAGAAATATATCTAGGAGACACAAAATGACGCTAAACATTTTTTAGGAAGTTGAGGTTTTTGATTTACGGGGAATAGATCTTATGGGATCCTTTGTGTCTTCTAATTCCAATTTATATATTTTGCTTGTAGTTGAATATGTATCTAAGTGGGTGGAAGCAATTCCATCCCAAACCAATGATGCACGGGTTGTTTTCAAATTTGTAAAGGACCATATTTTCTATAGGTTTGGGGTGCCAAGAGTGATGATAAATGATGGGGGGTCTCAGTTCACTAATAAGAAGTTTAGAGCTTTATTGAGTAAGTATGGAATGAGGCATAGAGTAAGAACCCCGTGCTATCCACTGACCCAAGGACAAGTTGAGGTGTTTAATAGAGACATTAAGAAGATTTTAGAAAAAATAGTCTCAACCAATAGGACCAATTGGAGCATGCAACTAAATGATTCTCTTTGGGCATACAGGACACCTTATAAAACACCCATAGGAACAACTCCATTTAGGTTGGTTTATGGGAGAGCATGTCATCTACCTATAGAGTTGGAACACAAAGCCAAGTGGGATTTCAAGAAGCTGAACTACAATCTCGATATTACATGAAAGAAATGCATGTTGGAGCTCAATGAATTGGATGAGCTCAGGCTAGATGCCCATCAAAGCTTGAGGATATATAAGGATAGAGCCAAAAAGGTCTATGACTACCAGATATTACATAGAGGGTTTACTCTAGGGCAAACGGTGTGTGACGTCCCCGGATTTTCTAAAACTTAATCTGATGTGTGACGTCCAAATTGAAACCCTCACCTCAGCGAGAATCCCAATTTAAACATCCCACATGAGGCTAAGAAGAAGAAAATCAGAGGAAGTCAGAAAGAAATAATCAGTAGCACATGTACATGAACAATAATAAAACCATACACACATGTTCACCATTCAACATATAATTACAACATGAATTGTTACAACATTTGATATTACATATTGAACAGCAAACTTAAAACATATACATGTACTACAACTAAACAACAGGATCTTAAGACAACAGGTCCACCTGTACATCAGCTCACCATACAACTCTCACTAACCTGGCTCTGATACCACCTGTGACGTCCCCGGATTTTCTAAAACTTAATCTAATGTGCGATGTCCAAATTGAAACTCTCACCTCAGCAAGAATTCCAATTTAAACATCCCACATGAGGCTAAGAAGAAGAAAATCAAAGGAAGTCAGAAGGAAACACAGTAGCACATGTACATGAACAATAATAAAACCATACACACATGTTCACCATTCAACATATAATTACAACATGAATTGTTACAACATTTGATATTACATATTGAACAGCAAACTTAAAACATATACATGTACTACAACTAAACAACAGGATCTTAAGACAACAGGTCCACCTGTACATCAGCTCGCCATACAACTCTCACTATCCTGGATCTTCAAGAGCATAACCACAACCTAAACAAAGATTACATGCGGTACACGTCAGCACAATATTTCATGAATATTGTACTGAGTACGCCTACGTGTCTTTTATTTACCTCTCATCATATCTTGGCAATAAGATAAAACTAATGTACTTGGCAGTAATAGAAGAATATAAGAAAAATGTATACTTGCACAAAGATATTCATTAACAAAAGAGAACACATATTTTAAGCTCATTTTCCATTATATGCTCGTGCATCCGCCTACCAATGGGATAGATGCATTCAGGCCTTATGATCCTCTTACCAAAGAGATAGATCATTGTACTTGTGATCCGCTTACCAAAGAGATAGATCACTCACTAGCACTACGCTTACCAAAGAGATATAGTGCTTTCATATAATGGAACAAATATATTATGTTTCATGTGTTCATAGCCATAAGTACGAAAAATCAGGCAACATATCATACAAGAACAATCATTTCATCCAATACCATATGCCAAGTATTTTACTACTCATATAAAACAAGCATATTGTATAATAAGCCAAGTAAGAGGTAATGGCGTACCTTGATCAAGAGATAAACTTAATCACCACATATTCCTGATATCAACTATATCCTTGGTTAAACCTGATTAAGACAAGATCATATACTATCATCAGGTTCTCATCTTCTTACATCTCATCTTAACCATAATCGTGCTCATATTAGGGTTTCACTTAGTTCATTAGGATATACCCACTTTTACTTGAATTCTTATCTTAGAATTCTCTTACTGATGTCATATTCCAGATTATGATTCATTGTCTGAACATTATCTTCCATATCATTTTTGTGCACATTAATTAACCCTAGGTTATACCATTAACCAAGATTAGGGTTTTAATCCATGTATTAGGGTCATCCTCATGTAACATGAATTCTATGCATCTAACTGATATCAAAGTTCCACATTAGCTTCCAGTTATTGATATGAGGGTATTCTGTAAATTTCATCATTTATTGAGCATGTATGCATTAATTGCATTTTAATTAGGGTTATTAGCCCGAATTAGACATATTATGCAAATTACATGATTTCGTGCATCAACATCATGATAGCTGATATATTATGGATTATATATCTATTTCAGAGTTACTGAAGCATTACCATAATTTTAGGCCATTGTTTGATATTTATTATACATCAAACAAGCATAGTACATCTTACATGATATCCCTGATATTAATGCATCAAAAGACTGATATTATCATTCTAATGCATTCTACTCATTTTTCTGAACAATTCAGTATATTATTTGTATTTTTCTGATAACTATGCAATTTTCTATGAATTAAACAACATCTGGGAATTTCTGAGTGTTTTACCTTTTCTGATCAAACAGGGACCGCCACGTGGCCTCGCTGCTCCAACTGATTTCACTCATGGGCATTCCTTGTTCTGTGTCGAGTCGGCCGATCTGTATCCATTCTTCCGGTCTGGTGTTGGACCGCTTCAGGCCTCCCCCTTCCTTCACGCACACTCACATAACGTGGACTCCACGAATATGTTAGGCAGGGGCCGTCGCAAGGGCTCCTCGCCAGACTCAGACACACCGAACTCCCACCCCTTAGCACCGCCGCTGGGATCCATCTTCCCCAGCATCGTTTCTCTGCCGCCTGCTAACTTTCTCAGCGACCTACCCAAAGTGCCGGCACACCTCGGCATGGAACTCAGACGAGGTGAAGCAGCAGCTCCAAAACTTGTCCTCCATGAACTCTTCGACAACCGGCATCGTCGTCATGACTATGAGCTCCGGCAAGGTAGAAGCATCTCTGTCATGGGATCATCAACTTATGCCCTCAGCGACGCCTGAAGTTGTTCTACTGGAAACGGTCGCCTCGCCAAGGAGGCTCTCCAAGTCGAGCTAGCTCCATCGCATGCGAGCGATCATGCAACATGGTGTCGCGACAAGGCTGGGTCTGCTCCGACGAGGAGTCAGTCGCTTCTCCCTCCTTCCTTGGCTTCCATTTTCACATCCCAACGCCTGACTGGCGCCCCGTCCAGTCAAACACGAGCTATACCTCTGGCCGCCGTCATTGATAGCTTGGGTCTGATCCCTATGCCGCTGGTGGTTGGATCTCCAGCAAGCACTCAGGGAGACTCGACTCCTCACGGACTTCTCCAGATCTTCCTCTATCCCACTTCCTATCTCATTGTATAACTCCTCCCTATGGACCTGTACGAGGTTGATCCAGTTAGGCGAGGTCCTCATCGTCGTTCTCTGGTGCCGTGATCATCCCCCGATCTCCTCCTTCTGTAACTTCTACCTCCCACCTACAACAGATGATGGAGAGATAGAGGGTGGGGTTTGTATATCTCCCGCATCCAGCTGCCTTATACAAGTGCTTGAACTATGCAATCGGCAACCCAAGGAAAAAGGACTGGTCCCCCATTCTTTTCACACGAACAAACCGCTCACCACTCTCGCTTCCTCAGGCCACGACCTGGACGTGGGAGTCCAATGAAGCTGGCGCCTTTGCTCACGTAACCACTGCGATGAAGACAACTTCCTAACTCCTCAGCCATTCGATTCTATCTAAGGGTCCTGATAAGAACTTAACAAAACTTGATCCGTGGCTGCTCATGTCAAGGCTTTGTCTATAGGATCGAGACTACCCAGCTCAAATCTTCTCCAAGCATCACACATGAGCGTGACATAGTATTTTATCAAAGCCCAAGCTTCTATATGTGAACATGGGTCAAACATACATCAAAAAGTTAATCATCATCCAAGATATCTCACATCCAACTTTGGTGCTAAAACTCAACTATATGACCAATAAATTAAATTCCTTAAAGGCATAAACTTATGGATCTTAAACATGATATCAACATCAATCAATAATCTGACTTTATCAAAAAGCTTGTAACTTCCAATATAAAAAACTAAACATATTGATTCACTTATGTCCTTGACCTTTAAGGATTCCAAAAGTCCACTCCATCACATCCTACAAACCTTAAAAGAAATTCCGTCCTCGGAATTAGGCCAGAAAAACCACTTTGTCACATCACCTGTGACGTCCCCGGATTTTCTAAAACTTAATCTAATGTGCGATGTCCAAATTGAAACTCTCACCTCAGCAAGAATTCCAATTTAAACATCCCACATGAGGCTAAGAAGAAGAAAATCAAAGGAAGTCAGAAGGAAACACAGTAGCACATGTACATGAACAATAATAAAACCATACACACATGTTCACCATTCAACATATAATTACAACATGAATTGTTACAACATTTGATATTACATATTGAACAACAAACTTAAAACATATACATGTACTACAACTAAACAACAGGATCTTAAGACAACAGGTCCACCTGTACATCAGCTCGCCATACAACTCTCACTATCCTGGATCTTCAAGAGCATAACCACAACCTAAACAAAGATTACATGCGGTACACGTCAGCACAATATTTCATGAATATTGTACTGAGTACGCCTACGTGTCTTTTATTTACCTCTCATCATATCTTGGAAATAAGATAAAACTAATGTACTTGGCAGTAACAGAAGAATATAAGAAAAACATATACTTGCACAAAGATATTCATTAACAAAAGAGAACACATATTTTAAGCTCATTTTCCATTATATGCTCGTGCATCCGCCTACCAATGGGATAGATGCATTCAGGCCTTATGATCCTCTTACCAAAGAGATAGATCATTGTACTTGTGATCCGCTTACCAAAGAGATAGATCACTCACTAGCACTACGCTTACCAAAGAGATATAGTGCTTTCATATAATGGAACAAATATATTATGTTTCATGTGTTCATAGCCATAAGTACGAAAAATCAGGCAACATATCATACAAGAACAATCATTTCATCCAATACCATATGCCAAGTATTTTACTACTCATATAAAACAAGCATATTGTATAATAAGCCAAGTAAGAGGTAATGGCGTACCTTGATCAAGAGATAAACTTAATCACCACATATTCCTGATATCAACTATATCCTTGGTTAAACCTGATTAAGACAAGATCATATACTATCATCAGGTTCTCATCTTCTTACATCTCATCTTAACCATAATCGTGCTCATATTAGGGTTTCACTTAGTTCATTAGGATATACCCACTTTTACTTGAATTCTTATCTTAGAATTCTCTTACTGATGTCATATTCCATATTATGATTCATTGTCTGAACATTATCTTCCATATCATTTTTGTGCACATTAATTAACCCTAGGTTACACCATTAACCAAGATTAGGGTTTTAATCCATGTATTAGGGTCATCCTCATGTAACATGAATTCTATGCATCTAACTGATATCAAAGTTCCACATTAGCTTCCAGTTACTGATATGAGGGTATTCTGTAAATTTCATCATTTATTGAGCATGTATGCATTAATTGCATTTTAATTAGGGTTATTAGCCCGAATTAGCCATATTATGCAAATTACATGATTTCGTGCATCAACATCATGATAGCTGATATATTATGGATTATATATCTATTTCAGAGTTACTGAAGCATTACCATAATTTTAGGCCATTGTTTGATATTTATTATACATCAAACAAGCATAGTACATCTTACATGATATCCCTGATATTAATGCATCAAAAGACTGATATTATCATTCTAATGCATTCTACTCATTTTTCTGAACAATTTGGTATATTATTTGTATTTTTCTGATAACTATGCAATTTTCTATGAATTAAACAACATCTGGGAATTTCTGAGTGTTTTACCTTTTCTGACCAAACAGGGACCGCCACGTGGCCTCGCTGCTCCAACTGATTTCACTCATGGGCATTCCTTGTTCTGTGTCGAGCCGGCCAATCTGTATCCATTCTTCCGGTCTGGTGTTGGACCGCTTCAGGCCTCCCCCTTCCTTCACGCACACTCACATAGCGTGGACTCCACGAATATGTTAGGCAGGGGCCGCCGCAAGGGCTCCTCGCCAGACTCAGACACACCGAACTCCCACCCCTTAGCACCGCCGCTGGGATCCATCTTCCCCAGCATCATTTCTCTGCCGCCTGCTAACTTTCTCAGTGACCTACCCAAAGTGCCGGCGCACCTCGGCATGGAACTCAGACGAGGTGAAGCAGCAGCTCCAAAACTTGTCCTCCATGAACTCTTCGACAACCGGCATCGTCGTCATGACTATGAGCTCCGGCAAGGTAGAAGCATCTCTGCCATGGGATCATCAACTTATGCCCTCAGCGACGCCTGAAGTTGTTCTACTGGAAACGTTCGCCTCGCCGAGGAGGCTCTCCAAGTCGAGCTAGCTCCATCGCATGCGAGCGATCATGCAACATGGTGTCGCGACAAGGCTGGGTCCGCTCCGACGAGGAGTCAGTCGCTTCTCCCTCCTTCCTTGGCTTCCATTTTCACATCCCAACGCCTGACTGGCGCCCCGTCCAGTCAAACACGAGCTATACCTCTGGCCGCCGTCATTGATAGCTTGGGTCTGATCCCTATGCCGCTGGTGGTTGGATCTCCGGCAAGCACTCAGGGAGACTCGACTCCTCACGGACTTCTCCAAATCTTCCTCTATCCCACTTCCTATCTCATTGTATAACTCCTCCCTATGGACCTGTACGAGGTTGATCCAGTTAGGCAAGGTCCTCATCGTCGTTCTCTGGTGCCGTGATCATCCCCCGATCTCCTCCTTCTGTAACTTCTACCTCCCACCTACAACAGATGATGGAGAGATAGAGGGTGGGGTTTGTATATCTCCCGCATCCAGCTGCCTTATACAAGTGCTTGAACTATGCAATCGGCAACCCAAGGAAAAAGGACTGGCCCCCCATTCTTTTCACACGAACAAACCGCTCACCACTCTCGCTTCCTCAGGCCACGACCTGGACGTGGGAGTCCAATGAAGCTGGCGCCTTTGCTCACGTAACCACTGCGATGAAGACAACTTCCTAACTCCTCAGCCATTCGATTCTATCTAAGGGTCCTGATAAGAACTTAACAAAACTTGATCCGTGGCTGCTCATGTCAAGGCTTTGTCTATAGGATCGAGACTACCCAGCTCAAATCTTCTCCAAGCATCACACATGAGCGTGACATAGTATTTTATCAAAGCCCAAGCTTCTATATGTGAACATGGGTCAAACATACATCAAAAAGTTAATCATCATCCAAGATATCTCACATCCAACTTTGGTGCTAAAACTCAACTATATGACCAATAAATTAAATTCCTTAAAGGCATAAACTTATGGATCTTAAACATGATATCAACATCAATCAATAATCTGACTTTATCAAAAAGCTTGTAACTTCCAATATAAAAAACTAAACATATTGATTCACTTATGTCCTTGACCTTTAAGGATTCCAAAAGTCCACTCCATCACATCCTAAAAACCTTAAAAGAAATTCCGTCCTCGGAATTAGGCCAGAAAAACCACTTTGTCACATCATATACAACTTAAAAGAACTTTCGTCCTCGAAAGTCAACCATATTCGTACTCCAAGGAAAACTACCATGACTTCATCCACATGTAGGCACTATTCTATGTGTAACATATCCGTAAAGGTTACCTAGAACCATGTATCCAAAGCACTATTAGAGGGGTTTACAACCATCTTGGTGCACAAATACTCCGTTCAAGGTTAAACTATGGGTTTAGAAACTTCGATTATGTCATGACGTATCTCATATATCAGGTTTGCACCCTTACCTTAACCCATGCATTAGGATTTCAACATCATATTAACATGTTCCACAGAAGTTAACTAAAGTTAACCGATTGTATCAAGGTGTCATAAACATATTATTGAGCTAATTTGTTAGAACATGTTCTACATTAACATATGCCTTTTAGGAGGGAGTTAACTAAAGTTAACCCACTTTATCCATCTGGATCATATTAAGGTGCCATCATCATTATGTTGTGCTAATTGTCAAACTATATTTTTCATCTTTATTAAGCATTATGATTAACACCTCATGTAACATGTTTCATTCATATGATCTTATTCCATTTCTTATAGTAAATTACAAGATTTACTAGTGATTTCATCACAAGATTAACCAACAATATCACTTTAGCATCATTATTCATGTGTATGGTTAACTATTTATGCATTCATATTTATTAAAGCATCTCGAAGTTTCCATCACGCCATATATCACATCTTGATATTAGATTGCATCCTTACAATTATTTTATCATGGTTGTGCTAACAAACTCATACAAGTGGCTCATTAGTCATATATTAAAACTTTACCTAGTCCAACTGAGGTTCTCTTGACCCATATCATGAGGGTAGTTCCATGCTCATTCTCTCTGAGCTAACTCAACCCTATGAGTAACTCGTATGCATATACTTTATCTTGCCCCTCTTAGTCTAGGGTTCTCGGGTATACCTCATTTACTAGCTGATATCTTAACAAGCTCTACCCACATAAGCATGAACCAAAACATGCGATGACATCCTCTTCATCGGTCTCTACCCATGAAACACGCTATTTCTCAACTCTCTTATACATGCAACCACTAGATTCCTATGCGGGAAACCACCAACCCGAGCATGAGGCTTCACAGAAACTAACATAGCTACCTCCTCCAGGGTCTTGGGACTCTCTCTCCCTCACCCAGATGGTAGATACTCATATCCATGTTCACAAATGCACATATAGCAGCCTCTCTCTGACTCTAGGGTTTGGTCCTCCCAAGGACATCTAGGTTTCAACAAAACTATAGGAATCATGCATTAAGCAACTCAACTCAATCACTCAGAAGTAGTCTAGTTTAGGACATATCATATCACATATATCATAGTTCTCATATCTTGGAGTCTAGGTTCTTTGACCTTCTCCCTGTGGGTCTCACTCTCTCTAGAGTTAACCCCAAAACTGGTCCTAACACTAGAGGTCCTCCTTTGTAAAAGAGCTTGAGGCTCATGCTGACTCACAACCTTGTCTTAACATAACATATCTTATCTCATAAAAGAATGCATACTTGCATCATCAAAACTTATCTCAAATCCACAAAAAGAACTGAATTCATCAAACACAAACATAAATCATCTTATATCTTCTATCTAAGACTTAGATCATATCATCAAACTTATTCTATCTATCATATACTCCAAAAAGGCTCTAGACATCTAATCTAGAACTACTCTCTTCTAGACTGATGTCATCACTTTCACTTAGGTTGCATGACCACCTCCTACTTGTACATGTGTGGGGACACATTTTTGTAATACATATACATAATAAAATATTATATAGTTTTTCTCCGATAAAACAAGCGTCAGAGAAAACTACCAAGGTTCGATCCGATTGGAATCAAAAACCAAATCCAGAAACGAGTGTCCCACACATAGTAGAGAGTCCAGTGTCATGAAAACTAGTGAAAGGGGTGAGAACAAGGGGTAGACTAGTGTAGCTACGCTAGACAACGTGCGCAATATGTCTAGGGTTTCTCTTCCCTTGATGCACATCATTTCCAAATAGTGCAACGTCCCATACCGCTGCACTACAATAAGTTCAAGGTTCTTTGATTTTGAGTTGCATAATGAGCAAATGTCAGGCTTTGCTATTGTTCATGCTCTGATACCACCTGTGACGTCCCCGGATTTTCTAAAACTTAATCTAATGTGCGATGTCCAAATTGAAACTCTCACCTCAGCAAGAATTCCAATTTAAACATCCCACATGAGGCTAAGAAGAAGAAAATCAAAGGAAGTCAGAAGGAAACACAGTAGCACATGTACATGAACAATAATAAAACCATACACACATGTTCACCATTCAACATATAATTACAAAATGAATTGTTACAACATTTGATATTACATATTGAACATCAAACTTAAAACATATACATGTACTACAACTAAACAACATGATCTTAAGACAACAGGTCCACCTGTACATCAGCTCGCCATACAACTCTCACTAACCTGGCTCTGATACCACCTGTGACGTCCCCGGATTTTCTAAAACTTAATCTAATGTGCGATGTCCAAATTGAAACTCTCACCTCAGCAAGAATTCCAATTTGGACATCGCACATTAGATTAAGTTTTAGAAAATCCGGGGACGTCACACGGTGCTTCTATTAAATTCTAGAATGAAATTGCATCTAGGAAAATTAAGATCTAGATGGAGTGGTCCACTTGTAGTGGTTAAGGCATTGCCTCATGGTGCAGCGGAGATTAATGATGGAACTGATCCATTTTTTATAGATGGGAAGTGGTTGAATCACTACTATGGGGGGGAGAGTTGATACATGAAGGAGAGGAGTTGAAGATCCTTGATCTTCATTGACATCTTGCATGATCTAATCTTCAAGTCTATGATGTAAACAAGGGCACTTATTGGGAAAAATCCCAATTTTATTTTATCATGCTTTAGTTTTTGTCTTTTACATTCTTTTTAGGAGTTTTCATTGTTATAATTTGCATTATAATTATTCAATTTTTGGTAAAAAAAGATACCTTAATTCTTTTTGTTTGGTGTGCAGGCAGTAGAAAAGTCAGTACCACCGACACCCCCTTTTGGTGACATCAAGATTAAAGTGAAAATCAATAGGGAAATTTGAAGTTCAAGTCAATACCACCGACATCAGGTTGGTGGCACCGATATTACGGGAAACTCAATAGTAAAAGTCAAAGAGCCACTTCCTACCACCGACAACCCAGTTAGTGACACGATTTCTTATAGAGCCAGAGCCAGATTTTCTATGCAGGTTTGGTACTACTGACACGCCTTCGGTAGCCCTGACACCTGACAAATCTCTAGATTCATTTTATTGAGGCACCTCTAGAAAATGCCAAGAAAAAATGAAAACTCAGTACCACTGACCCATAAAGTTAGTGGCACTGACATTTTTCAACAGAGTCGGCCAAAATGCAGCTCAGTACCACCAACACAGCACTCAGTGGTACTAAAATCTTAAATAAGGAATCCATGGATGCACAATCTAACGATTAAGATCTTTTCCATCCTACAGTCAGTGGTACCGATCTGACGACACAATCTAGAAGTCAGTACCACTGACATGTCGTTGGTACCTCTAATGTGGAGCAATTAGTGTGTCGCTACATCAATGGATACGAGCCGTCGACACCAATGATGGATACTGATTTCACAAGAATCAGGGGGGATGATTCGGTACCACTAACATTCCTTTCAGTGGCGCCAACGCGACACATCAGGACTTTTCATGGGCTATAAAAGGAGAGTTGTGGGTTGTGATTCAAACACACACACACCCCATCTCCTTTGCAATCAGAGTAGCACCAGAACTCCAAGGTGATCAGAGTCTTCCCCACACTCTCTTCTTCATCTATTTTCTCTCCTCAGACCCATCGTGACAAGGATGTCATCTTCATTAGTGACATGGGCCAACATGATGGTACCCAAATTGACACACATGGCTCACGTCAACGATGACCAAAGAAAGATATATGCCAACTTGACGATGAGGGAGCTGATACCCACACAATATGGTGACCGTGCCTTCCTCAACATGCAAGCTTCCCCGAGAGCCTTCACTAAGTTTATTTTTCCAAGACATGGTGGGCGATCACCCCTTCTTTGGTGATTGGACCACCTACCAGGAGATCGTTTGTGAGTTCCTAGTGTCTTTGGAGGTTTGTTGCATCCCTAAGGATGGGGAAGGCTAGGAGGAGGGTTGGGTACACTTTTGCCTCTACTACACCATTCACCACTTCACATTGGCATAGTTCAACACCATCTATGGGTGTCCAATAGGGGACACACACTACACGTCCGATGACTTTGACTACACATGGAGCATGGTGGATCATGATAGACTTGCAACAAGGATTCACCATCAACTGGAACAAATCATCCGTCATGGATATCTAGCATCCATTTGCTTAGATTCTGCACTGATATCTCACCAACACCATCTTTTCTAGGTCTACACTAGGGTAGGGGAAGGTGCAACAAGTCGATCTTTTTGTCCTTTTGGGAATTTTTGTCTCAAGGGAAAGAGAAGGTCACCCTTAGTTTATTCTTCTTGTAACACATGCTGGAAGTCAAACGTCATGTGCAGAGGAAACCCCCAATCCACTTTGGAGGGCTCATTACACCAGTGGAAATGCATCTCAACCTCAACCTCTCCACCTCCAACCCTTTGGGGACCTCCTCCAAGTTGGATTTCAACCACTTCATGTGGGCCCATCTTTTAAGCAAGCACGAAGACACAATGTTTTCATGTTTTACAATGGACAATCAGCTGCGGTAAAGGGCCCTTCATGACCCCATCTTTTATCTACGAGGGGTGCGCTTCTTGAGGTGGCAAATAGAGGATGTAGAAGTGGTACTAGAGGAGCAAGACGACCCTAAATCAGAGTAGTTTGGAGATGCTGAGGAGGAGGAAGAAACCATGCCATTCACTCAGTGACATGTGATCTATCGGTCTTCATGAAGACATGGATCGTCAAGCTCCAGCGTTCAACTACCTGCTCAATAAGATGATCCTTATTCTATGGCAGGTATGTATGGGATGCTGCAATCAATTCAACAGGGGCAACAATAACAATCAACAACATTTATAGAAATCCATGATGTTCAAGGGTGGCTTTATCAGAACCAACATGCCATTTTTGATAATGAGCGTCTTCTCCTAGCCAACTAGGAAAATATGTACACTCACCTGCAACAAATTGAGCATTACCAGAAGCCACTCTATGATCATTACTGGAGCTAGGGGCAGTTTGAAAACTACCCACAACCACCAGAGATGCCACGGCAACCACCCACCTTCACTGACATTTTCTACCCGCCTCATTATAACATGCCACCACCACCATTATGATTCGGTACCACTATTCCACCTCTTTGTTTGGATTTCATCTATGAGGACATAGTCATGTTCAAGCTTAGGGGGTGCTAGAACAACTCTATCTTTTTATTTTTAGTTTTATCATTCTAAGTTTGTAGGATTTACAACTATCTAGTGTAATCGTGGAGCATTATTAACATGGTTTCTTCCTTCATTGTAGAGCATGTTCTTGTGCGTTTGTCCAATTAAATATGAAATCTGAAAATTAAATAAAAATCTAAAACTCACCATATCTTTCAAAAGATTAGTTGAAAATTCTAAAGGCAGCATCACCTAGAGGAGGTGTATGGGTTAGTCAGCTTGACAACATTTGATACGAATTGAAATTCTTAAACTATTTATGAATTGAGTATGATGATGGGGTTTGAGCCCAAATTGACTAAACAATTGATGAGAACTTAAATGAGATTTTTTAGAAAGAAATCCTAGGGTTACCATGTACATAGGTTTATAGAAAGGGGCACATCATAGTTTAAGAAAGGCATTGTCTCTTAATCTTATGATTCCATCCACTTTTCATACATATTAATCCACCACATTAAGATGACCAAGTAACCCAAATTATCTTCTCTTGATTGCCTTGCATAGCATAATAGGTGACATGATAGCTAGTCTTTTCATCAGTTATAGAATGAAAAGAATATTCTATGCATATCAATTAGTTGCATAGTAAAATTCATGTAGATTGTATATTCTATGCATCATTCATTCTTTCATCATGTACCCATGTTGTTTTCTTCTTAAAATAAATTGAAAGGATTTACATCCATACCCCTCAAAATGAAAAAAACAATAATGAGTTGTCGTAGTGAAGCTCAAGCATACTCCTGAATCATGCTGAAATAGTAGGGTAAAGAAAAAAGGAAAGGGAGAAGAGGATGCCTTGAGCACATTTTGGAATCTTTCTTCAAGAAGAGATGAAAACAACTACACGATGTATTCTTTTATACCATTATCTTCAATTAGATGAGATTTTTAGTGCATACACCATTCCACCCAAAAACAATAGGCATTAAATTCATGCATTTATGACTTCCTTCATTTTGGAGGTTCATTATTTTTATTTCTGCATAAATGATTTGAAAGTTACTTATGATTCTTCATAAGCCACCTACTTCATTCCATCCATTTCTCTTTACAGTAGGCCACATATATGATTGATCTTCTCATTCATTCTTATAAGGAGAACTGCTTCCGACTAGTTTGGTAGGTAGGAAAAGATCAATGTAGATAGGGGATCACATGATGCACCAAGCAAATGCCCTATTGACTATGATATTAACTACTCTATTGATATTGTTTCACTGATATAGGTATGGATATCTTTAATGAACATTTTTGGTCACTCAAGAGTAGTTATTTGTTCAGTGGTTGGTAAGGGCCGGTTTGGGACAGCCAGGTGGGGGTAGTTGGGAAATGGAGTTCATATTATTTGTCCTTTTGCTGACTTGTCTCAAACAAATCTGAGGGTAGTGTTGCTCGAGGGTGAGCAACATTTAAGCTTGAGGAATTTTGATTCACTGAATATTATTCACTTTTCACATTCTATTTTAGTTTTTATTTCATGTATATTTGCTCATTTTGACATTAATTGTGTATGTTTTGTCATTATTAGCCCATGATATACATTTGCATCAATTATTACTATTTCTATTATTTCATATCGATTTATCATAATTATGAGAAATCTGTTCTTTATCTTGAATTTTAGGTGAATTCACAAGTCATGGTTCAGCTTGGTGCTATCGATAGCATGCTTGGTGGTATCAACAATGGAAGAAAATGACATGCATGTGTCGAAGACATTTGGTAATACCAACAATATAATCGATAATATTGATTTGATGGACGGTAACTCATCCGAAGCCGTTCTGTGCCACTGAACTCTAGTCGATGGTACTGACTTGTACATAGAAAATTCATCAAGAGATGTCAGGGAGAAAAACAGTTCTATCGATGCCTCTGTTGGTAGTATCAACACTCACAGGGAATCACGACCCAAAAAAGGACTCGATGCCACCAACATCAGGTTGGTGGTACCGACTTGTTTCAATCAGACAAGATTAAAGATTGAGATTAATCCAAGGCCCACGACATAGTGACGCCCTAAGTCAATCTTATGACTAGGGAGGATTTTGGCCAGACCTAATCATAAGGATAGAGTTTGTTGCACAACATGGGAGAGATGTGAGCAGAGAAAGGAGAGGATAAAGCTACGTTCTGGATGATCATTCAGAGGGGGGGTCATCCAGATCATCTTCTCCAGGGGTTTTGAATAATTCTTTAATGTTTTCCTCACTTTCTCCTTCTCCATCTATGTGTATGGCAACTGACATCATGTGGGGCTAATCCCTAAATTCCTTAGGACCCAGGAGTAGCTCGGTTATTGTTGTACTTGACATTATGAGTTAATATACATGTTTTTCCTAATTTTTGGACATAACTCTATGATTGCTTCATGAATTATCTATGCTTGATCACCATAGTTGATTTGTTAGACTGTTAATTTCTTCTAGAGAGGGATTAAGGGTTGGATAAGTTATAGATTTACATAGCCTAGACCACGCCTTGAGAGAGGGCTTACATATGTGAAGGGTATAGCCCAAATGATTCATTAAAGCACCTAACTAATAATTAAACCACAGTGAGAGTGAGATTCTTATTAGTTTAGGTAGTGAATTACGCTGTGAAAGCGGGTAATTCTTGCTACTGGTCCAGGGTTAGGAGAACTAAATATCGATAAGTAATATTAATTGTAGTATAAACCATGGTGAAACTGCAGTCCTAGGAAATCCATTCTATTTTCTGATCACAACCTCATTAATTTAGTTTTTGATTCTTGCAATTAGTAAATTAATCACTCAATCACCTTTTTAACAGGTCTAGCTGACCGAGTCATAATTAGTCTGTGGATTCACGTTTCCTCAAGTTTGATATTTGGGCCTCTTTTGGCCTACATCACTTCAATACGCGCACTTGCGTTTGATACATGTAGTAAACACACATCACTCATCTTAAAAGATTTCAAAACATCATGTATCATATGTGTGTATTTTCCCATAACTAAAATAACTTGAAACACATTAGGCTTATCAAGAAAGACAATGACCAAAATAAGAAGCACAAAAATTTGTAATTTGCAACACATATAATTATTTACATTTCCACATCATTTCATAACAATCATCATCATTGGCCTTTCAACCCAAGACATGATCTCATTATCAAACATTTACCCCAATTTGGGTTTTATCATCATCAATGGGCTTTCAGTATGAGACATAATCTCATTGTTTATCATTTAACCTCATTAGGGTTTCTTAAAAGTAATCAAAGAAATTAAATTCTATCTCAACATATTTCTTATCCATTCATTTAATAGCATAATTCTCATCAAGTACTAATAGATTTATTAGAACTAACAATAATATAAACATCTAGACATCTCATGTCATTCATCATGCTCAAAATTAGGTTTAACATGCAATAAATACTTATTCTATTCAATGTCTACATAAATGAATGAATCTCAATTATAAACATGCATAACACATTTAATACTTCCCTCTTAGTATTTACACTCTTTAGTTAGGGCTACTATTCAATGCACAAGTGATCTCATTTGAAATCTACCAGAAGAGGCCATCCTCAAAATATAAGTATCCTAACATACAATTACAATCCAACAACACATTCTAATAACAATTCATATCCTTGAGCATCATATTTTCATTGAGTTTAACTATATTCATATGCATTCCTTAATCCCTTATCTGAGATTAGTGTTCATTTCACATAGCTCATCATTTTAGGGTTAGAGTTATGTTCTTAGATCCTTCTACTAATTTTCATGATTTTCCCTTCATTTCATATTCATTAGTTTTAACTTCTTTCATTTCATCATGATTAGTCTAGGAACAAATCATTATAAATTTACATGTATAAAGTCTCTCTCTCATTGAAATCCTTCATAATCTTATTTTTCATATATTTTATTCAATTTAGGTCAACACATAAGTAAACCAAGTATATATATTATACACTCCATTGTACACATATATTAATTTCATTTTAACTTGTTATCAACATTATGCTATTCTTATCCATCTTCTTTCTTGAAATTAATTGTGTGTACCATGTCATTGAATTCCAAATTCATTCTTATAATTAGCAAAGATCACTATGTCTCTTATGATATTACTCACTTTAAACAAATGGGTTAGGTTACATCTTCTTACATCAAAACCTCAAATCATTCTTCCTAATTCATTGTTATATAGCTTGTATAAAAGGACCCATGTTCATGTGAGGGTCTAATCAATATTTCATAAATCATACTAAAATAGACACATTAGGATTAGCTCATATTAATAACACTCATCATCTTCAATTGAAGTATTAGTACCTTCAATTCAACATTTCATCACATTTACAACATTATATACAATTAGTAGCTTTAATACTAAACTTCTAGGGCTTTCAAGTAGTCATCCTTGTCTTAATACTAAACTTCTAGGGCTTTCAAGTAGTCATCCTTAGTTCAACACATCATAAGAATCATATCACTCAATTCAACTTGGAAACCTAGAAATGTAGAGTAGGAGAGAAAGAGTGAGAAAAGAGGGAGATTTGATATCATTTCAAATTAAATAAGAGGGACACACTTGACATGTGAGAGAATATTCACCATGAAAGACAATGCAAAGAAGCTAAACTTACTTGATTTCATCACTTCTCTGGTTGTGAAACCCTAAATCATCAATTCCACCATTTTCTCCGCTCAAACCCTAACTCCACACTCTCTCTAGGATTTCATTTCTATGGAATGGATCACAAAATATGAGATCTCCTTGGTGCTTGGTTACTCATATAGTTCAATTAAGGTGCCTTGACCCAATTTTACACTTTCTTTTATTTCTGTTGATTTTTTTTTGTCATTAAAAAGATGTTACTAAAACCATTTACTTAATAGGTCAAATCTCCTCCAAAAATTGTAAAACATTAGCATTTTGTGTGAGACATAATTTTAGATCTCCAGTAAATGTTTTTGATCATACCAATAAATAACTAAAAATCAAATACACACTACAATATTGCAGTCTACAACATGGTTGGTCGAGTTGTTACTAAAAAGAAACTCGGACAACACCACACTCTGTAAAAGTGAAAAATTATCCATAAATTGTGAAAATTTAATAGGATGTCAAAAATGAAGTCTCACAAGTATAATCAAAATTTCTTTTCAGTTTGATGTACCAATAAAAAGATAAAATTAAAATACTAGACTGCTATATTTCAGTCTGAATGCATTGTTGACTGAGTTTGTCCTGGTGTAACTTGAACGACAAACATGTCATATAACATTCACAAAATTTGATATTGTGCAAGAACACTAATATTTGATTGCCCAAATTATATCCAAACCTCAAATATATCCAAGTTATATATAAATACTAAAAGTCATTTAGTGCACCATTATACTTATTAAATTCTGCATTCATATTCTACAAAAACCCAAATTTTGGCTATTAGGGTTTTCAATTCTAAAACCCTATTTTTTGAAATAAAAGCATATTTAAAGTTTCTCATTATGTTTAAAGAATCATAATTAGACTGCCATCATTAATTAATTAGACTACCATCATTAGTTAATCATCCAAGTAAACCCTAATTAGATGGTTAATATGAAAACATGTCATTACAACAGTGGTGGTGGTGGTGGTAGCAGAGGTCATGGACAAACATCGTAGGTAGCATCTTCAGGACCAGCTAGCAGGGGAAAAAGGAGACAACATGAGATGACTAGGTTCTACACTATTAGTCAGCCGACAGGAGTGGACAACCCGCGGGTCCTGACGTGTCAGATGAATCTTTTTCATTCTAACTTAGTTTCTTCTACCTTTGTGTATGTTTCAGATGACCCAATTGCGACACACTATCTTATCACTAAAGGGGTGATAAATAGTTGCAACCTGCTTTATGTATTATATACGATAGCCTCTTGTTAGAAACCCCTTTGGTTGGTTCCATGGTGTTGCAAGAGGTGTGTCCATCTTGCGTTCTTTCTTTCTCGAGATACAACATTCAAGGGACCTCATCCCACTTGATATGCATGGATTCAATGTGATCCTAGGGATGGATACCTTGGATAAGTATAAGGTTGTTTTGGAATGTGGTTCCAAAGTTGCAATGTTAAGTGAAAATGATGTCTCTTGGACTTCCCAAGGAGACTGAACGATTCTTCCTACTTGTCTGGTGTCGTCTGTGATAAAAAAGAAGTTGTTGAGATAAGGGTGTTAAGATTTCTTATCTCATGTGGTGGATACCAAGGTGAAGACTCCTAGTATCCAGGATGTACCTATGGTGCGTGAGTTTAAGGATGTTTTTCTCGTTGACTTTTAGGTGTTCCACCCTTACGGGAGATTGATTTTGAAATCAATGTAGTTCCTAGAATGCAACCCATACCATACACACCCTATAGGATGGTTCCTACTGAGATGAAGGAGTTGAAGAAGTAGCTGTAGGAATTGTTGGAGAAGGGTTTTATACGATCAATCACTTCACCTTTTAGTGCTCCAATGTTGTTTGTGAATAATAAAGATGGTTTTATGAGGGTTTTCATAGACTACCACAGTTGGACAAGGTTATAATGAAGAACAAGTACCCAATGTCAAGGAAAGATGATTTGCTTGACCAGTTGAGAGGGGATACATTGTTTTCGAAGATAGACTCGAGGTCAGGATATCACCATTTGAGGATCAAGGTAGATGACATACCTATGACTACTTTTAGGACTAGGCATGGTCATTATGAGTTTGTGGTTATGCCATTTTGACTAACCAATGTGCCGAAAACATTTATGGACCTGATGAACATAGTGTTTAGACTTGGTGTTAATAGAAATCATCTTTGATATACTTCAGGGATAGTCATTAGCATGATCAACATCTTCATCAAACTTTGGAGTTGTTGAGACATCACAAGTTGTATGCTAAGTTCAGTAAGTGCAAGTGTTGGCTGACTGAGGTGTCTTTTCTGGGTCATGTCAGCTCTACAAGAGGTGTTTGTGTGGATCCTAAGAAGTTGGAGTTAGTTTTGGAGTGGGAGCAGCCCAAGATACCAATCGAGGTTTGAAGTTTCCTAGGTTTAGTTGGTTACCATAGAAGGTTCATCAAGAACTTCAATTAGTAGCTCTACCTTTGACCAAGCTAACCATGAAAGGTGTTCCTTTTGTTTGCTATGAGAAGTATCAACATTCTTTCCAATCATTGAAAGAGAAGTTGGTGAGTGCTCCAGTGCTGGTGTTTCCAGAACCTGGGAAAGACTACCATTATTTTTTTGTGATGCCTCGAAGAATTGTTTGGTACGTGTGCTAATGCAGGATAAGAATGTGATTTCTTTTACTTAATGTAAACTTAAAAAACATGAGGAAAACTAGCCAACTCATGACTTGGAGTTATCTGTCATGGTTCTTGCCTTGAAGATTTGGAGACACTATCTGTATGGAGAGAAGTGCCAAATATTCACAGATAATAAGAATCTACAATACATCTTTTCAAAGTACGAGCTGAACATGAGAAAAAGGAGATGCATGGAGTTGATCAAGGACTACAAATGTAAGAAAAACTATCATCCTAGAAAGGCAAATGTAGTGGTTGATGCATTGAGCAAAAAGTCATCTTCATCGTCATCTATAAATAAATCATAGTTTCACTCCATGTCATGTCATAAGCGGGACATGCTAGTGTCACTTTGGTAGATGAATGTGTAGTTGGAAGTATATCTATTGGTAGGGTTGCTGGCACAACTACATGTTAAGCTGACATTGATACAACATATTATAGACATGTAGAAGGATGATACCGTGATACAAAACATTAAGTCAGAGTTTGGCAGTGTAAGACCCCTGACCTGGCTTGGTGCTTGATTGTCTTTGATTTTCTTAATAATATGCTTAAACCTTAATATAATCTCTTGAGATGCCTTAATAACATGTGACATGCTATGTTTTTAGTTTGGTCATGCTTAGTTGATGTTTGAGCTAGTTATGCTAGTTTTGGATCAAATTGCAATTTACCCAGGATAAGGGTCTATCTTGTAATTTGTCACATGTAGGTTGTTCCTTTTATGCCTTGGCATCATGAGAGAGAGAATGGTGCTTAGGGGCACCTTGTTGGACCTTGGTTGATGATGTGACATCATATGACGATGTTAGGGTTTGCATGTCTATGCATGGTTGCTTGAGTTGATGGTGTAGTGACCATGTGTGTGGTGTCTTGAGTGTGTTTTGATCGCTACACCTTGTCTTGGTGGTGTTTGTAGTGATCTGAGTGTTTTGGATCGGTTGAGGTTGCTAGGTCTTCCCTTGTGTTGTTGTGTGTCGAGTGTGTTGCGACCTACCTTGGGTGGTTGAGTGTTGCGGTCGATACTTTTATGTTTTTTTGCGACCTTGGTGTGTAGTGGACCTAAGTGGTTGCTACACTACCTTGATTGTATCACCCTTTATTTCATGCAAGTCTAGCATGGTTGCATGACCGATCCTTTGGTGGACAAGTGTCTGTTTTGTGCTCTTATGTCTTGATACCTCATATCATCACCTCCCTCCTACCCCCTTGAGTATATAAGCTCTCTCTTTTACATGCAAGCAATCCTTTTAGCCCTCTCTTATCATTTCTCTTGCTTGTGCTGACGTTGGAGCTTGGTGGTGCTGGAGAAGGGCTGATCTTGGAGCTTTGGTGGTTGATCACCCTTGCATGTGGTGATGTTGATCATCTTCCTCGTGGTGAACCTTGGTGATCTTCCTTCTTGGTAAGTGGTTCTATACCTTTGATCTCATTTTACTTTGGAATCCTACCTCTTCCTTCTTCTCCTTTCTTGGCCATGAGACTATGGATCACCATGGTGGCTATGTTGAGGATTTTCTCTTCATAAAAGTTCAGAGACTATGGTTTGACCATGGTAGTACCTAAGTGAGGTGAAGCTTCTTCTTTCTTCTTCTGTCTTCTCTCTTGTTCGACCTAGGGTTTGATTTTCTTCATCTTAAGCTTTCCTTTGACCTTGGTATGTGTTCTTCTTCTTGAGGTGACCTTGTGGTATAGGAGTTGATCCAAGTTTGGAGCTTTCTCTTCTCTCTTTGGAGCTTGATCTTCATCCTAAGGTGGGTTATATAACTTTCCCCTCTTCTATTGTTATATCATTAAGTTGCTTGCATGCTACTATTCTAAATCTAAAACATGATATCAAGATGTTAGATGATGTTTTCATGATCTAGGGTTTATGATTTTGAAGTATTCTTATGTAGATTACTCTTTCTCCTAAACCCTAATTGTATGCACTGATTTCTAAGTGATGGTTTGTTGATGTTCCTTACATGAAACATCATCTTGGGTTTATCACCATGTTATGTATTGACCATCATGTGATGCTGGAGGTTTTTGATCTTTGGGTACATGAGTTTGACGTTTGGTTTTCCTCCTATCATCATAGTTTTCCATGTTTGCCTTGGTGAAGTATGTTTTAGGGTTTTGAGGATTGTCTTTGCATGGAGTTTTCCCCTTGATGAAGTTTAGTTTCTTGATGGTTACCATCTATTTTGATCATGGATCTTTTCCATTTTTGAAGTTGGTCACATGTTGATCTTGGTTTAGCTTGAGGTTGCTACATGGGATCTATTTTGGGTCACAACCCATGTTAACCTTGTTGTGGTCTAAGTATTGTGGTTTGCCTTAGTTGTTTCATAGTTGTTGGTGTGTTGTGGGTGCAACAACCTTAGCCCTGATCGCAGTGGTCGCTACACTTGGGTTCTTTGCGGTTGCAACACTTCATCCTTTTGCTTTGGTCACAACGGTGGTATCTGATGGGTCACCTTGTGCTCGCCACATGTATATAGTTGTTGTGGTTGCAAGGAAAAACCCTAACCCTAATGGTTGAGTTGGTCATTACATGAGATCTTGTTTTGGGGTCGTTACCCCTATTGGCCTTTGTTGCGGTTGAAGTTTTTTCTTAGAGTAGGTCAAGGCTTGCTTGGTGATGTGTTGCGGTCGCAACACATGTTCTAGTGGGCTGGTTGTTACACCTTGGGCTTGGTTTGGCCGCAACAAGTGATCTCTTATTGTCACAATAACATGTGTTTGGTTGTTTGGTCGCTACACCTAAATATATAAGAGATGGCCGATACATAGTGTTGTTTGGGGTGATTGAATAATCATGACATGTATGATGCTTAACTCTAATGCATTCCAAGAATGTGGGAGATGATGTACCTAGGGTTTAATGACTAGTATTTAATTAGAAACCCTAATTGGCTATATGAGGAACCCTAATTTTCAATTGTAGGATGTACTTGCTGCGCATGCTTGAATGAATAGCACGTGATTATGTCTTCTCTCCCCTACTTGTGTAATACTAACCTTGCATGTGGAATGAGTATCATAGCTAGTGATTGCTATGGTGTGTTTGACATGACACAAGGCATGATAAGATGGTGATGATGTGTAGGAACTATAATTTGGGTCTTATGACCTGTCAGAGGCTTTATGCCTAATGTGAGGTGATATCCTCTAGTGATGAAATGAGGGATTGTTATCCCCTAGTGATGTGATGATATTGATGGTCTTGTATGGCAGAGATATCAAGTGATGATGTGACAAGTTTATAAGTCATACATTTTATATCTTCTGGAGTTGGAGCACACCCTTATCCTTGTAGATTTTGTTTAGGGTTTGTACATTGTAACTTGATTGATGATAAAGATACTCAATTGGATTAACTAAACAACTGAAACCTTAATCATGTAGTTGCCCTATGCCATAGATCCATCTTCAGCATCAATACTTTCTGGATGGTGAAATGAGTTCTCCCTTATTGGAAGCTCGGAGCCGTATACTATTGAGTATATGCATTTCATAGGATGGGATGTGGTCATACCCTGACAGGAGAATGGTCAAGGCCATATCTCAGTGATGTGGTTCAGTATACATATATGATATGATTTGAGGATGGTTGCGGTCATACCTCGGCAAGAGTGCGGCTGTGGTTGGAGCTCATGCTTCACTAGTGTTGGACCTATATACCAAGGTAGACTAGGCTATTTTGTAGTTGGACTTTATCTGTCACTACTGCAGACTGACCGAGGGTGAGGGAGATCATAGGATTCTGGCTCCTCCTAGATCTTTTATGGCACTAATTTTGACTTAGTAGTGGTCAGTTGGAGCATGAGTGGTATACCGCATCTCCTCAGGACATAATAAAAGACGTAATACATATGTGTAGTATATTTGCTTAGGGTTAAACACGACTGACATTGTATGCCCTTTGCCTTATCCATTGTATTGTTTAGTTGATTAAAATGCGGTAAGAGAAATCAACTGTTATACATGTTCTTCATATTCTTTCTAAAAGTATAAGATGTTTTACTGCCAGTAGTAGATGCCTAAATTGCTTAAACAGTGCAATTTGTTTTACTCATATCATTTAGCTGAATCTACCCATCCTGGTAATAATGTTATCTTATTGCTATAATTTATCTGTGCTTATAATAGTTGTTGGTAGAGAGTTATATCTCTTGCTGGGACATTGGTCTCACTTTGTGGGTTTCCACATCTTTTAGGTGGTCGTGCATGACAAGGTAGAGATCGTGCAATTGAGACTGAGCAGTAAGAGGATCAGTAGCCATTGACGGTTGGACATGCTGCTAATGTTTTGTAGTAGAGTCCTATGTGTCATCCCTGTACTCTCAGGTCCTTGGGGGTGTCTTGTAGATGTTGTACATCGATCCAAATATTTCGGCGGGATGCCATGGTTGTATATATATGGTTTGTATATGTGAACATGTTATCATATGCAGTCGGTTGTGGTGAGTTGGCCAAGTGAATAGTGCTATATATATCATCTTGTGGCATGACATGAAATACATGTGGCTTTATGTGGACTCAGATGTAATATATTTCTTCTTTATGGTTATATGGAATCAGTTGTAATAATTTACCATGTTTTATGGTAATCTGGGACATTTAGTGTTAGTTACGCACTTTGTATTGAGTAATCTCGTCTTGAGTGATGGGCATCATATGTAGCAAGAAACATGATGGGTTTCATCATACATATGATAGGATACTATGTGTTCATAACATGATAGTTGTTCTTGATATTGGCAGTCTGAGGGAAATGGTACTTGAGGAGGCCCATTCTTTAATGTACGCAATGCATCCTAGTGATACAAATATGTATCATAATCTTAGGGATTTATATTGGTGTCCAAGTCTGAAACATGACATGGCAGAGTTTGTGGCCAAGTTTTAGTTTGTCAACAAGTCAAGGGAGAGCATTAGAAGCCTACAGAGGCGTTATGGCCTTTGCTAATCCTGAGTGGAAATGGGATCATATAACCATAGATTTCATGGTTGGTATTCATAGGACAACCAAGGGTCATGATTCCATTTGGATGATTGTTGATCAATTGATGAAGTTAGCCTACTTTTTTCCATTTAGGACCACCTATACAATAAAGAAGTTGGCACAGATCTATCTTGATGAGATAGTTCATCTGCAAGACATAGCAGTTACCATAGTGTCTGAGAGGTCCACAATTTATAAGTAGGTTTTAGGAGCATCTACATACAACGTTTGAGACATAGTTGAGGTTCAGTATGACCTTTCACCTATAGTTAGATGGCTAATAAAAAAAGACCATACATATGCTGGATGATCTTCTGAGGGCATGTGTACTTTAATTCCTTGGAAATTGGGATATCCACCTCAGTCTGAATGAGATTGCCTACAACAACAATTACTAAACAAGCATAGACATGGAACCTTATGAGGCTTTTTATGGTAGGCAATGCATGCCACCTCTTTGTTGGTATGAAGCATATGAGTATCAACTATTGGGTCCTGAGTTGGTTCAGAACTACATAGAAAATCAAGATGCTCCAACAATAGTTGAAATCAACACATGATAGGAAGAAGTCACATGCTGACAACCACCATAGACCGTTGGATTTCCAATGTTGAAGAGCACATGTATCTTAAGGTTTCCCATTGTAAGGGTGTGTTAAGGTTTAAAAAAAAAAGGTAAGTCAGATCCTAGATTTATGGGACGAAACCCTATCATAGCATGAGTTGGGAAGGTGGAATATAGGTTGTAGTTGCCACTAGAGAGCACCGATTACACAACGTGTTCCATGTCTTGATGTTGAGGAAGTGCCATCCAGATACAAAGCTAACGATACAACCAATGGAAGTGGATTTGGATGATGATGTTTCATATGTCGAGGGTCCAATGTTGATCTTATATATGCTTGTGCATCATATTACGAAGAAGGATATAGATTTAGTGAAGGTGTTTTGGCATCATTGTAGGGTGGAGGAAGACACGTGGGAGTTAGAGGATGAGATGAGTAGGAAATACCCATCCTTGTTAGGATTTTGGGGGAAAAATCCTTGTTAGGGGTTTATGGTTGCAAGGCCCCTAACCTTGCTTAGTCTTTGAATGTAATTTTTTTGACTTAACTGGAGACTTAGTTTCAAAATTAAACTTTAGATTATAATTTAATATCATTGACAAAGATATGTTTAAATGTTGGTTCAATTCAGAGCTTGTTTATTCAAGTTATGCAATTTTATGTAACTTGTGGATTTTATACAATTTACACATTTTTGGGGGGTGTAAATAAAAATTTAATATTTGCTTGAATAGTTTTATAATGATCTTGAGAATATTACAATTTTACATCTCCTTTGGATTCTTTTGAACCTTGCCTTCATGTGATTTTCGCTGCTCACTTATATTTGAATCCTTGGTGCCCACTTAGATTTGAATCTTTGGTGCCCGCTTAGATTTGAATTTTCATTGACTGCTTGGATTCTTGGTGTCTGATGAGATTTTAGTGACCGCTTGAATTCTCAGTGACCGCTTGGATTTTTTGTGACAGCTTGGATTTATGTGACCGCTTGGGTTTTTAGTGACTGCTTGGATTTCTGTGACTGCTTGGATTTTTAGTGAGTGCTTGGACTTTGATGACTGCTTGGCCTTTGGTGACTGCTTGGATTTTTTATGATCACTTGTATTACTCAATTGGAATTCTAAACAACATCAAACATCCACCCACCTACGAACTACCCCTCTCTTTCTCTCTTCTCATCTTTGGAGATCTTGGAGTTACTTTTTGGAGATCAATGAGAATCCATCGAGGTTAGTGATCACATGCTTTTCATGGATGCATGCGCAAGAACTGAGGATCCTTGGACTAATATAGAACCTTCGATCATTTTTCTTGTTTATTTTGTGTAAGATTCTTACTATTTTACTCATTTTCCTTGTTTCTCTTCACCCTCCTTCCTCCTATGGCTGAGTTTCTTAGTGTTCTTGCTGGAAGCCTACACATAAGGGTCGAGAACTCTTCTTTTCTTCTTCCTTGCTCTAGTTCCACCCTTTTCATGGAAAGTGGACACATTCTTGGAGCTTTGTTGGGTCGATCTTAATGTTTGGGTGCTGATTTAGAAGTTTTACATTTGGATTTCAGATTTCCTCTCTCTACCTGGCGATTTATATAATTTTGAATGCATTTCTTGCCTACCTTCTACATGCATGTCATTTCTTATTTTAGAACTTGTAATAGGAAAAGATGTCCTTTTGTGTACCATTTGATGTAAAATGATGATGTAATGAATTCTTAAGCCTTCCTTAGACCCGATGAATGTTTCTCTTCTATGTAACAAGCTTATCTTTGAACATGCAAGGTCTAAAATTTGAAATATAGGTGTAATAACTCCTATAAATGTCTTATAGGTGATATTTTAGTACCCAACGCTTAGAAATCCGACCAACACATTAAACTTTGCTATATAGTGGTTAACCTATGGTGATTATAATGCATTTATCTACTGTTATGTTGCTGATATGACAATTGGACGAAAACATAATACAAAAACTAGTTCATCCAGGTTAGGATTTAGATATATAAATGCTTAGTTCTTGTAAATGGCATAAATTTTATGTACGATGGGCATTTATGCTGAAATTTTGGGTAATATCTTGTATGTGACTTATAAGAAACACTAATTGTTTTTGAATGGTAATGATGTTCTTACATGCAGTTATTATGATTATTTTTGTAAATGCCTTTTTGGGCTATTTTGCACCCTAGTTTGAGGTTTAGTCCTCTTTATGGGTGATAATGGATCATTATATCACGATGGAGCAAAAAGATTCATGTTTCATACTTTTATATAATTTGAACTTGCAATCTACAATTTATTTTACAAAGATTATATAGAAGCTTGTATATAACTTGATTGATGCAGTCTAAAAATGTTAGTTTCACTTAAGTAATCAAGTACAACCCCAAGAAAGTAGTGCACTCAGTCGGTAGAACTATTCTAGTGTCATGGCCTGCCAGATAGTGAAACCAATAATAGAAAATGAACTCAGAGTCGTATGCTATTGTGTATATACGGGTGCATTGAGGGTATATCCCTGTTATCTTGATCCTAAGCTTTGAAGAGCGGTCAAGGTCACGTCTCATATGTGGATTTGATTGAGAGCAACTGTGGTCGTAACTCGAATTTGAGGGTTTATACACTGGTTTCTAGTATTGTATCTTGTATACCCAGGGCAGACTAGACTATCATAGTAGTTAGGCTGATGCACCCACTAAGGTTGTTACTCATACTGACCGAGGACAAGATATCTTAGGATTTCAAACATCTTAGATCTTATACAGGGATGAGTTTGACTTCATAGAGTTCAACTAGTAGTTTAAGTGGTACACCTTAAAATGCCCATGATTAATACAATATGTAATTCTTGACGAATCACATTGAATGATGATACCTTCATTGTTTCTTTTAATTTGTGGATGATTTATGATGCGGTAAAAGAAATCAACTGTACTTATGACTATACTTATGACTATACTTATGCATGATGCACTCATTTTTAGCTGATTTTCACATGCTACTTTTCCATGTTTGCATAATTGCTCATTTTGACATTATTTATGTATCCTTTATCAATATTAGTGCGTGAAACACTATTGCATCAATTAATAAGTATTTTTATCAAATTATGTTAAATTATCAAAATTTATTCTGACATATGTTGGGTTTTCCTCATTTGAAGAAAATTAAGCATTTTCAGCACAACTAGGTTCCACTGACTTATAAGTCAGTGGTATCAACCTTTTGCAAAAATCTAATAGTGAATCCATTGAAAACTTGGTGCCATTGAATTTCTAGTCAGTGGTATCACCACTGTCTTATTTCCACCGACAGGCGAGTTGGTGGTATCAAATTTTACACCACAAACAAGTCAGAACATGCCAAAAGCAACTCGGTGCTACCTACACACAAGTCTATAGTACCGACACTTATCAAAATTTTGAGTCAGTCAACAACTTAGTGCCATTGAATTTGGCGTCAGTGGTACTAACTCTGTGCATTCAATGCAGATTAGAATAGTGATAGATCTGATGTCTGGGACTTAATGATGACCCGAGTTCCACTTATGCCCTAAGGGGTTTTGACCAAAATAGATGACCACGTTCTATCTTGTTGCAACAGATCAAGGAGCTGAGATAGGAGGAGAAGAATGATACATACACATACAAGACAATTTGGTCACCTCTAAGAAGTAGATTTGCAGTCAAAATGATGCAGATCAAGGAGCTCACCAGAGGGGATCCTCTAGACCGATTTCTCCAAGGGTTTTAATTAGTTCTTCTATTTTTAGCTTATTTTCTATCTTTTTCTCTCTTTTTTATTGATAGAAATCATGCGAGGCTAATCTCCTTGTTCTTTAGATCCTGGGAGTAGACCAATTTTGCATTGTATATATATATATATATATATATATATAGAGAGAGAGAGAGAGAGAGAGATATGGGGATTTAATTAATACCCGCGGGGGTAGCTACCCGCGCACCCTTCCGGATATTTTTTTTTCTCACAATTTGTAGATGAGAATTTTATCTAGCTCCCCAAAAAATTTCATCCAAAAATAATATCATTTGCCCCCCCCCCAAATCAAAAAACCCGTCCATATATTTACCGTATATTTTATACACAGTTATTTTTTTGGTCTTAGAGTTACTTTTGTGTACCATATAGTTACTCTATTGATCTCAGAGTTACTCTTGTGTATCATATAGTTACTCTTTTAGATGGGCGGGTAGCGAAAAATCAAGCTACCCACGTGGGTATTAAAGATAAGCCCTATATATATATATATATATATATATATATAGTCCTCTAACTCTGGATGTAAATCTATGACTTCTTAATGAATTGCATGTGTTTGATCACCACAATCAATTTCTTAGACCTTTAGTTTCTTTGAGAGAGATTAAGGGTTGGACAAGTCATATGTTTACACAACCAATATATTTCCTCAGGAGAGGGCCTACAACTGTATAGGGAATACAATAGAGATATTGTTAATGCACATATCTATATCTTATATTGTTGTGAAAGTGGGGGTTTCCTTTGGTACTGTACTACGCTGCAGGAGTGGGTAATACTCACTATAGGTCCTTATTCCAGATTTAAATGTAATGTATACCATGGTGAATCTATAATACTAAAGAATCCACCAATTCTTGATCACATTCTACTTAATCTGGATTTTAGTTCTTGTCCTTAGTTATATAAAAATAACTAATCACTCTTTTCCTAGGCCAACCGGATTAGGTTACAATCAGTAGTAATCTCTGGAGTACATTTCCCTGAGTTTGACATTCAGGCCTCATAGGCCTATACTACTCGACGCGTACATTTGCATTTTGCACACACAATTTAGGTGTGTCAAGTTTTTGGTGCCGTTTCCTAGGAAATGACAAATCCAACACTAGGTTTGCTATGACTAGTCACTCTAGGCTATTTTATTTTTCCTTTAATTATTTTTAAATCCTTTCTTTGAAACTGTACATAAATTGAAAATCTTATATTCACAACAAATTAACTAGTACTCATTCTCGATCACTACTATCTCATTTTTAGGGACGTGCACGGTTCACACTCAAACCATAGATTATTGAGAGTCTACTGCAACTAATGTAGATATGGAGGTGATTATTTGTAAAACAAGAGAATTTGGAGCTTTAGTTGAGAAGCTCATCCAAACACCACCTCCTCAGGCAATATACATGGACCCAAATGGAAAGGACTTGAAGAACAGATTGTATGGGCATCCTCAGCCATAACGCAACTTGGGCCGATCAAATGACAAGCAGTCAACATGGGAAGTTACAAAATAGATCCTAGATTGGTGCCACTAATTAAATCTCAATCATTCCATGGCAACAATATGGAGGACCTGATGGCACACATCAACAACTTTGTGGAAAGCTGTGATATGTTGAAGATTGACGGGGTTCCAACTACAATGATTTACTTAAAAGCTATTTTCCTACTCACTACCACACAAGGAAAAAGCATGGTTTCTTATTCTTCCTTTAGAATTCATAGAGACTTGGAATGAGATGATATGTGCATTCTTTGAGAGGTACTTCCCGCCACAGAAGACACATGACTTGGTTGGGAAAATATATAGTTTTAAACAACATGCTAAGGAGTCTTATTTGGTAACATGGGAGGGATTTCAGAATATGCTCAAGAAGGACCCTCATCATGTGATTTATCTTTATGTCCAGGTGAAGAAATTTATTATGGGATATACAAGGGGGAGAGAACTACTCCTGACATCACATGAGAAGATTTATTTGTAAATAATAAAGCAACAAGGTGTCACGAGATAATAAAGAACATGGCTAAAAATAACTCATGGGGTGAGGAGAGAGAAGCACCAACAACTATCAAGAGTGATATGGAATCCAATGAGATCATTGAACTGAAGGCTCAAATGAAGAGGCTCAAAAGGAAGCTGGAGCACAAATCTAACACCTCATATGGAGGTGAAGAGGAGGAGTGCATGTACCCACATTAGTTGTATCAATAGGACAAGGGTCCTAGTAAGATAGACTGAATAGAAAATATGTTGGGCAGGTTGATGAGTCAGAATGAGGCACTTTTGGACCAGACTAAAAGGTGCAATAATATCAAGTTGCTCAAATCCACAATATTGAAAATTAGATCTCTCAGCTAGAAGAGGAGGTAGCATCCATAAAGAAGCTGATTCAGTAGGGATATCCTGAGAACACAGAGAGAACGCAACAACATCATCAAATAGGTTTTGTCTCTATTCTTGAGGAAACAAAGCATGTTTATGAGAAGTCACCAAATCAGTACACTCTAGAGCTGGATTGGGTGTATATGCTAGAAGTTCCATTTCTCCATAGCCTATATGAAAGGATAGTGAGATTCAAAATACTAGTACATTATGATCACACATGCACCTCAATAGATACATGATCAACAATAAGTGACAAATACATCCCATTTTCACCATCTTTGCAAGATAAGGAACCTCAAAGTTCCAACATTTCCATAACTGCACCCCCAGTTCAATAAAAGGTACTGTATGCACAAGATGAATAGGTGAAGGTTCTACTTCATAGTGGAGAAATCACAATCAACAAGGAAGCACCCACAATTCAGAAGGAGCAATCACATGCCATCCCACCCACATGAGACAATCCATATCCTATCATAGAAGGTGGCATTAAGAAAGCTTACAAGAGGAGATCCCTAATGTGTCCTAAGTTCCTCCTCGCAAACATGAAGATAAGCCACATGTGCCATTATTGATTAGTCTGAAGCCGAGAAAGGTGGAAACACAATTCAACAAATTCCTATATATCGTCCAAAAGCTCCACATCAACATCTGACTCATGGAGGTGACAAAACATATTCCTACATATGGGATATTCTTGAAAGATATCATCAACAAGAAAATATGGATTAATATACATATGTTTTGTGTGTTGATGAAGCGGTGAGTGCGATGATCCAGGAAAGATTAACAATGAAGAGAAAAGACCCATGACGTTTATTCATCCTTTTTTCTATAGGAAACAAGCATTTTTGAAAACCAAAATGTGACTTTGGGGCCAACATAAATCTCATGCCTCTATCTACCTTCCAGAAGGTGGGATTGAAGAAACTAACAAAGAGGTCCATGGAAATCTAGTTGGTAGATGAATCAATTGTGAGGCCGTATAGGATATGTCCAGATGTGTTAGTCAAAGTCAATAAGTTCATCTATCCTATTGATTTTGTGGTTATGGACATGCACGGGATGTAAGGATCCGAGATGCTATTAGTAAGTCTGTTCCAAGATACAACCAGTGTGATCATTGCCATGGGTACAAGATACTTAAAACTTGGGATAGACGATGATAGAGTGGAGTTCAAACTTCTATATGATTCCACACACATTTAATGACAACCCAAGATGAAGAAAATCACTTTTTCAAGCCTAGGACATTAAATAAGGCACTTATGGGAGGCAACCCAATTTTATTTATGTCATTTACATTTCATTTAGGACTTTTCATTGTTTAAATTTTGTATTTGTCTTGTTATATTTTAAATTGATGTAAAAAGGCACATCGATGTTTTTGTTTAGTGTGCAGGCAGAGTCAGAGCCGGTGTTATCGACATTACTATCGGTACCACCAACATGCTTAAGAATGTACAACATGGATTTGAAAAAAAAATTGATACCATCGACACACAAGTCAGCGGTATCGAATCCATGATAGGTTGAATTCTATAAAAAGTTGGTACCACTGACACCGAAGTTGGTACCGCCGACTTTTCTCAGAAGAATCACATAGCTATAGGAAAAGATTGTTGATACTACTGACACACCTGTCAGTAGAACCGACTCATAGATCTCAAAGGAGGATGAAGGACGTCATATCTTGGTACCATGACAAATAAGTCAGTGGCACCAACAATGAGGAATAGGTGCCAACATAACTTGATTCATAGAGGCCACTAGGGATGTTTCATCCACCACCACCCTTCTAAGCACATGGTACCCCTGTTCCAGCACTTTGTTTTAATTCAGACTATGAGGACATGGTCAAGTTCAAGCCTAGAGGGTGTTGGAATGACTTTATCTTTTTTATGTTCTATTCTATTTTAGTTTGTTTTTCTTATTTGTAAGTATATGATCCACATCTATCTAGTGTAATAGTAGAGCTTAGTTATAATGATTTCATCTATAATAAAAGAAAAAAATGTGTTTTGTGTCCTTGCAATGAAATTTAAAAATTTGAAAATGATCACATATTTTAAGCTTATTTTGCAAAGTCTAAGGAAACACCATCTGGAGGAGGTGTATGGGTTAGTCATCTTGAGAAAATTTAGTACGAATGAAAATCTTAATTTATCCAAAAATTATGTATCGTGACGGGGTTTGAGTCCAAACCGACCAAACAAGTAACAATACCTTAAATGGGTTATTTTAGAAAGAAACACTAAGGTTATCTTGTACAAAAGTTGATAGGAGAAGGACATAACATAGTTCAACATGCATTGCCTCTTAATCATGTGATTCCACCCACCTTTCATCATATTTCATCCACCATCTTAATATGATCAAGTAATCTGAATTGTTTCCTATTAACTGCAGTGCATAACATAATAGGTAGCATGATAGCTGCATTCTTTTTATTGCATTTTTTAGAAAATAAAAAACATGGAGATGTGAATAATAATTAATTTCATAACAAATTTCATGTAGATTGCATTCTCTTTTTGCATCATTCTTTACACCATGTATCAATGTAGCTTTCTCCTCAAATACAAAGTAAAAGGATACACATCCACATCCTCCTAATGAAAAAAGAGATATGTTGAAGAAAGCCCAGACATAAATCATAAATTATAATAAATCAAGAGGTAGAGAAAAAAAGGAAATTAAATAAAGAGGGAGTAAAGGATACCTTGAACTCAACTGAATATTTCTTCTAGGAGAAGTGAAAATAGTTACACATATGCATTCTTTTACGCACACTCATCAATAAAATGAGACCTTCAGTGCATTCATCATTACACTACAATAGTAGGCATTAGGATTCATGTATTTTTCATCTCCTTCATTCTATTGGTTATCATTATTTTGTTTTTTCATAAATGACTCATATCTTACTTGTGATTCTGATTCATAGGCACCTATTTCATTCCATCCATTTCTCTCTATGGTAGGCCACCTAAATGATTGATCCCCTTATTCTCTGTTATGCAGGGAACTGCTTCCAACATAGTTTGGTAGGTAGATAAGAGAAATGTAGATAGAGAATCACATGGTGCATCAAGCGTATGCCCTATTGACTATGATGTTAACTACTATATTAATAGTGCTTCATTGATCTAAAGGTGGGCATATTGAATGAACATTTTTGGTCACTTTGGAGTAGCTAATTGTTCAATGGTTTGAAAGGGTTGGTTCAGGGCTGTCATGCGGTGGTTTTTGAGAAATGTAATTCATATTGATTGTTCCATTGCTGACTTATTTCAAATTGATCCAAAGGTACTGTTGCTCAAGGGTGAGCAACATTCAATCTTAGGGGATTTTGATGCACTGAGTTTTAGTTGCTTTTTTCATGCTATTTTTTATATATTTATTTTAAATTGCTCATTTTGACATTATTTATGCATTGTTTATCATTATTAACCAGTGAAATACTATTGCATCAATAAATACATATTTTTATTGAATTATGTTAAATTATAAATTTCTATTCAGACTAATGTTGGTTTTTCATCATTTCAGGATACTTGAGCAGTTTCAGCACATCTTATGCCACCAAAAATTTGCAAAAATCCAATAGGGAAGGTAAAGAAAATTCAGTGCCATCGACATACCAGTTGATGGTATCGATACTGTCTCAATGCCACCAACAAGAGAGTCAGTTGTACCGACTTTTGCACACAGAATATGTCTGAAATCACCAAAAGCAAATTGGTTCTACCGACACACAAGTCAGTAGCACCAATACTTATCAAGGTTTTGAGTCAGTTGAAAGCTCATTGCCATCGACTTTGGTGTCAATGGTATCAACTCTACGCGATCAATGCAGACTAAAGATAGCGACAAATTCGACTCTTGGGACTTCATAACAACCCAAGTCCCACTTATGACCTAAGGGGAGTTTGTCCAAAAGAGATCATCATGTTCTATCTTGTTGCAGTAGAGAATGAAGCTGGGAGAGGAGGAGACAAAGGAGATGACCACATACAAGACAACACATCTCCAAGAAGTATATTTGTATTAAAAAACTATGAATCGAGGAGCTCACCAGAGGGGATCCTTTAGACCGATTTTCTCAAGGGTTTTCATCAGTTCTTTTAATGTTTAGGTCATTTTATCTCACTTCCTCTTTGTTTTCATTGATAGAAATCATGAGGGGCTAACCCCCTTGTTCCAAAGAACCTTAGAGTAGCATAGTTTTGCATTATATTTGACTTCCATGATTTAGTATATATATTTTCCTCTAACTCTGGACATAAATCTATGATTGCTTAATGAATTGCATGTTCTTGATCACCACAATCAATTTCTTAGTCCATTAGAGGGGTTAAGGGTTAGACAAGTTGTATATTACAAAGCCAATACTGTGCATCAGGAGAGGGCCTACAATTGTGAAGGGAATAACCTAGAGATGTCATCAATGCACCTATCTAATTCTTAAATCACTACAAAAGTGGGGTTTGTCTTAGTGTAGGTAGTGTATTATGTTGTGGGAGTGGGTAATACTTACTAGAGGTCCTTGGTCTAGAGTTAAGGGTGAATGCTTATCAATGAAATGGAGTTAAAATGCCATGTGTACGGTGGTGAATCTACAATCCTAAGGAATCCCCCAATTCTTGATCACATTTTACTTAATTTAGATTTTCATTCTTGTCCTTAGTTATAAACAAACAACCAATTATTCTTTACCTAGACCTAGCTGATTTGGTTATAGTTAGTAGTAGTCTTTGGAGTACATTTTCCTAAATTTGACATCTAAGCCTCATAGGCCTATACTACTTGAGGCATACACTTTCATTATGCATGCACAACTTAGGTGTGTCAATGTCTGATCCTTATGCAAGTTATATAATCTTTCAACTTTGTAATATATCTGCTTAAATATATAATTTCGATAAGAAATAGATTAACTTTGGCATTATATCTCTTGTTGGGACATGGGTCTCAACTCATGGGTTGCCACATCTTTTTGGGTGATCAGCAGTGCCATCAGAGGCAGTGTGATGAGGAGGTACAATTTAGAGACCAGTAGTATTAGAAGGTTAGTGTGGTTAGTATATAGTCCTAAAGTCGTCCTTGTACTCTCAGGTCCAAGTAGGGAGTTTTGTATATCTTGTATATCGACTCGAGTTTTTGCTATGTATGCCTTTATTAATGTAAATGATCTAATTATATGGACAACATCTTTTGTAAACATATTTTGGTGAGATCGTGGAACTTGTGTAAAGATACACGACATGGATATATAATGTAGTTGGACCCTTGAGGAAATGTTTCTAATGGAATGTTGGAATTTTATTCGGGTTTTATTTTGTACCTTCCTAGTGATGTGATCAATTAGCGTTTGATCAATGTTTTTGTTTGAGTAATCTTGTTTAGCGTGGTGGGTTGCCACAATTGATGGTATCAAAGCCTTAGGTTCGGTTAGTCTATAGTGACATAAGACCTAGGTTGTTGTGCCTGTTCTTATGTTTCCAACATATATAACGATGGTTTATGGTTATGCATATATGTCTAGGGAACGTGAAGAGCATGCTGAGAGTAGTTTCATGTAACCTGAGGTGGTGTTAGGAGACAAGGACCTAATGGAGGAGTACCTGAGATGGGGCCAGAACATCTGACCCCGCCTATGTTTGGGCCTTCACCATAGTTGATCCAGGTTTTCAGTCTATATTTGGACAACTGATTGAGACAATTATACATAGGGTAGACAGGGCTCCTTCACCTCAACCAAGGGTGCATGTCCCAAATGTTGAATCTTAGGGTCCAAGGAAGACCTTCAAGAGGATAAAGTGAGTGGGAGCCATAGATTAGAAGGGCACAACATGCCCAATCGATACAGATATGTGGTTGACAAAGTTGACGAAGGCATTCAAGATTCTAAACATTTTTGAGAGGATAAGGTGAAGCATGCGGTCTACTTTTGAAGGGTAGTGTTGGCCATTGGTGGGCCATAGAGGAGGAGAAGATACCAAGAGAGGTGATCAGTTGGGAGGAATTCTGGTAAGAGTTTGTCAATCATTATTTCTCAGAGATGTATATGGAGAATATGATTGCTCAGTTTGAACGGTTACACTAGGGATCATTATCTATCAATGACTAATAGGTGAAGTTCATGAAGTTGTTGAAGTTATGTCCTCACATGGTGACCTTGGATAAGGAGAGGACCATAAGGTTTGAGAAAGGTTTGAACACTGAGTTGGAAAGGATGACATCTACTTTGGAGATCCGAGGGAAGTTTTCCACCTTTGTGGTGTCTGTGAGCAGGATATAGAGGACAACTGTAGATCACCAAGAAGCCAATGTCAAGAAGAGGTTTGCTTAGTTCCAAGGATTTTCGTCTGGAAGTTTCAAGAAGACAAGATTTTCCTTTCCACAATACCATCAGTCTCATCCGAGGTCGATGCTTTCAGAACCAAGGACACAAATTCAGTCATAGTGGTCCCCTAACAAGGGGAGGGGATGTAGCTTTCCTCCAACCGAGGCAAACAATTATGGGTCGGTATCTGTGATAGGGTCATCTAGGCTATTGTATGATACAAGGACATATTACAAGTGTGGACAAGTCAAGCATATGAGACGGTCTTACCCTATGAAGAACTAGGGGGTTACACAACAGTTGAGATAGAGTCAACATGGATCACAACAATGGTAGCAACATTACAATGGTGGTGGTAGTATAGGTCATTGATAGACATTGCTGACATGGTCTTCAGGATTGGCTAGTAGAGGAAGAGGGAAACAACAAGCGAGGACTAGATTCTATGCTATGAGTCATCTATAAGGAGTGGTCAACCCTCTGGTTGTGATAGGTCAGGTGAAACTTTTTCATTCTAACTTATTTACTTCTACCTTTGTATCTATTTTGGATGAACCAGGTGTGACACACTCTTTTATCACTAAAGATATGATAAATAATTGTAACCTGCTTGTATGTAGTATAGATGATACCCTCTTGTTAGAAACCCCTTTGGTTGGTTCCATGGTGTTGAGAGAGGTTTGCCCATCTTGCATTCTTTCTTTCTCGGGATGAAACATTCAAGTGGACCTCATGCTACTTGATATGCAACATTCTTTCTTTCTCGGGATGAAACATTCAAGTGGACCTCATGCTACTTGATATGCATGAATTTCATGTGATCCTAGGGATGGATACCTTGAAGAAGTATAAGCTTGTTTTGGACTGTGGTTTCAATGTCGCAATGTTCTGTGATGGTGCTATCTCTTGGACTTTCCAAGGAGACATGAAGACTCTTCCTACCTGTATGGCGTCATTTGTGATAGCACAGAAGTTGTTGAGACAAGTCTGTTAAGCTTTCTTATCTCATGTGGTGTATACCAAGGTGAGGAGTCTTAGTATCTAGGAGGTACCTATGGTGCGTGAGATTGAGAATATTTTCCCGAATGAGTTTCCAGGTGTTCTTTCCCTGATGGAGATTGATTTTGAAATTGATCTAGTTGTTGGCACACGACCCATAGCATAGGATGGCTCCAATTGAGATGAAGGAGTTGAATAAGTAGTTGTAGGATTTGGTGGAGAAGGGTTTCATACGATCAAACACTTCACCTTGTGGTGCTCCAGTGTTGTTTGTAAAGAAGAAAGATGGTTCTATTAGGCTTTGCATAGACTAGGGACAGCTGAACAAGGTTACAATGAAGAACAAGTACCTATTACCGAGGATATTTGATCTATTTGACTAGTTGAGAGGGGTTGTAGTGTTCTCAAAGATAGACCTAACGTTAGGATATCACTACCTGAGGATCAATGCAGATGACATACCTAAGATTACTTTTAGGACTTGGTATGGTCATAATGAGTCTATTGTTATGCCATTTGGACTAACCAATGCACCAACATCATTTATGGACCTAATGAATAGAGTGTTTAGACCGTATCTTGATCATTTTGTGGTGGTGTTCATAGGTGGCATCTTGATATACTCTAGGGACAATCAACACCATGAGCAACATCTTTGTCAAGCTTTGAATTTGTTGAGAAACCATAGGTTGTATGATAAGTTCAGTAAGTGTGAGTTTTGGCTGACTGAGGTGTCTTTCCTGGGTCATGTCATCTCCAGAAGAGATGTTTATGTGGATTCTAACAAAGTGGAGTCAATTTTGGAGTGAGTCAACCCTTGACACCAACTGAGGTTTGTAGTTTCCTAGGTTTAGCTGGTTAGTACCAAAGGTTCACCAAGAACTTCAATGCAATATCTCTACCTTTGACTAAGCTAACCAAGAAATGTGTTCCTTTTGTTTGGGACGACAAGCGTCAATGTTCTTTCCAATTGTTAAAATAGAAGTTGACAAGTGCTCCAGTGTTGGTGTTTCCAGAGCCTAGGAAAGGAAAGGCTACATCATTTTTTGTGATGACTCAAAGAATGGGTTGAGATGAGTGCTGATGCAGGACAAGAACACGATTTCTTTTACTTCTCTAAAACTTATGAAACACAAGGAGAACTACCCAGCTCATGACCTAGAATTAGCAGTCTTGGTTCTTTCCTTGAATATTTGGAGACACTATTTGTATAGAGAGAAGTGCCAAATCTTCATAGATCATGGGAATCTATAGTATATCTTTTTAAAGCAGGAGCTGAATATGAGAGAGAGGAGATGGAGGGAGTTAATGAAGGACTATGATTGCATTATAAACTACAATCAAGTAAAGGTGAATGTAGTGGTTGATGCATTGAGAAAAAAGTTATTTTCACCATCATTTGTAGATAAAGCTATAACAAACTAAAATATGGGTATATTCTCAGTTTAGCCCTTTTTCCTAAGCTTTTCCTATCTTTTCTATCCTTTTTGTCCTTGATGTTAAATTTGTGGAATTATTAGTGGTTTGGGGTTGAAAGGGCGTCACGTTCTGATATTGTTTTACTCTGATTTCATGATTGTGGTTCCATGCAAGAGGAATCATGAGAGCCTTCTTTTAGTTTTCGATCTCCGTGATTGTTTCCAGACTAAACTTCTTTGGAGTTTCCCAATCACAAACCCAACATTGTGTCCTTTGCGTTTAGTTATTTCCGTGTTTTAAAACCGGTGTCCCTTATCTGGCGATGGTCTTCTATTCTATGGATCTCCTCTAGTTTCTTTATAATGTTGATGGATTTATCCACTCTATCCCTGTTTGGATTCATCTCCATTTCATGTTTCAGGTTTCATCTTGTTTTTACACTTGATATCTTTCATTTCTAGATATTTTAATTAGAGTCATAAACTTCAAATCACGTGCCATGCCAGTAGTTATGGTGTGTGGTCTGGCACAACAGGTGGATGATACTGGTCGTACTTGCGGAAACCATTAGTGATCTCTTTTGATCTTGCTTTATGTGGGATTCCAAGTTTGAACTGCTTCTATCGAGCTTTATTAAGGTCTGGACTTCTAGTACCAAGCATTTTACGACTCTGCCAATTGATTTAATTTTGTTTGTATACACTTACATGAGTTTTCTCATTCTTATTCCATCAGTGTCAACAAAAATTACACTATGTTTGCTCAGAATTGTAAAAATCATAACTTTTAATCTACTTGTCAAAAAACTAAGTAAAAATATGTTTTGGAATCAAAAAATTAAGCTCTATCTAATAAAAATAGTTTTGATGTGGGATTTCAAGGTTTATCGAAAGGTGATTTTTGGAAAATGAATTTACTACATAAAATCCATAAGAATTACAACTTAATCATATTAACTCCAAAATTAACATAAAAATATGTTTTCTTGATCAGGAGAACCTAATAAATTGTTTGGTGAGATTTTTAGATTCAAAATCTGAGTTTTACTAAAAATTTCCAAAATTAGGGGTTTTTCTACATTAAGGTGCATTTTTTACTCTAATACATGTTAATAAATTAAAACAGGCAAAGTTGAACTTGGGATATCTAAAAGTGGTGAAAGTCAATAGTTGAACTCAGTAAGAGAAGTATGTGCATCCTTACACCCTAAGTTGGGATATATGCAAACCTAACCCTAAATTACCTAATGAGGCATTATATGAACCGTAATCTCTCTTTTATTATTTATTTTTCTATATTTGCCTCAAAATCAACATTGATATTCGGTTTCTTTGGTCTTGTACCCCACTACCATATTTCAAATATATGATGCTTCTACTTGCCATAGTTTCTTTTAGCATGTCGATTTTATTAGACTATTTAGCTAATGTAGTGGTACTTTTGTACATCCACCCATATATAGGGCATGTGTTATTTTGCCCTGGGGTACATATTTACTCCCCCCTTATAAAATTTTTGTAGGTGAGTGGAATGCGCTAATCTCCCCTCACCTATAGGTTGAGGTCCGGTAGGTTCCTCAACCCTACTTAGTTAATGTAGTCAATATCAATCATGCATGCAAACCTATTACTATTTTCTTATTATGGCAAGCATCTATTTGATTATGCCTCATACTCTTGATCTCTTCTTCCTACGATGGAATCTTAGTCTTTATTTCCATGTTATTTCTTTATCTTTTGTCCTTGTTCACTTTTGACACATATCTTGTTTCCTTCCTCTTGTGGGTGATCCCAACCACCAGGCGTAAGATTAGAGTTGCATAGTAGGAACATGGAGGACCAACCTAGGATTAGGAAGAGGAGTACATGCCTTTTAACATAGACTTATCTAATGAATTTGTTGTTTGGATACAAACTTGATATGGTTTAGATTTCCCTCTATCCATATCCTTACATTGTAGCATCCATGTAAACTCAATATGGGAGATGATGATGTATGGTTGTTTTGAATACCATTATTGAGATTTGAAAATTTTACACATGTTCTAGCATACCTTTTGAGTGTGTTTGGAATGGATGTTTTATTCTTGAAATTTTAGTAGGGAGTGGATCCCCTCTAGGTCCCACTCTTTACATCATGGTATCAGAGCCCATGGTAGTCAGAATCTTACTTTTTCAATTTTGTCTCCCTAATTAGAAACCTTGATTTACATAGTTCCCCTTTAAATGACATGTTCACCCTAGAATTGACCTATATTTTCATAAGATGATGGAAGGTTGATTTAGGATTATAAGAGTTTCACATTAGAAATATGTTTAGTTAACCTCTATGTGATGAGCATGTTAGGTAGCTATTAGGGAATAAGTTGAAAGAAAAGGTGTCTAGAAAGGATCATGGTTTGGGGGCTGGCAAGAATTTCCTCCGTGCCACTTGTTTGGTTTACAATGACTCCCAGATCCACATGATACCTGCCAGGCCTAAACTTGATACTGACTATCCAAAATAGCATACCTATAAGCAATAGTAGCCTTAGACATCTATGTTGGATACTCTTGGGAACCTTATATGTTGACCTTGTCTTTCAGTTGCAATGACTTGTTTGAGGATGAATACCCAATATAGTTTCCTTACATCCCTTAGAACCACAAGTTTTAGTTAGTCTATCCCTAGAACCTAGACTTTGAAGTTTGGTGTTTAGTGTGCAATCAAGTGATAGATCTTATACATGGTTTAGTTAGATTCACCCTTTTACATATAATTTTAGTCTAACTTGGTAGGTCAAACCTTTAAGGGGTGGAGAGATAGTAGTAATACCTTATAGATCATGGATGTGCTGATTTTGAGGATGAAACCCTCTTTAAGGGGTTGGAGTCCTATAACATGTCAAAATCTAGCTACTTTGACTTTAGAAACCTAACTGCATGAATAAGAGGTTAGTGAGGTTAGATCATTAGAGTTGACCAAAATAAGTTACAGTTGAAACCCCACATACTTATTTATATACTAATGAACAATAATGTCATCTAATGAATAGTTCATATGTTCGAACCCTAATGAATACCTAATGCACATAATATGAGTAACTCACATATTAATACTATTTGTGGATACACATGATGTTGACCATGTCATCAACCAAAAAACCCTAATGCTACGATAAGCAAGATAATTGTAACCTAATATTGGACTTAATGCATGCTAAGAAGGTATAAGTAAAGTATAACCTGAATCCTAAGTTGTAATCATCTAACTTTGATATATGAATCCTTGGTGACATCAATGATACATTAATGCCATTAGGTTTCCTAATCAGATAATATGCTTTGATACACATAAATGGTATATAATCACCTAATCAAAGATTAATCAAGTCATCAATATATATTTCATATCACCTTGTTCTGTAATACATAACTAATTAATCACCTAATCACGACTTGGTATGTGAAACAATTCATTAAAATGTAATATGTCCCATCTTGTTCACTAAAATCATATAATGACTTAAATATGGATAAGAAGTAATTTGATTCACATAAACATGCATTAATGCCTAATGTGGCATTAAATGTACATAATCAATAATAGGAAGTGAATAAATATGACTAAATGATATCTGATGGCACTAATATGAGTAAGAAAAGTAATGAGATAATATGACAATGTTTAATATAGATATAAGTAATTAATGTGACATTAATTGGGTTAATTGTAGACTAAATAATAAACTGGATAAAATAGCCTATTTTGTGCAAAATAATTTGTTATAATTTAATATGGTGTTAGCATGAGGATAATGGAGTTTAAATCCAAATAATTAAGGATAATGGTCTAATATATTAATAGACATTGAAATAATTGAGTATAATCCTAAATGTTATAAATGATAATAAATATACAAGATTTTTTCCATAACGATGAAATATAACTCTTTTGGCAACAAAGAGAATATAATGGGACACAATTAACAAAATAATAATGATAATGTGATATCCTAATGAATATAATGCAAACAAGTCAAAAATGTTAATTGTGTTATATCTAATAAAAGGAAATCTCAAAAGTGAAACCCTTAGTGATCCATGAGAACCCGACCTATGGGAACTTGTCTATGAAGTTTCTGACTCCCAAGTTAAGAAGTTGAAGATGAAGGAGTTGGAGTTAGTGGAAGTTTTGGTGGAAGTTTTATGGTTAGTTTGATATGGGATGTTACATACTCACCCTTCCCTCTTTGCTTGAGATTTCAATGACAAAATCCTTTTTAAGGGGTGGAGTATTGTAACAAACTGAAATCTGGTTATAATCTCAGTTTAGCCTTTTTTCCTAAGCTTTTCCTATATTTTCTATCCTTTTTGTCCTTGATGTTGAATTTGTGGATTTATTAGTGGTTTGGGGTTGAAAGGGTGTCACCTTCCAATATTCTTTAACTCTGATTTCATGATTGTGGTGGCATGCAAGAGCAATCATGAGAGCCTTCTTTTAGTTTCTGATCTCCATGATTGTTTCTAGACTAAACTTCTTTGGAGTTTCCCGATCATAAACCCAACACTGTGTCCTTTGTGTATAGTTATTATCA